>OY747128.1:31311658-31911658 GCA_963556465.1 Berberis vulgaris
GGACAAAAAGGAGGAACCATCTTTGTTGTTAGCGGAATTTAGTCTAGATTGTCAATGAAGGATGTTTACTTGAAGGGGAGTTAAGTGGGATGCCGAAATCAACGAGTCTAGTATAGATCATCAATTCCAACCATCTTTAAGTAGACGCCTAACATTAAGTGGAGGCCGAAAATTATTTGGAGCCATTTCTCAAGAAAGAATTCCAATCTAAAAATTCATTATAAATGGGTATTTGTTGGGAAAAATTGTACAAGTTCTTTTATATATTTGTATTATTCTGAAGAGAACAAATGACTTGTAATATTTGAAGATTGGTGGGATTCACTATTGAAAAAGGGAAAACAAAAGATTGATTCGGTTGTCTAGTGATTAAAATGGATGTGTCTCTTTTATCTCTCTTTATCACAGGTCATTTTCTTTGCTTCAACAGAAATAGCCAACACATATATGAATGTTCTAAGGAGGTGAGGGTGGGTCTGGTTGCTCTCATCCATTGGGTAAGCCATTGCAAGTGGGATTATGGATTACCCTCTTCATACGGCACAAAAATGCTCTTCTTTCTGTCCTTCTTGACAATGTCAATATGCTGAATGAAATCCATTAACTATCCAAAAAAAGAAAAGAGCTTGATGAGTTTTGTAGAGTTTAGGATGCAATTTGGATCGGTTCGGTTCAGCCAAGACCCAACCAGACGAGTTGAACCTATGCAACACACTCAACGTGAGTTGGAGCACTCAAGTACATTGGGCTATTGGGACATGGGCCTCTATAGCCATGGTACTCGAGTACATTTGAAATACAGATTTGGAGATATAATCTGAAATAATTTTCTAACAGGAACCATAGGAATAGGGAGTTCCATTTTGTTATCCTTGTGAATGATTCCCAACCCTAAATTTTAACCCTTGATTTATTTTTGAAAGACAACTGTCAGATCTACAACATGTTATCAGTAATTGGACTAATTCATGCATGCAAAGTCTTGTCTCTACTTTCTGGATAAATGAATGGTAATTCGAAGTGTTTGCTGATTCGTTTTTCTTGCTCGTATTCATTTATATAATGGTTGCATTTTGAGATGTATTGGACATATATTCCATATAGCTTTCCTACCAAACTTTCTCTCCACTCTAGTCCATCCACATTTGTTGAGTGATGATTTGTAGGGATTTGATTGGTTATGATGTTAAGGTACTACAATCGACATGGTAATGAATATTGAAATGATCCCATTCATAAGCTTAGTTACTTTCTTTCTGATTCCCTATCCGTAGACCCACCTCTTCCTTCACATCAACCTCATTCATTCCTTGGTCCCTTTTCAATATTTGCTTTCTAAACACCAAAGACTTTAGCATAGGGCTGTTAGATATGTGTGTGTATATATAATTTATTTTTGCAACTCAATGGATTTAAATTTTGTTTTTTTGCAGGCATGTTTCAAGAATGAAGCTTAATGCGATGTGACCAACAAGTTTTGTGCTCACGTAAACCTCTTAAAAGTAACGAGTTCTCATTGGGCAATGCTTTTAATCGACAAAAAACTTCGCTTCAGCAACCCAAAAGAGGAGGTTCGCACTAAAGGTAATTTGTTCCACTTTATATGATGATTGTTGTTCTTTTTTGTTTTGTGTGATATCACACGTAGAATAATTATAGTTGTAATAAGTCTGCCTTTGACACATTGTCATGATAGTAGGAACCACTTTGAGATTACTGAGCATCGTTTAGTGAAATCATCATTCATTTTCATATATTAGTTTTCGGAGGGTTTTTAAATTTATTTACTTGATATTAGGAAGGGGGTTGTTAATGTAACAGTGCTACAAATGACCCTTGAACCAATTGTGGGATGAACGATGAAATGACCCAATAGCTTCGGAGACTTATGCGAATGTATAAATAGTTAGAAAAGTTCACAATTTGGTGAAATATCAACTATTAAACGAATTCGGATATTTTTGTTTCTTTAATCTTCTGCAATCATCGTTCATTCATTTCCATATATTGGTTCTTGGAGGTTTTAAATTTCATTTACTTGATGCTAAGGGGAAGGTTGTTGATGTGACAGTGCTACAAATAACCCTTGTATCAGTTGTGAGAATGAACGATGAAAGACCCAATAACATTAGCTCTTTATGCGAATGTACAAATATTTGTTGGAAAAGTTCGCATTTTGTACTTCGTATTCTTCAATCTTCTGAAATCATCGTTCATTTTCATGGACTGGTTCTTGGTGGGGGATTAAATTCATTTACTTGATGCTAGCAGGAGGGTTGTTAATGTTACAGTGCTAGAAATGACCCTTGTACCGGTTTTGAGATGAACGACGAAATGGCCCATTAGCTTTGGCTGCTTATGCGAATGTATAAATACTAGTTGGAAGTTCATATTTTATGAAATATTTACTTTATTAAAGGTTAAAGTGATAGTGCTACAAAGAACCCTTGTACCAGTTGTCGAAATGAACTTTAAAATGTTCCACTAACATTGGCTCTTTGTGCGAATGTATAAATACTTGTTCGAAAAGTTCGCATTTTGTATTTTGTATTCTTGAATCTTTTGAAATCATCGTTCATTTCCATGTATTAGTTTTTGGGTGGGTTTTAAATTCATTTATTTGATGCTAGGAGGAGGGTTGTTAATGTGACAGGGCTACAAAGAAACCTTGTACTAGTTGTGGAAATGAACGATGAAATGGCCCAATAACATTGGCTCCTTATGCGAATGTATAAATACTTGTTGGAAAAGTTCGCATTTTTTACTTTGTATTCTTCAATCTTCTGAAATCATCATTTATTTTCATGTACTGATTCTTGGTACTAGGAGGAGGGTTGTTAATGTCACAGTGCTATAAATGACCCATGTACCAGTCGTGGTATGAACGATGAAATGACCCAATAGCTTCGGCAGCTTATGCGAATGTATAGATATTTGTTGGAAAAGTTCACATTTTGGTGAAATATCCACTCTATTATAGGAATTCGAGTATTTTTTGTTTCTTCAATCTTCTGAAATTAGCGTTCATTTCCATATACTGGTTCTTGAACAGTTTTATATATATTTACTTGATGCTAGGAGGATGATTGTTAATGTGATAGTGCTACAAAGAACCCTTGTACCAGTTGTGAAAATTAACGATGAAGTGGCCCAATAACATTGGATCCTTATGCGAATGTTTTAGTACTTGTTGGAAAGTTCATATTTTTTGTAATTCGTATTCTGCAATCTTCTGAAATCATTGTTCATTTTCATATACTGGTTCTTGGAGGGTTATCAAATTCATTTATTTGATGCTCGGTGGGTTTTTATTGTAACAGTGCTACAAATGGGCTTCGGAGGCTTATGCGAATGTATAAATAGTTGGAAAAGTTCACGTTTTGGTAAAATATACACTCTATTTAACGACTTCGGGTATTTCTGTTTCTTCAATATTTTGAAATCATCGTTCATTTCCTTATTCTGATTCTTGAAAGTTTTTAAATACATTTACTTGATGTTAGGAAGAGGGTTGTCAATGTAAGAGTGCTTCAAAGAACCCTTGTACCAGTTCTGGAAATGAACAATAAAATGACCCACTAACATTGGCTCCTTATGCTAATGTTTCATTACTTGTTGAAAAAGTTCAATTTTCGTACTTCATATTCTTCAATCTTCTGAAATCATCGTTCATTTTCATGTACTGGTTTTTAGAGGTTTTACATTTAATGTTCTAGATGCCAAGGGGAAGGTTGTTAATGTGACATTGCTACAAATAACCCTTGTACTAGTTATGAGAATGAACGATGAAAAACCTAATAAATTAGCTCTTTATGTGAATGTATAAATACTTGTTGGAAAAGTTCGCATTTTGTACTTCGTATTCTTCAATCTTTTGAAATCATCGTTCATTTTCATGTATTGGTTTTTGTGGAATTTTTAATTCATTTACTTAATGCTAGGAGGAGGGTTGTCAATGTCACAGTGCTATAAATGACCCTTGCACCGGTTTTGAGATGAACGACGAAATGACCCTGTAGCTTCAGCGACTTATGCGAATGTACAAATACTAGTTGGAAGTTCACATTTTTGTGAAATATTCACTTTATTAATGGTATTTGGGTATTTCTGTTTTTTCAATCTTCTGAAATCATCGTTCATTTTCATGTATTGGTTCTTGAAGGGTTTTAAATTCATTTACTTGATACCAGGAGGGAGATTGTTAATGAGACAATGCTACAAAGAAGCCTTGCACCTATTTTGGAAATGAACGATGAAATGACCCAATAACATTGACTCCTTGTGCAGATGGATAAATAATTGTTGAAAAATTTCGCATTTTTTACTTCGTATTCTTCAATCTTCTAAAATCATCTTTCATTTCCATGTACTGATTCTTGGGTAGGTTTTAAATTCTTTTACTTGATGCTTGGAGTAAGGTTGTTAATGTGACAGTGCTACAAAGAACCGTTGTTTCAGTTGTGGAAATGAACGATGAAATGAACTAATAACATTGGCTCCTTATGCGAATGTATAAATATTTGTTGGAAAAGTTTACATTTTGTACTTCAATATTCTGAAATCATCGTTCATTTTCATGTGCTGGTTTTAGGGGGGGAATAAAATTTATTTACTTGATACTTGATACTTGGAGGAGTTTTGTTAATGTCACATTGCTACAAATGACCCATGTACCGATTGTGGGATAAACGATGAAATGACCCAGTAACAATGGCTCCTTATGCGATGTATAAGTACTGGTTGGAAAAGTTCACATTTTGTACTTCGTATTTTTCAATCTTCTGAAATCGTCATTTTTTTTCCATGTACTGGTTCTTGTGTGGGTTTTAAATTCATTTACTTGATGCTAGGAGGAGGGTTGTTAATGTGACAGTGCTACAGATAACCCTTATACTAGTTGTGGAAATGAATGATGAAATAGCCCAATAACATTGGCTCCTTATGCGAATGTATAAATACTTGTTGGAAAAGTTCGCATTTTGTACTTCGTATTCTTCAATCTTTTGAAATAATCGTTCATTTCGATGTAGTGGTTCTTGGGCGGTTTTAAATTCATTTACTTGATGCTAGGAGGAGGGTTATTAATGTCACAGTGCTACAAATGACTCATGTACCGGTTGTGAGATGAACGATGAACGATGAAATGACCTAGTAGTTTCGTCGACTTATGCGAATGTATAAATACTCTTGTCGAATTAGGAGCGAAGGGCTTCTTCTCTCCTTCAGTTTCTCTCTTCACGGTTCTCAGCTCCTCCAAGGTATTGTGCTTTTGAGCACTCTTGAGGAGCTCTATCATGTCCCAAAGGGGGCTCTAAGGTGAGGTCTTCGTAGAGCTTGCCTTCCTTGAGTTCCACAGTGAAGGCTGTTACGAACGTGTCATCGCTGCATTCGTCGATGAGAGTCAGCTCGTTGTTGAAGCGTGTGATATACTCTCTTAGAGTCTCGTGGGACCTCTGCTTTAAAGAGTATGTAGTAGTATGTAGTAAGAGCCTTTTCGAAAACACTGGCTCCCTACGAAATGTGTTAGTAAGTCCTTTGCCAGTATCTTAAAGGAGTCGATTGACCTCGGTGGAAGGTGTTGGAACCATGTCATTGCTGACTTTTTTCAGGCTAGTGGGAAAAGTCTTGCATATCACTGACTCGGATCCTTATTTTTGGGCCATTACGTGCTGGTAATGACGCAGGTGGTCAAATGGGTCAGTGGTTCCATCATAGAAGTCGTGCTTCGGATGAGTGAACTTCCTCGGGAGGGCCTCATTCATGATCCGATCTACAAATGATGGGTCGGAGAGGCGGTACAATACGTTTGAGTCATGCGCCCCTTTGTGGAGGGGGTTCTGAGGGACGAGCCTCTCTGCCCTAGCGACAGACTCAACGTTAGTCGCGCAACCTCCCCTAGTCCAATGAGAACTAACGGGGGCTTGGCTTTCCTGTGTTTGCTCTCTGCCATCCTCTGGAGATAGAGGTGCTCTTGGTCCCTGTTCTATGTTGCGTGACCTAGTAGTCACCATCTTTCTGGGTTTTGAAATGATACGACGCTAGTAAAAAGTTAAGAACTTTGTCGTCCCCACGGACGGCGCCAAACTGATGTAGTCGCTTTTCGCTCCTTGTTTTGACCTAGCTCCTGCTGACCTGCACAAGCAACGCATGTGAGCCACGAACCACTATTGTGGTGGCCGATGGCACTCCGATGCTAAAGTTAGACAAGGATCTTAGGAAAATATAATGCTATGACAGGGAATTTTTAGCGTACCTTAACTTACCAACCTCATGTCTTGTTTATAGTGCAAGGAGTCCTGGTTCTACCAGGCCATCGAAGGCGTAGTTTAGGAAGCAGATCTTCGTGGAGATCATTATCTAATTAGGAGTCGTGTTGTATAAGGGAAGTTACATGTTAGTTTTGTGCTCCTAGATATGCGGGAGATAGTTCCCAATGCGAGAGTGATCCGTAGAAAGAAGATTCCATGTGTGGAATGTGCTATAGAAATTGCTTCCAAATTGAAAGCAAAGAGCTGCTGTAGTTGTTTGTCCGAAGCTGATCCTCGAGATACTTGCCTTAGTAGGACTTACGGGTATTGAGGATAGTTGTGAAACGAGTAGGCCTAGCATGCTGTAAGAGTTCGGATCCGTCTGGCGGACTGAATTGGGCGAGCTTAGAACCGCTTTGGCCGGATCAGTGTTAGGCAGATGTTGGGCTCCATAATTCCTCGAGATCGTCATGACACGAGTATGGCTCAGGGTGTGACCGTTTTTATGTATCATCGGTTATGATCAATGTTTTCCAAAACCAACTTGCCCATCAATTTTTGTTGTTTGCATCTTATTAAATTTGTCCTTCGTTTAATTACTTGGCAACATTTTTCAAGTTTCAAAGATTAGAAGAATATTTATTCGGGCAAAGGCTCAAGTATTTTCACATATGTTTCACATTTTATCCATGGGTCGTAATGTCACACTGCAATTAATTTTTAATGGAAAATTCTTAAGTGCACTGGTGGTGTGCCTGGTGGCCACCAGGCACCATCCATTTGCCTCGAGATATGAATTATTTCATATCTCGATGCAAATGGACAGTGCCTGATGGCACCAAACACTGTAGTAGTGCTCATTTTTAATACATATAGTAGAACTTGCATATTTATGTGAACATATTAGATGGAACAAGCACATTGTCACATGGTACTAATGCCCAATTCAAAAATTATGCCTACCATTAGTAACCCACATAGAGGTTTCCTCCCATAGCCTTCTTGTTATGTTGTTTTATCTTAACCAATCATAACCAGAGGCATACTGAAAGGAGCACCACCAAACAGTAAATGATAGAAGTGTTATTCACTTACTGAAAACACTTGAATGACAACTGATGATACACCAAAACGGCTTCTCTTCTATACCGTACATGTGTTATGATGATCTCGAGAAATAGCATGCCCAAGCGTCAGCCCAGTATTGATCCAGCCCAAGCGGATTCAAGCTCACTCAATGCAGTCCGCCCGACGGACCCAAATCACTACAGCCTGCTAAGCCCACAGTCTCACAGCTATCTCCAATAGCCGTAAGCCTTACTAAGGCAAATATCTCGAGATCAGTTTTGGACAGGCAAGACAACAATACTTTGCTTACAATTAGGAAGCAAATATCAGAGTATGCACCGCACATGGAAACTTCTATCTATAGACAACACTCTGATTGAGAACTATCTCCCGCGTATCTAAGAGCACAAGTCTAACATGAAAACTTTCTTCCACAACACAACTTTTAATTAGAAAAGGATATCCACCAATATCTTCTTCCCTAAACTACGCCACCGATGGCCTAGTCGAACCAGGACTCCAACACTATAAATAAGACATGAGGATGGTAAGCTAAGTTACGCTACAAATTCCTTGTTTACAACATTTACCCTTCCTCATATCCTTGTCTGACTTTAGCATCGGAGTGTCATCAGCCAAAACAATGGTGGTTCGTAGCTCATGTGCGTTCCTTCTGCAGGTCAGCAGGTGAAGGTCAAAGCATGGAGCGAAAACGACTACATCAGTTTGGCGCCGTCCGTGAGGATGACAAAATTCCTAACCAATCACTAGCATCATCTCTCTTCATAATACAAGAAGATGGTGACCACTAGATCACGCAACAATGGAGAACAAGGGGACACGTCAAACGCTCAGAATTGCTCAATACCACCGCTCCCAGTGGTGCAAATGACACACGGGCAGCAGGCTCACACCCCTGCGCTAGCAACAACAACGACAGACCCCTAGGATGGATTTGTTGTTGTCATCACAAATACAGCAGATCGCTAAAGCAGTGGAGATTCTCATACAGCAGAACCTTCCACCCGTCGATAGCATAGACCCCAATCTCCAAGAGCAGGCACATGAAAGTCAACCCCTGCTAGTTCTCATTGAACTAGAGGTGGCGGCACGGTCAACGCGGACTTGACCTTCAGGGTAGACAGGCTCGCCTCGCAGAACCCTCTCCGCCGAGGGGCTCACGATCCAAATGTGTTATACCGCCACTCTGTTCCACCGTTCGTGGAGCGCATCATGAACGAGGCTCTTCCAAATAAGTTCACCCCTCCAAAGCTCGATTTCTATGATTGGACTAGCGACTCGTTCGATCATTTGCGTCATTACCAACATGTAATGGCGCTGAAAGAAGGCTTTGAGTCGGTGATGTGCAGAACGTTCCCTACCAGCCTAAAGAAGTCAGCATTGACATGGCTCCACAGACTCCCGCCGAAGTCAATCAACTCGTTCAAGACACTGGCCAAAGAATTCTTGACGCGCTTTCTCAGAAGACAGCGGATCAGGAAAGGCCCACACTACATACTCTTTTTTAGGCAGAAGTTTAACAAAATGATAAGAGAGTATGTCACGCGCTTCAATGACGAGCTGAAGCTCATTGACAGCTGCAGCGATTACATAGCTGTGATGGCTTTTATTGCGGGCCTAAGAGAGGGAAAGTTTTACGACTTCCTCACCTTGGAACCCCTTGGACATGGCAGAATTCTTGAAGGGCGCCCAAAGGTACATCACCCTAGAAGAGATGAGAACAACAACGAAAGAAAACTGAAGTATAAAAGAAACCCTCCATTTCTAGGGACGGAAAGGAGAGAAAAAATGAGAAGACGAAGAAAGGAACAAGCAAAAGTGCAACGACAACATGTCGGACTCTGGCTGGGCCAGGTTGGAGAAAGCTTCCAACTACATTGGATCCAGATCCATGACCCCCTCAATTCTATCTTATCGAACGTCCTTAATTCCATGAAAAACTGGGAAGATTTGAAGTGGCTCCCAAAGCAGCGCAGAGACCCCTCCAAACGTGACAACAACAAGTATTGCTCATACCACAAGGAGGGTGGCTACGACACCAACAACTGCAAGAGTTTAAGGTATAAGATCAAATACTTGATTCGCAAGAGCAAGCTAAAGGAGTTCTTGGGTTAAAAAAAATGACAGGACTAAACTAGGGAAAAGGGATAGACAGTCAAGGAGATTGAGAAAGAGGCTCTAGGCAAAATATGTCCTTCACGGCGTCAAAGCAGAAGAAGACCAGTTGAACAGGTCTCACAAACAAACTCTACTGGAAATGTGTAGACATTCCACAAACGAGGACAAGCGTGTATACTATTCGAGGGTGTAGAGCCCCATCCCTACCTTGACCTTCATAGACAAGGACCTTATAAGTGTCAGCGCATCGCACAATGATGTTTATGTCATTTAGGTTTCTATCGCAAGGTGGGAAATTAATAGGACTCTGGTAGACACAGGAAGCTCCCTCAATGTCATGTTCTACAACACGTTCCACAATATGGACCTCAAGGAGGAGAACCTGACATCCTCCGATTACCCATTGATTGGATTCAGCGGAGAGAAATGTTTTCCAACAGGGAAGATAAGATTAGCAATGGTAGCAGGAGAGCCACGACTAAGAAAGGTCATGTTCTTGGACTTCATGGTGGTAGACGTATTGTCTACCTATAACCTCATCTTGGGAAGATCGTGGCTTCACCAGATGGAAGCTGTAGTCTTCACCCTTCACCAGTACGTCAAGTATACGGCTAACCACTTGGAGGGGACAATTCGCGGGGACCAACCAACGACACGGGGCTGCCATTATGCTGCACAGAAGCAAATGGAATGTTCTTAGATCCAACTGAAGCCCACAAGGCAAGTTGAATTGAAGCCAAACCCAACAACTGTGGAAAAGTCACTCCACCAACACGGAGACAAAATCCCAACTCAACTTAGCAGCGGAAAACTTTCGCATTACAGGAGCAATCCACTTTTCAACCCGACAAAGCTAAGAGGTCATTGTAAGCGGGAGCACAACCCCACAACTATCAGTTGGTGCAAAAGGAACCTCCCATGCAAGGTTTACTTTTCAGTAACCTCAACAGCGTCAGCGAAAATTGGTAGTTCGCTGAAGGTACTAATGATCCAAGCAAGGGCCATGCGAATTCACTTCAGGGCCGGGTCGACCTCTCTCTGCCAATAATCAGCCTACTCAGTTGTTTAGTTTTCTTTCCATAGTCAATGTATAGTTTTAATTCTTACGGGCTTATGTGATTTGCGCAACCATTTAAGAAATAAAAGATAATTACGCAAAAACACTCTATTGATTGCTGGAAAGATGTAACAACAATCGCCTAGAGGCGGGTATGAAAGACTACAAACTATAAGCATATGAATCTGATGGGACATGCAGTAAAGACTCGCTTAAACAGTCCGACTCCAGAAAAAGACTCGTAAGCGACAACAAGGGTACCCAAAGTAGACTCCGCTCCGCGACTTCTCTAAAGTAGATGTCCCACAAACAAAGGCAAATATGCAAAAAAAGAGCTGAAAGAACAAGTGCAGCTCATTGCTCCGCCAAATCACCCCCAAAAAAACGGTCTGCAAACGACAACACGGACCTTACGACGAATTGTAGACATCTTCAATCCGGCATCCGGTCTCCCGAAAGAGTTAGAAGATGACAGACAAAGATGATCGCAAGCGACGAAACAGTTAAGGTCTCACAGTGTTGCCAAGCGAGGACGCTTCTCCTATGAACGACACTCGAGGTGACTCAGAGATACCACCCCTGGAAGCAGTGACACATCTGCTAACACTTCAATCAACCATAAATTAGCCACAGGGAGTGTCTTCGACAGACAGAATGGCACAAGGTAACACCAAAATGTTGGTGAATAAACGACAGACTCATCCCATAGGAGGAAGTTTGTAACTCTTCTTTGCAATATAAGAAGAAATTACAAGGTCTCAGCGAACCAATTGGGTGCTCACCCGGAGCAGGTGACCACAAATTACAATGTTAGAAATTTGAAGACTCCAGCATTGGAGATCTCTCTTCAGCCTTTAGAAAATTCAAAGCATATTCTTTAAGTAAGAACATCTGGAGAAGTGTGCTCTGTAGAAGATAATGCCTACAATGATTAAGGAACACCATTATATAGACGTAATGACTCACCAAACAGGCGCTTCAACATTAACTATTAGCATTGAATACCGTATGGGAAACGAGAAGACGACAGTTCCCAAGGAAATCGCACAGGACTACGTTCACCAATTAATGATGTTGCACACAACCCCATCAATTGGGGGAGTAACCGATACTCAACCGTCGCGCGATCTACACCGTACGTGTGTCACCATGCAATCAACGTTGTACACGTAGCGTCTTGATCCTACGATAAGCCCTAGCTCTTCTTCTACGGGCCCATGGGCTCAGCCCACTTTTCAAGCGGTATTTTACCACGTGCTTGACATGGGCAGTAGAAACCCTAGTGACTTTTGACACACGAATCACACCTACATATCACCAGCTGATTGAAGGTAGTCCTTTTTCTTCAAAAGGAAACTAATCTGCATAATGCACTCCGCCTGTCGAATGTAGGCTCACGCGCTCGTAACAGACTGAGTCCCGATCTAACCAAGCAAGCTTAGTCAATTTCGACTGATGATGACGACGTCTGGTTCATCTCGACGCCTATTTCGCCCCGCGCAAATGTCGATGGCTTAAGAAGTATGAGTCTATAAGCGCTCTTGGGCCTGGTGACATCGACTCGCAAAGGACCGTTGCTCCCATCGCGGACAACAGTCGCCGAACCCGATCAAGTTAACCTAGTCAGTGACGGTTGACAACGACAGCTTCTTGTCAAAATCCAAACTTGTAGCTCGCTACGTGGGTGTAGATGGTTTGGAAGGTGGGAGCCTAGTCAGTTTTGACTGATGTCGACGGTTCGCCAAGGGACCACTGCTCTTCTACATACCATGATCGCTGAATTACCAACTCCCAGGCTTGTAGCCCGCTCAGCGCTGGTATAGATGGTTTGGAAGGTGGGAGCCTAGTCAGTCCCGAACTGATTTCGATGGTTTGCTACGGGACCACTACTCTTCTACAGACCATGGTCGCCGAAAACTCCCAAATTTGTAGCTCGATGCTTGCGGGTGTAGATGATTTGGAAGGTGGGAGCCTAGTCAGTCCCAAACTGATGCCAACAGCTTGCAACGAAACCACTACTCTTCCACAGATCATGGTCGCCGAATCCCCTCATGCCAAACTTGTAGCCCGCTCCGCGCGGGCGTAGATAGTTTAACAAGTGGGAGTCTAGTCAGTCCTGATAGATGTCGATGACTCGCCACGAGATCATCGCCTTCCAAATTCTCACATCCCAAACATGTTACCCGCTTCGCACGGGTATAGATGGTTCGGAAGGTGGGAGCCCAGTCAGCCCTGAATGATGTTAAGGCTCGCCACGTGACCACCGCTCATTCTCAAAACAGCTGTCGCCGAAGTAAATTATAACTCAAGCAACGTCTTTATGCTCACAGAGACTGAAATTCTATTATAGCAATGGTCACTCAAGGCAAAGCAAATATCAACCCACTGACACGCGGATGAATGTTACACGGGGTGTCAGCCCGAGCTTACGAAACCTGACTCGATACAAGCGCTCTAGCTTAAATACAACGCATGTGCTCGGCTGCCACGGTTCACTCATGCAAGCAACCAAAACCAACAGTCAGATACGCAACTTAAGTTTCCAATGGCTTACCTTAAGGATGAGCTACGATCCAGGTAGCGTAGCCTACTACCAAACCATTCGCAGAACACCTACTATTGATTGTAACTGAACAATAGTGACTTTGAGACCTCACAGAATAACAGGTCAGAATCATTCGTGACATAAATTGTCAAACTCTCAACAACAGACAGACCACTCGGCTTCCTGCTAACCCAACCAGACCTGTGTCAAAGTAAAACGACAAGGCAAAACGGAAAACGCGCAATAAGGAAGCCGGACATAATACGGGTACAAAGCGTACTTAAAATAAACCTGTTTTCATTAACAGTTGAAACAAAATGTGCAAATGTACAAAACCTACTCCTCATCAGGAGGGGGTACAAATACAAGGGAACTAGGCTTGGCAGGAGAAGGAGTAGGATTTGCGTTCGTACGTGCCTCAATCCAAGCGCCATGATTCAGATCGCCCTCTTCTTTCGATGACGCGGAGACCATTCCGAAGTCTGCGTAAGACATCTTCTTATAATAAGAAATGTCTCATTCCGGATGTTCTTCCTTCATCAGCACCAATAGTTCTAATCTCCCATGCACGACCCACCGGAATTCACACTTGTCTTGTGCCTTTAAAAGTTCTTCCTCGCACACCTTTGCTTCAACAAGTTCACGCTCCAACAGCTCCAGCTTGCCAGTCAGCACATCAACCTGATACTGCTCCATAGTCAGGCTACTCTTAACTGCGCTGAGCTAATGTTGCTCTAGACGAAGTTGGTCCCTACGTTTCCTCGCTTCCCGAGCATTGAATTTCGTGTCGGCCTTTAACTGTTGTCTTTGGGCAACCCATTCAGCCCCCTTCATCGTGTTATCCTCAGCAAAAGACCGCAACTCATAGTGCATCTTAGCTGCAACTTCTAGATCACGGCGGACCAGGTCCAACTCTTGCCTGAATTTGTCCCTCGCGGACACCGCCTTTGCTAAATAAGACTCAAGGGCTTCCAAACGAACCCTTTGAGTCTCAGCGACAACAGCTGATTATTCCAGCCTCTCCTCCTCAATCTGCTTCCTCGGCAACTCAATCTCAAAAAGTACATCAGAATACAACTTCTGCATAGTCGAGAAGACGCGCCCCATGGTGTTCACCATCTCACGGGCCGCCTCAACTTCCGTCTCAGCAACGACAACCTGGCTCAAATGAGACATCTCCTGCATAAGGTGCTTCAAACCTTTATCCATACACCCTTCAAGTGTATCCTCATCGGGCTTCGGAGTGTGGTCCATCAGCCAGATGTAACGCCTGCTTATGTGCTTCATCGAATCATAGTCCACGTTGACCTCCTGGTTGCTCATCTTCACTATGTCTAGAGCGAACAAACTTATCCGCGCATCTGAATGGAGCTTTCCCGGTTGCGGAATCAAGCCAGTACCGCCCTTTGTAGTCGCCACCGCACCTGGGCTCTCATTAACAACCTGAAACGAGAGCCTCCATAACCTTGATATGCGACCTGAAACGAGGTGGGGAACAATGCGAACTAGAAGAGAGATGACCCACATTACCGCAACCACTGTCGGACGATCCACCAACGGAACGATTGAACTCTAGGACCTCAGGCGAATCCTCATCAGAACCTTCCAATAAAACGGTTCTGGATTGATCAACACTAGTAGAAGCCGCCATAGCAGCCAACATCAACTTCTTGCTCAAAGCTTCAGCCTGCTTGGTACTCAGCTTCAATGCATCATCAAACCCTGTTAATCGCAGGTGGTCCTTTTCTTAGCCAGATACTTCAACCTCCGCCCTGGCAGGCTGGTCAGGTTCACGCTCCTTATTCACTAAAGCAGACCATTTGGGAGTCAACTCGGCCCCAGCGTGAGACCTCTTTGAACTTATAAAGGAGACAAGCGTCTCAAAAAGACCCTCCGTATCGAGCAAGGCAGGAGCCTTAACTTTAGAAGCCTTCCTCTTTCTAGAAGGGACTCCACCTTCAGACTTGACCTTTGACGCTCTGTAGAGAGTGGGGACCAGATGCCAATTGGCCCATAGTCGACTGCGACTGAAATTAATAGTATAGATAAGTACTTTCATAGTGTCTTGCTCCTTCGGAAAAAGATGAGTAGTGGGAAACCTCCCTACAAAGACACACATGCGATGATCAGCATACAATCAACGCAACAAAATTAAAGGGTGAAACAATACTTACAAAGTGGCTTGAACTCTCGCTCAAGCGAACGACTTTTGAATTTGAAGTACTTCGAATCCGAATGAGCCAAGAAGCAGTATTTCTGCCAGAACTTGAAATCATCTGGCAACTTCACGAAGCAAGCCGGCGACGCCATCTTGTAAACGACGTGTTCATTTAGCCGAAGGGAAGTCAACAACTGGATCACCCTCGGAGTCACGTGAACACCGGTATCCTTCGCCCTGATCATTATGAGAAGGATAATCCTATACCCATTAGGTACCAACTGGGCAAAAGGGATTCCAAAAAAATCCAAAACGCCCCAGATCTGGTCAAGAATAGGAAAACGAACTCCAGTTTGAAGTATCCCGCGTTGCAAACAGACGAACCCTTCTGGAGGAAACATCAGCGTCTGATCATCGCTCAAAATGCAGAATGACAGGTCCTCAGGGACCCCGAATGTCTTTCAAATATCAGCAAAGCCCGATTTGGAAATCGACCTTTCTTCACAGAACTGGAGGCCCTTGGCCGAAAGCTCATCGTCAAGATGATTTTGGCGACCCATGAAAAAGGTGAACAAACTTTCAATAAAAAATGAACAGAACAGAGTTTCTAAAAGCAAAGAAATAGAAGAGTCATTCTCTGCAGAAAGGGAGATCTAAATAGGGATTGGTTTTTCGCCTCTTCTCCACTGAACCGACGGACACTTAATTAATGAAGTGCGCAGCTCAAGCAACGATTCAGACTCAATCATCATTAGCGGCGTATATTTTCAATAAGTGACTTAGTAAATCGATGTGATGGCCCACTAACTCGGGGGAGTAGCTGATAATACACCAAAACAGCTTCAATACACCAAAACAGCTTCTCATCTACACTATACACGTGTCATGATAATCTCGAGAAATAATAGGCCCAAGCATAAGCCCATTACTGATCCGGCCCAAGCGGATTCAAGCCCGCTCAATGCAGTTTGCCCGACGGACCCAAATCACTACAGCTTGCTAAGCCCACACGTCTCATAGCTATCCCTAATACTCGTAAGACCTACTAAGGCAAATATCTTGAGGATCAGCTTCGGACAGGCAAGATAGCAACACTTTTCTTTCAACTAGGAAGCAAATACCAGAATGTGCCTCGCACAAAAGAAACTTCTATCTATGGACAACACTCTGATTCGGATTAATCTTTTGTGTATCTAGGAGCACAACTCTAATAGAAAACTTCCCTCCACAACACAACTCCTAATTAGATAAGGATCTCCACGAAGATCTTCTTCCCTAAACTACGTTACCGACAGCCTGGTCGAACTAGGACTCCAACACTATAAATAAGACATGAAGTTGGTAAGCTAAGGTACACTACAAATTCCTTGTTTACAACATTACGCCAACCTCAAATCCCTATCTAACTTTAGCATCGAAGCGCCATCAGCCACCACAATGGTGGTCTGTGGCTTACGTGCGTTCCTTGTGCATGTCAGCATGTCAAGGTCAAAGCAGGGAGCGACAATCGACTGCATCAACAACCATATCTGCAAGATTAACAATCTAACTAATATACTCATATTTGCACTTAACAACTTGCACCATATAAGTTATGAATTTGTGTAGTCACTATTAGGGGTGGGCATCCCATCCCGCAATCCCGATCTCGTCCCGTCCCGTCCTGATTTTTTCGGGTCTTAATGGGATTGAATAATTTCATCCCGATCCCGTCCCGTCCCGTCCCGATCTAGAATGGGATGGGATGAGATGAGATGAAGATTTTCAATCCCGCCAATTTCGTCCCGTCCCGAGCTAATTTTTTAATATTTATTATTAATATTTTTATTTATTTATTTATTTTAGGATTGCAATATTAGTGTAATTGAAGAAAAATGAATTTAGTTGAAATCAGTGTAATTGATATTAGTCTATATCTGCAACTACTTGATATTGGTTTATTTCTAGAATTCTAAATGAATTATTTAATTGCAAACTCTTTAAAACTCAAAATGAGATTGCTAACTACATTGGAGATTTTATTACGTGTCAAGACAATGAATTTAATGACTTTTTTTTACAGCAATAATGAAACATTCTTCTTAGCACCCCAAATCTACTCATCCTTTTGTACACTATTTGAAACAATAGAGCATGTGCACCATTGCCATTATACTGTCCACATCTGAGTCATTCAAAACTCTGCAGAAATCTTAATTACAGGGTGAATTTCAGCTATCATTTATGGTAGTTTATTATAATGTTGCATACTCAATCCAAGGTTATCATTTATGTGTAGTTCAACAAATTGCCTTTGCTATTTTCAACTAAGCAAATTGGGTCTTGGGTAAACAGTAATTTGTCAAAAAATGATAGCACGCTGATCTCGTCCCATCCCGAACCCGTTTGGGATGGGACGAAGTCAGGATGGGGTTTTTCTCATCCAGTCCCGTCCCGATCCCGTATGAATGGGATGGGTCTATCTCGTCCCATCTCGTCCCGTGCCCACCCCTAGTCACTATATATGCATAACAAACCATTTGTAATTATAATACTCTTCCTCCTCTCCTCTCCTCTCCCTACAACATTCAAACTGGAAATTAGGGAAAAACACATTTGTTAGGAGTGAAGCGATCATATATTTACTCAAATATCTTCGAAAAGTGAAAATAAATCATATATAGTAGTATTCGGACATATGACTCAAATAACTCCAGATGCCTTGCCATACAAGTCATTATTTAACCCATTCGACATATGGTTATTCTCCAAGGCAGTTGCAATTATATGGCTCTAAGTTCTGACATTGCATCAGTGTGTATATATAGAAAAATTCTAATTGTCGAGGGAAATGGCGAGGAAAACAGTGAGGGACCCCACAGGGTTGGGGGGAGTCGTCCATCCCCCTCGGGATGCGTGCATTGAAAAGTCAAGCGCGCATCCCGGGGGGGATGGACGGCTCCCCCCAACCCCACCACCCCCGCCCCCTCCCCCCTGTGGGGTCCCTCGCTGTTTTCCTCGCCATTTCCCTCGACACTTAAACGGGTTCGTATATATATATAAAATTAGGCTAAGAAATAGTGAACCTACTGCCTCAGTGCGTCAGGTCAAAATTTTGTTTCCCAAAAAGCCCCTCACAAACTGAATAATTCTCACAAAGATCAAAGCAAAATAGAGTTTCACATAAGATGTTTCACTCAAAAAACTCAATAGCTTAATGGGTTTTCTTTGAAGGGGAATAAGAATCAGAGTCAGACGAGGAGGTACTGTTGGATTTTCTTTCGTTTAGAAGAAAAGTTTCCATGGGTTTGGTTAGTAAATCAGTGTTCACATTTTTCATTTCAAATATTTAATTTTGTGGGTTTTTCTTGGAAATGAGATTTAATGGGTTTTTATCTTGATCCAAACTTCATATGAAGATATGGACTCTCCAAGTACTATAAGGGGAGAGTCATCTAAGAGTTTTACCAGAGGTGGGTTTATAGGTGGGTTTGAACTGAACAATTTGTTTGGATCGACGACTGATGTGAGGTCGACAGTTTCTTCACCAATCTCATTTCCATCTTCTTACCAACACAGCAGTCCAATTTGCATCGAGGGTTTCGTGGGTTGGTGTGTTATTGAGTTCTCTGAGGGGAAAAAATAGAGAATTGGTGAAATGTTTTGGAAATTGATTGATGCAAGGCAGACCCTTCAATGGATTGTGAATGAGCTTAAAGTGGTTGTGAAGGAGTTGGAGGAGAAGAACATGAGAGCGAGCAAATTTTTTTTTTTTTTTTGGAGATTAGGAAGACGATGAGTTGACTCGGTTGCTTGAACCCAGTCGACTCAGTAGTATTTGGATCGGGTTTTGGGGCTTCACTAATTGGGCCTGGTTTTGGCTTGGTTCTTGAGCCTACTTAGTTCTTTGGGAGAACAAATCCTTTTTTGTGCTCAGATATGCTAAACAGAGTTCATCAATCTCGCACAATGGAAATAATCTATGGAATTTGTAAAAATCATCAGAGGCTAATAAAGTTGAGTTATAAATTACAAAGATTTCCTTTAATTTACCTGTTATGTTATTTGTCTGATGACTATTATATGATCGATTAACATGAAGGAACCTTTTGACGAATGCTTATAAGTAGACATTTTTTATTTTTATATAAAAAAAAAGGATAGGAATACTTGAAGATTGAGATATTTGTAAAAGCTGATGATGTAAGCGTTGAGTGTCCAAAAGTCTTTGTTGCAAGCCATACTTACACAAATCACATGATTAATTGCAGCTTTCAGTGATATTATTAGATAAGTGCATTTTTATCTGTAAGATATTCATAAATATAATTTACACTAGGGTGTATAAGAGAGGTAAATTATTCATTAATAAGTGATAACCATAAAACAACATAGTTTTGATGCCACAGTATTGCTATCAATTTGTTCAGAATGGAAAACAACAGTAAGATGTGTTTCACTGAGATTATAGGTTGCAAAGTACATCGCCAATAGCATTTTGATATGCAGCAGAGTGGGATAGTATACATAATAATTTCCTAAGAAAGAAATCTTTCGCAACCATGTTCATGTCACATGGAGCCAAACTTCAACTACTCTATAAATTGTTTTCATATTTGGTAATTAAGAGACCTATTAGGGGAGTGTCAAAGGCACACGACCCTTCGGCATGCAACTATAATCGTGCCAACGGCACGGGTACACAATGTGGAAAGTGTATGGTTGTGTAGTAGGCACGACTAGTACACTAGTACTACTATAACAAAAATTGGTTTGTTGGTGTACACAAATGTGTTACACTAGCAAACTTCCCTTTTTGCTCCCGCCCATCCTTCATGAACCCCTGCATATCCCCTCCATCACCAGCCCTTCTACTTCTTCTTCTTGGTTCCACAGTAACACTCACTTTACTCCATCTCCGCCCCTTCTGGCTTTCTTATGTACAAAAGAAGTGATTTCTTTGTAGCAATAAATTAAGACTACGAGGTCTAATCAGAATCAGATTATATATCAGATTATTACTAGCACAACTCAGTTTCAGACCCCCTACCTACTCCCTCCCTCCCTCCATTCAGTCTCATCTCATCGATCAAATATATCATGTCATCTCTTTTTATTATGATCTGGCTTATTAATTCAATGAATAAACAAAGGATCTCTGAATATGAGGAAACATGGTCATTTTTTTTTGTTAAAGTGAAAACATAGTCAAAATACACTTATGTATTCAGTCAAACCAGCCCTGTATAAATCTACCTTAGATTGATATACAGAGACAAAGATAAAGAGGAAGTTCTACTGCATGCAAGAGCCTTATCCAAATTCAAAGATATCAAATTAATTCGAATTAGATGAGAGTGACGTAATTTGGTCGTCCGATCTATCTGATTCATATCTATATATATATATATATATATATATATATATATATATATATAGTTGTTCAAATTGGGTGGAAGGTGGTTCCATGGTAGTTGAGGGAGTGGTTGGTTTGCGATATGCAATCAGAGAAAATGGGAGAGGGGAGGTCGGTGGTGGTTGGCGAACTGAGCTGAGAAGGAGGTGGTTGGCTGAACAAACAGGGAGGGGGAGAGGGGGTCATCGTGGTTATTACACTGAGGGGTGGCCGGTGGCGTTGGGGACTAGGCAGAAGAGGAGGAATAGTGAGGTGGTTGTACTGAACAAACAAATAAATGGAGGGTCGCCGATGCTATCCAACTGAAAAAAAAAAAAGTGGTTGGCTGACCAGTGGCTGTTGGCTGGTGATCTGAACAAATAAAGGGAGGGGGAGGAGATGAAGGGGGAAAGTGGCTAGTGATGGTGCTGCTTTTAGAGAAAGGGGGTTGTGAGGATAAAAAAACATGAGTAATGCTAGAGAGCGAGGGTTGTGATGACACGCATTTCGAGCGGAGTGGACGGCTCCCACCCCGCCACGTCCCTCTCCTCACTCGTTTCCTCGCTGGTTTCCTCGACATTTAGAATTCCCCAAAAAACATTAACAACAAATAATTGGTACAGATGCACATGTCCAACTTTTTTACAACCAACCACATTTGTACCTGAGAAGTAATAAATATCAAAGGTAGGATGCCCAAAATTGATGTTGGTGTCAATAATACTTCTCACCACTTCTTCACCATTGGTGTAAATCATTGTTTCATTTTCCTATATTTTGCATAGCCAAGTCATTTCATTTCTTTGAGCCCGTCTAGGGAGCGAGGGAATCATTGTTTCATTTTCCTATATTTTGCGTAGCCAAATCATTTCATTTCTTTGAGCCCGTCTAGGGAGCGAGGGAAAGGGGCAAGCATTTCTTCGTTCAATTTGCAGTTAACAACACTTTATTTATTATTTTTTAAAGAAAATTCTTTCCTACTTTTCTTTTGATGATTCAAGTATACACTCTTGACAGCTAAAAATTTGATTTATCAAAAACATTCAGCAACTACTCTTAAAAAGTTCATTAAACATAGTACAAACTACAAAGTCAGTTGAAGAGGATCACTTTTGTAGGGGGTTTGGCATGCTTTGCTTGACACACAATGGTATATTATTGTTTTAATAAGCAGGAGACTTCTTTGTTCACTTCGCCATTAACCCCGACAAATACAAATTGAATCTCATCATTGAACAATCTTCTTTGACAAATATTTTTATCATCTTGTAAACCTTTCACTCCAGTGAATTGACAAAGGAAATCGATGCATGATATTCTGTTTCCAATAAGAAACGCAGATAATTATCAAAGAGCAAGTTTGAGAACAGCATACCGCATTCAAGGTGCCATTATTTGGAGTGAGGAGATAATGGCCAGTGAATATTGACTTGTTGAGAGCATTTCCGAGAGGAGGAGGATGGGATACTGGATACTTTGTTGTTTCCTTCTAGAAAAGAAAAGCTAGAACAAATCGGAGTAAGGGGTGAGAGGGAGGGGTTGCGTTTCGGCGAGAGTACTTGTTTGGGATCTTTGAGTGGGTGGGTGATAGGGAAAACCAAAAGGGTTTAATTAGTATCGTTGTTTTAGTCTTAACCGTCTGTCAGATGTTGAGAAATATTTCAATATCACCATCGATTATTTTTTTGTCAAGAGATGTTTTAATCTATACCGTCCAAGGCAATAGATTAATTAATCTGGATCATTGATGTAGCACTTGGGAGGGGGTGATTTGCTTAAAGCATCTTCAACAGACTCCAAGGCGTCAGAGGTCCGAACCGGGTGGGAATAGTTACAGGTTAAAAAAAAAAAAAAGACTTCAAGGCTACTTAATTCATTAAAATAATATATATTTTTTTAAAAATTATAAAAATAAAGTTTTTTGGTTTTATCCGCCAACAGACTACTTAATAGAGACTGCTTAAGTTGATTGTTTACTATTTCTTTTCCCACTTCCTTTTCTTTTGTGTTTTCCTCGTTAAAAATTTGACAACTTAAATATCGCTAATACTACTAATAATAAAATTCAAAATGGTAATAAAAAGAGGGGGTATTCAATTATGGATTTTAATAGATTGTAGAAGATTTTAAAATTCATTAAAATATCGGAATATTCAATTAAGGATTTAAAACAATACATGTAAATCTATGGAGATTCAAATACAGATTTTAAATGATTGTTTTATAATCCATTAAAATCAGAGGGTATTCAATTCATGAGTTTCAAAAGTCCACCAAAATTAGGGGGTATTCAAAAAGTAGTGAATTTTAATGAATTTGTTAAAGTTGTGGATTTTGAAAGATTTGTGAGTGAAAATTATATATAACAAGAGTTATTCCAAATCCAACCTCCCCCCCTCGTATTTCAATGGATTTATATTGGCTATTGTTAAATAACACCACCATTTTCGCTAAAGAACGCCACCATCCCATTTTTTGTGATCTGCTCAAAGACACCACCACCTTCCCTTCTCTTCTCTCTTCACAAGAGCAGCACCACCTCGCCCCACAACTTTTGTCCACACCACCATGCCCTACCACCGCTGGCTGCACCACTACTCGCACTTCCTCTTTTCTTTTGTTCTTGTTTTTCTTTTTTTATTATTATTCTCCTTCTTCTTCACATTTTCTTCCTCTTATTTTTTCTTTTTCTTGTCCTCGCTTCATCTTTTTTTTTTTTTTTTCTTTCTGAACATTTGGTAAGATTATCTGTATTCAATGAACATTTTGGTAAGATTATCTGTATCCAATGAACATTTGGTTTGCTAAAATAAGCTTTGAATTTCTCCAAGTTTGTTGCATGGTAATCGTTTACAAAATTCATTTGTACAAGTTTTGATTACATTTTATTTGTTGTATATACTTATAAAGCAGAATTTGATGTTATTCCATTGCTACATTTTGCTTTAGAGCAAATATATATATATATATATATATATATATATATATATATATATATATATATATATATATATATATATATCAACAATTGTGGATGTTTTATGATTTATGTTGACATGGATAACAATGTAGGTGACGTTATTTCATAACTTCCTATGATTAATAGCATATTCATAAGAATTTACAGAAATTTATAAGAATCAATATAAAATTCAGAAAATCCAATAATAAAAATCCATCAAAATTCAGTGGATTCTGTAAAATCCACAAAATCCAGTCACTTAAAATATATTAAAGTTCAGTGGATTCTGTAAACTCCTTTGAAATATTTTAAAATCCATGAGATTTAAAGTTTTTCACAGTCTATTAAAATCCATAATTGAATACCCCGATAAATTTTGATATAGGACAATATAGATTAGTACAAAATTTTAGACTTCAAAATTAAGAATAGAAATTTTAGTGAAAAAAATTGTGGAAATATTAGATTAGTGAAAATTTCTCCGACATTTAGAATTTTCGATCATTAAAATGGAAAGTTTGTGTCTTATTTTTCTAATAAAAACAAGATTGAATTTGAATAAAATTCATTTTACAACTATTGCAAGGTAATCCTCAATCCGTCATTTTTTTCCCTCTGAATAACTCTCTCTCTCACCGCCCGCTCGAAGAGATAGATGCAAGGTAATCCTCTTCTCTTTTCCGTGTAAAACCTATCAAAACCACAAAGAGACATACAAAGACAGAGAAGTGAATAAAAAAGGTGAAAAATCTCAACTTCACGAGATGGTTGAGAACTCCAACCACTACAGCAATAGCGACTGCAACCCCTGTACAAATTGAATAATTTGAAATCTCTCTCTAGTGTTTCCTTCTTCCCTTTCTCTGCAGATCAACTCGAACAAGTGTTAATTTCTTCTTATTCGCTCTCTTTGCAGAATAAGATCTGAACCTGGTATCAACTCGAATTAGCAAACTCTCTCTTATCTCTGGTGCTACCTTATTCTTGCTTCTTCGCTCTCTCTAAAAAATCTGAACTAACTCGATTTTTGCGTTTGCTTGGTAAGATCTTCTCTTCATCCACTTTTGATTTCTCTCCATGTATATGATTTCGATTTTCGATTAGGGAAGCTCAATGTTTCATCTCCTTTTGTCAAACTTTAATTTCACCATCTAATTCTGTCTCTGGTCCAATTGTTATGTTCTTGATGGCGATCATGAATACAACCAACATTGTATACTATTAGTTGTTCATTCCTCAAAAATGTTAGTGGGTTTTCTATAACTGCAGGTATCGGTGAGTTTGAAATATATTTTGTTGTGTGATTCTACTTCTTTAATCATATCTCCACATTACAAAGAATTTTTTAGTCGCGACCTCTTGTCAAAAAGAAAATTATTGGCCACTCTCTCTTGCCAATCTTTGTTTGTCTATAAAGTCTATTGTTGATTGGGACAATATACACATATCTGAGGTATGCATTTGTTTCTTTGTTGATGTCAAACTTTATGCCTAGCCAGTTCTTCACTATATGTTAAGTAGTTATATGGTTAACATTAGCAATACTTAAAGTCATTGTGCTGGAAATAAGGTTAATAACATTTAGTGGCTACAGTTGTGCAGCATGCCCACACCCAATCAATATGAGCATTAAATTGTGGGCATGTTTCCAATAGACATTAGATAACTTTCAAGCCAAAGAAATATTTTTGGTAGTAGGTATGCACTTTATTTTAATCAAGCAGCTTTTACTTTTAGAAATTCAAACTAATAATGGAAATAACAATATCACACAATTTCCTTCTTCTAAAGCGCACTCTGTTTCTTGCAATATGATCATCATTTCCCCTATAACAATTCTCTCCCTTTCTGCATTTTCTTCAACAATTGCAGTTTGTCTGGTACCTCTTTTAAAAAATCAAGAAAATCTATAAACATACCAGTTTGGTTGTCTTACATAATTCTTTATCCTCGCGGGGATTCTAGACTATGCAGTTAATGTGCAAAGCGGTCAGAACCGTATTATGATTTTTCATAATTATGCGGGACTAAGCGAAATTATGCGGACAATTTTTTCAAAGTATATATTTTTTAAATTTAATCATAGTCATAGATTACAAAATAAATAATTAATTAAAAGGGTGTAAATATGTAATCATAGTCATATATTATTTTACTAATTAATCAAATGAATTTAATTTTGCAGGTTGGAACACTTATAGTTACCTGAACTTGTTTACGAACAACCAATACAACGAAAACAACAACAGCAACTCATAGGCATAGCAATAACCCCAACAGCAAGAACTGCAAGCAATAAGAGCAAGAAGTCGAGAAGAGTTGCAAGAAGTCAAGAAGAGTCAATCAGAGTGTTTCATCTCTGTTGGAACAACAACTATCAAGTAACCTCACCCAACTGAGGAAACACATTTATATCATAAGCATAATCAGGGAATTGGATGATGTTTCATCTTTGTCATCTCTGTCATATTATTGAGAGTGTTTCATCTGTCATATTATTTTTTAATAGTGAGAGTGTTTCACTCTCTTATTTTTCAGATCATAAGCTATAACTTTATGAATGCAATTTAGGTATAACTTGTCTGTAAGCTAGCAATTTGAAGAGGAGAAGCAGTTGTGAGAAAGTGAGAGATCTCATCCATTCGTTTCTTGTTTGAAGAGGGAAGAAACGAATGGATGGGATCTCTTCGATTGATCGATTCAGTAGAGGGAATAAACGAATGGACTGGGAGGAGAGGGAAGAGGGGCTGGGAAGAGAGGGAAGGCGTACCTGATTTGGGAACTTAGCAGCCAATCTCTTCGCCGTTTTCGATTGATCGATTCAGCAGCAACTGATCGATTTAGCAGCAAGCTACTTGATGATTCGATTGAAGGAAGTGAGGAAGAAAGATTGATGATTCAGATCTACTTCTCTTCTTCTTCTTCTTCTTCGTCTCTTCTTCTTTTTCAGTTCTTCGTCGCTCCCTCTTCTTTAGCCAGTTGCAAACCAAGAACTAGATCGATTAGGGTTTTTTTTCTTTCATATATACAGACCGACAAATAGGCGAGTCAATTGAGCCGATTAAGTGCTGATTCGCCGATTTTTGACCGATTTTGCTGGTTACACTTAATGCCAACCGAGTCGACCCTGTGCGTTTTGGTCCAACCCCGCATAGCGATTTTTGACCGATTTTTTACCGCATTAATAGCACAGATTCTAGATTAAGATTTATTAACAGAGATCTAAAAGCGATCAACATATTGTTGTATCAAGATCTCAATCCTAAAATTTCAAAATGGCCAGGATATTTGAAGTCAACAACCTTCAGGCAAATACTAGATAGGTTGTTGGAACATAATGAGTATATGGTGATATTGTCATTTCATTTCATGCTAGGGATAGATGGAATTTTAGCTAGAATTAACACAACAAAGTGCCTTGGCTGACCAATTATTTACCCGCACAGCTAGCACGAAAGATCAAACAAGAAAATGACATTTTATATTTCATGAAATGCCTATTGAAGCAATTATATACATGAAAATTTGTATGAATGAGGTTATTTATTTTATTTCCGTATATCTATTTCTTCCTGTTGATTATTGGTTTTAGGAAATAATTTGAATGTAATAATTGCAATTTGACGATTAATGGTTTTGTTGTTGCTGTCATATCTTATATATCTCACTGCTGATGTTTTATTCACACTTTTTTTTAGCTAATTCCAGGAACAAGGATGTCACGCCCCGATTTTTTAAGAAAACGGAAATCCCAAAATCCACGTAGGTTTATCTGTTTCCCCAAAACTCGGAACGTGAAATTCAATAACAAAAGACACATTTAGCAGCAAAACTAAAACATAGTTTAGAAAATAGAAACAAACTAAAATTTATAATAAAACTCTAACCAGGAAAGACTGATGTTGCTAGCCCCACTAGCAGAATAACGCTGCTCAAAAGTCTCCAAACCTGAAAGGCTCATCGGCTACATTCTCAAATGAATGTATCCAAGAAGCAAAAGCTCACTTGGGTCAGCAATAAAGCTGGTATGAGTAATCTTCATCCCAAAATCAATAAACTCGCACGTAAAAACATCAAACTAAGCACAAACAATAAATAACCACACCAATAGGTAGTTCCTCAATGAGGCAAAAGTGTCATACAAGAAAAAAAAACACAGTTCAAAGAAATCAGTTCCTCAACGAGGCAATCATGTCATTATCCTAATAAGTAAATATGCATTGACTTGTACTTACACTGTAGAAATAGACTATGGCAAGTCTGACATGCAGAAGTATTATTGGACTTATCATCCTGCATGAGAAGGGTTGGAAACAATATAAACGTAATTTATTAATTAAACATTTGTCTTCCTACAATATTTGACTTAAGCATCTTATTCATTTTTATTTGAATTTGATTCATTCTTTAAAGGATTGATCACTTAGACGATACCACATTCACACCACTTTCGTGCCGAACATACATGCCCGCATGCCTTTCTCATATAAAGGAGGACTTCTCCGTCATCCATGCCCAAGTGGAGACACATCACATACAGGCATGCATCACTGGATACTTCTAACTATATGAATAACAAAAGCCACTCTTGGGCTATCAACGCGCATAAAGTCACGTCACATTTTTTACGGATAAATATCAAAGCTTATCTTAGGCATAAAAATTCACCTCATTTCCGCAAGACTAACCCGAAGGTTATTTTAGTTTCTCTATAAGAAATAGACACCCCACCTCCGCAAGACAACCCGCAGGTTATTTAGTTTCTCTAGTAAGAGAGGGGAAATAATTAACAAAAAGAAATGTGGTAGTTCTAAGTGATACAATTCCAAGTGATTAAATTTTCAGGAGTCAAAGTTTACCAATATCATTTATTTTTTATATTTCAATTTCCTCTCACAATGACACTTTGTCATTTATAAATCGATTCACCACAATCTCTGCCCATACTTTTGGGGAAACATAGCATTTTTGTAAACAAATTTTATATAGTAGAGCGGGGATCAAACTCACTCAATAAAAAGATTCATATTCCTAGGAGCATGAATAATATCACACTTTTCAATCATAGCTTCTTATTGAGCCTAATTCAATCGATTAAATAACATCATTACTTAATAACATAGTTAACCATAAACAACATATATATAAAAACCATACTCCAATTCTCATTATCATACATTACTGCATATAGCAAAGAAATTTAAAATATTCATCACAAGCGTTGCATTTATACCAACCCATCCTTTAAGGCCAAGTAAAGAACTAAAATTCCAAGAGAATCACAAAAAGGGATTTTCATTTTAGATCCATCAAACTGTAGAAATCGAAGCATGAGACTCAATAAAAAGAAAAAACTAAATTCAGCTAAAAATAAACAGCTTGGACTGATTCATACAACAATGTTTATCAACTAGAACATCCCCCTAAATCAACTGATTAGAACATCCAAAACTTAGCTGAAACGCCCGCTTAAATTGGCTGAGATAAGCTTTAAACACATCTACAAAAATCCCTGAAACTCTGATGAAACAACCTGCTAACTCAACTGAGACACAGTTGAAAACACCCCTGACTGGTGCTACTTTGGAGCAAAAATAGCTTAGATATCTTTATGCTGATTTTAGAGCAAGAGAAGGCTCGAAACAAACCTAAATAACTAAATTTTCTAGGAAAAATGTTGAATTCTTGGTGCAACAATGATCGGAAAAATAGCAAAACCTAATAAATGATTCACAAAGTCCAAAATATCACTAAAAGAAGGAGAGCGATAGCAAACCCTATCGCCAACAAAGATTTACTTTGTATGAAACAAAATCTAAGACAACCCCATTATATCAAAGATTTACTTTGTATGGAACAAAATCTAAAACAACCCCATTATATCGAATATAAATAATTCTAGCCCAGACCACACATGCTCTAACAAGTTGATAATAAAATTGGATGTAACCGCTCATATTGAGAGATTTAATGGTCAGGCAAACATCCCCTAAACTTCCAATCCAGAAATTATATTTGGTGAAGTTAACTCCTTAACTTGGTCCACCAACAAATGACATGGGTTGAAACCCGTTCTTCTAAGTTCCCTAAGTTATTGGCAATTTGTGGAGAGTAAGTTGATGGATATTTATTCCACAGATTAATAAATTCCATTACAGTGTTCAAAACTTTATTCAACGCCATTGTTTATAATGTAAATTTGACATTCTACACCATAAGCATAATTACATCTGAGAAAAATAAATGTGGATTCAGAAAAATTATAGAGAGATAAAGAAAGCAAAACCAAGAACCCCAAAATTTTAAAGGAGATAAAGGAAAAACTCACATAACATAACATAACCTCGAGCAAACTCTTTCTCGCCACACAATCGCAGGCCCGCATCCCCACACACGTGCTTAGCTCATCCTTGAGGCAAGGGAATAACTTGTTTGAGCTACATCTCCTACTGATTATATATATATTTTTTTTTTCACTAACCATGATTGCCTTGATATTAATCCCATAGTTTCAGAGCTTAATAAACTAAATTCATTATAGTCATCTTCTTCCTAAAAATTTTAGGATAGCTCTTTAGTAAAATGCCGTCATCCACTGACCCAAACATGGATGAAGATTAATCTAGCTTGCCACTGAGGTCAGCTTCTTCATCACCACCCAGATAAGATGACCCAAGCTTTCTTAAGGTTGATGTACCACGGTGCACTTGAGATCCCAACGAGGATCCAGATCCATAGTATACATACAGAATACCAAAAAAAAGAAAGCCAGAACACATGCTATACTGATTAACCGTGACCTTTGATGTCCATCGGCTCTTCCCCTCGTCATTTTAGAGCCAATTATTCTTAAAGGGCTTTGTCAATGGTTCAACTCCAACATCCAATGATTGAATCAAAGTCACCAGTTGCAATTGATCTAGAACAAGAGAGCACTAGAAAACTGCGGATCCTAACACAAAACCATTTAACCACAGTGTGTTCTATAGCCTTGGATCCCTGAATGTGTATGAATGAAGGAAAAGATTCCCCTTGATGTTTGTGCAATCCAGATAGACGCACATCAAAGCATAAACTTGTGATTACAAAAAAAACAGCAACTATCCATTTTCTAAGATTGATAAAGGAAGTTTTACAAGTAGCAGCCCATTAGAACTTTGCACTCATGCTTAGCTATTAACACTAATAAAGATACCAGCAGCTAAGTGTTGATAGGAATTAATTAACCCAATCTCGAGAGGCAGTAGATGGTACCACAATAATAAAACACTCAAATGACAAGCAATACTCAGATCAGATCTGATTAATTTAAGCTATAGAGATTAATAAAATTAATATTAGAGAAACCAAAAAAAAGTTAACAACTAAAACAACTTTTTAAAATGAACTCTCAGATCTGATTGACCAAAACCCCAACCAACATTTTTTGTGGATCACCGTGACCAGATCCGTACAAGATGACAAATTTTCAGAACCCAACAAGTATTTTTGAAAAGTGTAAAATTTTCAGATCGGTTCGGTTCGGTTCAGGTTTTTTTGACAGATGTAAAATTTAACAAGTATCATCAAATTAACACAACAAGTATTCCTGACTTGAGTATCATCAAATTTAACAAGTATCATTTAGCGCCAAAACCCAAAAAACTTGTATATGTCAATACGAAGACTGTAATGCAGAGATTAATAAGTGTTGCAGAGCATTTCATGTGTAACATGTTTGGATAAACTTTTTTTTTTTTTTTTTTTTGCATTTTAGTTCTCCAGATCATACACAAGTCCTACTTTGTCAAGTCCAAATCATCATCATCGTCCGATTTGAAGCAACTAAGCTAAGCTCATACACAATTAGGCAAGTTGATATCCTCCTTGACTTGAACAGGTACACACTTTGCCATTGGTTGTGGTTGTGGTTGTTGTTGTTGTTGTTGAGTCTTCATGAAACTATTGCATCTACTGATCCTAGAACAAGCTCTCACTGAGTCACCACCACCACCAAGTGGGATCACAGGTAGGTTGTCACAATTGCAAATTTCAATCATGAAACCATCTGAATCATGGAAGAACAATTGATCAACAGCAAGATAGAAGAAAACAAGGCTGATTATAATTATGAACAGAAGAGAAGAAAACAACAACAATCTTGTTCATAATTGGTTGTTGGCGACAGAAAAAGAACTCAAGCGTGTTCATAATCAGCCCTCAAAAAAGAAAACAAGACAATTGGTTTACTTCTTTGATTCATGTTGTTGTTGATGACAGAAAAAGAAGAGGAAAAGAAGAGAAGAAGAAGGAAGAGGGTGGTACCTTGAAAGTAAAGAGGTGGTTGATGTGCCTTGACGATGGTCGATGGCAGCCGGAGGTGGCTTGGTGCTTAGATCTGCGCTTGGAAGTCTCTTGAGTCGAAAGTTCGATTGAGAGAGATGAGAAGTTAGCCTGCTTTTATTGAGGAGGGGAGGCAGCCTGAAGAAGAATGAAAGGAGGGGAGGAAGGGATGCTTTGTTTAGGCCTTTAGGGTTTGGGAGGAGAAAATATGTTTAGGGTTTGGTTTGGGACTTAGGAGGGTGTGTGTCACGTGAGGGAAGGAGGGGATTTTGGGGAATGATTTGTATATCCGGTTCGATTCGGTTCGGTTTTGGTGATTCAATTTCGGTTTTTATTCGGTTTCGGTTATTTTTGGCTCGGTTCAGTTTGGTTCGGTTAATTCGGTCGGTTTTCAGGGATGAATTAACACCCCTACCTGCGATCTCTCTCACGCCATTCACAATGCCGCCAACACCTCTGCTGACTTCTTAACTTCATCTTTTGACAGAAGATGAAATCAAGAAGAAGAAGAACATAGAAAGGAAGGAGAAGCTTAGGGGCTGTGAAGCTCGCCGCCAATGAATAGAAAAAACGCATAGAAGGGAAGAAGGAAGAGGAAGAAAATGGGGTTTTTCTCTTTATAGGGTGGGTGGTTATCCGCCCCCACTGAAATTCCAAAGGCACCCACCCTCTAAACACACTAAATAAAATCCTAAAATTTGAAATTTAATTAAATGTAACTCTATTTTATTTAATTTAAAATAAAATAAATTAATTTTATAAAATTTAGGAGTGTTACATTATGCACACGTTTAATGGGAAGGTAAGAAAGTTAAGTGAATTTCGAAAAATACAACTTGTCAAATGAAAGAAGATTTTAAAAATACAAATTTCAATTGAATTTAATGAACATAAATATTTATTGTCATTGGAAAAGTAGGGGTGTTACAATATATACAACTCAAAAGGAATCTCGTCCCGAGATTCGCGAAAAGTGCTAAGTGAAGCAGAACCACTAAAAAAAAACTGGACAAATATTGACATTATAAATAAATAAATAAATATGATTACTCGCACACTCACAAGTCAATGAAGCCTTATCATGAGATTCACGAAGAAAATGAAACAAAACTAAAGTTTCAAGGTTCACCCATGTCACGTCATCTTTAAGGCTTCTACACTCCTACACACCCATATCCACATTCTGAAGATCACCTAGACTCTACCCCAGCCTAGGCTAACCAAATGCTCTGATACCAAACTGTCACGCCCCGATTTTTTAAGAAAACGGAAATCCCAAAATCCACGTAGGTTTATCTGTTAACCCAAAACTCGGAACGTGAAATTCAATAACAAAAGACACATTTAGCAGCAAAACTAAAACATAGTTTAGAAAATAAAAACAAACTAAAATTTATAATAAAACTCTAACCAGAAAAGACTGGCGTTGCTAGCCCCACTAGCGGAACTCCAGTAACGCTGCTCAAAAGTCTCTAAACCTGAAAGACGCATCGGCTACATTCTCAAAGGAATGTACCCAAGAAGCAAAAGCTCACTTGGGTCAACAATAAAGCTGGTATGAGTTATCTTCTTCCCAAAATCAATAAACTCGCACGTGATAACATCAAACTAAGCACAAACAATAAATAACAACACCAATAGGTAGTTCCTCAATGAGGCAAAAATGTCATGCAAGAAAAAAAAACAAAGTTCAAAGAAATTAGCTCCTCAACGAGGCAATCATGTCATTATCCTAATAAGTAAATATGCATTGACTTATACTTACACTGTAGAAATTGACTATGGCAAGTCTGACCTGCAGAAATATTATTGGACTTGCCATCCTGCATGAGGAGGGTTAGAAACAATATAAACGTAATTTATTAATTAAACAGTTGTCTTCGTACAATATTTGACTTAAGCATCTTATTCATTTTTATTTGAATTTGATTCATTCTTTAAAGGATTGATCGCTTAGACGATACCACATTCGCACCACTTCCGTGCCGAACATACATGCTCGTATGCCTTTCTCATATAAAGGAGGATTTCTCCGTCATCCATGCCCAAGTGGGGACACATCACATACAGGCATGCATCACCGGATACTTCTAACTATATGAGTAACAAAAGCCACTCTTGGGCTATCAGGGCGCATAAAGTCACGTCACATTTTTTACGGATAAATATCAAAGCCTATCTTAGGCATAAAAATTCACCTCATTTTCGCAAGACTAATCCGAAGGTTATTTTAGTTTCTCTATAAGAAATAAGCACCCCACCTCCGCAAGTCAACCCGCAGGTTATTTAGTTTCTCTAGTAAGAGGGGGTAAATAATTAACAAAAAGAGGTGTGATAGTTCTAAGTGATACAATTCCAAGTGATTAAATTTTCAGGAGTCAAAGTTTACCAATATCATTTATTTTTGATATTTCAATTCCTCTCACAATGACACTTTGTCATTTATAAATCGATTCACCACAATCTCCTCCCATTCGTTTGGGGAAACATAGCATTTTTGTACACAAATTTTATATAGCAGAGCGGGGATCAAACCCACTCAATAAAAAATATTCATATTCCTAGGAGCATGAATAATATCACATTTTTCAATCATAGCTCCTTATGGAGCCTAATTCAATCGATTAAATAACACCATTACTTAATAACATAGTTAACCATAAACAACATATATATATAAACCATACTCCAATTCTCATTATCATACATTACTGCATATAGCAAAGAAGTTCAAAATATTCATCACAAGGGTTGCATTTATACCAACCCATCCTTTAAGGCCAAGTAAACAACTAAAATTGCAAGAGAATCACAAAAAGGGATTTTCATTTTAGATCCATCAAACTGTAGAAATCGAAGCATGAGACTCAATAAAAGGAAAAATCTAAATTCAGACTCAATAAAAGGAAAAATCTAAATTCAGCTTAAAACAAACAGCTTTGACTGATTCATACAACAATGTATATCAACTAGAACATCCCCCTAAATCAACTGATTAGAACATCCAAAACTCTGCTGAAACGCCCGCTTAAATTGGTTGAGATAAACTTTAAACACAGCTACAAACAACCCTGAAACTCTGATGAAACAACCTGCTAACCCAACTGAGACAATTGAAAACACCCCTGATTGGTGCTACTTTTGAGCAAAAATAGCTTAGATACGTCTATGATGATTTTAGAGCAAGAGAAGGCTCGAAACAAACCTAAATAACAAAAGTTTCTAGGAAAAATGTTGAATTCTTGGTGCAACAATGATCGGAAAAATAGCAAAACCTAATAAACGATTTACAAAGTCTAAAAATATCACTAAAAGAAGGAGAGTGATAGCAAACCCTATCGCCAACAAAGATTTACTTTGTATGAAACAAAATCTAAGACAACCCCATTATATCGAATATAAAATAATTCGAGTCCAAACCACAAATGCTCTAACAAGTTGTTAATAAAATTGGATGTAACTGCTCTTATTGAGAGATTTAATGGTCAGGCAAACATCCCCTAAACTTCCAATCCAGAAATTATATTTGGTGAAGTTAACTCCTTAACTTGGTCCACCAACAAATGACATGGGTTGAAACCCGTTCTTCTAAGTTCCCTAAGTTATTGGCAATTTGTGGAGAGTAAGTTGATGGATATTTATTCCACAGATTAATAAATTCCATTACAGTGTTCAAAACTTTATTCAACGCCATTGTTTATAATGTAAATTTGACATTCTACACCATAAGCATAATTACATCTGAAGAAAATAAACGTGGATTCAGAAAAATTACAGAGAGATAAAGAAAGCAAAACCAAGAACCCCAAAATTTTAAAGGAGATAAAGGAAGAACTCACATAACATAACATAACATAACCTCGAGCAAACTCTTTCTCGCCACACAATCGCAGGCTCGCATCCCCACACACGTGCTTAGCTCATCCTTGAGGCAAGGGAATAACTTGTTTGAGCTACATCTCCTACTGATTATATATATATATTTTTTTCACTAACCATGATTGCCTTGATATTAATCCCATAGTTTCAGAGCTTAATAAACTAAATTCATTATAGTCATCTTCTTCCTAAAAATTTTAGGATAGCTCCGTCATCCACTGACCCAAACATGGATGAAGATTAATCTAGCTTTGCCACTGAGGTCAGCTTCTTCATCACCACCCAGATAAGATGACCCAAGCTTTCTTAAGGTTGATGTACCACGGTGCACTTGAGATCCCAACGAGGATCCATTTTCTAAGATTGATAAAGGAAGTTTTACAAGTAGCTACCCATTATAACTTTGCACTCATGCTTAGCTATTAACACTAATAAAGATACCAGCAGCTAAGTGTTTATAGGAATTAATTAACCCAATCTTGAGTAGGCAGTAGATGGTACCACAATAATAAAACGCTCAAATGACAAGCCATACTCAGATCAGATCTAATTAATTTAAGCAATAGAGATTATTAAAATTAATATTAGAGGAACCCAAAAAAAAGTTAACAACAAGTAAAACAGCTTTTTAAAATGAACTCTCAGATCTGATTGACAAAAACCCCAACCAACATTTTATGTGGATCACCGTGACCAAATCCGTACAAGATGACAAATTTCCAGAACCCAATTAACAAACTAAGCAAATCAATAAGTTCCAGCTTGCAATCTAATGAAGACAACACATTCAATTCCAGAAAAAAAAAAATACAGTAATAGTAGTGGAATTCAACTCAACATTCTCAACTTCATACAAAAATCTAAAAAGGAAAATGAAGAAAAACTCACCAAAATCGCAAATCGCAAGGGATTAGCGCAGCCTACACAATCATCCCACATCATCTCACCTGCGATCTCTCCCACGCCATTCACAATGCCGCCAACTCCTTAACTTCATCTTTTGACAGAAGATGAAACCAAGAAGAAGAAGAACAGAGAGATGAAGGAGAAGCTCAGGGGCTGTGGGATCGGCTGTGAAGCTCGCCGCCAATGAATAGAAAAAACGTATAGAAGGGAAGAAGGAAGATGAAGAAAAAAGGGGTTTTTCCCTTTATAGGGTGGGTGGTTATTCGCCCCCACTAAAATTCCAAAGGCACCCACCCTCTAAACACACTAAATAAAACCCTAAATTTTGAAATTTAAATTTAATTAAATGTAACTTTACTTTATTTAATTCAAAATAAAATAAATTATTTTTATGAAATATAGGGGTTTTACATTATACACACGTTAAATTGAATCTCGTCCTGAGATTCGAAAGATAAGAAAGTTAAGTGAATTTCGAAAATTACAACTTGTCAAACGAAAGAAGATTTAAAAAATACAAATTTCAATTGAATTTTATGAACATAAATATTTATTGTCATTAGAAAAGTAGGGGTGTTACAAAGGATTTGTCAAAGGCCACTTTTACCATTGGGAGATGAATTTTCTTTTGCTTCACTTTCGATGCAATTGGTCTTTTTAAGGTAAATAAAAATATAACACAAGTGTTTTTTTTGTTCGATCTCTCTTTTGTTGTTTTCTATATGGTAATAAAGGGGATCTACTTGCATGTTTCCTTACCTTCCTCATTTAGTATACACGGTGTCTTGTTATAGAACTCTATCCTCAACATTTTTATTTATAAAATTGGGTCGTTGACCATTTTTATTTATTTATTAATCCATGCCCGAAAGCTACATAATTGACCCTATAGGGCTAACCAAACTAGGCTTGAAGGCTGCAATATTGTTGCCACTTAATATCCTCGTTTCCATCGCTCATGGAGACTAGCTTTCGCTCCGATTTATTACCTTCACATCGCATGAACACTTGCTTTCGCTTCGCTCCGGTCTAGTCCAACTAAGCAGCTATATTCAATACCCAAAGGCTTATCAATGACGAAGCACATATGCTCCTAATAATCAGGCAAAAACTCACAAAATCGTAACTGGTGAGTCTCGAACCCTCGACCTCTCACAAGGAGAGTGGATGTCCGACCAACTGAGCTACAATTGGTGGACTATATCCTCGACATACAACTATATCTGACTCGCAAAGTGAAAGCCCTGAGGTAAGCCTCTAATACTATTTTATTTTTCATCACTACGTATTGTATTACAAATGTAAATTTTGGTGTGCAACATATACCTCCTTCATAACATTTACTTTTTTTTATTATTAATAATTATATATATATATATATATATATGTTGTATATTGTTATTTGTATTATTACTAGAGTATGCCTTGTGCCGGTAGCACTCCACATAATTGTTTTTGCTAATTATTTTATATTTAACACCTCCGTCAATATCCCCATTTTCGTTCTCAATCAGTATTGAAGTGTAAGTTTATTCAGTCAAATTTGAATCAGTTGGGGGAAATTTTAAACGCTGAGAATGAGTTCTCCCCCAATCTTTAAATTCACCAAAACATGAAATTTAGGATTTTTGTTTAAATGCACATTAAGATGCCCGACTGATTTTTTCTGGTATGATTGACCCAGCTCATTGCTTTTAAAAATATTAAAGAAGTGTAATACATTATACGTTTTTTAATTATAAAATATATATTTTAAATATTTTGGCCCTTGTATTGATAATTGATTTTGTTCGAAAGATATTCAAAAATGCATTTTAATGATACTAAGTTTATCAAAATCTAACAATGATGTAGATAGTTATGATAATTTTCATTTTGCTAAAAGGAAAACACAATATTTTCTCTCTCCGCCACATGAACATTCCACCAACTTTTTCAAAAGTTTTTTCATTATTTTTTCCCTTCTACATGTTTTATATTTACAAATATGACATCATAGGAAATGAATCTTAACCATCAAATGCAATACATTTCCCGACTTTTAATCCTAACCATCTTTTATCTCTAATAATTTCGATTTGACTTTGTCCCAGTCAACAATGAATAGTAAAATACCACTCTGAATTGTAATATAGATGAATACAAACACTTTTCAACCACAATAAAAAAATTTCACTCTACGCATTATATTTTTTTCATTTAATTACAATACAGTTTTCCTTCCTTTTCTCATTTGATACACATTTGAAAGATAACAAAATCTTATTCACATAGACCAAAAAGACTTACAATGTCCGAAGAACAATGTGATCACTATAGAGCACTTGGAGAACGATTAAGTCGCATGACTGAAGAAGAAATATCTTTGCAATGGGAGCATAATCAAAATTATCAACGAGAAAACATGAATAAAAAACAGAGAGCGTGATCGTGTACGTCAAAGAGAAAGATGGAATGAACGATTAAGTCGCATGACTGAAGAGGAAAGAAATTTGTAGTGGAAGCAAGATCAAATTTATCAAAGGACGGATCCAAAATATAAGTGAAGAACAACGCTCTTTGCAAGGATAACATCATCATATATGACAAAGACAACATAGGGCAAACACCACTGAAAAGGAAATAACACATGAACAACTTAAAATCGACGAACAAAATTTGCGACAACAGACCATATCAACATCATCATCATCATCAAAGCCCATTCCCGAGATTTTCGGGGTCGGCTACAGCCCATATGCAAGATATATATCTACATCATGTTTGTTGTCTACTTATTGGCCGTATTTTAAATAACAGTTGAATGATATATGTTCACGTGCAACCCCTGTTGAACGAAATAGATTCTCAAGGTCATAGATAAGAAATTAGTTGAATGAGTGGACATAATTTAAATGCAAGATTGAATATAAGTGGGAGCAATCTAGAAGTCCACATCGATGAGAAAAAGTAAATACACACTGCACTCGCTTTATCTACTACATGTTTTATACATTTGGAAAATCACTAAATCACCATTTTTTTGTGTAAAGATCGAGACACGTAACTAATATTGGAAGATTTACAACTACTCATGTGAATAGGCATGATAATTATATTGACGATGAAGACAATGATCAACACATTGTACAACCCGAAGGTATTCAATGTTTTCCATCTCATCCAAAATTTATTTAATTTAAACAATTCATTAATGACAACTTCCATACAAACTAATACCATCATTTAAATGATATAAGTACGTCAAGAAGGTGAATGCTAAGATGGAACAAACTTTGTTAACCAAGTTCTAAGTACGTCAAGAAGGTCAATGCTAAGGGCATACTATAATTGTGCAAGAGACTACAATGATTTACCATACATTCATCCATTTCAATTAAGAAGTGGCACCACATGTGTTTATTGCCAGAAAAAAATATTTCTTCATGATTTAATGAATAAATGTTGTCGAAATGGAAAAGTAAATCTGCAACTCTTACCTCCACTAGAAGAATTGATGCACCTATACACCACATAATCACGCAAAGGGGTCAGTTTTAGATAAAACATTCGATCATACAATCATGTTTTCTCTTTCACATCAATGGGAGTACATTTGGATGAAAATTTAGCTAGCGGACTTGGTGGTGTATACTTATTGGGCACAGAGTGCAATTTATCATAAAATTGGTAGTCCCCTGCTACTACCTAGTCATAGACCGAAATATCTACAAATGTATGTCTACGACACAGACCATGAAATCGAGAACCGTATGGCAGAAAGTGAACTTCTTGATCCACAAGTAATTGCAATTCTGAAAAGAGTTTTGGATACTCATAATTTTTTTTGTTCAAGTGTTAAGACAAATTTCTCAATGTGATGACGTCCAAAACATCATATTACAAATAAAAGAACTTCCCTCTAATCATAATCAATACAGTTTGCCAAGCTCTTCCCAACTGAATCTTCCAAACCCTGGTATGATTTTTTTTAAATTTTTTTTTGTATGATTAAGCTCTCATGGTATGTTGGTGGTCACGTATGTGTCTTAATTTTTGACTTGAGAATTTGACATAGTTATCAAATATATATTGTTGAAGGAGTCGACCACCACGAAGAAGTAAAAAATCCTACTATCTCGAATCTGTTAAATAATTTTTATTATTTTTTGAAAATGAAAATATGAACATAATACATTATTTGAAAGATTGGATGTACCTATACAAAAACATAGTACATGTTACATGAAACAGGTAGCAGTAGAAAGCCCGACAACTGATTCTTTCGGCAACACTGTGAGCTCATTCAAATCCTATCCAAAATCTTCATATGGATGGAAAATGAGATATTGAAAAGGGTAATAAAATCCAGGAGTGTCTAGCAAATTGAATAGTTCTCATGTTCTTGTTTCAACTATAATGTCTCTTTTAGTTCTATCTGTTGGATCCTCCCCACCAATTAAGATAGAAACTACTTGGATCTGGTGAAACTAGAGCAAGTATATAAGTATATAAACACATTCGTTTTTATATATTTTTTTTTATTTAATTGTTCCATTTTTATCATAAATATATACCTTACAATTGTTTTCAATTGATTAGGTCACATCGGTCAAAAAATCATTTTGTCATTATCTTATATAGGAAGTTCACGAGATATGCATGAAAGATACTATGATGCAATGGCTATAGTTCAAAGGTTTGGAAAACCATATATTTTTATTACAATGACATGCAACCCAAATTGGGAAGAAATCATAAATCATTTGTTACTCGGACAACTTCTTGAAGATCGACCTAATATATTATATATTTACAAAAGGAGTTCTAGAAAATGTGGTTGCACGTGTGCACGTTATCGAATTCCAAAAAAGTGGACTCCCACATGCTCATATTCTCAGAATACTTAGCGATGATGATAAGCTGAGAAGCCTTGAAGATTATGATAAAATAGTTCGAGCCGAAATCCCAAATCCAAATATGGAAGTTGAGTTATACAATATTGTGGTCAGAAGTATGATTCACAGACCATGTTGTGCGTTAAATTCAAGTTTCGTGTGTATGAAAAATGGTTCATGTAAAAAACGATATCCAAAACCGTTTGCACCTATTACTTTTCAAGGGAGTGACTCATATCCAATACATACGAGGCGTGATGACGGTCGATCTGTTGTTCTTAGAAATGGTCTTCAAGTTAACAATTGTTGGGTTGTCCCATATAATCTTTGGCTACTGAGAAAGTACGATTGTCATATCAATGTAGAAATTTGTTATACTATCAAAAGTATCAAATACCTATGCAAATATGTACATAAGGGTGTTGATCGAATTTCTATGTATGTAACGTCGCAACATGAGCATGATGAGATCAATCAAAATGTTGATGCACGTTGGGTGTGTCCACAAGAAGAAATTTGGAGGATATTCAAATTTATGCTAAACAAAACAAATCCAATTGTATATTCTCTATAGAGATCTTCCAAATTTTTTTAATGAGAACCAAAATCTACGTGATGAAAAGTCCTCTCGAACTATGTTAACTAACTTTTTCAGAACAAACAACACTGATGAATATGATCGAGAATTTTTTGAACATTATAAATGAAAGAAATCGAGAAAACATTAGCAAAAAAAAAACCATATTAAAGTCATCGGCAGAATACATACAGTTTCACCTTCCGATCCTGAAAAGTACTTTTTACGTATCTTATTAAACCATGCTAAAGGTCCAATATCATTTTAGGACTTGCTCACAGTCAACTCCATAATATTCGCATCGTTCAAGCAAGCTGCTGAGAAACGAGGATTACTGAAAACAAATGGTGCAATACTTGAATGTTTATTAGAAGCATTTGTGATACGCATGCCTTCAGTTTTGAGAAAATTATTTGTCACAATATTGGTGTATTGCAATACTTCTTGGGTTTGTGAGTTACGGGATAAGTTTTACGAATTCATGATAGACGATTATGCATCCACAAGTTCCTCAAATCAAGCAGCGGTGAACTGTTTACTTATGGACATCAACTATTAACTGGTTCAGCATAGCAAAAGCATATTTCAATATGACTTGCCGCATTTGAGTCAGGATTTCCACATATCAAGGTTGATAGCAGAAGATCATCAAACAATTATTCCTCCTGAAGACTTATCGTCAATAGAAAAACAAAAACTGAACAACGACCAGACGTATGCTTTTGATAAAATAATTGATTCTGTCATGCATAAGGAGAGTTCAATTTACTTCATTGATGGTCTTGAAGGTACTGGAAAAACATTAATTTATCGTGCAATCTTGGTTTACTTAAGAACTAATGGTCACATCGTGATTGCTACTACTACATCAGAGATTGTTGCAACAAAGGTAACTGGTGGCCGTATAGGTCATTCGAGATTTAAAAGTCTTGTGCCCCTTCTTGCATCTTCAACATATAAGATAGGCAAACATTCTGATATAGTCGAATTACTTCGTCAAATGAGTATTGATGATACATCAAAATAGACCGATCACCAGGGCCGTACACGTGGCATAAAGACCCATAACAAAGATATAGTGTCTAATCTATTGGGTCAATTCATAAAGCCCAAGAAGAATGAAACCAATTAGAGAGACACGGGTAATGCCCGCCAATGAGAAGACATAAACTAAGCCCAAATCCAGGCCTGAACCAATCAGAGCCCGAATCCAGGCCCGACACAAGTTCTCTCATAAAGAAGATGAACGTTGCACCAAAAAGAGTCGTGGAGGGAGTTACGCCTCCACAGACGCATCTCCATTAAGGAGGATACTGTTATGAGAAAATATCTTTCCATTGCGCCTCACATGCTTAAGTCATGCATAGGATTAACCACGACCATTATAAAAAGGTAAAGGGAAGTTCGACATAGGTATGCAACTTTAACTGAGTTTTGTTTAGATTTACTTCCTTCTTCAAACTGAGTTGCTGACTTAAGCATCGGAGTGTCGCCGGCCACCAAAAAGGTGGTCCTTGGCAATCTAACATCTGTTTTGAAGGTCAAACTCACAGGAGGACGATTTTTGGACGAATTAGTTTGGCGTCGTCTATGGGGAACGACGAGTTTCCTTTCTAAAAAACAAGATCCAAAGTGACAAAGCTCACCATAATCTGATAAAAGATCAACAAGCCGTCAGAGCAAATGACACACTCTACAGATCCTCAATCCAGTGATGATCACGACAACTTTCCTACTGACAACAATGCATTACTGACAGCTCACAGAGAAGAAGCAGCTCGGATCATTAGACCAACAGTACTCGAGAATACTGATCTGCAACACGCAGTAGCCCAGACAACCCAAACATCAGGTGACGCTGCCACGGACCCTCGGGTAGACCTGCTTATGGCCCAGATGAACTACATGACATAAATGCTAGAAAAAATTACCCAGGAAAACATCCAGCCAGCTGACCTTGTTCAGGTACCGCCCCAACAAAATTCCTCCAACCGAACTCAAGGAAGCGACAAAGTCCCAGTAGAACTCCAACAGGGAAATTTTGAAAGCAATAAGCTCCCCCAAGCCAAAACTCTACAATGCGACGGAACGCTTGCTGAAATCCCATTCAGAATTGGAGTCACGGATCCCAACATACTACATGAGTTAGGAAACCCATCATTCTCCGACACATTCTTGAAAAAGGCAATGCTAAAAAAGTTCACTCAGCCAAAGTTCGAAGTGTATGATGGTACCACCGACCCAATGTGTCACCTGAGACACTTCCACCACATGATGGCTCTAAAGGAAACCACAGAGTCGATCCTATGCAGAACATTTCTGACCAGCCTTACTTCCACAACGATGAATTAGTTCAATAGCCTACCACCGAGGTCAATATACTCCTTCTAAGCTTTGGCCACCGCTTTTATCATCAGATTCATCGAAAGCCGACGAATGAGGAACAAAACCCACTACCTCCTGCACATTAGATAGAAGCCCGAAGAGACAGTAAGGAAATATTTCACTCGTTTTACCAACGAATTGACAATGATTGATGGATGTAGCGACGACACAACCGCTGCAACCTTTGTCGCCAGACTGAAGAGAGGCCCCTTCTTTGATGCCCTTAACCTGGAGCCTCCAAAAGGTATGGTGGTCCTGCTGAAAACAACACATAAACACATCTCCCTTGAAGAGATGAAAGCTGCAAATAGGAAGAATGAAATGGAAAGGGAGAACCATTCAAGGAAACGGGAAAGAAAAGAAGAAAGAAGGCGAGATGACATACCACGGGACGATAGCAATCATTCAAATAAACAACAAAACGACGGAAGAACCGAGTCAAACCAGCGGAAATCCAAGAAGTCACAATTGACGCAGTCCAATCATGAGCAGATAACCAACGTAATGAAAAAGAAGTACATACCATACACGACCCTAAAGACAAACAGGAGCAACATCCTGAACACATGGCGATTGGGAGAACGTCAACTGGCCACCAAGGATGAGAGGATACCTAGATGGACGAGACAAAAGCAAGTACTGCTCCTTTCACAAGGATCACAAACATGATACCAAGGACTGCTACAATTTGAAAGAGGAAATCGAGCATTGGATCCAAAGAGGACAACTCGATGAACTCATCGAAATACCAGACAAACAACTCAAAGGAAAAGAAAAAGCAGATACCACCGCCATAGAAGAATGATCCAGGGAACTGATATACGCTCTACACTCATCTAGCCCAGCAAAGAAGCATCTCCCACTTGGATATACCTATATTGAAGCGAAAAGATTAACGCCCTGAATACGGCTGCACTGACCGATTCGGGGACTTTACCAGTGGATACAAATCCAATCAAATTACTTACAAAGGAATTAACAATGACAAACTCTATCAAGCCTCAGCAAACGATGGCTAGCGAGGAGCAATAACAGGTCAAGCAAAGGAGGTCATAAATTAAACAAAAAATAGCAATAGAGGCACGAAACACCAATGTGAGGATAGACATCAGCCACGCAATGATAAAAAAAAATTGCTCCACAATGAAGCGTAATTGTTCAGAAAAACAACTGTTAGAAATGGTCAGGACATCCAAACAGGAAAATCAATAAAGTTTTAATTTTGGAATCAACATCCCATGAAGGTGAACAACCTCAAAGCGAAGCTATGCAAAACAATTAGCATATAAAGCCAAAAGGAATCAGGACGCAAGTCAGGTAAATATAATAAACTTCTAGTCTGATCAACCAACGAAGTAAGAGTTGGACGAACAAGTCAACTTAACATAAAAACTTCGAATCGACTAATACATCGAGATAACGAAGTGAAAGTTGGGCAAACAAGTCAACTAAGTAAAACGACTTTGGGTCGACTAGAGCGTTGAACCAATGAAGCCAAAGTGGAGGATCGAGTCAACTTAACATAAAAACTTCGAGTCGACTGAGACGTTGAGTTAACGAAGTGAAAATTGGACGAATGAGTCAACTTAACATAAAAACTTCGAGTCGACTAAGACGTCGAGTTAACAAAGTAAAAGTTGGACGAATGAGTCAACTAAGTAAAATGACTTCGAATCGACTAGAGCGTCGAACCAACAAAGGCAAAGTGGACGAACGACTCAAATTAACATAAAAACTTCGAGTTGACTGAGACGTCAACGAAGTGAAAGTTGGACGAACAATTCAACTAAGTAAAATGACTTCGGGTCATCTAGAGCGTCAAACCAACGAAGCCAAAGTGGATCGAGATGTTGAGTTAACAAAGTAAAAGTCAAATGAATGAGTCAACTAAGTAAAAAATTCGAGTCGACTGAGATGCCGAGTTAAAGAAGTAAAAGTTGAACGAACGAGGCAAATAAAAACGACTCTGAATCGACTGAGACGTCGAGTTAACGAAGTAAAGGATGAGTGAACGAGTCAACGAAGTAAAAACAACTTTGAGACAACATAATCAACAAACCAACTCGAAAGAGGCAAATTCCGTTTTGATCAAACAAACAGAGCAAACAACGGAGGAACAAGTTAGTACAACCCAGGAGAGCCTTGGATTAACAAAGTAGAAGACAAGCAGACAACGACTTTTTCACAAAAGCTCTGAGATGACAAACACAAGGTTGAGACATACGTACTGAAGCATAAGAAAATTCGAATCAGGAAAAGACAAACAAGGATATAGCTGTAAATCAAAGCTGGAATACAAATCATTCAGACAACAACGGATGAACGAAGGCAACAATAAGAAAAACAAAGGAGAAAACTCTTGTTTTTCATTCAAAGCTACTCTATTACAGTCAAAGATAACAAAGGAATAGAAGATTAAGGGGAAAGATCTATAACATCCTCAGCGATACCATCAGCAGGAAAAGGAAAAACCGGATCATTGACAGGGATTCTCTTCAAAATGAGAAGGTGGCGGCTCATCAGCCATTGGATCACCCGGAGGGTCTTCAACACCTCTTCATCCTCGAAGGTCCGATAAACCAGATGACGGTATTGAGACAAATCAACACCGAGACCCTCAATATAATCCAGAAGCTCATTCTGACCATCGACAACCCGCTGCCAATCCACCACCTCCATAACACGAAGCCCGTCCTTAACAGAAGCAAGCTCACTTTTGGCCGTGGTAAGTTGTCCCTCAGTAGTAGTGAGCATCGCGATGGAATCAACATTGACCTCGTTAAGTAAAGCTAGTAATTGCTCCACCATTTTTACGGCAATGTCGTGATTTTTAGAGTGCTCTATCACGGCACACGGCCTCATCATGAAGTTCCTTCTCTACGGACAATTCTTTCTCCACATCATGCAAACATGCATGAATATTGTCTAATTCAACTCTTACAGATTCAAGCGTGGTCATAGACCAATCCCGCACACCCTCCACCTCGGCCAACGAAGCTTGAACAACCCCAACCGTTTTGATCCACTCAGAACATCACACTTTTAATGCGTCATATTGATAAAGAACATGGGAAAATACCAATAGCAGCACGGAAAACTTCCTCTCTAGAGAAATCACAAGATTATGATTGACTTGATGACCCGAACTCATCACCTCCGCGTAGGCAAGATGAGTCATCCCGTCCATTACAAGCCTAAGACCATCATCAAGATGAAGGCTTGGATCCAGCACAGGCATCGAAGGCCTTTCCATCGACCGTCTGTACTATTTATTAATCAGCTTACTCGCACCGTCCTGTACGCCAAGCCGGGAAAACCAGCAAAACTTCCCATTTGATTTTTCCCGAATCTTTTCTGGAGTAGGTTCATTCCAACTGATCCACGAATTAAGGACGCGGGGATCCAAAAGTATAGAGGAACCACCACCCACAGCCAAGAAAGAAGAAAGAACAATAGGAGAACCATTTTCACCCTTTTGTTGCTCAACAAAAACGGAACGAGTAGCAATCCCAACAAGAGCAAAAGATCCCACGAAGGTTGTAGAAGATGGGACCTCCACCCCATCATCAACAGGAAAAGAAAAATGAATAGACCGCGTCTCAGAAACTCGATCACGACTACTAAGCTCCTTAGACTGAACAACAAACCAGTTGGAACATCTTATTGTTTAAGGACCGTGGGTCCTCGTTTGAACACTTAGCAACGTCAAGGCCACCATAAGCGAAAATGAGTCTCTTTTCACTAGGGGTGGGCACGGTTCGGTTCGGTTCCAAAATTTGAGGAACCTAACTCGAACCGTTTAAAATTTTAACGGTTCCGATTCGGATCGGTTTCTCTATTTTGAACGTTGGAACCGAACCTAACTCGAACCGTTTACAACGGTTCGGTTCCAAACGGTTCCTACTAAAAATGCATCCTCTGATTGGTTTCTAGTTAAAAGTTGCTAAAATGATTACTGTTTTAAACTAAATCCAAACAAAACTAAAGTATGCGATGAACATCCTTTCAGAGGTTATGTTGAATTAAATGATGTTATTAGTATGTAGGCCGTTGTTATACGAGATTCTGCTAAATTATGGTTACTGCTACCCACTTGAAACTAGGGGTGGGCACGGGACGGGATGGGACGAGATATACCCATCCCGTTCATACGGGATCGGGACGGGACGGGATGGGAAAAACCCCATCCCGACTTCGTCCCATCCCAAACGGGTTCGGGACGGGACGGGATCAGCGTGTTAATCTGGAGAATACATTTTGAACATATTATCAACTAGAAGTCTAGTGTCCCCATCATGGCAATTGTATGATCAAATTGATAGTTAAGCAATTAGGTTCAATCTAAACATCAAACCATGCTTACATTGATGGTCGAAATAGTTTCAAATTTGCATTTTATCACATTTTACAAAGAATAGTCTGGCCAAGTTGTTAATCCTGAAAGTTATAGTGACTTGACAGTGAATGTTGTTTTTGTAATACTAGGAAGCCGATAAGAAAATGATCTTAGTTAGATAAAATCCATTAGCCGAGTTTGAGCAAATAAGGAGTGATAGTTATCTAAGTAATACTCAAGTAATCAAGTGTATTAGCCCTATCTCATATGAACCTTTAATTTTAAGTTTTAACCATTGGTAACAAATCAAGATTTGATTTTTCACTTGAATGGAATGAGCAGAGCAGTCTCCTGATATGGCTTACTAAAAGCGCATGAAATGAAGTGTCTGATATGCGTTGAATGAATGCTAAGGCACAAAATATTAATGAATAATGTTAATCTAAATTTTATTTATTTTTAGATGGAATGACTGTGAAAAGGGGGAGCAAATTTGGTTACCTCATAACATGAAAATCGAGGGTAGGGAATCAACAAAGCCACAACTGAAGCCAGAGCCCCAACCATGGCACTTGCCGCAACATGGACAAGGTGAATAATGGCCTCAGTGTGCACACCATGAACAGAAGTAACAACATACACCATAACAATCTGTAACAACATACACCATGAAATAATTAAATAAAAATATTAATAATTAATATTAACAAATTAGTTCGGGACGGGACGGGATTGGCGGGATTGAAAATCTTCATCCCATCCCATCCCATTCTAGATCGGGACGGGACGGGATCGGGATGAAATTATTCAATCCCATTAAGACCCGAAAAAATCGGGACAGGACGGGACGGGAACAGGATCGCGGGATGGGATGCCCACCCCTACTTGAAACTATTGTTGTTAGGTGCCATGATTTTCTACTAAGGGATACAACGAAATGTCAGAGATGGCCCAATGGCTTTTAGTTTTGGGCCCTTCTATCTAAGAAACTGAGCTTCTTTCTTGCGATTGTCACATTCAATAATGGTGGATCATTTTATTGCGGAACAATTTGCCACATTCAACTGCAATGGTTGATCATTTTAATTGACCTAACTGATGTATTTGGAGTTGCAATTGACTTTTCCAAAAAACACTTGGTCTTCTACCATTATTTGATACAAACTGATCCAACAGTGAGTTAACATGATTATGTTCCCTTCCAAATGCCATAAGCCCATTCAGTTTTGATCCTGGAGAGGATTGACTCGAGAAAGCCTCCCACGAACCACTTATTGGAGCAAGCAACTTTGATCCTGGAGAGGATTGACTCGAGAAAGCCTCCCACAAACCACTTCTTGGAGCAAGCAACAGGTCTCAGTAGTAGTTATATGTATTCTGTGGAGAGCAAAGCAATTTGGATATATAGTTTAGATTATAGCAAGTATGCGTGGACCCTGAATCAACAACCGCAGGCAAGACATCTTTGTGAATGTACACAGGATGAGCCATGGAAAGAGTCTGTTATCCCTTGCAGAGACAGGGTAGTGGTAACATTTTTGTATAAAGTGTGTGTTGAATGATATGAAATTGTTTGATAATGCAATTTCAACAGAAGAATATGTGATTGGCATCTGCAAGGATTTTTCTGCTGCTGCTGCTGGTGGTTCTCACTGCTGCTGCTGCTGCTTCTTCTCGAGACAGAGACCAAGAGAGAGAGGAGACGGAGATCTCCTACGCTGCTGCTGCTTCTTCTCGAGACAGAGACCGAGAGAGAGAGGAGAGGGAGATCTCCTGCTGCTGCTGCTGCTGGTTCTCGCTGCTGCTTCTTCTAGAGACAGAGACCGAGAAAGAGAGGAGAGGGAGATCTCCAATCATCTCTTCCTTTTCTTCTGTTCCTCCTCTTCTTGGTCTCGTTGCTGCTGCTGCTTCTTCTTCTCGAGACAGAGACAGAGAGAGAGGAGAGAAAGACAGAGAGAGAGAGGGGGTTTTGGTGATTCCTTCACGTCTCCTCCTCTTCCTCAAGAGGAGAGGAGAACTTAGTTAGGGACCTAGGGTTAGAAACTAAAGTAATCGGTTGGGTATATATATTCGGTTCGAAACGGATCGGAACCGAACCGTTTGAAAAAAAATTAGGAACCGAAACCGAACCGTTTAAAAACGGTTCCGGAACCGAACCGAATCGTTTCACATTTTTAAAAATCAGAACCGAACCGTTTGGAGTAAAACGTTCAGGTTCGGTTTGGATCCGCGATTCCTCGACCCGTTTGCCCACCCCTACTTTTCACCATCATTTAGAGAACGAATGGTATCTTTTTCACTATTCTCCAATGCCAAATTCATCTCTTCCGCCCCTTACAGAGAGCAGCGGTCCTCCCTCGCGGGTTCTCTATCAACAAAACCTGAGTAAAGAGAAGCACGACGAACAGAGTCAACGAGTCTTTTCTTCTTCGAAACACGGTTAGAACTCAGAAACAACCGCTTCGACAGACTAACGGGCCTCGGTACTTTTCTCTTCCTGAAAGTCAAACCGGTAGCAATGCTAGCAGGAGCATTGAGATTCATAACGTCCAAGCTCACTTTTCGATCAACGACAAGATTATCACCGTCAACAACGACAACACGGATAGCAATCTCCGTAGCTTGCCTCCCAGTTAGCAGAGCTCGCTCGGCTTCATTCATGTTGTATAAACCGTTGCACCTCACCATATCATCAGTAAGATAGGTGTCCAAAGAAACTACAGGAAGCTGCAAAAAACGCTCGCTGATAACCTGTTCTTCAACAGTCAATTGTAGATTCCTCCGCTTGATAGGAACCCGAAAAAAAACTTACTATTTGCTGACCCTATAAATTGAAGTAGCCATAGTGGACAGACGCATAAAACCAATCCCATGACCAACCCCTGATGTCATCATTAAGGTTGCAAAAACACACGAAAGAACGAAGGAAACAAGTGCGATTGAATTTCACGCTAAACCCCACCAGAGAATGCAAAATTCCAGCAGTTAAAGGAATACCAAAAAGGATGGCCTTGACATATGTGGAAACCATAACACTCCAACTGTTCGGGCCCATCTGAGCAGGAGGAATACCCAGAAGATCTAGATAAGACCAGAATAGATTCGAAACTGGAAACCGAATACTGATGTAAAACATACGAGGGTAAAGTGCAATATATCTTTTCCATGGATAATAAGGACTGTCATTTTCACTAGGCAGAATGATCTCAAGGTCGGACGGCAAATAGTAGTTGGAACGGACACTCTCCAAGGTAGTCTGAGAAGCCTTCTTTGGGGAAAAGTGAGCTTCACAGATATTAAGTTGCTCATCATCCAGTAGGTCACCAGCAGACATCACGAACATGCAAAAAAATGGAAAATGCAATAGGAAAAAAGAAATAACCATAATAGCAAAGATGGCATAAAGGAGGAAGCAAAGTCATCACAACACCCTTTATACAACCGAGCACCGAAGAGACTACTCACGGAGCGACATACGGGACATAATGGGGCACGAAATTCCCAAAACATTTGCGCCAAAACGAACAGACAACGAAGTAATTGAGATGATTGACCGATCGATAGTTATTAACAACATTAAGTTCAGTGCAAAGGTGCAATTGAAATACCAACTGTCACACAGTTAGTGGATACGTGAAAATACCCACTAATTAAGGGGGGGGGGTAGTTGATGATACACAAAATAGACCGATCATCATGGTTGTACACGTAGCATAGAGACCCATCACGAAGATATAATGTCCAATCTATTGGGCCAGCTCATAAAGCCTAAGAAGAATGAAGCCAATTACAGAAGCTCAGGTAAGGCTCGCCAATGAGAAGACATAAACAGAGACCAAATCCAAGCCCGACACGAGTTCTTTCATGCAGAAGAGGAATGTTGCACCAAAAAGAGTCGTGGAGAGAGTTACGCCTCCACGGACACATCTCCATTAAGGAAGAGACTGTTACGAGAAACATCTCCTTCCTTTGCGCCTCACATGCTTAAGTCACGTAGAAGATTAATCACGACCATTATAAAAGGTAAAGGGAACATTCGACACAGGTATGCAACTTTAACTGAGTCCAGATTTACTTCTGTCTTCAAACAGAGTTGCTGACTTAAGCATCGGAGTGCCTTCGGCCACCAAAAATGTGGTCTTTGGCAGTTTAACATCTGATTTGCAGGTCAAACTCATAGGACGCATCAAGTATCATTATTTGGGATGAGACCACAATGACACATCGATATGCTTTTGAGTCGTTGGATAGAGTACTCAGAGATATAACTACTGTTGATGAATTATTTGGTGGAAAAATAGTTGTATTGGGTGGTGATTTCCGTCAAGTACCCCAGGTTGTTTCGCATGGTTCAAGAGCAGATACAATCAATGCTTACATCACAAACTCTTATATTTGGGAAAATGTGAATATCATTCGACTCAGAGAAAACATGCGAGCAATAAATTACCCGCAATTCTCAGATTTATTGTTAAGCTTAAGGGATGGAATTGAACCTAGCATAGTGGATGACATGATTAGACTTCCAAGTGAAACTGTTATCCAATGGGAAAATGATCAATCGTTGAACCTATTAATACGTGAAGTGTTCCCATTATTACGTAACAATGCAAAAAATAAAAGATATTTGATTGAGAGGGCACTGATATCCCCAACAAATGAATATGTTGATAAGCTCAATGAAAAAATTATTCGCATGTTCCCAGGTGAAGAATATACATATTACTAATTTGACTCCGTTGATAATGATACCAGGAACTTATACTCACAAGAGTTTTTTTTAACTCTATTTGCCCAAGTGGTTTATCTTTACATAAATTAATACTGACATTATGGGCTCCAATTATGCTTATGAGAAACCTTGAAACAAAAAATGGATTATATAACGGGCTAAGGTTATTGTGTCATGGATTTAAGAGAAATATGATTGACACTCACAAGAAAACAATTTCCAATACGCTTGAGTTTTGCTTTAACAATAAACAAATCTCAAGGCCAAATGATACCTTAGGTAGGAGTTTACCTGCCAAGGCATGTTTTCAGCCATGGACAATTATATGTTGCTTTATCAAGTGAAATCTCTAAGCAAAAAATTGAAGTTTTAGTCAAAAAGAGGCATCTTAGTACTCTTCAAGAAACATATACAATAAACGTTATTTACCGTGAGGTACTTCATTTATGCAACTCTAGAATGAAATTCAACAGCTATATTTCTACTTTACCCGTCGATGTTTATTTGGGTTTTTCTAATTTGGTTATGCAAACTTTGGTTTTAAATAAAAAGGGATTTCGTTGAGATTTTGATTGGATGTTGGATTTGATTTTCATTTTGGTTTTGGGTAAGTTTGAGTGAAAATATTTGCTAATTAGATAGGGATTAAACTATGAATAATTTGGAAATTTCCACAACATCCTTGAAATTTTCATTTTGGTGATTTTTTTTTGAAGTTTCTAATCCTGAGAAGGATTGGGATCGTAGGAGGAAACAATGACCTTTATGTTTCAAGGATGCCATTGTTTTTCTTAAGTGAAAGGCGTCATTTTCTTTGTCTCCATTAACTCATACAGATAGAAATGAAACTGAATTTTAGAAAAATCATATTAGAGCATACTAACCTACCTTTTTTTTTTCATGCTAACCTACTTTTATGTTATACCTAAAAAATACCTGCTCCAATTTAAGTTTTCATGTGATTATTATAGTTCTGGATGTTTTGGGTTCATACTTTTTTCGCTTTACTCTGTAAGGCAGCGATGACTTAATCTGTATCATGTCTTAAACATGGTATTTCTCTTACTGATAACAGGTGGTCAGATGTTTATTGATTGAACCATTCCCCGAGTCCACTTTAAATGAACATGATGTCAAAATGTTACTTGCCAGGTGAGACATTTGTTTATGAAAAAAAAAAAAAAAAATTCCCGGCCAATTCAGTGTAGCTAAAAATATAAAATTTGCTGCAAAGTGAACTTTAATCATCAATTAGGTTCAATCCTTTAATTATTTGCTTTGCAGACTGAATACAAGACAATGGTCTATAGAGCGTGTTCTTAAGTTGAGACACTGAATGGAGTTCTCTGGCTCCCTATAAAAGTTTCTTAAGTTTAGATATTGATTGTAGTTCCCTGGCTTTTAACAAGCTTTATACACCAATTCATGCTCTTAAACCAAAACAAAAGTCAAATACCAGAGCCATTTCTGAATCTACTACTGCAATGAATGTCAACCAGAAAAAAATGTTCTTCATTTTTCGTCAATTGTTGATGCTTTTGTTTCTTTATAATTATAGAAAGAAGAGTTTATGTTATGTGATGAGATGAGATGATTTTTATGTTTTGAAGATCAGTTGTTCAGATTCTTAATTAATATCACCAGAAATCCCAACAAATCTGCCATAGCAAATGGGGTCCACCCATTTCACTTTTGTTGTTGGTGCATTGAGAGAGAAAGGGGGTTTAGGTGTTTCAGGCCTATCACTTTTTTTTTTCCATTGATATTATAGTTTGAGAACATTGGGTTTTGAGGTTTTGTCAACACCCATCTCATGGTTTTGATCCACTGGAGCAATACAAGTATTTGTTCTTGGTTTTTGTTTAAATTATTTTAGATGTTTTTATTGTGAGTATTTGATGTTTTTTTCGTAATGTTTTGTGTTCTGAAATGGGCAGGAAATGAAATCAAATGGGTTGTGTGTGTGTTTTGGTGTATTTGAAGTGAAAATTCTCATTTTGGATTTTGCTGCATTTGTTTGATTCAAATTTAGTTTGATGGATTCAAGTATGGTGAAATCACATTCTTAGAACTAGAAAGCTTGATCTATTAGTGTTAAATTTGGAGAAAAAAATGGATGGTATTAGCTTATTTAGTTGATAAATTTTGCTATTATTTTTCTAATTCTTAGTTAGCCTCATTAATCCTCTCTCAATTGGTACATTCAATCTATAAATATTCAACATTGATTTTCATGACTTCGATTCACATGAATCGTGGAGGAAATTTCATCTAAATTGTTCCAGTTCGTTTCCATTTCTGATGAGTCTGATAGTGTGGATTGGAGTGTGAACCTATCGATCTCCTTAAGATGTATACATGATATCTCTGATTTGCTTCACTTGAATTGATATTCTGCTTTTTTTTTTCTTTCCCGTGTGCATATCATATAAGAGTTTCTCTTGATAACACGTTGAATGAGGCAAATGCAATAGAATGCCTTCCATTGAAGTAGATGATGCGGCTCCAACTCAAAGAGTAGAGTCCTATTTAGTTAATGATACAAAAAAACATTTATACAATTCCAAGGCAAGGAGATGATGCGGCTCCAACTCAAAGCTCTCATTTCATCAAGAGCTCACCTTTTCGGACAATTGTTGGTTCCATGGATGCCATGCATCTGATACCTCAACATCCACACTTTCATCCCCCTAAGCAATAGAATGAGGATCTTCGAGAAGGATTGGCAATAGGTTGGATGATAAGTTTTGCCAATTTGGAGAGTGCAAGAAGTGTGCTCACTGTAAGTCAAAGGAGAACAACTTGTGTGGCCTACTTAGGATTAACACTAACAGGGGTGTAATGCTTAACGATGGCAAGTCAAGGTTCTCAATTAAAGGACAAAACGTATTTCACTTTGTGGGAACTTCCACTTTCAGTGAGGACACTGTTGTTCATGTTGGATGTCTTGCCAAGATCAACCTTGCAACACCACTGGACAAAGTTTGCATCCTTAGCTGCGAAATCTCTACAGGTTTGTATTTCATTGTTAAACAACCCATTTGATGAAGTTCCATCTTACACTAAGAATGTCTCTAAAATGCAATGCTTGACATGGTTTACAAATGCAAGTCTTGATGCTACCTTGAATGTTGCCAAACATAAAAAGGGTTCTTCAGTAGCTATACTTGGACTAGGAGCAGTTGGCCTAGCTATAAGTTCTCCATCTCTTACGTCTAGAGATTTTACTCCCTGTTGTTTCTTTCAAATAAATTTCTTTCAATGTTTTTTGTGCCCACTTTTTAGCCTGCCGAAAGGGCAAGAATGCTGGGGCCTCAAGGATTATTGGCGTTGATTTGAACTCGAAAATATTTGAAGAAGATGATGTTACATGTTCCAGCCTTCTTTTGGCTATAAGATTGCATATTTTGACTTTAATTTCTTGCATTAAACATAATTTCGTTTATTGGTGTATTTACAAACTAATGATTCTTATACCTTCTTACAACGAAGAAATTTGGCGTGACTGAATTTGTGAATCCCAAGGACCATAATAGTTTTGTTCAATGATCAGTATATCACTGTATCATTTATTTTCATATCAGATTCATAGAAAGTTATTTTCCACATTATAGCAATGTTTGTATTTTGGGTCCGTGCACTTAGTTGTGTTTGGTGAAGTTGAAAATAAACATGATGGAGAGTGTCAAGGGCACGACTCAAGGACAAATGTGTGATGTCGAGGGCATGACACGGTACCCATGCCAATGCGAATACACATTACGTGGAAAGTGTGCGTCTGTGTCGTAGGCACAACTAATATACTAGTATCCTTTAATGAGTGAGTTGCTCCTCATCCGTTTAACGAGCGAGAGTACGAGTTTGGAGACTCGTTAACGCCATCTAAGCATCAGTGACCCATTAACGAGGCGGTTGGAGATTCAAAATTTTGATTTTCACTCTTTAACTTGTCCATGTGCGTTTAACAATCCATATACCGCGTCGGTTGGAGATGCTCTTACATGCCCCACAATTTTCTTCTTGCTTTAGAACATCTAAAAGGGTAAAAGTTAAATTGGGGTATCAACCACATCCCATTTTAACTAAAAGTTAATTTTAGGGACCCCCTATTTCTTCATCACTCCAACCACATTCCCCACTTTAACTTTTTCATCATTATTTAAATATATATTATCTAACTTTAGGAATCTCCTGTTTAAATTTTAATGATTGGAGAAGAGAGAAGGAAGAAAATAGAGTTTTTAAATATTTTTTATTTGGGAATGACATGGACGCCTAGGGATGAAAACCGAATCGACGGTTCGGGTTTTCACCTAAACCGTGAACCGAATCGACTTAGGTCGGTTTTAAAATTTTCAAACCGTAACCGAACTGAACCGACTAAAATCAAACCAAAATCGAACCGACTGACTATTTTAAACATATTGTATTATTTATATATAAAATATATATTATTTATTATATATTCGGTCGGTTCGGTTTGGTCGGTTAAAATCACATAGAAATCGAAAACCTAACCGACCACTTCGGTTTTGAATTTTTTAAAACCGAAACTGATCCGAACCGAATTTAAACCGAACCAATCGGTTAGGTTTAAATCGGTTCGGTCGGTTTAATCGGTTTGATCAATTTTTTGTTCAGCCCTATGGACGCTTCAAAATATAACTAAAATGGGAATATGTATAGGGTATTCCATTAGAGCATGTTTTTTTTTTTTTTTTTTTTTTTTATCATAGATGACCCCAAATTAGCTTTTTCATAAATTTAGGATCTCCATCGGAAATGCTCTTAATGGCAATTGAGGAAAATGGTCTTTAACCAAAAAAAAAAAGCAATTGAGGAAAATGGCACTAGAAAGCGAAATTTTGGGGGGCTTCGACTTACTTTTAAGAAAACACGTGCAACGCACCTGCATACTCATTGGAGGTAAATAAGAAGCAACACTGAACACCTCTCTTCTTCTGCAATGGCTTCATTCGCCATTTCTTCGAACGCCATTCTCCCTTGTCTGCTTCCTATGAAACAAAACCCAATCGCTAAATCATCAATTATTATCAACCCTTCAAACTGGCCTCTCAGTTCTTCAACTTCCAGCCCTTCTCAGACCCCTTTTCGTGTTTGTTGTGCCATCAATGTAGCAGACACTAAAGAGAGAGCAACCACGCTCAGAGAACTCTGCGAAGGCCATCTTCCCCAACATATCCTACAAAGGTGAGTCTTTTTCGAACAATTTAGTGATTTGGAATCATGGTTTGATGAATTTCTTGTTTCTTGGTTCTTGATTCTGGGTATATGCAATTATTGTACAATTTGGTGTTTCTGAGCTGTGTGGGGTTTTGATTTTTATGAATTATGCCTTATTATTGATGTTTACAGCTCCCATATTAGTAGTTTAGAGTCTCAGGGGGTTTGGGTTTCAGAAATTTTAGCTTGGGTTTTATTTTTGTATTGCTTGATGTTATTGCCTTGAGGTTTGGGGTTTTGATTTGGAGGCTGGTTTGATTATTTTTTTTTGCATTTGGAGTGCTTAACTACGGTGAAATTTCATGTTTTGATTTCTTAAAATTTTATCTTGGTTTGGTAGCTTGAGTTTTTGGGTGGATCGAGTGATGAAATAGGAAATTTAAGCTTGAGATTCTTTATTGTTATGATCTAATTACTGTGGAGTTTACAAGGAGCTTGCGTAAGTGAGATAGTGAAATTATGTGTGGATGCAGCTGTATGGCATTGAGATTCTTATGCGTGGTCACCATAAGACTTAAAAGTGTTGAGGCTAGAAATTCTAGAAAATGTATCCTTGAAGCTCATTTTAATCCTGTGAACTCAAATCTAAAGATAATTTTTTAAGAATGTCGATTGCCAACAAAGCTTATACAAAGAGAGTGAATTCAGTTTCATTGGACTGATGACGTTTCTCCTGATGTGATGCAGGGCCGAGGAGGTTGGATTTGTTGTGCCAACAGATGTGCAGCTAGAAGCTTTACCGTCTCTGCTATCTAGACATGATCACATTCTTCATGCTCAGGTTAATGTGTTTTTTATATATATATTTAGGTTAATGCGTTAGAAATGGCTGTTAATGAACTATATATAAATGTTGACTGAAAGTATTATTTATTTATTTATAAATGTTGGCAAACAAGGTTTCGTGGATGATGGACCCCAGAGCCATAATTGTTTCGCTGAAAGTATAATTTCACAGATTCTATTGTAAAAACAAATTGATTTATTATTATTGGTATTACTTTTAGTTTTTATTTTTATGATTGGTACTAGTATTAAAGTGTTTTTACTTTTTTTTTTATAAAATTTTTATGAGCAAGGCACACAAGGAATACATTAATAACAAAAAACTCCTTAGTAACACACAAGGGGAGAAAGAGGCCACACACCTGACAACTTTAGAGCATACTTGCCCAAAGGGGAGTATTAACAGCCCAAGTAGAACATCAAAGAGAAAACCCCAGGTGGAACCTCAATACTAAACCAGAGACTTGATATCTCTAGAAAAGACCTCGTGCGCTTCTTGCCTTCAAACACCCTTGTATCCCTTTCTTTCCATTAAATCCATTGAGTGGCAATCAAAGTTCTGTCGCAAATCCAATTCCATCTTAACCATTGCTTGAGCCACTGAGGCCGTGAACTTGCTGTAGGACCACTATCTGCACCAACCTTAGCCCAAAACTTGATATGTGAAAGACATGGAAAATTTAGATGATTGATAGAATAAGTAGATGCTTCACATAACTGCATTGCTAGTGATAATGCCTCTTTTTACTAAGTTATCCACTGCGACGCCGACCACCCTATGGTGCCCAATTTGTCCAAACAAGAAAAAATGGCATCGCTAACATGTTGCACACACCACTATGATCAAACAGTAGATCATGGCGGCTCTTACAAGTAAAACCTCCAGACTTATCAGCCCTGGTCCAAGTGTCATCGTTCTCTAGAATTTGCTTTGAGTTCTATACATCAATGACGGTCTCCATCAATTGAATTTCCCAAACCTTAAGGTCTCCATCAATTGAATCTCCCAAGCGGTTAACCCTCCACTAGATTACAAGATCCATCTAACATAATCACCCAAAAACAGAGATATGGGCCCTGGTGTTGGAGAATATTTTTGAAGATGGGAGTAAATCAACTTTCAGGGTCTGTCGTTCCAAAAGTCTGTTTTGCTGCCATTTCCAACCTTATAGGAGACGTTTCGAGGGAAATTTTGCCTGAAATTTATCACTGGCGCCAAAGACCCCAATCATAGGTCCACACGACAAGCTTGGTAAACTATTTCAATTGCCTCCCTCCCCACCCACCGCCAAAACAATATGCCCCCATAGAGTGTCTGGAAGGGTATAATATCATATTGATGGTTTAATTAGAAGGTATAAGCTGCTTTTAGTTTGCTTAGAAGGAAATGCACATTGGTCTATCATTGGGCTCTGTGGGACCCTTGCTGCAATTGCACAAATATGGGTATGTCGCACAAACGTTGGACTTAGACACGGTTACTGATATGTTTTTACTCCGAAATCGCTAACAACAACGAATTACAGTAAAATACTGGACTACTATCTAGAATGTTATTATTATATGCAAGTTATATTATAAACATGAAAGTGCAAATACATACAAAAAAAAGGTCACAAGAATATGTGTCATGCCATGTTTGGCACAAGTACTCACTTCTTTTAGAAGTGTCCGCACAGCCTCAGTGGAACTTTTCTGACTTTCTGGCCAAGAATCCTGGCTAATTAGATAATGGTTTTGTCAACTCACATGTCAAGCAGGGGAAGTTTAAGATTTTAGCAATGAGTAAACTAGCAAGGGTGATTTTCTGTTGTGTTGGTAGTTGGTACCATACAGTTGCATAAACCATAAGTAGAAATTTCATGATGGAAAGCATTAGTGTCTTTCTAGAAGGAATTGAGGCCTTCCATTTGGAAGCATTAGTGTCTTTCTAGAGGGAATCAAGGCTTACATTTGAAGAATCAAGATATTGCTTATGCATCATTACAATTTACAGTTTCAAAGAGACATTGCCATTTTCTTGCTATATAATTTTTGCTTGTTTTTTATGGTCTACATCTCAATTTTAGTAGTAGTTATCCTAGTTAATATTCTGTACCCCTTTTTATTTCAGTTTATAGATATCAACCTTCCTGTTGCTGTGATACTAACCTATTAATTTATTTGATCTCTAGACAGGTTCTGGGAAGACCCTGGCTTACCTGCTTTTGATATACTCGGTCATTAGTGTTCAAAGATCTGTTGTGCAAGCTCATATTGTGGTACCCACTAGGGAACTTGGAATTCAAGTAAGAGGATTACTGTTTTGTTTTGTTTCATGTTGAAGATGTGAATATTTAGTTGATGTTGTTATTACTTGCTCCTGGCTGGCAAGTCAATGGAACATGACTTGGATGCAAGACTTGTACTGTCATGGCTTTATTAGATGGGGGGGGAGGGGGCGTTGAAAAGACATAAAAGTTGGCTAAAGGTATTTTTCACCTTTCTATACTTACAAATTTTTTATTCTTATTTTATTTATCTATTTTTCTCGAATCACATTGCATCGGTCCGTTTTCGTCATTTTTTCCTGCCATTTTCTTTACAGCTATGGAATACTAATTCTTTGCCTTGCTTGCCACGGTCTCCTTCACGTTTTCTCTCATCTTGGTGGATGGTTCTCACTACAACTTCTTATACTCTTTAAATATGTTTCAGGCAGAGCCTCCCTCTCTAGTGGTTGCAACTATGGGCAGTTTGTGCCAAATGCTTGATAAGCATATTTTCAAACTTGAAGCAGTACGGGTGCTGGTAATAGATGAGGTATAGTTTATTACAATACATGCCTGGTACCTTGTATTTTACATACGATGTGTTGCAAACGATAAATGCCTGTACCTTGGGTTTTCAAGTGACGGTCATTGGACCAATGGTTGAATGGCAGTGAAAGCTAAAGATAAAGACCCAAGCCTCAACTACAAACTTCCACCCTCCAGAACCGAGGGAACTTGTCTTCGTGTTTATTCAATATGGGAAATAGCTTCTTTATCTCTGAGCATCTCCATTTAAATTTTCATTTAAGAGTTGGCTTATAAAGTATAATGTTTTGTCAGGCTGATTTCATTTTCAATTCATCAAAACAAGCTTCTTGTGTTCGGAAGCTGTTGACGTCTTACTCGTCAATCAATGACCGGCAAACTATTTTTGCTAGTGCATCATTCCGCAGCACACGCATTTTCTATATGGTTGTATACAACAGAAATGGACCAAGGTTAACTGCTACTTTCACCTCTTCCACATTTTTATATATATATTTTTAATACTATGATTTGATATAACACTTAACCAATGTTTCTCTTATACTTCAGAGTGATGCAGTTCATGTCCATGTGAATCCAGTTGAACCCATGCCTCACGTTTACATCATAGATATGTGGTGAGACAAACTCAAGAAATCAGTTATTTATTTATTTTTTTATTATTTTTTTTCAAAATGAAAATCAAGTTAAAGCTTTAGACTGCTAGAAGAATGTACACATACTGATAATTGGTACACAATGTTACTGAATAATAGAAGAGGATGTAATTTTACCAACTACTACCTAATAGAAGAGGATGTAGTTTTACTTGAATAATAGAAGAGAATGCAGTGACTTGTTATGATAGGTTTCATTTGTGTTATATGGGCACCTTTCCCATTATTAAGACCTGCCGATTGTTGGGCAACCGGTGCTCATGCCCGTGGCTATCTCTGATAAGAGCCCTTGTGTGTGTTATCACAGTGTAGCCTATGGGCATTTTTATGGATCTCTGTGTATGTGTGTGTGTTTTAAATCGATTAAACTATGTTAAATTCATCCATGTTTTAGAAGTTAAACGGTTCTCTTTATGTTCCTCCTAATTGCAATTTAAATTATTTGAATCTTAGTTGTATGTTTACTTAATATTTGTTAATTAAAAATCCATTGGCAAGTTTGACTATATTATTAATTAGGCAAACTAGAACATTCTGGAACTAGGATTGTTTTCGTCTTTTACTCCTGAAGTCAGCGTTATGACTTGGTAATATGTAATTTCAGAAACTGGATCTTGTGCATTTACTAAGTTCACCAAGAGAGGAGACATTCTGATGTCGTTTTCTATCATGGCTCACTTTGTTATCTTGCAGGAACTGAGGCAAGGTGAATGCTCTGTTAGTGTCAACAGATATAGCAGCCAGAGGGGTTGATCTGCCTGAGACAACCCATATTTACAACTTCAATCTGCCAAGATCTGCGATAGATTATCTTCACCGTGCCGGAAGAGCTGGAAGGAAACCATTCTCAGATGAGAAATGCTTTATCACTAATATGATAACAGCACAAGAGCGGTTTGTGTCGCAGAGATTTGAGAATGAATTAAAGTTTGATTGTGAAGAACTATCTTTATAGAGCAAACAAGTTTTCTTGATTATTTGCCAGTTGTATCTATTTGCATGCTTGTCAGCAGCAAATTGTTTTCCAAGTGACTAGATTAATTCATTCTAGCTTTTGGACTTTAGCAGTCCTTAGTACCTTGTTTTCATTGTGTTAGTAGACTTGAATTCAACATCAACAGATCAACTCTCTTGCTCAGTTCATGTGTTACATACATTGTTCTATGCTGGACACTTGTGTATGTATTAATATATTAGAGAAACTAATCCACTTTAGAAATTGGATAAGTGATGCACTGCCGACACTTGACCAAGTCAACAAAAGTCAAATAGACTAATGAAAGAGTAGACCAACGAAGGAACATGTTGTTGTGGCTGTGGCAGGCGTATGTCTTGTAAGGATGGAGATCATTTTCCATTCATTTCAGAGATTACGTTGGTGGGCAATGTTTGGATAGTACCGAGTTGAACTTGCATATCAAAAAATCAAAATTTCAATTTAAGACTTGTTTATGTGCAATTTTTGCTCAACTGCCACCATGAAAATCTACAAATTTAAGGTTTTGTGGTGCCCATTTGTGCTCATGGGCGGATCTACCTTATAGCTTAGGGGGGCAATTGCCCCTCTTAGCTTTTTAAGAAATTCCACTAAACTAACAATATTTGCAATCTTGCCCTCCTTTAAAATTTTAGATTGCTCCCTCTCATAGATAATAAAATACAAATATACACAAAATCGTAAACCTTTCGCAACTTCACCTCTCCGCCTTCTCAATTGCCCAAAACGATTTCGATAAAGATCGATTTTCTCTAATCCCCTCCAATCACACAAAACGATTTCAACTGAGATTGATTTTTCCAATCGCACAATACGATTTCGATTAGACATAGATCAATTTATGGAGGTGGTCTTACTCTCTCTCTTGCTTGTTTGCTCATCATCGACACTCTTCAGTCTTCACGGTAGCCTGCTTTAGCTAAGCAATTGGACGGTAACATTCTTAATATTAACAGTTGTCCACCAATTGTAGCTCAGTTGATCGGACATCAACTCTCCTTGAAAGAGGTCGCAGGTTCGAGACTCACCATTTAAGATTTTGTGAGTTTTCACCTGATTATTAGAAGCACATGTGCTTCGTCGTGGATAAGCCGTCTTCATGCAAGGTGGAGACAACAGACCGAAGCGAAAACAAGTCTCCCTGCGAGATAGAGGCGATGATGATATTAAGTGACAACAATATTGTAGTCTTCGAACCTGATTTGGTAAATCATATAGGATCAATTAAGCTGCAGTTTAATCATATTTATTTATTTATTTTAAAAATTAAATTATGTATGATTTATTTTTTTGCCCCCCTTTATTTACAATCCTGGCTCCGCCCACCTGACTTCATACGGTGTTGAAGGTGGTGGTGGCTGAATCAGGAGGAAGAAAGCAGAAGAACGACACACAAATCCCCAAAAGGCGAAAACGCGACGATGAGTTCGTCGAGGAGGAGGAGGACATGGACGACGAAATCGACGCCTGTAATGTCTTCTTCTTTAATCAGGTTTCACTTTTATTTACGATATTTGACAAAAAACCATGAATTGAACAACCCCATTTGATATTGAAGCTTGAATCGAATACAAATTGGAGTTCATAAGCAGAGGGATATAGTGCCCTTTGACGCGGATGAAGATGTTGGTACTTCGGATGAAGATGGGGAGCGCCTAGTGCTTGTTAAGGTCCAGGTCAACACCCGAAAAACAATTATTTATTAGAACAGGATACTAACTTCACTATTAGTATGACTGGAATTTAAGAGTGTCTGTTCTTTTGATCTGATGTTTTGAGGATGCACTATTGAGAGTTCTGATCGTACTCACTGTATAATGTTCTGGAGAATTGTTATTTCTTGTTACGTCTGTATTTTTTGTTATTGATAATGTACGCGTTATGGATTTTTGTTTTCCCATGATTCTTTTCTATTTCTATCTTGTTTTGCCCAGGTCCAAAAAAAAAAAATGGAAAAAAAAGAAGAAGAAGTAATATATGCTTAGATTCACTCCCTTATGGAAACTTTGCTTCATTTTAACAATTTCCATTCTATCTCCAGTTGCAAGACAACAAAAATACTTACGACAAAAGACTGGTGGAGTGGATGATGATGCTGAAAAGGAGGAAGAAAGGAGGGAAGTATGGGGCAGAGGGAAGAACATATATCATGGTGCTGATAATGTTGATTATGAGGTAGGGGATCCAATATTGTTTAGTTTGACACACATTATGTTTGTCTGCCTGTATGTTTGTATGCCTGCATGAAAGGGTTTATGTGTATGTTTCTTAATTATTTTTCTTTTGAAATTCAAAGATACAATCAAGTGACAAGGATCTTGCAGAGGAGGAGGCAGAGGTGCTAAGATTGCAGAAGGAGAAGGCAAAATCTTTTTCAAGGCAAGATGTTGGTCTTGAAGATAGTGATCAAGAAGCAAGTGACTCTGATAGGGAAAGGACCCTTGAGGTAAGTTTACACATCAAGTTTCTGTAATTCTATTCATTTTTATATTACACTTCTCTGTTTTCTCTAAGGGAGTGTTTTGGTTACTCGATGGAATGGGAATAGGAATGGGAGCATTACTATGTTTGGTTACTCGATGGAATGGAATGGAATGGGATTGGGATTGGGATTGGGAATGGGAATGGGAATGGGAATGATTTGTGTCTTTACCGATATCGCTCAATTATTAATCATGGATTCTGGATCTATGGTAAATAAAGGAGGGATCTATGTTAGGTTAGGAAGGCAAATAAGACAAAGGGGTGTTAACTATTACAATGCCCATTATGATGGCCATTCATACCCAACCAAACAAAGAAATGGCTTAAACCATTGTAATGGTCATTACCATTACAATGGTCAAACCCATTCCATTCACTAACCAAACATGCCCTACTGGTTTGTGATTGTCTTGTTGTCTTTGTAAATCAATGGAAAATAAAAATGTTGAACTTGTTTGGAAGCTGAGGGCTAAAGGTAAATATTATGCGTAACGGTGGCTAGGTATTTACTGTACACCCCCATTTTGCAGTATGTTTTGCCTAAAAAAAGAGTCTTATAAGTAAGACGGTATTTATTTATTGTCTACTACATATTGGCACTGACATATATGATTCAACTGACAATTGTCTATGTGTCTTTACTGTTAATGGAAGTAGGGTCTGTCACATCATTCATCAATTGTTTTGGTCAATTTTACTATGCTCAGAGCTCCTTTTTTGGCTACATCCTTGTTATGCATCTCAAACACTTGCTACAAAACTTGCGAGAGAAATATTTTATTGAAAACAAGTAGAGACAGGTTTCAACAGATGTGAGAGGCTTGCATAAACAAGCAAAGGGAGCATAAGAGCCACTGCCAATAAGAAATTGAAAAACAAAGCTCAATTAAAGAATATGTCCAATTTTGAAGACTCTTTATTAGATACCCCATTGCCATACCATTAGGCATTAGCTTAGTGCTCCTGCGTTATCTTGTTAACTGTCTGAGCCTGACATATCTTCCCTTAAGTTGATCCTTTTGTTGTGTAGTTCTGCCCCAGAGCTAGTTGGTTTTCTGTCAGAACTGAATGACGCTCTTGATCAACTTGAAAACAAAGTCAATCCGCTTCAAAGCAAGGTATTTCCGACTTACTTTTGATGCTTTTTTCTTGTATTTTTTTTTTCTTCTAAAATTTATATCAAGGATCTTACATAGCAAAGTAGTAATGTTTATTGATATTTGTGCTCCATCCTGATTGTCAAAGCCTATATGTAGCAGTGAGATTGTTTAGGTAAGTAGAGTTTGATGGGGATCTAAGTTAACCTGGGTCTATTTCAAATAATAAGGTCTTATAGTTTTGACAACTGAACAAGCATATTTGCCAACCATTTCAGTTTTTTCCACTTTCTTTTAGTTAGCATAGTGCCCTTTTCTCTGCATTTGGTCAGTTTTTTTTTTTTTTTTTGTTCATGTTACATTTTCACTTATTGTATTTCATACTTTTGAAGGTGAAAGAGAGAAACAACATTACCAAGGAAGGGATGCACTATCTTGAAGTGAAGCAGCCCCTCATGTTAGCTTATTGCCAAGCTATCAGCTTTTATCTTCTTCTGAAGTCTGAGGGGCACCCAGTTCGTGATCATCCAGTCATAGCTCACCTTGTAGAGATCAAAAGTTTGTTGAACAAGGTCCTTATCACCTCCTGTACCTGTTTCATTTCATAAGATTTGGTATAGACTAACTCCTATGCGATAGTAAGTTTCACAATTGGTACACAGTTCCACCCAAACATGTGGTAGTTGGTCGATTCCGCTTAATCAATATTCTACAGGATGACATTGGCACTAGGGGTGGGCATTCCATCCCGCGATCCAGATCCCCTCTCGGTCCATCCCCTTCATTTTGATTTTTTTCGGGTCCTTTTGGGATGTGGATCAAACCCATCCCGATCCCGTCACATCCCAATTTAGAGTGGGATGTGATCGGGATGGAGATTTTCAATTCTGCCCATTCCATTCCATTCCGTCCCGTCTCGAACTTATTTATTTAATATTTATTATTATTATTATTATTATTATTAATTTTAATCAAACTACTTTTCTAAAGAAAAGTTTATCGATGTGGTGAAATTAAATCAAAACATCTATTGTTTGAAAACTTGCTTGATTTGGTACTCTTTGTTTTGATAGAAACTTTAGTTTTAATATTTTAGGTCAAATAGAACTCATGAAAATTTATGTTTTTCACATTTTAGATTAATACGATAATTATTCTTGTATCACATAGAGGATGCTTAACATGAAAAACTGAAGTTCATTGGACCATAACATTTATATGACATTTAATATTGTTATGATGAAAGTTATATGTGCATAAATTAGGCATTATTTGTGTGTGCGCAATGTGAGATGAAATTTTTTGTTATTCTTCATTTGAGAACTATTTAGTACATGCTATTCCCGTCTCATCCCGTCCTATCGTGAACCCGTTTGAGATGGGACCAGGTCGGGATAGGGTCGATCCTGTCCCGATCCCATCGCAATTCCAAACGAATGAAATGAGATAGGGATGAGGACCTGAGGTCCATCCCGTGCCCACCCCTAATTGGCACACAGGTTAATTTACCCACCTGAACAGGGTCACTGATACTCCATACACATGGACACTATTTAGGTTTCACTTGGTACACGGTAAAAGAATGCATAATGCAAAAGTTTACGGTGGTTACATAAATTAGGTGCTTGGTTGACTTCACGGAAAACGGTTATTGGAATTTGAGTTCAGGACTTCTGCATTTACTAGTTATAAAATTTTACAAAACTTTGCAGAACAAAATCTTCTGCATTACTTTGCAAAACTCTCATCATCTTCTCAAATACTCCCAACTTTTTCATAAACACCCTAACTACCACCACCATACCATAACCATCACAACTACCATAGTCGCCAGTATCACGACCATCATACCATAACCATCACAACCACCACCACTACCATGACGCCCCTACCACCACCACTATCATAGCATAATCACCACAACCAACACCACCTCACTATTACCACCATAATCGATATCGTCGCACGCCACTACCACGATCACCATAACATAACATAATATAATAACCACTACTACAACTATCATAGCATAATCACCACAACCAACACCACCTTACTATTACTATCGTCACGCCCCACCACCACGACCACTATAACATAACAACCACCACTGCCATTGCCACTATCATAGCTACCATCACTTCTGCTACCACCATCGCCATCGCCATCACCACCACCATAACAAAACCATCACTACCATAGCCACTGCCACCGCCACTACCACCACCACCATCACCGCCAACTTCAAGATCACCGCTACCATATGATACTTACCACAATCACTACTAATACCACCACAACTACCATAGCAGAACCATCACCACCACTACTATAGCGTAATCGCCACAACCACCACCACCACCACCTTCACTCCTACCACCGTCACAACCACCATAGCCACTATAGTCATCACCATCATAACCGACGCCACCACCACCACCATTTTAACGACAACCGTCATTGCCACTACCACTATCACCACCATCATCGCCCACATTCGCAATCACAATCATCACAACCACAATCACCGCCACCATGACCCTACAATAATTACTATTACCATCATCAACACCACCTACAATCACTTGTCTAGTTTGCATCGATTTTCCTTAGTTACTACCAAGCACCTGTAAAGTAATGCATTGCAAACTAATTGGATAGATACCTCGAAACATAGTAATACTTTGCTGACAAAGTCAGTGACAAAGGAGGAACTAACAGGCGTAAATTGTCAGAAATTATTCGTACAAAATCGAATAAACCCAAGGTATAGATCTCATATTCATAATTATCAAAATGTTTATTGTATCATATATCGGAAGTCTAAATTTTTTTAAATATGTTTCGTAACGGAAGATACAGTGTAAAGTTAATATATAACATAGGGATATATATTTTAGCATTAAAAAGACATATATACGACTTGGGGAGTTAAACTTGGAGGGGTATGCTTCACAGGAAGGGAGAGATCGCGTGTTCCATCGCAGAGTTAGTGCCGCAGAGGTGAGAGAAGCTTTAAAAAGAATGAAGACAGGGAAGGCTGTTGGACCGGATGATATACCAATTGAAGCATGGAAATGTCTGGGAGACGTTGGGATTCAATGACTAACTAAGCTCTTTAATAGGATTTTGGAAACTAGAAAAATGCCAGATTCATGGAGGCATAGCATTGTGGTACCAATTTATAAGAACAAAGGGGATATCCAGAATTGCTCGAACTACAGAGGGATAAAGCTTATGAGTCATACGATGAAACTTTGGGAGAGAGTTATAGAACAAAGACTTAGGAGTTTAACTACGGTTTCAGAAAATCAATTTGGATTTATGCCGGGTAGGTCTACTACGGAGGCCATCTTCCTGTTTAGGCAAACTATAGAAAAATATCGAGAGGCACGTAAGAGTTTGCATATGGTTTTTATTGATCTGGAAAAAGCATATGATAGGGTCCCCAGGGAGTTAATTTGGTGGGTGCTTGAAAGGAAGAAAGTGTCTCAATGTTATGTCGATATCATTAAGGATATGTATGAAGGGGTTGTAACAAGTGTCCGCTCAGTAGGTGGGATGTCTAGTGAATTTCCAGTGTCAGTAGGACTACATCAAAGGTCGGCGTTAAGTCCATATCTTTTTGCTTTGGTCATGGATGAGTTGACGAGACATCTGCAAGAAGATGTACCTTGGTCCATGTTATTTGCAGATGATATTGTCTTAATGGATGAGACTAGTGCAGGTTTAAGTCAGAAATTAGTTAAGTGGCGGGAGGCTTTAGAGAGTAAAGGTTTTAGAATTAGCCGTTCGAAGACGGTGTATCTAGTGTGCAACTTTGGGTGTGAACTAAGAGGGAGAAGTAATGCAATTGAGATCGAAGGTGTCGAGGTCCCAGAGTGTGAGGCTTTTCGATATCTAGGATCTATAATTCAAAAGAATGAGGCTATTGGAGAAGATGTAGACCATAGGATTAAAGCTGAGTGGTTGAAATGGAGAATAGCGTCAGGAGTACTATGCGATAGAAGGATGCTTGCAAGGCTAAAAGGGAAATGCTATAAGACAATTGTTCGACCAGCCATGCTATACGGTTCAGAATGTTGGGCTACTATGGGACAACATACGCATAGGATGGCAGTAGCAGAAATGCGTATGTTAAGGTGGATGTGTGGTAAAACTCGTAAGGATAAAATTAGAAATGAAAGAATTAGGAGATACTTAGGTGTAGCGCCCATAGAGGACAAAATTAGAGAAAGACGTTTAACTTGGTTTGGTCATGTGCGGAGGAGACCAAGCACGGCGCCAATTAGAAAATGTTTAGATTGGCAAGTTAATGGAGGGTGTAGACGGAGGGGACGACCGTTGAAAACTTGGATGAAGACTGTGAATGAAGATATCATTGAGCTTGGATTAGACGAGGAAATGTGGGAAGATCGCATTGCTTGGAGAACCAAAATCCATGTAGTCGACCCCTAAAATCTCGGGAATGGGCTTTGATGATGATGATGATATACGACTTATTCAAGCAAGGAGCTTCAAAAAACACTTCGCTGATATATGACTTGTGTAACATATATTAAGAAGTTATTGGTTATCATCCATCCATTCATTCACGTCACTTGTACAAGTGTAGTACATCCATGAATCATCTTATATCGATATACTGTAAGATATATATGTACCATATCTGTGAGGCTTTGATACATATGTAACATACTTGTACATATGTAACATATCTGTAAGATATATATACCATATAACATATCTGTGAGGCTTTGATACAGACATACCGTATCTCATATCGTATATATATGTACCATATCTGTGAGGCTTTGATACATACATATTGTATCTCGTATCGTATTTATCGTAAGATATTGATAACAATGTTCATATTACTTAAATTCATTTATTAAATCTTAATCAATTCCGACTGATGACGATGGCTTCTAAGCCGCTCTAATGCCTAGTCCGCCAAACGGTTGACAATGGCTTAGAAAGCGGGAGCTTAGTTAGCGCTCCAATGCCTGATTTAGACGGCTCGCCAGGGATCATTGTCCAACCACGGATAATGGTCACCGAACCCGACCAAAGCTTAGTGATGATTGATTACGATAGCTTCTGGTCCGCTCGAAGCCTAGTCCGCAAATAGCGGATGATGACAACTTAGAAAGTGGGAATCTAGTTAGCGCTCTCGACGTCTGATGACGATGGCTTGCCAGGGATTCGTCCAACTACAAACAATAATCGCCAAAATCGATATAAGTTTAGTCAGTAGCCACTGATAACGATAGCTTCTAGTCCGCTCTAACACCTCGTCCACTGAGTGTGGATGACGATGGGTTAGAAAGTGGGAGTCTAGTCAGTGCTCATGTACCCTGATAACGGTGGCTTGCCAGGGATCATTGCCCTTCCGCAGACAGTGATCACCAAACCTAACCAAAGCTTAGTCAGTTTCGACTGATGTAATTGAACATAGGGTGTTTGGCCATCCTATTATGTATATGTGGCTCATTGAAGAATCAATCTTGACCAACATATTTTACCTTGATGACATTTGCTCATGACTGACTGATTAAGGACAACCATTGACATGATCATTAATCATTTACCTTATGCTCCTATCCTTGTTATGTTGGGGTCTTAACCGTAAAAGGTTACATTCCTCTTGGGTTTGTTGATTGACTACTAAGTTGTAAAATTCACTATATTGTGTTTGCTTTATGTGATTCCCAGGCCTTGTTATCTCAGAACTGCTCTATGTTTCTCAGTTCTGTTTCTGGTGTATCTTTGGGATATTTCGATATTTCGATATTTTCATACTCCAATGTTGAATCTGTTTGAGAAATCAAATTCGTTTCTTACTGTTGCCTTTCTCCCATTCCTTGCACTGGGTTTGTTTTGTGTCATTTTCCTATCCGTTCCTTGTTGCTCCAGTAATTTAGAATATTTGCTGCTTTATCATTTTTATGTCACTTCCTCATTCATTTAAATCATTATCGGCCTACACGAGGACAAACCCTCAGAGTACCTTTTTTTTCAAGGTTATTTCAGGGGATGTTGATTTGCCAAAGAGGGATGATATTGGCGAAAGAAGGAGGAAGCATGAGCTGTGGGTTTTGGCAACAAAAGCTGGAGTTAAGTCTACTTAGGACATTGGGGATGAAGATGAAGATTTCAAAGATATGAGAGTTGAATCAATGGATGCTGATGTTGACAGGGATGGTGAAGAGGAATATGAAACAGAAGAGTCGGAAGATGAATTTTATAAACAAGTGAAGCAACAGCGAGATGCAAAACTACATGCGAAAGGAAATTCAAGGTTTGTTTCTCATCATTATACCTTGTTCTCAGCATTAGATTTGGAAGAATATGGCTTTGTTAGGCCTCTCTTGATATTAGGTGACTGTTAGGCTGCAAGATGCCTTTTCTCAGCCACGCTTCTCTAATGGAAAATGAGTTGCCTTAGTTTTTGTTGCTGAACCTGCATGCAGTTCCCTCAGCTATATGATGTTCTGATCTGTAATCTCATGTCTCCTTGCATGCCCTTTTGTTTTTTGACAGAAATCTTGTTGTCACATCCACGATGGAAACAGAGCTTGTAGATGGTAAATGTCACATTAGTTACCAGGTCTGTATACCTAATTAACCTCTTATTAGCTTATTTGAACAATTTTCCCTATTCGCAAATCTCATCCACGTTATGATTCCTGTGCAGATGGAGAAAAATAGAGGACTAACACACAAAAGAAAGAAGATTGCCAAGAATCCAAGAAAGAAATACAGGGTAACTTATTTGGCAATTTTATGTTTTTTGGATTTAGTCACACATTGTCAGATTCAAGAACTAGTAACCCCACAAGAGCCCAATCTTTTTTTTTTTTTGGACAAACAATTAATTATTATTTTTTGCTGCCGATATTTGTTGTTGTTTTACCAAATTTTGATGTAACAAATTTTGTTCTTTTACTCGAATGAAGCTCATTGAAGCAGAGTTACTTGAGAATCAAATTCTGTGACATTTGAGATTCAAATAATTGATTAGCAAAATGTAATTTTGAGGCATTATAACTAAGAGTAAATTATTGCAAATATAAGAGCACACTCTACTTCCGAGTGGGCTAATTCGTGCTCTCCACTTGAGACCACAGGGCTGCGGTAGTGCTCAACCCTAGCACAATCCAATGTTTATAAACCACGTCAGTCTCAATGGGGGTTAAACTCCATAGTGTTGGTGCTCAACCCTAACCGAATGCAATGTATTTAAATACAATTTATAGCCACTAGGCTAATAGCCCATTGTCCAGGCCTCTCGGGACCAAGGGCGGAGGCGGAGCAATCCTCCCTTCAATTTTCAAAATTTTAATAACTACCATATTGGTGTTGTGGGTCCACAAAACATTTTTATTCACTTCACATACATTTTTTTTTTTTTAGTTTGAAAGCAATTATTGAATATTGGGATATATAAGAAGACCCGAGATCTTGTAACATTAGAATCCATCCAAAGTAAGGTCGAAGAAATATTGATTAATGAGAAGTATTTCATTGTGTTGGATGATGTGTGGAATCAAAATGCAGATGAATGGAACAAATTGAGAAATTCTCTCATTGGTGGAGCCAAAGGAAGTTCACTTGTGGTAACAACACTTTCCTAGCCAATGGCATGACAGCTCAATGGTTGGAGCTTGACAGATGGTACCACTTGATCATGGGTTCAAACCCACCAGTTCTGGTCTTTAATGGATTCTGGGATCCTATAAAAACTCTGCTCGCCTTCCAAAAAAAAAACACTTTCCTAGAAAGTAGCGTCATGATGATTGTTGGTCCTTATTGAAACACAGTGCACTAGGAGAAAAGGGTCATGAGAAATATCCAAACTTGGTTTTAAAGGAGTACCACTTGCAGTAAAATCTCTTGGAAGCTTAATACAGTGGAAAATTCTGGAGAACCACTGGAAACATGTTAGAGACAATGAGATTTGGAATTTAGAAAGTGGAGATGATGATATTTTGCCTACTTCGAGTTTGAGTTATAACCATTTACCTCCACAGTTCAAGCAATGTTTCGCTTATTGCTCTATTTTTCCGAAAGATTACAAAACAAAATTGATATTTTGTGGATAGAAAATGGGTTTATTCAACCCCAAGGAGGGTTGGAGTTGGAGGAGATGGGGGATGATTTATTCAATGAGCTATTACGATGGTCCTTTTTCCAAGACTTTGAAGAAGGTCGTTATGGAAATATAGAAACATACAAGATGCATGATCTTGCATGTTCTATTACAGTGGAGGAGTATCATTGAATTGCCAAGTTGATGAGAGTCTAAATGTTCCTAAAACAATTAGGCACTTGACTATGGTTGTCGTCACACAACAATCCCCAACCTCTTAGATCCTTACCATCCTTGCACACCTCGACTCAAACTAATGTTGGTGGGCTTGTATTCTCAAACACTCTTAGAGTAGTATTAGATATTATGAGGGATATGAAATGGAAACCGTGCCAGCTACAATATGTAATTTGAAACAATTGAGATACCTTGACCTCTCCCCAAATCATCTCAAATCCTTACCCATATCCATTTGCAGGTGTTATTAACCTTGCATATGTTGGACTTAAGTGAAAATTACGAATTTGAAACCTTGCCAAGCTCAATAGTGAAGTTGGAAAAGTTGAGGTACCTTAATCTTTCTTGCACTTAAATTACATCATTACCTGAGTCAATTCAGGGACTGAGAAACTTGCGGTGGTTATGTTTGCGTTTTAATTCAGAACTTACAACACTGCGACCTTCCATAGGGGCTTTAAAATTTGAGGTATCTCGACCTTTGGGATTGTGACCACCTAACATCATTGCTTGCTGTGTGGTTTATCCCCCACGTCCTAGGTTCGAGACCTGCCGGCAGCATGGTTACTTTCTTATGGTGTTGACCTGTAGATCGCACCTTGTTGATAGGTTATGGGATCCTATAAAAACCCAGCTCGCTTTCCAAAAAAAAAAAAAAAAACATCATTGCTTGAAACTGTGATTGAGCAAACGAATTTAGAGTCATTGAAACTACACAGTTATTCTGATCAACTTGAAGCATTGCCAGAAATCATGAGAATATGTGGAGCTTAATCCACCTAGATGTAGAAGAGGGTTATGGTTTGAGGGAAGTACTAGTTGGATTGGGGAGCTGACCTGCCTCTGGACATTAAACTACTTCAAGGTGGAGGATCCTGACAGAAGAGGTGTATATGCTGGTATGAGTGAGTTGCAAGGATTGAACCAGCTGAGAAGAGAGTTAAAGATACAAGGCCTTGAAAATGTGAGAAATGCAGAGGAGGCTACAAAGCCAACTTGGAGAATAAACAACACCTCACCCAATTATCTCTATATTGGTCGTACTTTGACGACAAAGGTTCTTTGCAAGCAAATAACAGCAAAGAGGTGTTAGGAGGCCTCCTTCTCCACCCTACCCCAAATTTGCAACGGCTGGAAATATGGGGATTACAGTGCAGAGGGATTTCCTCAAATATTCCAAGGAGGAGAAGGAGGCGTCCTTAATACTACTCTGCGGTCTTTGTATATTAGGGAATGCCAAAAACTGAAAACTCTACCTGCGTAAATGGGGGATCTCACAATACTAACATTTTTGACGATTTGGGACTGCAAGGTATTGCTTTCATTGCCCAAGGAACTGGAAAAGCTATCCTCTCTTACAATATTTGAAATCTTGAAAAGTCTTGTGTTTGCCAACCAATGCAGGGTCAGAGGATGTGAGAATCTAACATCACTGTAGGTAGGATTGCGGTACCTAACATCGTTCCGACGATTATGTATAGAAGATTGTCCAGGGTCAGATTTGGTAACTGAAGCAGGGGAGGATAGTTTTCAGCACCTGCTTTCCCTTGAAAGTCTTAATTTGAAAGATTTACGTAAGTTGACAGCTTTACCTGAAAGGATACTACACCTTACCACACTGCAAACTTTACGTTTAGGAAATTGTCCAGAGCTAGAATTGGCAACTGTTGATGGCAAGGGTTTCCAGCAGCTCATTCCTTGAAACTCTAGAACTGTTACCTAAGTTGAAGCTTTGCCAGATTCGATACAACACTTTCTCATGATTAAACATCTTGAGATTTCAAATTGTGCGAGTCTTACAACTTTGCAGAATGGTTGAAGCAGTGGCGGACCCAGGATTTTAGTTGGAGGGGGCGAAATGGCAAATACTATTAGTTGATAATAATAGTTGTCAAGGGTGGAGCCAAATATTTTTTTTTTCTACCTGAACTAGTAACTAATAAAAAATGTAACTAAAAAAAAAATATTGCATATACCAAATTGAGTCCAGTGTAGTCTATTTTAAGCTAAAAAAATAATGTCACAATATCGATAACCTTAGCAAGGGGCAAACGAGCGTAATAACTAGAATATATAACTAAAATCACAAAATAATTAAGATAAGTATCTAATTGAATATCCAAATTATTTCAAAAATTTTGCGAACGGAATAAGATCCCAATACAATTTCATAGAAAAAGTGGTTTATATGATGCTCAAATTTTGTTTGAGTTGGCTAATGGTATATATTTTCATTGAATTCTATAGTTATTATTTTATATATTAATTTCAAAAAAAAATTGTTGGAGGTTTTATACCACTTGTGAATAAACAATTCATTTATTTAATGCTTGCAATTACGTATAAAATTGTGTTGAACAAAAAAAGTAAGTGCATGTCACAATGACAAAAATAATAATTGTGAATAGCCATAAAGAAATCATATGTTTCAAGAGGACTGAAAATAAATTTTTATTAAACTAAACAATTCTCTTAATGTTTGCAAAGGAATTGAAAGAAGATGAAAAAAAAATTCCCCAGGACCTACAACTTCCAAGTTTGTCTCAAGGATAATTTTGCATTCACTTAGACATAAGAATCTGCAAATTGGTTGCATGAAATGATTATCTATGTCGGGAGGTATACCGACCCCTTCATTATAAATGTTGATGATGCAACTGTTGGGGATACATGCAAGTGGGAGTACCTGCAATCTGACCAGCCTCTTGATCATCATTTTAAGAATGGGAGGAATGGGATCGACATACTCATCCCTTATTATGCAAGGAGGATTGCCATACTTACCCTGCAATACCAAACAATCAAGGATGCTTAAAACAGCCGAAAAACAAGTGGCATAAGAGTAACAATATTACAAAATGGTGAATGAACTATAGAGTGCTTTCAACAATCTTCTCTCTTAAGGCTAGCAGCGCCAGTGATGATGCAAATCTTTCAACAATCCCTCACCTACTCATAACAACACCATCGTGCAGTCACATGGGAAGCACCTTTGCCGACTTTGAAAACTTACCATCATTTAGCAATCCCCCCTCACCGTATCATAAGAGCTTGAATGTTCTTCCTCTCATATTTGTCAATTCATTTGTTGTCAAATTCTCTGCAGTGACTTTCATAACCCATGCTGATCAAACACACAGAATTTTTGTAACTAAGATAAAATTTGGATATTGCCATTAAGTTGAATTAATCCCTGTAAGCTCATTAAAGTTGCAAAAGAAATCCAACTGATCAAAAGATAAATGCCTGTTGACCTCAGTCGAATATCATAATTAAAGATAAGTCATCCAAAAAAATGCATTTATTTCAGATTACAGTTTACATTTTCAAATTACATAAGAACAAGAGAGAACAACAATAAAGTTGAAGAACTGAAGAAAAATTCACAGCAATCATTTACTTTGTCACAGAAGTCTGGAGGATTTAAATCCATCCCAATGTTTTGTAGTTGTAGCAGAGTGCATAAACAGCTGGAAGTCACTCTCGAACTATGCCGAGAATTTTACACCTTCATCATCAGCAGATGTCCCCTTGAAGATGGCAACCTTCCCCTTGTTTTCAAGTAATCTAAGAGCTCGCATCAGCACTGTGCGGTCCATCCCATGAAGCTCTGGACCATTGTGACAAACCATGTATTTAGTGCCTCAACAAATAACTTTTTTAAGATAAAGGTCAGTGAATAGACTGATTTTGGTTGTTGACACAAAATAACATCAATAAATGTAGAACATAAAAGTTGTGCAGTAAATTTGTCAAAAAGGTACAAAAAAATAAATTGTCAGCTACTTGAGAGAAATGGTTTGGAACGAGCATAAAGCTCACTTGAGAGTGTATACGTTGAAACGGTATTTCATGTTGCCAACCTAAAGCTTAGGGTCAGGTCCAGCTCTTTTAAGATACCGAAAATAAAACAATGACGATGACAACTTCCAAGTTCTAACAGAATAACACATTATTCCTACCTCAAACAAATAAAAAGGATTATGTTAGTGACAAGAGAAGGGTCAGGAAATGGATGACAGGTGCCTGACTATGCTCCATCTAACCAGATTTTGTCTTTGGAGAAGATTGGACGCCAACAAAATGAAAATGATGTCCCATCCTATTTGGGTAGCAACTATTTGGTTATTGAGATTGAAGGATTGATTGGCATAGTAAGGGGGAAAACACTTCATCCATGGCACTCCTTGGGAACATAATGCATCTCCTCTTTTCCAGATGATGAAAATTGGAGAGAATTCAGAATTAAATTTACCTGTTCCCCGTGATTCGATGCCTGAGCGGATCTCCTCCACTGTCATCACACCATCTTCAAACCCATTATCCTTCACCTACATGCAAGAAAACTTAAAATCTAAGTGATTGAACTAATGCATTTTCCTCCTAATGGTCATCCAAACTTACAAAGCGCAAAATACAATCAGCCCAATCTTGGATCCGAAGCCAGAGTATCAGACACTTCTTGTGACCTTTATCTATCCATTCTGCCCGCCCTATGAGATAAAAATGAAAAATCATTACATATTCATTAAGTATTATTTTTTTATTATTCATCCAACTAAAATCATAGTAGTGCTTCTATTCAACTACGGTGTGAGATAAAAAAAAATAGTTAATTAATTAATTTAAATAAAAAATTAAAAAATAAAATAAAAAGAGAAGTGAGAGGTTTGACAAGCAACTGAAACAAACCTTCTGAAACCAAGGCTGAGAGGAATGTCTCCTTAGCTTCATGACTGAGAGATCCTGTCATAAAAACATTAAAATGACTAGTATATTAAGGCAAAAACGAGATGCCCCTTTCTGATACTAGAACACGGCTCGTGTTTTCAATCAAAACATTCCAGTTTAGGGAACAACAAAGCATTATTGATAAAATAGAATACCATATAGCCAAGGAGTCTAGATGTGTTGAGCAAAACAATTATGAGCTTTAATACACAAGATATTTAATGGAATGGATATATAAGTAAAGGAAATCCAATCAGAGTTTTTTCCAACACGAGATCTTCTATGATATAAACTGTTCAAAATTTAGATGGTAGGTAACCCTCCTTGTATTATTATGATGGAAGCAATAATTCATTTTGGGTTATCATACATTAATATTGTGACCAAATATAAATCCAAGAATTAGTTTAATGTTTCAAAAATTGTAACCAGCAAGCATGTGAGAGTAACATGTGTGTGCATCCAACGCATGTATGAAGTGCTGCTATGGTGTCTTGGAGATGTCTGAAAGCATAAAAATGTCTGCATCACCCAACGCAAACACAAACACAAACACAAACACAAACACAAACACAAACACAAACACAAACAATAACAATGATAATGATATTAATAAATAGAATATTGGCATTCATAATCCAGTTCTATCCCGGAAGAATACCAGAGTCCGATAAAATCACCAGTATCTCAACATATTCATTAAAAGGAATCAAAATGGTCACATCAACATTTATGAAATTCAGTACCTCTTCAAGAGACACGTCTTCACAACTAGTTTTGGGCCTTTGTCTTATTGGACATTCGGTTGGATAGAGAAAGAGTTGGTACAGTGGCTAGATGGGAGATAAGAGGTAATTATTAGTATAAAATGTCTCTTGTGCAGAAAGATAATTGAAGCCAAAACTCTAGAACTTTTCATTATGACCTTTTTAGTTTTATGAAAATACGTAGTGATTCTGACGGGATGGTTTCAGGTTTGATTTTTCTTATTATATATGTTGTTTTTACTAGATTGCCTTGACTTGCCCTCATATTCTCCTTTTTAATCAAGAAGAAAGAAACAAATCTAATTGAATATTTGTAAAACAGAATATATCTAAGATAAATGACTTACTCTCAATTACTGGATTTGTAAAAAGGGGGAAATCTTCTTCCAATCCAATCACAAATATCTTTTGAGTTCTACAGTAGTCCAGTATGAGCTCCTTCCAAAGTTGCACCTGCTTCTCCCTAGTGTCCCTTACTGGTTGTAAGCTAAAAGTGAGGACCATAATACATATATAACTATTAGAATGAACCATAAGTTTTAAATGACTACATGAAAAGATTGTCAAGTAAGAAGAGAGAGACAGAGAGAGATAGAGATGAAAAATCAACTATCAGAAGCAGCTTCAACAAGCGAAGGGGAGGGACCAAAACTAATTATATACTAGAGTATGGTTCATGCCAACGGCACTCTCAACAAATTGGTTTTTAAATTTGCATCCGCACCACTAAGTTTTGATACGCCAACCCTCATGCAAACACTAACCAACACTTTTACAACTTTTTCTGTTTTGATATATATAAATATTCTAGAACTATTCTTACAACCTGAATTTCAGGCCAAGAATACTCTGAATCTGAACCAAACACCCTGTCAATATATCACATCTAAATTCAACAAAACTTCTCAAACCATTCATCCATCAGAACCGAAAAACTAAAAATATTGGAGAAGGAAAAGGTGTAATTTCAAGATGATAACACTTGAATCTTGGTTTAGGTGTTTTATTGGGGTGTTCAAACTTGTAAACAATGAACTTGTGGATTAAACATGACAGTGTTCAAATAAAGATGGTAGAACCAATAAGATTATCACAATATAGCTAAAACACCCACTCTGCAGCTTTTGGGTGATTTTAAAACACTCCGAGCCTAATCACAGAGCCCGTTCTATTTTTTAATGTTTCAAATGTTCGATTGATTGTCAAACCAAGATTGTGTGCCTAATCATTAGGCAGCATTGACTTTGGCTCTCTGCGATTTGCTATTATGGAATCCTCCTATTGACAATCCCTCTCTGCATTGCCACTAACCCTTTGCTCTTAGCTAACTTTCTCTCAACACTTTTCTCATATCAGCCCTTAGATCAAATGATCAGATGCCATTAATCGACAATGAAGTCATTGTAATGAATACAAATAATGAATTAGGGCCAGAGGTCTCTATCAATCTTCCAGAAAACCAATGGAGCTATCATCAAGACTAATTTCAGCTGGCCAGACTTTCTTCGCAGGAATGAAAGCATAGTTCATTGTTATGGAAAGTTCAGAAACAAGACTGTTAAGTTTGAAATGTCAAAAAATTTCTTCTTAGTCCAATGAAATCAGATGAACAGAAAGTTAAATTACACTCTCTGTAAGATATGCGCTAGAAAACATAATGTCATATAAACTCACTCTTCATCCATCTACATCAAAAAACCTTACATGGCAACACCTATACAGTATTTTAAACACATTGCAGTTAATATTTTGTTTAAACAACCAATAGGGCCTATTTTGTTAAAAACCTTTAGTCTTGATTTTTTTAATAAAAAAGTAAAAAAGAATTACCAAATTCCTGAATTCCTAACTCCGTTTCAGATCCAGTCTTTAGCATCCAAATGCTTTTGTTATATCATCTGAAAAACTGTTTTATTTTTCTTCTTTTTTTTCCAAGAAAGATACAAACTTTATTAATACTGATTATAGAAGTTCAAATCCCAGTCTGAATAGTCTGGGTCGATCTAAACTAAATGTACTCTGTATCTTAATAGAAAACTCAAATACAACAACTATAAGATGTTGGTTCATCATGCACAATGTGTTGTGAATACATGGAGACACTTGAAATAAATGAGCATGTAATCAGATAGTTTAGAGCATACGTAAAATACGGGGGATAGTTAAAGAAGTGGGGTAGCTTGAAATCTCCCAGTTTTTGCATCTCTGTTGTTGTATTGTTTTATCTTGCAGCAATGATTTCCCCTGAAAACAAAACAAAAATATTCAAGGAACAATGTTATTGATATTGATGAAGACAACAATGACAGTCCCAGAAAAGATGAACCAAAAATTTAAGTGTTTAACAATTAGCAAATGAGCTCATTGGGGTGCACTTTCAAAGATTTGATCTCACTGGGATGGCCTATTATTTTGTCACTTAAAGCTCTTTAGTGTGGGTTGTTTGTCCTGATGCATTAGTGCATTGCCTTTCTCCTACAATCTTCTCTATTCACTAAATAAAATTTGGTCTTTCAAGAAAAAAATAAAAAATCTAGAAAGTAATGATGATGATGACGATGAAAACTTCAGCAAGAGAACACTCCCGAACCTTAACCATATAATATTCAAGAAATGAAAGATTATACTGCTAAAGGTATAGTCGACTTAATCAGGAGTACACTCCCGAACCTTAACCGTAAAATATTGCTTCAAATTCATATGGAAATCGAGGCATAGACTGATAAAATACAAAATTTCTTGTGGGGCAGTTCCACACTCCTCAAAGGAGATAGTTGATGCGATGAACATGTCAAGATCACTTTTTTTTTTTTTTTAATCAGCAAAACAGCATAAATAAAAGCAAAAAAATCTCATGGACCATGGAAAGATAGAACTATAGCAAGATTACTCTCCCCAACATCAGTTGCTTGTATTTATTATATCTCCACGCAAGTGAATTACAAGTCAAACACTCCTACAAAGATCTATTGCCAATGGTGTTATGGTTGAGTGGTTAGGTGTGTGGGTTTATCCCCCACGTCCTAGGTTCGAGACCCGTCGGCGGCATGGTTACTTTCTTCTGGTGTTGACCTGTAGGTCGCACCTTGTTGATAGGTTATGGGATCCTATAAAAATCGAGCTCGCTTTCAAAAAAAAAAATCTATTGACAACGAGAGAAAAGATTAGAAAATTTTCATAGTTAAATGGCTTCATAAGCTCAAAAGGGCACCTTACTGTTCTGCCAAGGAGAATAATGCTCCTTGGTTCAAGTCAGAAAATTGTTTCTATCTTGAATTCTTATAATAACTTCACACCACATGGTGTTCGAAGGATCCTTCGGCAGTGTGGCTGTTTTATTCGGTGTGCAATTTTACCAAATTACAATCACACTTACTCCAAACACATTTAGTGTATCCTTCATTGGGTAACCACATAATCATTCACCAGACTAAAATGAATCGTAATGATGTTCATTCAGGCATTTCATCAAACAGGTAGGGTGCTTCTCTACAAACCAAAATAATCAGAAATCACCACCAAACCCACAAAATCCCAATCTGGACAATAAAAAATTCCACAACCACAAGTTGAATAATGAAATCTCACAGATTGAATTGAATACTAAAAGGAGGGACAAAGAGAGAGAGTTACCTGAGATACACTTCAGAAGCCAATAGAAAATCTCTGCTCCGTCTTCTTGATTTGGCTGAGAGAGAGAGAGAGAGAGTTGGGTCTGGGGGGTTTTGGTCTGGCGGTTGAAAGGGAAAAGGAGTGAGGTTTGATTCATCACCTCAATTATGGACCGTTGAATCTTCCAATCTGTTGATTCATTCGAGGAAATCTCCACCGCTCATTTTCTCATATATAGCGATTTCTCTCGAGTTCTTTACATAACCCACGCAAGAAGAGAAGAGAAGAGAAGAGAAGCGAGAGAGAGATCTCGTGGCAAGTTAGGGTACACTCTCCCTCTCCTTCGCTCAGTAGTTGTCTACTTGTTTCTTCAAATTTTCTATCAAGATTTCAACTTTATGTTTCTCTCTGTGATATTTTGGCTCTTCATAGATAGGTAAGATAGATGGAATTTGGGGATTTGGGCAAATTAGGGCTTTCATAGAGGACGAAAGTTTTGCTCAAAAATCTCATTTTTAGATTAGATTTGAAAGCGCCTTTTCTCTTTACACACAAAAAAAAATTTAATTAATTAATTAAATTAAATTAAAACACAAAAAATTCTACTTTGACTGCTAGAGATTCAATAAAATGTTAGTGTGTATTCTCTATTTTCAGTTTGATTTACTTCCCATGTTTTGAGTGCTTAAAAAAGTAATAAATGTTAAAATCTCTTTCATGCTCCCAAAACCCTACCTGCAGATTCAATCTGGGCATCCATTTTGAATCTCGTGTTTTTTATGGAAACTTCATTTGTTACATTTGTTTGAGCTCTTTGAAGAAATTGTACAACTAATGTGTTTTTTTATTGTTTGCTGCTGCTGAAGTCTTCACCCGGATACCTTGGTCAAGGCGAGTGACTTTCTCTATAGACATGGCAAGGTCATTGTCGAATGCTCTCTTTAAGAGTATTGCGAATCTAAAAGCTAACCAGTCCCTGAGAACTGCGGTAAGATCAAGCATTTTGAATTGAGTGGGTTTTCTTTCTTTGTGAAACTGTTTTTAATACAATCCAGTTGAAAAATCAAATATAAAATGAAGTAGCTATTTTATATAACTTTTAATTTCAATCGGGGATGGTAACCCATCGCTTCAAGAAAGTGCTAGTATATCATGAAGTGGAATGAGAAAGAAACTACAATGTTTTCTTAGCTACTACTTTTAAGGCTAACTACCATGACTGTGCCGCTCTAAATCTAAACGTCTAAGCTTGAGGATTTTTAGGATCCATTTCATTGGAATTCTATGAAATCAAAGATACTCTAAATTATCACTTCTAGGAAATTAAGAGGGTTTTTTTTTCAAGTGCTTAGAAGCTGGAGTTATAAGTTCTAAATGAGCTTATGAATAAACTGTTTGTTTTGCTTCTGAATGGGCTTTTGATTAGAAGTTGTAAAATTAAAAGGTGTTTATTTCTAGGTGCTGAATGGGAACTGTTTGACAATTTTGCCCCACTGAGCTGAAAAAATTTATGACATAAATATTGTACTTAAAATCATACCCAATAATTATTCAAATCCTAAAGAATGTTACAATACCTTTCATTACAAGAATATCGAAATATGACCAATTACATTTAAAAAAAATATCAAATCAAATTTTTTACTAATATTTTGTTTGCAATACGATATCGTAATTAACTATATCAGTTTGTTCACGTGATCCAAATATTGAGACAGTTGTGGTTTTTCACTGTCAGTTTGCTAGGGAGAGTTGGAGAGATGAAAAACTTTAAAATACAGATAAAGAAAACATAGATGAATGAGAGAAAGGAAATAAGTTTTTTACCGAGTCCCTGTGAAGGTATTTAAAACCACAATACTTGGTGAAGAGAATGAAGATGTGCCGTCAAAATTTAGTCATACTTATTTTTAAGAAGATGGGGACAGCAATTGTCATTACAAAATTATGTTAAGGTTATTATTGGAATAATTTTTAACTCAGCACTCAGTGCTAAGTGATTAACACCTCCCTGTTGCTTACTCCAATCAGAAGTTCAGAACTAAGAACAAACACTCTAAACAAGGTGGTACACTTCTTATTAAGACTTTTGACTCCATTCAGAAGCAAAAACAAACACCCTCTAAGTCTATTGATGTACAAGAAATTTCTACATAATGTACTTGGACTTGGTATCCTATACTTTGAAATTTGATAAATTGTGCCATTATATCACAACACAACTATTTTTATTTTCTTATTCAAGGTTTTTTTTTAGCGTGATATGGTTATCTAGTGTTATCTTATTGTTGTTACTATTATTTTGAAAGAAGGTTCAAAATTTTGTTCCAAGGTGCACTTTGTTGTTTGGATCATGTAGCTTTTCCCGACTCTTTTTTTTTTTTTGGAAAGCAAGCTGGGTTTTTATAGGATCACATAACCTATCAATAAGGTGCGACCTACAGGTCAACACCATAAGAAAGTAACCATGCCGCCGGCGGGTCTCGAACCTAGGACGTGGGGGATAAACCCACACAGCCCTAACCACTCGACCATAACACCATTGGCCTTATAAGCTACCTTGAGTTGCTACCCCACAAACAGTTAAATATTAATACATCATGGGTAATTAAATTCTTGTACATTGATAGAGAATGGAAATTTTGGCATTTGAAAAATATTTTATTATGCTTTGATCGCAATGTATAACACTAAGCTAGCTAATATTTTTAGCAATGCCTGCACATAGATTCTAGCCAATCAGATTTGATACCGTCATGCCAGGTCTTACATTGCCAGTGTCGTTTAAGCTACTACCGTTACTTTCATGAGGGTATTTGTTGTTGTATGCTAGTGCTCTTCGTTTCAGTAAAAAATTGTACTTTCTGACAAAAAAAAAGAGACAGAATCCACTACTGCCACGTTCTCATGAATTATAATTGTGGTAAACTAAGCAAGATTAATTAGCCTGATGAAACCTACAATTGATTACTTGATGCTTTTCGATCATCAGATGGATGTAGTAAAACTCAAATGGAAATCATGCATGGGACGGGCTCCCTTGTTGATACTAAATTAATAGTATATGTTGGACATTGCTTTTAGTTACTAGTTACTATAGCCACCCAATCTTTTCTTCACATTCGTACTACGCACTAGTATGAGTAGGTGGTGATCTTTCTTTATTTCTGAATTATAGGTGTCAGGATCTTTTAAACACCATGCCCACATGTACTCTACGACTGTGAGCAATGACCCTGATACACACGATGATTTCAAACCAACTGACAAGCTTTCAAGTCCAGGTCTATCTAGAGAGGATATTGTTGAGCAGGTATACCTTGTTTTCTTCTTCTTTAGGGTTTTATGTGTCTTTACTTTTTTAAGCAAAAAGCCTTGAACATCTACCAGCAAAAGAATTTCTGGAATTCACTCATTTAGTTGTTTACTTCTGGTGTAGGATGTAAAGGAGAACCCTGTGATGATTTATATGAAAGGAGTTCCTGAATTTCCTCAATGTGGATTCAGTGCATTAGCAGTAAGAGTTCTGAAACAATACAGTAAGTATCCTCATCTTTCTTATTTGCTAAACTCATTTTCTTTGAATTTGAGTTTATTGGAAAGCATTATTGAAGATACTAAAATTCTGGTATCTTTATCATTTGAGATTATGGCATCCTTGTATTCAATGCCTCTTGCAGATGTTCCTTTGAGTGCTAGAAACATTTTAGAAAACCCTGAGTTGAAGACTGCTGTAAAATCCTTCAGGTAAGTATTAAGCAACTGAAACAAATTATGTTCTAGCAAGCTTACATTAGGTATGTTGTATAATGACTCGCTCCAATTTATTGTGCAGTAATTGGCCCACATTTCCACAGATTTTTATTAAAGGGGAGTTCATTGGAGGATCAGATATTATTCTCAATATGCATCAGGTTAACTATATTATCAATCACTATTTATTTCTTTCTCTGCGGTATTGTTCTTATTCTTTTACTCTTTTTATCAATCCTTTACAGAACGGAGAACTGAAGGATAAGCTCAAGGATGTCAGCTCTGAGTCTACCCAAGGAAAGTCGGAATAAGTCATCCATATCTCTTATCATCTGGAAGAGTATAATATTTTTTGTTTCTTTCCTTGTGGTGGGAGTGCAAGATGGGAGAAACTATGTTCTTTTTTATGTTAGAAGTTGAGCGAGCTTATAAAGCCAGAACCTTAGAATGTACAGGATTCCTTGGCTTTGGTAATAAATTCGGCCTATTTTCTGCTTCTTAGCATTGCCCTCTGCACCATAAGTCAGAAATTGTGTTTCTGTTATTGCGATGCTTTAATAGTTGAGTATATAGGAAAGGCAATGTGATCTGTTATCTCTTATGCTTGGAATTTTGGAAGAGTTTGAAAATCTGAATGTGCATCTAGTTATGCACATTTATTTCTTCTCAAACACAGGGCGGTGTAGTCTTAACTGAGAATGCTGCAAGACCTATGTTAATTGAATGTCGACAACCCGGAAACTTCCATGTAGAAGATTTGGGGTCACTCATCCTCATCCTCTCTAGTCATATGAGTTACCAGTTTGTGATCCACACCCAAGATTTGCCTGATTGATGGAGGCTTTTTCGTTGTTGGTTTAATCAACGAGTATATTCGACCCTGGAGAGGACTGAGTAGTGAGATTCACAATCTGTGTTTCAGATTACGAAACTACGCCTTGGTTTATGCAATATGTATATGGTGATCTCTGTTTGGAGAAATGAGAACGACTAGTGTGCCAATGAAATTATTGAGATTGATAAACTTCAGTAGAAAACAAACAATACGTAGATATCATTTACAACTCAAGCTTGTGAAGGGATGGCATCTTGTTTGATAGAGGTGGATCTGAGTATTTTCCAGTCAGTATTTGGGATGAAACGTGTTGATTTGCAGCTTCAGTGTAGTGTATTCCATCCCAACTTAAGTACTTATTGATATCATCACAACCTTTTGACGTCACTGAGCTCCCATTTAAATTCTTTGTTTGCCCACAGGAGATACGACTATCATAGTTCAAAGGCGGCCCTCCATACCCACAACAAACCATAATAGGTTGTTCAAATCCTGAAATTATAATCCATTCACTGTCAAACTTACTTTTCTTCAGTTAGGCGTGATAAGATATGAGAAAGAAACACTGAAACTAGTTTCATACACCTGATTCTAAGTTATCTTGGAGGTATATGGAATAAGATTAGAAAGTTCATTTTTCAATCATCAAAGTTCTTTAGTTATTTTCGCATTAGGACGTTTTGGTTTTTTTGATGATCTTACAACAAGTATTATTATTCAAAAGCACAGTTTTCAGTTATGGGAAATATTACAGTTACGGGAACATATAAATGTGGTATAACCATCATACTGACCGTTTGATTACTTACCATATTGAGAATGGTTCGAGATAAGATTGTACTTTATTGAGTAGAGATCAACATATGTGACATTTGCATCTGAAAATTGGCTCTGCCACTTTGTACTCGAGGCATGAAGTTGCAAATTGAACATCTTAGCTGCACGGTTATGCGAATTCACACATCCTTGTTCATCAACCTTGGAAGGGTCTTTCCCAAACGCGGCAATGTTTTGAGGTAAGCATCCAAGGGGACCTGTGTTATGAATCCAAAACCTCCTTGCTCCTTGGTCATATAATCTCTGACATGATTGTTCAAACCATAAGATTTTTATTTTATTTTTTTGGCAGAGAGAAAGTAAAATCACCCCTACATCACGGAAGAATTCCACTAACCTGAATTCCGTTTTCAAATTCGACCAAAATATTTGGAATAGATGCAAGAACTTGATCCTCTGTTTTCGAATAAAATGCTCCAGCAAGATCATTCTGGCCTATATCGAACATGTAAAGCCCCTGATTGAAATAAGCTTCTGGAGGAATGTACTTAGCTAGTTTCTTGCCTGCAAGGAACATAAATTGGAACCGCTTACTCTTTAGCTAGTTTTTTAAAATAAAAAAAAATTGTCCTTTTTTTTTTTTTTTTTTTTCTGTTACTGAATGCATTATTGTTGTGTTTCATGAAAGACCGGTAAATTCTTGGGTTTGCATCAGATTTCTAAACAACTGATTTCAAAGTTACAACATGTTCGGTGATAAGTCAGGAACAGAAGTAGGGTGTGTCAGGAACGAAGGCCATGTGGTTATCTAAAACAGTGGAAGATACCTTTAGCTAGGAGATCGAGAACTCGAGCCTTGAAATGTAGAAACTGATTCACCTGAGTCCCAAAGGAAAATGGGCTGACAGATGATGCAGTAGCTGGAAGTACAGTAGACCCAGCAGTTGCGAAATTGCACCCATTTATAAAGGTCGGAGAGCCAATAGAGTCCAAGTAGGCATTCATAAATGGCAGGTTCATTGCATCCACTGCAACAAACAAAATTACATACACTTGGATTACGGTATAAAAAATCAAAAACTTTTTTAGGTGTCTCCAGATGATTGCAAAAATGCAAGGTTGCTTATATGGTCGTAGTAAACTCACTAAGGAAATCGATTATAAGCCTCCCATCACAGAACCGTCCTGTCGGCTTCTTGAAATAATTCTGACCATTAGGTGGGTCAAGACTAAAGCCAAGGCCTGCAGCCAGACCTCCTGTATCAGAATTCGAGTCACCGAAATTGAACACTGCTGGATAACTGAAATCAATGGACAGAACCAATGGTGAGAACAAGGTGAATAAGGTGAGAATATGTAGATAAGAGACGTTGAGAGTCATGTTTAGGTCTAAGGGAGGATTGTTTTTGGCCTGACCTTATTTAGTATGGTTACAATGATGCTTCTTAAAAAGGAAAGTTTGGTAAGCTATGGGCATACTACAATTCATTTTGAAGTTTTGGTTCAGTTGTGTGACAGACCCTAGTTATTTTTGTTGTCACTTAGAAGACACACATGAACCCCATAGGATGAAGTAACTTGGTATATTGTGAAACAGTTCTTATAAGACACATCACCATTGTTGTTGTTAATTTATACCTTATCTCTCAGTATCACCACCAGCTCTCCAATTGGACAAGATTTTCACTCAGTAATTTGATTAAGATGGTTACAAGGGCATTTGTAAGTTTCTCAATAAGTTAATTAGGATTGTTGATGATACATAAAAACGGTCACATCTCGGAACTGTACGCGTGTCATGATAATTTCGAGGAATTGCGATCTTAAGCATCAGCCCAACACTGATTTGACCCAAGCGGTTCTAAGCCCGCCCAACTGCGATCTGCCAGGCGGACTCGACCTCTCATAGCATGCTAGGCTCACACGTCTCACAACTATTCTCAATACTCGTTAGCCCTCTTCAGGCAAGTATCTCGACGACCAACTTCGGACGGGCAACTACAGCTGCTTTTTGCTTCCAACTAGGAAGCAAACACCAGAGTATCTTCCACACAGGGAAACTCCCTTCTATGGATTGCTCTTGGATTGGGAACTATCTCCCGCTTATCTAGGAGCACGAAGCTAACAGAAAATTTCTCTCCTACAACACGACTTCTAATTAGGGAGGGATCTTCACGAAGATTTCCTTCCTAAACTACACCTACGATGGTGGTAGAACTAGAACTCTTTGCACTATAAATAAGACATGAGATTGGTACACTAAGGTACGCTACAAATTCTTTGTTACAGCATTACACCTTCCTTAGAGCCCTGTCTGACTTTAGCATCAGAATGTCATCGGCCACCCCACGGTGGTCTATACTCGTGTGCGTTACTTGTGCAGGTCAGCGGGACTAGGTCAAAGCAGGGAGCGGAAAAAGACTGCATCAGTTTAGCGCCGTCCGTGGGGACGACATAGTACATAACTTTACACTAATCGTTGTCTCCTATCAAAACCCAGAGAGATGGTGACCACCATGTCACGCAACAACGGAGAACCAGGGGACACGTCCAACGCTCAAGCTGTCCCTATACCGCCTCATTCAACAGTTCATGTCGTGCACGGGCAACCAACTCACGCTCCCACGCCAACGGCATTAACCATGGACCCTAGAATCGATGTACTGGCATCTCAGATACAGCAGATCGCCAAGGCGATGGAGATTCTTACGCGACAGAATCCACCACCTGCTAACGGAGACCAGGAACAACACGAATCTCCGCCTCCAGAAGATGATAGGAGCAAGCGCATGAGAGCCAAGCCCCCACTGGTTCTCATTGGATTAAGGGAGGCTATGCGGCTAATGTTGTGCTCACCACCAGGACAAAGAGGCTCGACCCTAGGAACCCCCTCTGCAAAGGGACGCATGATCCGGACGTACTATATTGTATCTCCGTCCTACCAATTCTAGACCGGATAATGAACAAGGCCCTTCCGAGGAAGTTCACTCCCTCGAAGCTCGACTCCTACGTTGGGACCACCGATCCTTTCAATCATCTACGCCATTACCAGCACGTAAGGGCCCTCAAAGAAGGATCTGAGTCCGTTATGTGCAGAACCTTTCCCACCAGTCTAAAAAGCTTTGCGCTGACATGGTTCCACATCCTTCCGCCGAAGTCAATCGACTCCTTCAAAACATTGACGAAGAAATTTCTGACACGTTTCGTCAGAAGCCAGCGTTTCAGAAAAAGCTCGCACTACATACTCTTTCTAAAACAGAAGTTCGACGAGACACTCCGAGAGTATGTCACGCGCTTTAACAACGAGCTGACCCTCATCAAGGGTGCAGCGACGATACAGCCATGACGGCCTTCACTCGAGCTTCAGAGAATGAAAGCTTTTCGAGGACCTCACCTTGGAGCCCCCTCTGGACATGGCAGAGCTCCTCAAGAGCGTCCAGAGACACATCACCCTGGAGCAGTCAAGGATTGCTAAAAGGGAAATCGAAGGCGACAGGAATCCCTCCTTTATAGGGACAAGAATGAGGGAAAGAGTCACGAGGATGAGGAACTGAGCAAAAGGAAGCGCGGCGACAACATGTAGGACCCTGGTCGGCCCAAGCTAGAGAAATCATCCAACTACGTCAGATCCAGAGCCGTGACACCCCTAAGCGCTAGCCTGTCAGTCGTACTTAACTCCATGAAAAGCTGGGAGTAACTGAAGTGGCCTCTAAAAACACGCGGAGACCCCTCCAAGCGCGACAACGGCAAATACTGTGCGTACCACAAGGAGGGCGTCCACAACACCAACGACTGCAAGAGTTTGAGGTATGAAGTTGAGTACTGGATTCGCAAAGGCAAACTGAAAGTTCCTGAAGTCTGAGAAACCAACGAAACAGACAAAGGACAGGGGGAGTTAATTAAAGAAATAGAGAAGGTGACTCCAGAGATAATCTCATCATTTATGAAGTCAAACCGAATGAAGACCAGTCATACAGGTCTCGCAAGCAGACACTACTGGATATGCGGACACAATCCGCGAATGAGGACAGACACATCTGTCACTCACGGGTTCAGAGCCTCATTCCCACCTTGACCTTTACGGACAAGGACCTTGAAGGAGTCCAAGCACCACACAATGATGCCTTAGTCATCTCTGTATCCATAGCAAGGTGGGAAGTAAAGAGAGCTATGTTTGACACAGGAGGTTCACTTAACGTTATGTTCTACAACGCATTCCGCAGCATGGACCTCAAGGAGGAAAACCTAACGTCTCAGAACACCCGCTGATCGAATTCAGCGGGGATAAATGTTTTCCCATTGGAAAGATAAGGTTGGCTACGGTAGCAGGAGAGTCGCAGTTAGGGAAAGATCTATTTCTGGACTTCATGGTGGTAGACGTACCGTCATCTTACAATCTCATCCTGAGAAGACCTTGGCTCCACCAGATGGAAGTAGTGGTCTCCACCCTTCACCAGTGTGTTAAGTATACTGCTAACCACTCCACAGGAACAGTATGTGGAGACCAACCTACGACACGAGGCTACCACTACGCCGCACTAAAACAGATAGAGTGTTCACAGATTCAGCTACATCATGCAGAAAGCCTGACCCAGTACAAGGCCAAAACTCGGTAGAGACATTAATTTCCAGCGATACAGGAGCAACAAGCTCTTTCGCCCAGCGAGTCGAAAAGGCCATGGCAAGTGGGAACACATCCCTCGACATTTCGTTGGCACGAAGATCTACCCCTCTGCAAGGGTTACTTTTCAGTCTATGTAATGCTTCGACAATCCGCCGAATGATCCTTGAGAACAACCTGAATCCACTTCAAGGCTATGATCAATTTCTCTCCGTCAACAGTTAGTTTGTTTAAGTTGTTTGTTTCCCTTTTCATAGTCAATATTGAGTTTTAGTACTTAAAAGACTTATGTGATTTTCAATCATTTAAGAAATAAAGGAAAAATTACGAAAATAAACTCTATTGATTATCGAAAAGATGTAACAACGAGCACCTTGAGGCAGATACAAAAGGCTACATATTACGAACGCCCTGAGGCGGATACAAAGACTGAGCACTATAAGTATCTGAATACAGTGCGAACTGAAGTAAAAGACTCGCTAAGACAATTTTGCTATGGACAACGTCTGCTGAAGACTTGCAAACTCTCCGATGCGAGCAATCTGCAAGTGACAGCAAAGGTAAGAGAATGGGATATGCTCGATACCTTCCCAAGATAAAGACGAAGTGGCAGAAGAGATTGAAAGACTGAGCAATCAGATTGCTCTGTCAAATCATCCCGGAAAAGTCTCGTACTAAAGCATTGTAGACCTTACAATGGGCTGCTGATTTCCTCAAGAAACATTCGAGCCCCCTTTTAACTTCCTTAAATAGGTTAGAAGCAGGCATATGAGGATGGCCACAAACAACAACACAGCTACGATCTCACAATTGTATCAAGAGATACCACTTTCCCATATGTGATGGTAGGTGTGTCTGAAAACTACCACATCCGGAGACATCGCACGTCAACTAACACTTCGATCAGCCATTGGTTAGCAGTGGGATTCGAGCACACGAAGGCAAAAGTGGTACGGTGTAACACCAAGGCATCTCCCTTCACTACAACACAAATGCCCAATAATAGCATTTGTTAATAGCATTTTTACTAAATACGCTATCAAAGATGAAATTTTTGGCGTAAACAAAAATGAAAACGCTACAAAAAAATGGCGGGATTTTTGGCGCTCGATTCTGTCCTCCCTCGTTTTACTGGGCGCTCGATGTCCACCCTCCCTCATCTCGCCATCTCTCCCTCCCTGCTCTCTCCATATCTCCATCTCCCTCCCTCACTGCTCCCTCCATCTCGCCATCTCCCTCACTGCTCCCTCTATCTCTCAATCGCCCTCACTGCTCTCTCCATATCTTTATCTTCATCTCCTTCATTGCTCCCTCCATCTCTCCGTCGCCCTCCCTCTTTCGATTCACCTCTTTTTAGAGAGAAATGGTTGGGATGAGACCATATGAACCAGATGAGGGTGAGTCTGAGTTTGTTGAAGTTGATCCAACTGGAAGATATGGAAGGGTACTTAAAAATCTCTACTTTGTTGCTTGTTTGGGTTCTTCTTTATGTTCTTCATTTCTGATATTTGGTTCTAATTTTGTTGGTTTTTCAGTACAATGAGATCCTTGGGAAAGGAGCTTCAAAGACAGTGTAAGAAACTTAAAACCATATTTGTTATTTTTTCATCCCTTTTTGAGATTTTGAAGAAATTTCAGTTTTTTATGAGAACTTTTGCAGTTTTATGAGATGGGTATATGTTGATTTAGTTCTATGTTGGTGGGTTTTCTTCCTTTTTGGTTTTGGGTGTTGCAGTTACAGAGCTTTTGATAAGTTCGAAGGGATTGAAGTGGCTTGGAACCAAGTCAAGCTGTATGATTTCCTTCAGAGCCCTGAGGATCTTGAGAGGCTTTACTGTGAAATCCATCTTCTCAAGACCTTGAAGCACAAAAACATCATGAAATTTTACACCTCTTGGGTTGATACGGCCAATAGGAACATCTATTGCAAATTGGGCAAGGTGATAATCTCTTCCATAATCGGTTTGCAATAATAATAGATTTTCTGCTTTGTTAATTGTCACAGACTATTTTTGCACAAGAAAATTTACACAATAATAATAGATTTTGAACTTGGTAGAATGCAAGTTTTGCAAGAAAATTTACATGATAATTTCTCAACATGTTATATCTAATCTAGAATCAATAAATGTAGTAGTTTTCTGTACTTCCCATTCTTTGTTTTCCTGATCTTTGATCCACAATTTGGTTTGTGGCATTGCTTTTATATGTTAAAAGATTCTTGTGGGACGCTACATCTGAATATTTTGACTATCTTCGCAGGTTCTTGTGGAACTGTGTATCATGGTCTTTGGAATGGCTCGGTATGTTATTTTATTTTTATTTTTTTCATAATTTGATGTCTCGGGGAATCATACTGAACTGGTGGTAGTTGTTCTTGGTGTTAATGATTTCTACTTCTTTTAGGATGTCGCAATCAAGGTATTCTCCAAGCAAGAGTTCACAGATGACGTTCTACATTCTTTCACGAAAGAGGTCTGCATTTTAGTCATGATTAGTTTTGCCATTCAGAAAATTTCCTTGTTCATATCTTCAAGCGTGTTCTATTAATGTAATTGTTTGATGAATTAATAACACAAGCTTACAATGAGGATTGAATAATTTTCCAAGATAGTGTGTAATTGATGGTTTGAATGATAGAACGGGCAGAAGGATTTGTTAGGGAGAAATATGGCGATCAAATAGCCACTTGTCAGGATCATGCCTTCTAATGTCAACTTTTGTTTTCATTACTTTCCCTTTAGTCTACATTTCAAGGTTACCAGGAATTATTCATATTGTGATTTCCCATATTGTACATTATACACTGAATATAGAATTGAATTTGGGGGCAGATTTACACGGGCAATCTGTTAATCTCATGCCAACAACTATACAAGGTCATGTCCTAATAACTCAAATGCTATATGTATGCATGGTGACCTTGTTCAGGATAAAATCATTTATTAAAAAGATGATTTTGCAGTATTCAACAATAAATAAATAAAGTGAAAACCCATAAATATGGATTCTTATAAGGTTCTGTTCTCGTCTTTGGATTATGATTTTCACCCACGAAAATAACCTGTGTTGAAAACTTGTATATGTATCCATTGTGCTCTGTATTTTGTGGTGTTTAAGGCCATCAGAAAATATTTTTTCAGAATAGTTTGTAATTAATTGCTCTCTCGTACATGAAATGGAAGTGGGGTTTGAATGTAAATTTTATATTCATGAAGGTATCACTTATGAAGAGGCTTAGACATCCTAATGTACTACTCTTTATGGGGGCAGCAACCTCATCTCAACGTCTTGGCATTGTTACAGAATTCCTTCCACGGTTGGTTCTCCGCTTCTTTTGAAAAACATTGAAATAGGGAGCAGTTGAAGTTTTTCCTCTGTTTCCCTTATATTACATTGTCTTCTGTTCTTAAATGCCTTACTATTTAATTATTTGGACGTAACAGGTTTACACTTGTTTTGAGTGCAGTGGGAGTTTGTTTCAGTTGCTCCACAGGAAAACAACTAGACTAGACTGGAGGCGGCGTACTCATATAGCTCTGGATATTGTGAGTATTAGTTTTCTATGAAGGTGACAGCCATTGATTGTCTGATATCTGATATTTCTATCTTCTTATTCTTTTGAGCCGGTTATGTATTTCTAACCCAAAGAGTTTACTCCAGACTGATCAATTTTCTAACTGACATCTACTAGGCAAGAGGAATGAACTATCTTCATCACTGCAACCCACCTGTTGTCCATCGTGATATGAAGTCGTCAAATGTACTAGTTGATAGAAATTGGACAGTGAAGGTATGTTTTAATTTATCTATGAACAATGTCCATAATGGCCTTTTCTGCCATTTTCTACTTAACCATGATCAAACGCGTGCGTCCATGGTCCATGTCTAACATGGGTGTGCAGCATTGGACATATCACACATTCACCTAATGAGTTTGATTCAGACCCCATTTAAGTGTGTCCTGCATGGGAGTCGCTCAAGGTGTTGGACATAGTAAAATTATGGGAGTGCATTTGACTAATTTTACGCCTAAATATTTATTTAAAAAATGAAGAACATGTCTTCTTTCTTTTTCGTTTCATCAGGTTGGTGACTTTGGTCTTTCACGTCTCAAACATGAAACATACCTGACATCAAAGACGGGGAAAGGAACGGTATATTACATACAACTTCGTTTCAGCTACACAGTTCTCTTTGGATTACATCTTTGCCGTAATATGATCATAGTCTGGATCTTTCTGTTGTAATCTGTGCAACAACCTAGTGTTTATTTAACCTCCTCTTATTGTTTTTATAGCCACAATGGATGGCTCCAGAGGTGCTTCGTAATGAGAGCTCAGATGAGAAGTAAGTTGAAATTTTAAGGTTTTAGAAATATCTATCTTTGATTTTGCAATTATACGACTCAACAAATGTTCTTGTTCTGTTTGTTTGATGACCTGGAAACCTTTAGGTCTGATGTGTACAGCTATGGTGTAATACTATGGGAGCTAGTCACGGAGAAGATCCCTTGGGATAACCTCAACCATATGCAGGTATTGTATCGAGTCACACACTAACCTACTATCACTTCACTATGATTCGGTTGAATTAACTGAATAAAAGCACCCTTTGCAATTTATTCCAAATAGGAAGGCAATATTTTCTTGAATCGAGTGAACATCTCGCTTGGGTTCAAATACTTTCTATGGAGAGACTAAAGTCCATGTGCTTTGGCTGTCTTTTTTGCCTTCTTTATGAGCTGTAATATGGCAAATTAACAATTTCTAGATCTATGGTCTCAGTTATTTGCCCTTAAACAGTATTGTGAACATGCATGATAATATTTCATGCAGCACTTTTGGTTGATCCTCATTCAATCTCCAAATGGGAGGATGTAATCGGAGTTTTGCATGCTTAAGCGACCTTCGCCAGTGCTATGTCCATTGGGGCTTGGATTGTCCAGAATTTATGGCAAAATTTTCATCCTAGTGCCAGGACGCTTGCTGTCAAACGCTTGGATTGTCCGGAAAAAGTTTAATATTGGGGTAAGCATGATAACACGTTCATTGATTTTCAAGTTAGATACCTTATATTGCACTTTGAATCAATCCAATATATTTACAAGTTCTTTCTCGTTCTCTTTTATTTTTGTTCAACTTTATTTTTTCTTTTTCTAAATACAAGCAGTTTCATTTACCACTAACTGCTAGGATAATAGGTAAGCGTGAAGTCTAAAAGCTATATCACTACTCCTATGCCTAGTTTAGCCTTTTGTCTAATTGTAACCTGGTTGAAGCACAAAGTTCTACTTTTGTACTCTATAAGGGGCTGATGGTCAGTTTTTGGTTATGTTTTTACTTCGTTTTGGCAAGAGCTTTAGATCTATGCTTTAGGTCCGTTACCTTCCTACACTTCTTTTGCTTATGTCTTCTTCCTTAATTTCTGGGGAATGGGGGTGGGATAAGACCCTTTCACTTCTTCAGAAACAAAACTGCGAAGATCTTGTATAGTCCATGTCTTTTAAAATCATATCCTTTGTACTCCATGCTTGAACAACTGGCATCTTGAGCTTTCAGGGGTGCAAAACAAAAACCATGTGCTTTTAAGCTTCAAATTTAGCCTCTTATTGATGATGGTATCCTCATTGTCATTAGATCAGATTCTTTCATTTTTTTTCAAACCAGGAAGGGTATTAGTTCTAAATTGGAAGGCCGTTGATGGCTTTCATATTTCAGTTTGATCCTTGGTTATGGATTCATACAATCTTTGCATGTCTGTATATGAATCAGTTGCATATGAAATTGTCATGCCCAGAATAATAATGAGACTGTCTGTTATACGTGCTAATGATTGCATGGAATACATGGCATTGCAAAAACTGCTTCGATTGGGCAACATCAATGAATTGCCTCCATGAATCTCTCACATGTTACCATAATGTTAATCTCAAATGAACCCACATTTTTGTTGTCTAGTGACGGTATGCAGCCTGGATGATGCGGGGAATTGCGGTTGCGACACATCTAAACAGGGGCAGAATTCTGGCAGAGCACTCTGTTGCAAAACAGAGCTGCTCTGTTCTGCGCTGTGTTGCTGTTGCGGATGCTGCTGCTGAGTCGCTGATGCCACTGCTGCGCTGTTGCTGCTGCTGCTGCTGTGCTGAGGTGCTGCTGTTGTTTGCTGCTACGCTGAATTGCTGCTGCTGCTGCGCTGATCTGTCGCACCGTTGGTTGGAACATTTGCACTTTGAGCTGGTACTTGTATTCAAGTAATCAAAACAGTTCTTGTTTAAATTTTACAACCACTATGCCACTTGTAAGTAGTGCAAAATCTCGAATAGTGCATGTAGAATGTGGTTTTATTTCTGTCTTGTTTGGTTTTTACAGGAGTTTAAGGAACTGCAGCTTGCAAGGTCTAGTTCCTGACCTAAGCACCATACCAAAGCTTGGTTATTTGTAAGTTCATTATAAATCAAGAGAAATTGGAGAGCAAGCACTGTAAGTTGGCTTTGTTTTGCAAATGGATAGGTAGACAATTTGATTTAGCTTGTTCATGCATCGTCAAATGGTTTTGTTTGGCCTCCACCCTGGCAGGTACTGCCATTTGATACCAATTACCTATCTGCTTCAATTCTTCAGCCATAATCCTTGGACCCCCTGCTCTCCTTTCCTCCTATTTATTGTGGTGTTCTAGGAAAGATGGGAAGAGGCAAATCGCCAAAGAGGAACAAGAGCGATCTGAGGCGCAAAATAGGGAATGAAGTCCGAAAAGGGATCAACAGCAGGACACAGATTTTTGCTATTTCTGTCCCGAATTTGTCAGATAAGGTTGGACTCATGGACAGGTATTGCCATTGACCCTTCAAGACTTTTTGTGATACCTACTGGTTTCTTGTGGTTCATTAATGTTGTTTTCATTCTGAATAATAACTGGGTGGAACTTAAAGAAGGCATATCCATAAGAGACGTGGCATTCTTGGAGGTGGATGTTGAAACATTTGATATCCAGTATAGTATCACATTTTTTGATTTATAAATCAAAGATCTCCAAGATGGAGCAGAAAATGATTATTGAGACCTTTCATGTGTCGCATGTTGTATGGCCTCTTGGTTTATCCACTGGAAGTTAAATTTTCAATAGTGGCAATGTGTAATCCAATATGTATCATAGTTAAGCATGCATACTAATTTAACATTATGAGAATATTTGATGAGTGTGATTATTTCAGGTCTTGTATATTTATTAATTATTACTTGACTGTGCAAGATGTCCTTCCCTTAAATTATCTAGAGTTGAAAGTAGGAGTTTTTGCGTGTTCTTTGACTAAGGAGTTTTTGTTTTTCAATGTTTGATAATATCTGAATCCCTCAAGAAAACTTGTATTGGTGAGTTTTTTAGTCACCTGTGTCCATTATCCATTTATTGCTTCTGTTTATTTCAGTCAGCATGAGCTAGACTTGGTTTTTTACTTTCTCTGTTATGTCACTGATATGATGTACATTTGTTTGATTAATAGGAGTAAAAATTTGAGAACTCGAGTCATTGGATGCCCAAAGACCATTGATGGTAACCTGAAATGCAAGGAGGTTCCAACAAGTTTTAGATTTGATACAGCATGCAAGGTGATCATCTTATTGACTCGAATCTTGTTTGTTCAGTTTTTATTATTTGATGATTTGTCTGTTTTCAGTTTTTATTGTTTATAGTTTGTTCAGTTTTTATTAGCTGTTGACAGTTACTGGCTCTTTAACTTTAGTCTGATATATTCCTGAATGACATTATTCTTAATGTTTAGTGATATAACAATTATTGTTGATAACATTTTGTGTTTCTTCTAGTGTGAGAATGCATAGTATTTCAATTAGTATGTCGTATGCTTAAGAAATGCAGTGTGAAGTAGACTTTAATGGATTAGACTTATGTTTTGCAGATATATGCAGAAATGATAGGAAATGTCATGATCGATGCTCGCTCTACTGGAAAATATTATCACTGTAAGTTGTCAATTCTGAACTTCATTCATGTCAGAGTTCTACCTGACAGTTAGCTGTTTTAGAAGGCAATTTGTAATACACTTTTTAAAATAATGACAACTTTGGCGATTTTCTTTTACACTGTATTACGATAGGATTAAAAGCTTTATCATATTCATCAACTTCTTTCGTGTCTGATTAGTGGATGAATCAATTCCATTCTTCTCAGATTAAGAAAAGGGAACAGCTCAAAGTTCTTTTGGATTGTCATAGAAGAATATGTTGTGGTTAGTATGTTCTATAAGGGACTGTAATGAATGATACAACTTGGACACTTAGTATGTTGGGTTTCATATGGAATTTTCATTCCGTTATATGCCTAAAAGACTAATTTGTTTGCCTATATACAGGATGAGTTTGCTATTAGGTCCTCCAGGCTCTGGGAAGACCTCCTTACTGCTAGCTTTGGCAGGGAAGCTTGATTCAAAGCTAGAGGTATATATGGAGACCTTCTCGTCGCCTTTTCTGAGTTTCGTCATTGAAAGCCTACTCAATACTAGCTATTAATTTCATCTTCATATATGATGGTATTAATTTGATTTCTCTAATAACTATAGGTTTCTGGAAAAATTACCTATAATGGGCATGAAATGCATGAATTTGTTCCGAGGAAAACTTCTGCTTATATTAGTCAGAATGATCTTGACATTGGAGAAATGACAGTGAGGGAAACCTTGGATTTCTCTGCTAGATGTCAAGGTGTCGGGACTCAATATGGCAAGTCAATAAAATTTTCAATTGATGCACATGGCTAAGATTCAAAAAGTTTATGATTTCATCCAAATGCACTAGAACACCGATATAATCGTGGTACTGAAAGTATGTGTTAGTTTTAGGCCAGAACATAAAAAAATTTCAAATTTTGATCATTTGTAGAGATGTTGAAGGCGCTGTCAAGAAGAGAGGTTGCTTGCTGCTGCTGCTGCTGCTGTCTATAGGAGCTGTTAATACCATCATCAGGAGACCAAGTGATGGGAAGTTAATTGGTTACAACACAGACTACATTGGCGCTATTTCCGCAATCGAGATTGGACTTGGAGGTTTTTCAAACGCATTGTAACCTATGCCTAATTTTGTTTGAACATTGTTTGCTTAAAGGCACTTTGGGCCACACTCCTCTTTTACAGGTTCACAGAACATAACCAATGGGACTACTTCACCTTTAGCTGGTAAACTATTTGTAGTAATCGGAGCAGGTGGTGCTGGCAAAGCACTTGCTTATGGTGCAAAAGCAAAAGGAGCAAGAGTGGTCATAGCTAATTGTACCTATGGTAAGATTCTGTTTTCTTCTCATGAAAGATCACTATAGATTCCGTGATGTGATTTGTTTATCTGTTTTGACACTAATTGTGCACTCTGTAATATGCACGCACATGATAAAATTTTATTTTGTCTGAGCTAAAAATTGTTTGAGCAAGTACATTTTCCAGATCTATTAGATTCCATTCTAATCTCCTCCACCACCATTTTCACAAAAATAATGATCTATTTTTAATGATGAATATATTTTTCTCTTTGAAGCTCGAGCCAAGGAGCTTGCTGATCTGGTTGGAGGGGAAGCAATAACTCTTGATGAATTAGATAATTACCATCCTGAAGATGGGATGATCCTTGCTAATTCAACATCTGTAGGAATGCAACCAAAAGTTGAAGAGTCACCCATAGCTAAGGTTTGTGTCCCCTTTATTTCACATACTTTCTAATAATTCAGTCCTGTGTCTTAAAGCCCCGTGAAATTTAGTTGAATTATCTGTCTTTCATTTGGATCAGTTAGTGCTTGAATAATTATTTTTTAATATGAAATTCACTAACAAGTTAATTGTATTTTTGTTTTCAGAAAGCCTTGAAAGGGTACGCCCTGGCTTTTGATGCGGTTTATACACCTAAAATGACCAGACTCTTGCGTGATGCTGAAGAGGCTGGATGCATTGTTGTCACTGGACTGGACATGTTCATACTTCAGGCCTACGAACAGTACGAAAGGTTTACAAATTTGCCAGGTAAGATCTTCTGCAACAACTTTTTTTCACTTTTAAAACTTCATTGGGTTATCAGATCTTTACTTTTTTCTTTGGTCCAATTTGCAGCACCCAAGGAACTCTTTTGGGAAATCATGTCAGGGTACTAACAGTTTTGCAAAACCTCTCATTATTGGGACTGTAGGTTATGTTGTTGTAATTGATATTAATTTAGTGACTGTATATTTCTTTTATTGTTTCTATTCTATTTGTATTGAGGGTGAACTTTATTTAGAGATGCAATAAAAACATTTTCCAGATCTTAGATTTATTATTCTTCTTGAAATGGTGCCAATTCAGCCACCAAATATCTTTGAATTTCTTCATTGGTTCATTTCCCACTGAAATCCAGGGAAAGTAAAGCGAAAAAGATGAACATGGAACGTTTCAGTTCATGATCACTTGATCAGATATAGGAATCTGGAGATTTTTGAAAGAAGTGAAGCCTCCATCCACCACCAGATTATGGCCGCTAATGTACTTGGCATCATCGGAAGCTAGATAAAGTGCAGCCTTTGCAATATCCAGTGGTTCACAATGTGCCCCTTCACAATGTGTAATAAAAAGTCATTTGATAGTAAAAAAAAAAAAAAAAAAAAAAAAAAAAAAAAAAAAAAATTGCTATGTATACTTACCATAGCGTTTTTAAAACGCTATGGTAGAGTCTACCATAGCGGTTTTAGAGTCTACTATAGCGTTTTTAAAACGCTATGGAAAAGGCTACCATAGCGGTTTTGAAACGCTATAAAAGCCGAACTTACCATAGCGTTTTAAAACCGCTATAATATCCCCTGGGTCTATTATAGCGCCGGCTGTCATAGCGGTTACTAAACCGCTATGGTAGCCTACCATAGCGGTTTTTAAACGCTATTAATCACAATTTTTCTTGTAGTGCTTGATAGGAAATTTGTACTTCTTCTCTGAAATATGATAAGAAATTACGAGACCTCAGCAGATCAACTACATGCCCACCCATATCAAGTGACCACGCATAACAACAACCATCTCTATGCCTGATCAGCACAAATGTCAGAACATTCAGAGACTCCAGAGACGGAGATTCAACTTCAGCCTTTGAAAAATCCAAAGCATTTTCCTTAGCTTTTGGAAAACCCAAAACATCTTCTTCAAGCAAGGACATTATAGAAGATAAGTACTGCGAAAGATAGTGCCTACAACGATTGAAAAATACCATTATATAGACATGATGGTTCACCAAGCAGGCACTCAAGCATTAACTGCCAAGCATTAAATACCGTACGGGAAACTGGAAGACGACGGTTCTCAAGGAAACTGCGCAGACCACATTAATCAATTAATTGCGTTGCACGCAGCCCCATCAATTGAGGGGGAGGAACCGATACTCAACCGTCACGCAACCTATGTCGTACGCTTGTCACCGCGCAATCTACGTCGTACACGCAACGCACTATGCAGGAAACCCTAGCCCTTCCTCTATGGGCCCATGGGCTTAGCTTATTATTCAAACAACACTCTGTCACATGTTTGACACAAGCACTAGAGATCCTAGTCAACCCTGACATACAGACTATACCTACAGATCACAAGCTAATTTAAGGTAATTTCATCCACTCCATTCAACATGCTGATGGATTAGGTTCGCATGCCCCCTAGCAGGCGGAACCTCTATTCAAACCAGGCAAGCTTAGTCAGCCAAGAATGATGATGATGGCTCTAGTTCATCTCGATACCTAGTTTGCTTAGCGTGGGCATCGATGGTTTAGGAAGTGGGAGTCTAATCAGCGCTATCACACCTGGTGACGACTACTCGCCAGGGATCATTTCCCCATTCGCGGTCAATGATCGTCGAACCTAATTAGGTAAGCATAGCTGGTGACGACTAGCAACGAAAACTTCTGTTTAAAACCTAGACTTGTAGCCCACACTGCGAGGGTGTAGATAGTCTAGAAGGTGGGGAGCCTAGTCAGTCTCGAACTGATTTCGATGGCTCGCCATTGGACCATTGTTTTTCAGCGTGGCCGCCAAATCACCAAACCTGGACTTGTAGCCCGCGCTGCGAGGGTGTAGATATTCTAGAAGGTGGGAACCCAGTCAGCCACGATCTGATTCCGACGGTAAACCCTCCCAAATTTGTAGCCGGAAGCGCACAGGTGTAGATAATTTGGATGGTGAGAGCCTAGTAAGTCCCGAACTGATTTCGATGGTTTGACATGGGACCACTGCTTTTCAACCAGGTCGCCAAACTCCTCTCGAATTCGTAGCCCCCACCACGCGGGGAGGGTGTAGATGGTTCGAAAGGTGAGAGCCTAATCAGTCCTGAACTGATTCCAATGGGTTGCCACAGGACCGCTGTTTTTCAGCCTGGTCGCCAAACCTTTACTCCCGAAATTTGTAGTCCGCTTTGCTCGGACATAAATGATTTGAAAGGTGGCAGCCTACTCAGTCCCAAACTGATTCTGACGGCTTGCCACGGGATCACTACTCTTCAGCCCGATAACCACACCTCTACTCCGCGAACCTGTAGTCCACGTGGCCCAAACATAAACAATTCGGAAGGTGGGGACCTCAAGTAGCCAGCCACATGACTTCCGCTTCCCTTCAAAACAGCGGACGTGAACATGAATCTAGCTGAGTCAGCATCTTCACGCTCAAACGGACTGACATTCTAATGTTAAGCGAAGACCACCCACGCTGATACAAAAATCGTACGGCCAGTGCCTAGATAAAAGCTACTTAGGATGCCAACCTGAGCTTACGACGCCTGACTAGGCACGAACGCTCAGACATGCATGCTCGGCCATCACAACTCGGTCAGACAAGCAAGGTAACCCTCAATCAGCTTACCTTGAAGACAGGGCACAGCTTGGATGACTCAACCCCCAGCTAAACTGTTCGTAACATGCCCACTATCGAACATGACTACACCGCGATGACCTAGAATCATTCACAACACAAACACAAAGCGTTCAAGCTTTCTACTACAGACTGACCAAGGAATGTTCTATTGATTCAACCAGCCTATGCTAAAGCAAGACGACAAGGCGAAACAAAAAAAATGCAATAGAAACAACAAGTACGAAAAGAATAAAATTGTTTTCATTATTGGTCAAAAACAAAAAAAGTGCAAGCTCACAAAGTTCACTCCTTATCAGGAGAGGGTACAGAGATGGAAGAGTTAAGCCTAGTGGAAGAATGAGCAGGAGTTGCGTCCACACACGCTGCAGCCTGGACATCAGGGCTCAAACTGTCTTCATCGCTCGATGACGTCGAGGTAACAGACAGATCCACATACGACATCTTCTTATAACGGCTGAGATCACACTCCGGATGCTCTCCTCCTTCATCAGCGCCAGCAGTTCCAGCTGTCCATGTACAACCTAACGGAACTCACATTTGCCCTATTCCTGGAAAAGCTCTTCCTCCCACACCTTTGCATCAACAAGTTCATGCTCCTGTAGCTCCAACTTGCCAGTCAGCATGTCGACCTAAGACTGCTATGTGGCCAAACTGCTCTTCACGACACTAAGTTCATGCCGCCCCAATTTGAGCTGGTCCTCGGCCTTCCTCGCTTCTCGAGCATAGAACTCCACATCGGATTCCAACTGTTGCTTCTCAGAAACCTAGTCGGCTTCCTTTGAAGCACTTTCTTCAGTGAAAGACATCAGTTCAGAACTCGCCTTAGCCGCAGCTTCCTGCGCAACCTCGACTTCTCGATGGATATGACTCAACTCTTGCCTAAGTCCGTCCCTTTCGGACATTGCCTATGTCAGATCACGCTCAAGGTCCTCCAGACGAGCCCTCTGAGCCTCAGCGGCCTTAGTTGACCAATCCAACTGCTTCTCTTCAACCTGCTTCTTAAGTCGTTCAATTTCATGGAGCGCATCAGAATACAACGTCTGCATATGCTAAAAGACACGATCCAAAGTGTATACTCTCTCGCGAGCCGCCTCAACTTCCGTCCCAGCAACGGCCGCGTGGCTCAAATGAGACATACATAAGGTACTTTAAGCCCTTATCACCCTTCCAACGAATCCTCCTCGGATTTTGGAGAATGATCAATCAGCTAGTTGTTACGCCTGCTTATATGCTTCCTCGAAGCATACTCTATGTCCACCTCTTGGTGACAGACCTGTGAACTCAGCTTCACCAAATCCGATGCAAATAGGCTTATCCGTGCCCCCAGATGAAGCTTTCCCTGATCGAGAACTATGCCGACACTGCCCTTCACGGTCGCCACCGTCCTCAAGCTTTCATCCGTGGCCTTTTCCTTGTCAACAACAACCCCTTTTTGCGAGACGGCTCAATGGGATCCGGAAGGAGAGAAGACAACGAAATATCCAAAGGACCTTCCAACACCTCTAGCTGAGGCCTAGAGTGAAACGGTGAGCAATGTGGACTGCAAGAGACATGGCCGGTACCACGGCCACTATCAAGCGAAACAACTATGAGGCGATCAGATTCTACCACCTCAGGCAAGTCCTCACAAGAGCCTTCTGCCAGAGCTGCCTCACGTTAATCAACACCAGCGGAAACAACCATTGCAACCCGTACAAGACGGCTATTCAGAGTCTTGACCTGCACGTTACTAAGGTTCGACCTGTCTACAACTCCTATCAATCACTGGTAATCCTTCTCCAAACCGGAAACATCAGTATCCGCCTCAACAGGTCTAGCTGACTCGTGTTCCCCCTTCACCGGAGTAGGTCGTGCCCAAGACAACCCAGTTATAACGCGAGACCTTTTCCTCACGAAAGAGGCAAGAGTCTCAGACAACTCCTCCACATCAGCCAGAACAGAATCTTTGGCACCAGTAGCATTCTTCTTCCTGGAAGGGGCCCCATCTTCCAACTTAATGCGTGACTCTCGATACAGAGTGGGGGCGATGTGCCAGTTGTCCCACAACCCACTACGGATGAATTGGAAACCCTTATGACATCGACCACCTTTCTTTTCGGCAGGACGCAAAACTTCTACATGGTGTTTTGCTCATCTAAGGTAAGAGGAGTAGTGAGAAACCTTCCTACAGAAAAATGCAAGCAATGGTTAATCGACCCGTTATCAAGCACATCGAAGTCACAAGAAAAGAAATGAACTTACAAAGTGGTCTGAACTGTCGCTCGAGTGGACGACCTTTGCATTGAAAGTACTTCGAATCCGCAGGGGTCAAGAAGCAATACTTTTGCCAGAACTTGAAATCATCAGGCAACTTAACGAAACAATTTGGAGACTTCATCTTACAAACATCATTACTCTTTAGCCGAGGAGAAGTCAACAACAGAATCACCCGCGGAGTCACGCTAACACCGGCCTCCTTAGCGTTGAGCAAAATCATGAGGATGATCATATATCCATTGGGCCCCAACTGAGTCGGAGGAATCCCTAAGAAGTCCAAGAACTCCCAGATCACATATAGAACTAGAAAACGCACTCCAGTTTGAAGCGGCCCGCGGTGCAAACAAATAAAACCAGCTGGAGGTGACATCGGCGTCTAGTCGCCCGTTAGGAGATACAACAACAAGTCTTCAGGGACCCCAAACTTCATACAAAATTCGGTGAGACCAGGTTCAGACAACAACCTGTCTTCAAAAACTCCAGGCCCTCGGCCAAGACAACATCTTTAAGAATGTTCTCTTAAGCCATGAGGAAGATGAACGATCTTTTCTAATCAGCGCGGTAACTTCGAAAGCAAGGAAAGTAGAAGAATCAGACTCTACATAGCAAATGACCTAAATAGAGGTTGGTTTCCCGCCTCTTTTCCGTCAAACCAACGCACGTTCAATTAATGCAGCGCGTGACTCAAACAACGATTCAGACCCAATCATCATGAGCGGCGCATCCCTTCAAGAGATGTCTTAGCGAACCGATGTGACGGCCCACTAACTCGGGGGGGAGTAGCTGATGATACATAAAAATGGTCACATCCCGGAGCCGTACATGTGTCATGATGATCTCGAGGAATTACAGCCTCAAGCGTCAGCCCAACACTGATTCGGCCCAAGCAGTTCTAAGCCCGCCCAACTGCGATCCGCCAGGCGGACCCGAGCTCTAACAACATGCTAGGCCCACACGTCTCACATCAATCATCAATACCCGTAAGCCCTCTTCAGGCAAGTATCTCGAGTATCAGCTTCGGACGGACAACTACAGCTGTTATCTGCTTCCAACTAGGAAGCAAACATCAGAATATCTTTCATACATGGAAACTCCTTTCTACATATTGCTCTTGGATTGGGAATTATCTCTTTCGTATCTAGGAGCATGAAACTAATAAGAAACTTCCCTCCTACATCATGACTTTTAATTAGGGAGAGATATCCACAAAGATCTCCTTCCTAAACTTCACCTACGATAGTCTGGTAGAACCAGAACTCCTTACACTATAAATAAGACATGAGGCTGGTTAGCTAAGGTACGCTACAAATTTCATGTTACAACGCTACACCTTCCTCAAACCCCTGTCTAACTTTATCATCGGAATGCCATCGACCACCTCCACGGTGGTATGTGGCTCACGTGTGTTGCTTGTGCAGGTCAGTGGGACTAGGTCAAAGTAGGGAGCGAAAAAAGAATGCATCAATGGTAATAAAACCATTTGTAAGTTTCAAATGCCCATTGTCCATATGACCATCTATAATTAGCAGTTCAATTCAATGCTCAATGGGGTCTAGCTTAACTACTAAGATTTGTGGCAGATGATATCAAAAGGTAATTAAGTGGCTCAAGGATCCAATAATCCATGAAATGCACACTCTTTTAATATTAAGAAAATATTAGAATTTGAAAAGAAGAAAAGTTCCCAATTGCTCACTCAATTCAATAAATTGCCTTTTTGTTAGCCCGTTTGTTAATTATTTGTCTATATTTACCTAATCGCAAGCCGAGCAACTAATAGCCTATCATACTTATGGGAACTAACTCAGCTAATAGACTTGTATCATGGATCTAGGAACCGTATCGGAGGCATCTAATAACCCAATCACACGAGGAAGTACATAGTTTTCACACGAGGAAGTACATAGTTTTCATCAACGGGTGTGGGGAATGGTATCACAAGTCAATGGCATTGAACCCTGCCAATAAAAAACCCTATTGGTTTTTTCAAAAAAAAAGAAAAAAAATAGCCAATAAATTGTGGGGGCACAGAGAAAATTAGGTGAACATAACATATGCAGTCTACTAAACACTAGGGGTGGGCATCCCATCCCGCGATCTCGAACCCGTCCCGATTTTTTGGGTCATTTTGGGATTGATCAAACTCATCTCGATCCCGTCTCGTCCCGATCTAGAGTGGTATGGGATCGGGATGAAGATTTCAATCCCGCATATCTCGTCCAGTCCCAAATTTATTTATTTAATAACTATTAATATTAATTTTAATCTAAATACTCTTCTAAATTAAAGTTTATGATGTGTTGAAATTAAATCAATGTAAGATGAAATTCTATATGAAATCTAAATGAATTGATCGTTAATTCTAAATGAAATTTAATATTTATTTGCAACCCAAAAAAAGTTTAATATTTATTTATTTAATATATATTATTATTTATGATGTAAGTTATATGTATATAAATTTGACATTATTGGTGTGCGAGTAATGTGAGATAAAACTCTTTTTGTTATTTTTTATTGAATGACTATTTAGTACGTGTTCATCCCGTCCCATCACAATCCCATTTGAGATTGGACAAGGTCAAGATAATGTCGATCCCGTCCCGTCCCGGGATCGTGCCGACCCCTACTAAAGTACTAAACACCCCAAAAACCTGACAGAGATGCAATTTTGAAAGGGCAGAGCAGCCATGGAGGAAGAAGAGCTGAACCCATCAACTCCTCCATGTCTCTACTTGATCTCAGCTTTCCTCTCAATGGAACCCACTGATTGCTTACTGTCCTTCTCCAGGTATCCATTTCTCATTACCCCCCTTGCGCAAGTTAGCAACTTTCCCAATCTTTAAGTTTGCATTTTTATTGCTTGCAGAGAGTGTGGTGGAGGTTCAATAACAGAGGGAGTCCAAACTTTCATTTTGGAGCACTGTATAAACCAATTGGTAAGAATCCACACGGTATAGCTGACCCTTTTGATGTTTGTGGGTGGACACCATTCAGCAATTCTAGAAAATTTTTGACAAATTATAGGTTTGGGTTAATGAAAATTTTCATTTTTGATGTTAAAACAATGAAATTTTACTGTTTGTAGGTTAGGAAAAATAACGCGCCTAGTGATTTGTATGTGAAGAATTTTCTAAAGAAGGTTATCGTTGACGTTGAATCAAGTGGGGGTGAAGTGTTAGATGGATTATATGAACAGTTCGCATATTATATTACATCGTTGAAGGTATGTGATGTGAAGTAATTTTATCACATATTTGTCTTTCTGGAAAGAGTCCTGCCTTTGATTTGATTATGTAGATTGACTAAAGATAATGATGTATTTGTTTGTAATTGATTTTGATTTTTTTGAATAGGAGGATAATTTGGTGAAGGATAGTTCAAGGGTATGCAAAACGATATCGTTTATTTTTCCTAATGGTAAGCATTTGTGATGAATTTGGTCCGAAATTTGGTATTTTTACTGTGTTGGTTGATTTATTTTTTATCTGAGCTATGGTTGTTTACCTACCTTTTTAGGTTGCTTGGATGCTGCAAGTTGTCCGAAGTCCAAGAAAGTGGAAGTTCCATTGTTATGTTCACTGAACATGCTTGAAGGAGATACTGGGTATACTTTGATCATTCCATGTAGCCTAGTGTGTACAATGTAGCGAATCAAGTTAACTAAGCTCATTCCTATGAGGTTATAGGTTCTTTACCAGTTTTGTGCAAATTGTGTATCTCATAAGATGATAGTATCCTGCGAGCCTGCAACTTTAATTAAGTTCATAGCGTCCATCCCTTATTTATATACTGATGAAATTGGTATTGCAGGTGCTCAATTTGGCCCTCTAGTCTTTTCTTGGCAGAATTCATACTTTCTTATCCGGAGTTATTCTCTGCTAAATCTTGCTTTGAGGTAATAAAGTCGTTTGTTGTTGGATATATTTTTTTTCGGTTTATGAAGTGGCAATTGTCAGGGTGTTATCTCTTAAGAACTGTTTCAGTGTGAATGTCTATGTTTTTTTAATTTGTTTTGTTAGACAACAAGAAGGCTGCCATACATTGAGTGTTTGTATTCTGTTTTCATGACAACAGGTTGGGGCGGGTGTGGGATTGGTTGGTATTGCTCTTGCAACTGTGAAAGCTTCCAAGGTATGTTAATTGGAATTCCAACTATTCTACTTAGTTTTACTTTCACCCAAACCAAGTGGTTTGATGACTTAGTTTTACCTTCACCAAACCAACCGGTGTAATCTTGGCGGAACTTAGTCCAGTAACCCAGGAAACCTCTGTTTTATGCTTATAGTCGTTATGTGCATAATGGTTACATCCTGTCCTGTATGGTCATGGACATGCGAGTGACTCTTAAATCTTTAATAGATATGCCATCTGAATGCATTGGTTGAATTGTTTTTGTCTGTTTTAGATTCCCTCAGGTGGGGTTGGGGTTTGGTTGTAGGTGTGATGGAAGAATAGGAACAGTTGGACTATTTATCATGACTAAAGTTCATGTTCAAAGCAGAGGATTCTGTTTAATGTTAGGATTTTTCATTGGCTTAGAGCTTATCCTTATTGAGTCATGTGCATCTGATCTAATGATCTATTGATCTGATTGAATCTATGTATTAAAGGGTTGTAGCTTAAGCAATGAACAGTCTTTTCATGTGTAAAATATTTACAGATATATTTGACTAATTGAGCAATGGATTCTTAATTTAATGGTTTTATATTTTGTAGTTCTTACAGATTCATGGAGGCATAGCATTGTGGTACCAATTTATAAGAACAAAGGGGATATCCAAAATTGCTCGAACTATAGAGGGATAAAGCTTATGAGTCATACAATGAAACTTTGGGAGAGGGTTATAGAACGAAGACTTAAGAGTTTAACCACGGTTTTGGAGAATTAATTTGGATTTATGCCGAGTAGGTCTTCTACGGAGGCCATCTTCCTGCTTAGGCAAACTATAGAAAAATATCGAGAGGCACGTAAGAGTTTGCATATGGTTTTTATTGATCTGGAGAAAGCATATGATAGGGTCCCCAGAGAGTTAATTTGGTGGGTGCTTGAAAGGAAGAAAGTGTCTCAATGTTATGTCGATATCATTAAGGATATGTATGAAGGGGCTGTAACAAGTGTTCGCGCAGTAGGTGGGATGTCTAGTGAATTTCCAGTGTCAGCAGGACTATATCAAGGATCGGCGTTAAGTCCATATCTCTTTGTTTTGATCATGGATGAGTTGACGAGACAACTACAAGAAGATATACCTTGGTGCATGTTATTTGCAGATGATATTGTCTTAATTGATGAGACTAGTGCAGGTTTAGGCCAGAAATTAGATAGGTGGCGGGCGGCTTTAGAGAGTAAAGGTTTTAGAATTAGCCGTTCGAAGACGGAGTATCTAGTGTGCAACTTTGGTTGTAAACCACGAGGGAGAAGTAATGCAATTGAGATCGAATGTGTAGAGGTTCCAGAGTGTGAGGTTTTTCGATATTTAGGATCTATAATTCAAAAGAATGGGGCTATTGGAGAAGATGTAGACCATAGGATTAAAGCTGGTTGGTTGAAATGGAGAATGACGTCAGGAGTATTATGCGATAGAAGGATACCTGCAAGGCTAAAAGGGAAATGTTATATGACAATTGTTCGATCAACCATGCTATACGGTTCAGAATGTTGGGTTACTACGGGACAACATAGGCATAGGATTGTAGTAGCATAAATGCGTATGTTAAGGTGGATGTGTGGTGATACTCGTAAGGATAAAATTAGAAATGAACTGTGCTATTAATGCGGCCGAAAAACGGCCAAAAAACGGTATGCGGGCTGGACCGAACCGCACAAGGTTGATTCGGCCGGCTTTAAACGGAACCAGTAAAATCGGTCAAAAGCGGGAAAAATCGGTCAAAAAGCGGGAAAAATCGGTGAAAAAACGGTAAAAAGCGGTCCAGGTAACTATAGGTGTTCCAACCTGCAAAATTAAATTCATTTGATTAATTAGTAAAATAATATATGACTATGATTACATATTTACACCCTTTTGATTAATTATTTATTTTGTAATCTATGACTATGATTAAATTTTAAAAATATATACTTTGAAAAAATTGTCCGCATAATTCCGCTTAGTCCCGCATAATTATGAAAAATCGTAATGCGGTCCTGACCGCTTTGCGACCGCTTTCCGCATTAACTGCATAGGAAATGAAAGAATTAGGAGATACTTAGGTGTAGCGCCCATAGAGGACAAAATTAGAGAAAGACGTTTAACTTGGTTTGGTCATGTGCGAAGGAGACCAAGTACGATGCCAATTAGAAAATGTCTAGATTGACAAGTTAATGGAGGGTGTGGACGGAGGGGACGACCGTTGAAAACTTGGATGAAGGCGGTGAATGAAGATATCATTGAACTTGGATTAGGCGAGGATATGTGGGAAGACCCCATTGCTTGGAGAACCAAAATCCATGTAGCTGACCCCGAAAATATCGAGAATGGGCTTTGATGATGATACTTTGTAGTTCTTAATTTAATTAGTTACCCCTGTTTCGTGTTATTTATTTATCAACTTTATTTAACAACTTGACTATGGTATCTTCATAGTATATTCAGTAGAGAAGTTCACTACCATATACGAAACTTACAATCCTGTAAGCACATTCCTTGTAGCTCTTTTGCAATTCATTTTGCACGTTTGTGCGTTTTCTCTTTGATAAATACAAAAAAAATAGCCAATGGTGTTATGGCCTAGTGGTTAGGGCTGTGTGGGTTTGTCCCCCACATCCTAGCTTCGAATCCCACCTGCGGCATGGTTATTTTCTAATGGGTGTTGACCTATAAGTCGCCCAGTTGATAGGTTATGGGATCCTTAAAAACCCAGCTCGTCTTTACAAAAAAAAAATACAAAAAAATAAATAAATAAGTAAAATAAAATAAAATAAAATAAAATAAAACAATTGTGGCATTGTTACCTTTGTCCATCCAAGTGTATTTGACTACATAGGTTACTACTGCGTCTCACATGATTTTAACCAAAACGGCAGGTAACACGATGAAAACTTTTCAATGCAGGTGATCCTAAGTGATGGTGATATGTCAACATTAATGAATTTGAAGCTTAATTTGGAGTTTAACCACTTGAATGCGGGAAGTGACTCATCGCGAGGAAATTTTCCAAGACCCAGTTCTGTGAGTGTATTAGACTGAGGTGTCACTGTCACTTTTTACTTGATTTCTTCTGCTTAATCTGCTGCTTGAGATAGTTGAATTTCGAATTTTCAGGTAGAATGCAAGCATCTGCCATGGGAATCTGCATCAGAAGACGAACTCCAAAACTTCAATCCGGACATAGTGTGAGTGTTCTGTTTCCTTTCTGATGATGGAAAACTACTCAGGTCTTGCTGTATTTGGAATACTGGATTCCTTGGTGTCTGCATTCAACCGTTATACCTACAACCCAAGCCTAAACCTGTATCAGATCCTGATAAAATTCAGCTGTTTTAAAATCCAATATAATTTGGCTGATTGAATGGTTAAGTTCAATTATATGCTTTCTATTTGTTTGAATCATCAAGATCCTTTTGTCTATCAAAATCAGAATATAATGGTCGTTTACCTAGTGTTGCTGTAGGTTGGGTGCAGATGTCATATATGATCCACTGTGCTTGCCACATCTTGTTCGAGTACTTACAGCTCTCTTGAACCGTAAAAAATTGAGCCCCAGTCAAAGAAATTATGGTGATTTAAGTGAATCTGGTGGTGGTTGCAAAGGCGATGGACTCGGTACTGGAGGCACCAAAGAAGCCCCGCGAGCTTATTTAGCTACTGTTATTCGGAACGTGGAGACATTTGATTGTTTTCTTAGTTTAGCATGCCAATCTCAACTCTCTGTTCTGGATGTTACCGAACATGAGAAACCTCGTAATTTACTTCCCTATATGCGTTCATATGAGAGATCGAGTATAAGATTATTTAACGTTTCATTATTAAACAATTGATTTTACAATGAAGCTGAGTTGTATGTCTTGAGAAACATTCTAGAGCTTTTGTTATCATTTCCAACAATAAGGGTCAATTTGATAGCATGGAAATTTTGGTTGGAAAATCATCCAATTAAAATTCTATTTTTCAGTGTCTGATTAGCCACATAAGTAGGAAAGCAAAAATTCGAGAGAGCGGAGGCCCCTAGCGCCAAGGGGGCTCTTTATGCGTGTGATTGTGTTCAATTGGAGCATTATGAACATCTCTAGGATGATGGAGGGTATTAGGCCTGGCCTGGCTCTCTAAACAAGCTGGTAGGAAAGTAGGAAATAAGAGTTTCGGGTCCACTTCATTTTCCTATTTTTTATTATTTTTTTCAACCACCCCCTTGAGAGATTGTTTTTCGGGTAAGCATAGGAAAAAATCATATATATATCAAATGCATTTAAGGCTAAGTTTATAACAATGAAATTACCAATATACCTATGAAAAAAATATTTTCCAGAATAACTTTTTGAATGCAATCAAACATAGAAAATCATTTTCCTAGTAAAGTATTTTTCCTAATCCTTTTTTCCAGGAAAATCATTTGCGTAGAAATCGATTTTATGAGCTAACAAACACACCCAAAGGAAATTTTGAGGGAAGGTTCGTGATTTACTACCTACCTAAGAAATAGCTTCAAAGGGTGGTATAAATAAGGGTCAAACTGATGCACCTTTCAGAGGTCATTCGATTCTAAATTTTATGGTTGGGGGAGAGGGAGTTATACATGGTACAAAATAACCTGTTGTTCATCATTTATACCATTCAATTTTATTCTTTTTTTTTTCTCTCTCTCTTGTGACACACGTAAGGTTTCTTTGGTTTTTGCTAAAATCGATACATGCATTGGTAATCACAAATTATCTCTCAATACTTTCACCCGTCTAAATTGTTGGTCTTGAAGTTCTGCCTTGACGACATTATATCATATCCTTTATAGTGCCAAAAAATTTAAAAAAAAAAAAAAAAAAAAAAATCCTTGGCCAACCACGTTAGGGGCCAGGGTGAGGTGGTTTGATTTGGGTAAGTTGATATTTCTCGAGATGGATTGATCGAAATGCATCCATTTAGGAAATATTTTGATGAAAAAGATCAATGGCAACAAAAGTTATGGATCACATTTTGTATATGAAGCAACAGGTGATAATTAAATAATCATATTGAGTAAAAATAGAATACTACAAAATATGAAACAATTTTTTGGTGGAAGCAGAGAAATAAGTGAACGCTTATGGATGAAGTCGCCCCACGAATATGGACTAAATTTGAAAACCATAAATCTTCTTCTTGCGAGAACATAAACAAGACTTTTCATATTTGATTACCTCAAACGTGAGCAGTTGTGCATATTCTCAGCTGTGGGGTTACTATTGATATCGATGGTGTTATTGGAAAAATGTTCAACAACAATGAAAGGATGACTTGATGTGGTGTGAAAGAGATAGAGGGTCGACTGAAATAGAGGGATTTTGGGGTATTGGGAGGTGATTTGTGGGTAGCAAAAGAAATGAACGTGGGGATATGGCAGTTGTGAGAGAGGTTTTAAGTGAAGAAAGGTGTGTTGGGAGGAAAAGAAGCAACCTCGATAACAAAATAACCATGCTGATAAAAAAATAGTAATAATAATTATTAATAATAAAACAACTAATAGATCAAAAATGTTCAAGACAATTGTTTGGTGGAAGTAAAATGCTAATGAATGATCTCTCCCACAGATTAAAAAATCCTAAAGCTTCTTTTCAAAAACAATTTCAAATAAAGCATCAACAGTGACGGAGCTAGGATTTCAGTTGAGTTGTGGCAATAGTTAATTAAAAAGAATTTTACATTATCTAATATATACATAAGGTACATAAAATTTTCTTAATAAAGATTTAAATATATATTCTAGGCCAATTATCTTCGCTTTATCCTTACTTTTATTCTCTACAATTTGTGAAGTTTATGCATTTTTTGGGGCTCAATTACCACTCTCAGACACACACATCTTGCCCTTTGTCAATAAAGTTTATGAGGCGAAACATAAAAATCTTTAACAAAAGTGTTGTAAATTGTAAATGTGATATTGGAAACTAGACCAAAAACATTACAAACTATAGGACCAAAACTTAAAACTGGTACAAACTATAGTGTACCCAAACGAAAATTAACTCAATTGTTAATATTACTTTAATTGATGAACACATTTCAAGACAATAACAACGAAACAAAACAAAACAAAACAAAACAAAATTTATTATTTCTTAAACTAACCACATAATGAACAAACCGAAATCTAAAATCTAGCCTTAAAAAGTCTTACATTCTACTCCTTCTGGTTGAATTGCTTCAATGTCTGATATATTACCATTTAGAAAAGAACATTGCTAGAAAAAACTAAAACAAACTATGGAAGTAAAAGATGGTAGCAGATGAAAATTTGATAGGAGATTCAAAGTGCTGAAATTAGATTTGTAAAGTTCATAAGAAAAAAATTTAAATAATGGTAGCAGATGAGAGGGGTTGCTTAAGTACAAAAGACTAAAACAGGTTGTCTAGCCCTCTACTTCAAAGAGACAAGGACAAAAAACATTAAGAGATAAAGGGCAAAATAATGGAAAATAAGTAGTAGTAGCCAATAGGCTTTAAAATCTAGGGGCAAAACTAGAAAATTAATAGGGTAAACAACAAAACCTATACAATGGTTATGATAATTTTGAATTTCAATGGGGCAACTGCCCCCACTTTCCCCATTTAGATCCATCCTAATCATTAAGAGTTTTTTTGTTACCTAATACCGCTTTTTAAATTGGAAAGACATAAACATAAAGACATGTTCGAAATAAAACAAATAAGTTTATGGAAAAGAGCTCGTATTTTGCAGACAGGGCAATTGTTTTAATAAGCAACCATTCTTTTATGCAATCCGCTTGATATTAGTTGTCCCTCGTGAAGCGTAACCAATGTGGAACACAATTGATAGTTGCACAAGAAAGTAATAAAAAATCCAAAGTATAATTAAGGTAATGTAAAGTAAATGAAAATAAAGTCATTCACATATCACACAAACGATTTATTGTGGTTCGGAAAATTTGTCTACGTCCAAGGGGCAAAGAGAATAGCTTCACTATTGAGATCAAAGAATACAAATGGAAGTAGTCTTCTACAGAACGTCGATGACGTTAAACACACACGTGTCTAAATGACACCACACATACACAGGGTGCATATATCACACTTTCTCTCCTTACTTCTTTCTCTCACACACAAAAAGGGCATGACTCAAAACCGGATGATGGATATCTCAAACAAGGGACCCTTGGTTCCTTTTATAGCAAATGGTGGCAGTAAAAATTCATCGACCACCTTTTTCTCCCTTCCACTATCTTCCACCACCTTCTTCTCATTTCCCCTTTATTCTTGTTTACTTCACAAGCTTCCCCAACCTTCCATCATCTTTTACTGCCTTCTTCAAAGAACAACTGAGCACAAATTAAGGAGGTGGTGGACCCTTCCACCACCTTATCTATTTTTCAACAATTGTACACCCCAGTGAATATTTCACAAATCTAAGCCGACCCAACAACCACGAACAAAGATATACCACTTTTTCAAAACACAACTACAGACTTCAACTGTTCAAATGAGTTCATATGCACCATATACCTGAAGGTACCATACACCAAAACATGCTCAAGCTAACAAACCAACTTCACCTTGGCTAGGATAGAGTTTCAAATCCAAATATTCGAAAACACAATGTTCACAAACATCTATATTGCATATCTTCACATCTTCTACCAAATATTTTTTCAACAACTCGTGTAGAACCTTCTCACCTTTACTACCAGCACACAAATGCCAAACCCTCGTGGTATCCAAATAGGCATCCTTGGAGGTATTAGTAACTCCACTAGAAGTAACATCCACTGGGTCATCAACAACATAAGTTGCTCCACCAAATTCAACTTTGTGATTACCTATAATTGTACTCCCCTGCAAGAAGTACAAGTTATCCTTTCGAAGGGGTTTCATCAATAAAAGTGCACTAGAAACGACTTGTAGAGCTCCACCATTTACCATAACCTTGTAACTTTGGACTCTAAAGTACTAACGGAGATGAGATTTTTCTTCAAGTCGGGTATAGACTGAACATCTTAAAAACTCGAACAAGTCTATTATGCAGCTTCAACTTGATTTTACTTATTCCTGCAATTTTAGACTTGTCATTGTTGCCCCATACGGACAACTCCGCCATCAATCTCTCTAAAGCTAGAGAACCAGTCCCTACGAGTACACATATGATAGGTATAGAACCTGAATCAAGAAGTCATTTATCAGAATAAGTCACAAATGTTGAAATTGCAATCAGATAATACGCATCATCCTCATTTTCATCCAAATTGTGCACCATATTCGCATATGACATTTTCTTTCTCTTCTATTGCAACTTTCAATTTCTACAGTCACTCTCCCAGTTCTTCTTATGACAGAAAGCACATTCATCATTCAGCAAAAACCTTCTATCATCCTTATTTTCATCTAAATTGTGCACCATATTCGCATCCAACATTTTCTTTCTTTTTTCTATTGCATCTTTGAATTTCTCACAGTCAATCTCTTAGTGGCTCTTCTTATGATAGAAGACACATTCATCATTCAGCAAAAACTTTCTATCCACAAATTTCCCTCGTAACTGTGATATTCTTCTATTACCAACATTCTTATTTCAGATATTTTCTTTACTACCAATACTTCATACATTGCATCCTTGTGGACCTTGAGATTCATTGTCACACCCCGGTTTTTAAACAATCTAAATTAATAGATTATCCAAATAACTCAACACGACAGAAATAATTTAAATGGTACAGACAATAGACAACTAACAAATAAAATAAACTAGCATCCTCATAATTCTTCCTATCGTAGCCAATGTCAACATTTACCACATCTTAATCCATCAAAATAAATCATAAGTTAAACCCAACTAAGTGTATTATATCAATCCGTCCCAAAATCTGGACTTCAAATAAAGAAAATAAAAATGGGTCCTACATCTTATTAACTTTATATCAATAAAATCAAAAAAATTCCATAAGTGCCACAACCACAACTATCATCCGAAGCTAGAACCTCTTGCCTCAATGCTCCAAACTAACCCCGATGTGTCTCTCGGGCTGTGCTCATTATGAATGCACTTAAATTTATAAAACAAATACAAAATTGGGTCAGTATTTCAATATTGGTGTGAGCCAACTTATTTTCAATATAATATGCATCATGGTACAATCTCACAATTACAAAACATCAACAATATTAGCATTTTACTTTAAGGAAGACATGTATTTCTCATTCAATGATCAAATGAGCATTTAGTTTCTTCCCGAAAGGCAAGGGTGATGATCTGATCAATGTTTTCATTTTTGTCCTAGTGTTTCGCTTCTTTTCCACAATCACACTCTCATCTTGTGCCGAACACACCTCACCAAGTATGTCTCTCTTGCCTTCGAAACCACTCGGAGTATACATGTCCCAAGTGGGGTGTCACATCGAGGGATATGTAATTTTACTCAAAATTCGATCCATAGCAAGTATATCACTATACGTACATCCGAACTCACATGGAATGGGCTACTCAGTATGCAAGCAAGTCTGCATACTAAAATCATGTACCAGGTATACAAGTAAGTCTATATTACTAAAATCATATTTTTTTTCATTCTTTTTTTGTTCACTTTTTTTTTGGAGTTGTAGAAAAGAATTTTCTAACCTTATATCAAAACACCAAGTGCCAGGTTAACTATACAATGTTCCAAAAAATATCGCATGAGATACAATCACAATTATTATACCAAACTCAAATAAAATCTTACTCATAAACTAAGCTAAATTAATTGTTTAAATTTAACTAATGTTTGCACTCCACATGGTGTCCTCAAACCCATGTTATAATAAAAAAAACCCAAAAACCATATCATACCAAACAAAGTAAAAAACCATTCTAATTAAACAAAGCTCAAAACCATATTATGATTAGACAAATCTTGGATTTGGTTTCATTGTTCAGATACAAATATCCGACCCAGCCCACATTGGGTTTCCTATTATAATCGAAGAAAGCCAAGGTTGGATTTCACTATTATAATTTAGCGAATCCCAGATTGGGTTTCACCATTAAAGTTCAGCAAGACCTAGATTGGGTTTTTACTATTGAAATTCAGGAAGCTCAGATTGGGTTCACTATTAAAATTCAACAAGCCCAGATTAGGTTCCATTATTATAATCAAGGATTGTGTTTTTCTGAAATTTTCGTGTTTTTGAAATTATGAAAAGAAAAATTGTGAAAGAAGAAATTACATTTTTGGAGGGTTTTTAAAAAACAAAATTCGAGTTTTTTTATATATAAATTTTGGGTTTTTTTTGCAAATTTCATTTAATGTGTTTAATACATTTATTTAATTGCATTTTTACACATTTTTAATATACCCTCTTAATTCATTATATATATTTTATGTATCCTCGATTTTTTTTACATTTTTTCTTACACATCGAAATAATTCTTAAAACCAGGAGTTCGAAATTAACTCAAAAAATGAAATCACAATCCTTGATTATAATTCAGCAAAGCCCAGATTAGGTTTTACTATTATAATTCAGCAAAGCCCAGATTAGATTTTACTCTTAAAATTTAGCAAAGCCTAGATTTGGTTTCACTATTATAATCTAATTATTTTCCTATAGTGAAACTTGAGATACATGCCTATCCAACTAGTCTCGTGTGTTGGAAGTGATTTGAAACAATATGGGTTATAAGAATCACACTAAGAACAAGGAGAAAGTAGTGAAATACGGTATGACTTCATTGTTTATGTCATTGTTATGTGGCCATAAATCCTTTGAAAACGTTGGGAACTTGCAAATTAATTAACCAAATATTTATTCTACAACTCTTAAACTATAGATCATAGATGATAAAACAAGAGCAACAATAACAATACAAAGTAGAAAAATATTGAAGATCAAAGTGCAATCACAATAGAGTGAGATCGAATATTAGAGTTTCACTCACCTTATCGGTAAAACCTAAAGTTGGAGAAGGTTATCTTCTTTCTCCCCTTCAACCTCTTCTTTACGTAGGTTTTTTTCCCTCTTTTTTTGTATCAAGGAGGTGGCCAGGTATTCCAAAATCTTTTCTAAGATTCTAATTAGGGTTTCCTAGTTTTTGCTAAACACACTCACTTTCTATTCTTTTAACCTCTACAAACAAAATAATAATTTATACAATACATATAGCTACTATATATATTACCAAATACTAAAAAATAATATTCATATTTACACAACTAGGCAGGTATTACTTCCATTCTCCTAAATTCATAATTAAGAAACGTTGTAGCTACGTCATCATAATTCAATTCTTCTTTTCCCGTGAACAAAGTTGTGACGAGATCCTCATATTCTTCAAGAAGAGAATTCAAAATACACAAAGCCTTGTAATATTCTAGAATGTTTTCTTCTAAATTCAACAAATCGAAAATAGGCATACTAAAATCCCAGTGCTCAGACAGAATAATCTCGGGTTTCATATTCATCTAAAAAGTTGCTTCTTGAGGAAAAACTTATTTTTTATGTTCTTCGTCATATACATATCTTCCAACTTTTTCCATAATACCTAAGTTGTGGTCTCCTTCATAATGAAGTATTTCTAGTCCTTTGCTAAACACAATCATATTGACCCACATGTTTGCCAATTCAATTTGTTTCATTCTTCTTCAGACATAGTCTTTCGCTTATTGCCCAAAACATCCTCCAAATTTTCTTTCACCACACATCCAAGACTTCACATTGCAACATGCCGAAATTTTCTTCCCATTGAAATTTTCAATATCAAATTTACCGACTATAGCGATAAACAGTTTCGAATTGGAACTTGAACTTGACGACTCTGTCATGTACTTTAACACTTTCATGCACAACTACCAATTCACACACACCTATAAATGAACCCAAGGAAATACCTACGCCTTTGATACAAATTTGGTATCTTGTTCTAGAAATCAATATCCACAATCGAGGGTCCAAGGTATAGTTTTGTGTTCATAATCAGCCTGTAATTTTACAAAACCCGATCATCCACTTGTTAGTGTCAAAATAATTTCAACCCATCTAGAAAAAAATGGCGTCTACATTCAGAATGTAGAAATAACCTGGCATATGACATAAATTTTAGCCTTTTGCAGCATGCTTGTAGTAGTTGTTGAATAAAAAGTTCTCTCACCGAGGCTGCGATCGTTTGATATTGATGTTGAAGATGAAATTCATCACCTAAATGCCTGCATTACAATATTCAAGCATAATAGAAATATGTATTGCCAACAATTAAATATGCAGAGTTGTAAAACTACAATAATGTGATTGTATTATTTAACTACAACATACTTATTTTTCAATTCATTTTGTCACTATACTACTACAGTAAATTATAATTGTACCCCGCGGCAGTATTATTTAACTTCAATAATGTGATGGTATTATTTAACTACAACATACTTATTTTCAATTCATTCTGTGACTACACTACTATAGTAAATCATAATTGTACCCTGCGATGGTCATCATCAGTTGCGGGTGCCATATAGTTATGCCACTAGCAATGGCTACTCCTACTAAGTCTGGGCCTTGCCTAAATTATCAATATTACAATTCAGAGTGGTGTTTTACTATTCACTGTTGACTGGGAAAAACTAAAGATTGGAGATAAAAGATTACTAGGATTGAAAGATGGAAAATGTGTTATGGGTTGAGATTCATTTCCTATGATGAGATGTTTTTAAATGTAAAACATGTAGAAGGCAAAGAAAATGAAAAATTGTGAAAAATGTTGGTGGAATGTACATATGACAGAGAGAGAAAATATTGTGTTTTTTTTTAATGAAAATTATCATAACTATTTACATAGTTGTCAGATTTTAATAAACTTCTATCATTGGAATGCAATTTTGAAGATTTTTTCAACAAAACCAATGAACAATACAATAACTTAAAATTTCAAAATATGTATTTTGCTATTAAAACATATAATAATTTTTAATATTATCATATCTAAGTATAATAATTTTCAAAGAAATAGACGGACATTTTAAAGAACAATCCAACAAAACCCCCAAGCATTCCATCAATTCCAATTTTTACTGAGTTTGTATTTTTACCGTAAAATAGAATTTTACCTAAAAATTTAGTTTACATTCTAAAATATAATTTTATTTATTTATTTATGGAACTGATTGAGTGCATTAGGGTGTCTAGTGCACGATAATTAGCAGAAAAAGTGTATGTGGAGTGCTTAAGGTATGGGTAATATGCTAGTCTATATTACAATTCAGAGTAGTTTTTACTATTCATTGCTTATTGGGACAAACTAAGTATTGGAGATAAGAAATGGTTGAGATTGAAAGTTAGAAAATGTATTGAGGGTTGAGATTCCTTTCTTATGATAGCATGTTTGTAAATATAAAACATATAGAAGGGAAAAAATGAAAAAAAAAAGTTGATGGAATGTACATGTGGCAAAGAGATAAAGTATTGTGTTTTCCTTTTTTCAAAATAAAAATTATCAATTATCTACGTAGATGTAAGATTTTGGTAAACTTTGTATCATTTAATGCAATTTTGAAATCTTTACAACAAAATCAATGATCAATACAAATACTTAAAAATGTATTTTATTATTAAAACATTTAAGTATTTTTAATATTTTCATGCCTACATAATATATTCGAAGAAACGGACGAACATTTTAATGAACATTCAAATAAAAACCCTGAACATTCAATCGAGATTATAAATTTAACCGAGTTTGACTCTAAAAAAAATAGTTTACATTCTAAAATATGATTTTTTTTATGGAATTGATTGAGAGCAATGGCTACTCATACTAAGTACGGGCATTACCTAAATTATGTGTATATAATATAGATATTTGGATTTGGAAAAGAAATTCATAAATATTTGCAAGAAAATCGACACTAACAGAATCACCTGGTTTCACCAGTCTATTCCTCTAAAAAGATGTCTAGTTAGTTGAGACCCTCTGTGTCATTAATTATTCCACATTGCTTACATGGAAAGCAAAACACATGAACCCCATATCTATTTGTGGGGGTGTTAAAAACTATTGGGTGGCATATAAGATACTGGCCTAAACTCTTTATGTCGCAAGACAAAAATTAAGTTGGGAGGGGTCGTGACAACTATATCTCCCCCCATTCAGCTTTAGCAACTGACCAATTGCTTTATAGAGTAGTAAGTTCTCTACTATGAGTTCTACAAATTCATCTTTTTGAATTTATTTTTTTTTTCACTTTAATGTATTAAATATCAATAATGGCCCCTAAAACTTGAACAATTGTAGTGAAAAAAGATTGGAGTAATGTTTGGTTCAAATATTTTTGGGTAATGATTGAAGCTAGTTTTTAATCTACCTTACAAATCAGAATGGTGTTTTAAGGAACTGAAGATAAAAAATGGCTAAGATTGAAAGTTGGGAAATATGTTGAGGGCTGAGTATTATTTCCTATAATGGCATATTTGTGAATATAATACAACTATAAGGGCAAAGAAAAAGAAAAATGGTGAAAAAAATTATTTGAATGTACATGTGGAGGGGAGAGAACATCTTGTGTGTGTGTGCTTTTTTCTCAAAATTAAAATTATCGTAACTATTTACTTGGTTGTCAAATTTTGGAAAACTTGGTATCGTTGGAATGCATTTTTGAAGATTTTTCCAATGAAATCAATGATCAATAAAAATGCTAAAATTTTAAATATATGTATTTTATTGGCAAATAACATATAATGCATTTCATGTCGTTAGTATTTTCAATTAAATGAGACGAGTCGATCATTCCGTGAAGAAAGAAAAAGAGATGAGACAAACATCTTAATGCACTTAAAGGTATAGGGGAGAACTCACTCTCGGCGTTTGAATTTCTTTTTCAATTGAATCAAATTTTGACCGAGTCTAACCATAAGTTTATATTTATATATTTTTACCTTAGAATGGGCTTGCACTTCAAAACTGATTGAGGGCGAAAAAAAGTACATAATATTTAGCAAAAAAAGTACTTGGAGTGCCAACGACATGGGAAATACCCTAGTCTATTTTATAATTCACATAGGTGTTTTACTATTCATTGCTGACTGGGACAAACATCAAATGAGAATTTGAGATAAAAGATGGTTAAGATTGAAAATTGGGAAGGTGTTGAGGGTTGAGAATCATTCTCTTATACACATGTAGAAGGGCAAAAAAATGAAAAAATATTGAAAACGTTCGTGGAATATATATGTGGCAAAGAGAGAAAATATTGTATTTCCTTTTTTTCAAAATGAAAACTATGATAACTGTTTACGTAATTGTTGGATTTTGATAAACTTTGTATCATTGAAATGCAATTTTGAAGATCTTTCCAACAAAACCAATTATCAATACAAACACTTAAAATTTCAAAATATGTATTTTATTTTTAAAACATGCAAGTATTTTTTAGATTTTCATGCCTAAGTATAATATTTTTCAAAGAAACGGACGAACATTTTATTGAACATTCAAACAAAGACTCCGAAGATTCAATAGATTCTAATTTTAACCAAGTTTAACACTAAGAAAATTAGTATTCTAAAATATGATATTTTTATGGAACTGATTGAGGGCAATGGTGGGGATGGGGATATGGGTGTCCAGTGTATGATGATTAACAATAAAAATAAATAAACATATGTGGAGTGCCAATGGCACGGGTAATATGCTAATCTATATTATAATTCAGAGTGGTGTTTTACTATTCATTGCTGACTGGGACAAAGTCAAATCAAAATAATTGGAGATAAAAGATGGTTAGGATTGAAAGTTGGGAGAAGTATTGAATTTGAGGGTTGAGATTCATTTAATATGATGGCATATTTGTAAATATAAAACATGTAGAAGGGTAAAAATAATGAAAAAAATTTGAAAAAAGTTGGTGGAATGTACATGTGGTGGAGAGAGAAAATATTGTGCTCTCCTTTTAGCAAAATGAAAATTATCATAACTGTTTACATCGCTGTCATATTTTGGTAAACTTAGTATCGTTGAAATGCATTTTTGAAGATCTTTCCAACAAAATCAATAATCAATACAAGGGCCAACATATTAAAAATATATGTTTTATAATTAAAAAAGTGTGTAATGTATTACATGTCTTTAATATTTTTCAATGTTTTTAAAATCAATGAAACGAATTGATCATACCAGAAAAAATGAGTCAGACATCTTAATGCACATTTACAAAAATCCTAAATTTCATGTTTTGGCGAATTTAAAAATTAGGGGAGAACTCATTCTCGGTATTTAAAATCCCCCCCACCCACTGATTCAAATTTTACTGAATAGGCTTACAATTAGAATAGACTTACACTTCAATACTGATTAAGAGCGAAAATGAGGACAGTGACAGGGGTGTTAAGTACAAAATAATTAGCAAAAATAAAATTATGTGGAGTGCCAACGGCACGGGGCATACTCTAGTATGATACAAAGCGAAGGGGAAAAAATTAACATTTCTATGTAATTTAGAGAATAAATGAAAAATATAATCCAATGCCAATTTTACTAAGACCGGTAAGTTAGGTTGAATCATGACCTTGACCCACAATCATGTATATGATTTACTTTGGTTTTGCACTAAATCAGCGATTTTTTTTCCCATTACAAGTAACGACAATCTAATCCTACATTTATAGATAGTGCCTACAATGATTGGAAAACATCATTATATAAGCGTAATGGTTCACCAAACGGGCCTCCTGCATTAACTGCTAAGCATAGAATACTGTGTGAGAAATGAAGAAACAACGATTCCTAAGGAAAGTGCACAAACCACGTTCTTTCAATCAATGGCGCTGCACGCAACCCCATCAATTCAGGGAGAGTAACCAGTACTCAACCGTCTCGCAGTCTACGCCGTACAGTGTCACCGCGCGATCTATGTCGTACACGTAGCACAGCCGAACAGGAAACCCTAACTCTTCCTTTGCGAGCCCAAAGGCTCGATCCACTCAGTCCATCATTCAAACAGTAATCTGCTACATGCTAGGCATGAGCGCAAATCCAAAGCAGCCTTGATGCACGGACGTACCTACAGATCGTTATTTGTTTTTAGGTATTATTGTCCGCACAGTGTGCGACACTAGCGGACATGGGTTCTCACGCCCTCAAACGGGCGAAACCCCTCTCCAACAGGGCAAGCTTAGTCAGCCTAAGTTGTTGACGACGACTTCAGGTATCACCCGACATCTAGTCCGCTCGGCGTGGATCACGATGGTCTAGGAAGTGGGAGTCTAATCAGCGCTATCACGCCTGGTAATGGCGACTTGCCAGGGATCATTGCCCCCATTCGCGGTCAATGATCACCGAGCCTAATCAGGTAAGCCTAGTTGGTGACGACTAGCAACGAAAGCGTCTAATCAAAGCCAAGACCTGTAGCCCCCACTGCGAGGGTGTAGATAGTTTAGAAGATGGGAGCCTAGTCAGTCTCGAACTGACTCCGACGGCTCGCCATGGGACCACTGCTTTTCAGTGTGGCCGCCAAATCACCAACCCTGGACTTGTAGCCCCCACTACACGGGTGTAGATAGTTTAGAAGATGGGAGCCTAGTCAGTCCCGAACTTACTCCGACGACTCGCCATGGGACCACTACTTTTTAGCGTGGCTGTCGAATCACCAACCCTGGACTTGTAGCCCCCATTGCACGGGTGTAGATAGTCTAGAAGGTGAGAGCCTAGTCAGTCATGAACTGATTTCGACGGCTTGCCATGGGACCACTGGTTTTCAATGTGGCCTTCGAAAACTCCCAAATTTGTAGTTTGATGCGCACAGGTGCAGATGAATTGGAAGGTGGGAGCCTAGTCAGTTTTGAACTGATCTCAACGACTTGCCATGGGACCACTACTTTTCAGACTGGTCATCGAACCCTTTTTACTCGAACTTGTAGCTCCCACCGCGCGGGGTGGGTATAGATGATTTGAAAGGTGGGAGACTATTCAGTCTTTAACTGATGTCGATGACTCGCCAAGGGGCTACTGCTCTTCAGCATAGTCGCCAAACCTTCACTCCCCGAATTTGTAGCCCACATTGCTCGGGCATAGATGGCTCGGAAGGTGGGAGCCCAGCAGCTCACCACGCGACCACCGCTCTCATTTGAAATAGCGGCCGCAAACATGAATCTAGCTGAGTCAGCATCTTCACGCTCAAACAGAGTGACATTCTAATATTAGCAAATACCACTCACGTCAATACAAAGATCGTATGGCCAGTGCCCAGATAAAAGCTACTTAGGATGCCAACTCGAGCTTACGACGCCTGACTTGGCACAAACGCTCTAACACATACGCTCGACCATCGCAACTCGTCTATCGCAGCAGTCGTAGCCAACCGATTAGACAAGTAAGGTAAGCCTCAAGCGGCTTACCTTGGGGACAAGACACGGCTTGGGCAACTCAACCCGCAGCTAAACTGTCCGCAACATGCCCACTATCGAACATGACTACACAGCGATGACCCTGAGTCATTCGCAACGCAAAACGGTCGAACTATCTATCGCAGACAGACCAGTCGACGTCCTATTGATTCAACCAGCCTATGCCAAAGCAAGACGACAAGGCAAAACGAAAACATGCAATAGAGACAACAAGCACGAAACGAATAAAACTGTTTTCATTAATGGTCAAAATGGAAAGAGGTACAAACACACAAAGTTTACTCCTTATCAGGAGAAGGTACAAAAACATAAGAGCTAAGCCTAGTAGAAGAAGGAGCAGGAGTTTCGTCCACACGCGCCACGGCCTGGACATCAGGGCCCAAACTATCTTCCTCGTCCGATGATGCAGAGGTAACAGACAAGTCTACATACAACATCTTCTTATAACGGCCGAGATCCCACTCCAGATCTCATTTTTCATCAACGCCAGTAGCTCCAACCTGCCATGTACAACCCAGCGAAACTCTTATTTCCCTTGTTCCCGAAGAAGCTCCTCCTTGCGCACCTTCGCATCAACAAGTTCACTCTCCAATAACTCCAACTTGCAAGTCAGCGTGTCGACTTGAGACTGCTCTGTGGCCAGACTTCTCTTCACAGCACTAAGCTCATGCCACTCCAATTCGAGCTAGTCCTCAGCCTTCCTCGCCTCTCGAACATAGAACTCCACATCGGATTCTAACTGTTGCTTCTGAGCAGCCCCAGTCGGCCTCCTTCGAAGCATTTTCTTCAGCAAGAGACCGCAGTTCAGAACGCGCCTTAGCCGCAACTTTCTGCGTAACCTCTATGTATCAGCGGATCCGGTCCAATTCATGTTTGAGTCTATCCCTCTTTTACACCGCCTTTGACAGATCACGCTCAAGGACCCTCAGACGAGCCCTTTGAGCCTTAGCGACCACGGTTGATTGATCTAGCCTCTTCTCCTCAACCTGCTTCTGTAGCCAATCAATTTCATAAAACGCATCAGAGTATAGCGCCTGCATGTGCGAGAATACACGCTCCAAGGTGTATACCCTCTCACGAGTCGCCTCTGCATCCATCCTAGAAACGGCCACGTATATCAAATGAGACATACCCAGTATGAGGTACTTCAAGCCCTTGTCCATACACCTTTCTAGCATATCCTCATCGGGCTTTGGAGCGTTTTCCATCATCCAGTTGTAACGCTTGCTTATATACTTCCTTGAAGCATACTCTACGTCCACCTCTTGGTGTCAGACTTGTGACCTCATTTTTACCAAGTCCGGTGCAAACAGGCTTATCCCGGATCAGGAGTTATGCCAGCACCACCCTTCACGGTTGCCACTGTCCTCAGGCTCTCCTCCTGACCTTTCCTTTATCACAAACAGCTAACCATTTGGTGCGAGGCGGCTCGAAGGGATCCAGAGGGAGAGGAAGGAGTGAATTATCCAAAAAACCTTCCAACACTTCTAGCTGTGGCCTGGAATGAGATGGTGAACAATGCGAACTACGAAAAACCTAGCCCATGACACCACGACCACTATCAGAAAGCGCACCAATGAGACGATTAGATTCCACAACCTCAAGCGGTTCTTCATAGAAGCCTTCTGTCAGAATAGCGTCGCGCGAATCAGCAACAACAAAAGCCGCCATTGCGACCCGCACCAGACGATCATTCAAAGCTTCGGCTTGCGCCTCACTGAGATTCGACCTGTCTTCAACCCCTGCAAACCGCAGGTAATCTTTCTTCAAGCCAGACACATAAGTCTCCCCCCCCCCCAAAGGCTTAGCAGACTTGCGCTCTTCTCTCACTAGAGTAGGTCGTGCTGAAGGTAGTCTAGTTTTAACATGGGACTTCTTCCTCACAAAAGAGGCAAGCGTTTCAGATGGTTCCTCCACGTCAGACAGAATGGGAGCTTTTGCCCCAGCAACCTTCTTCTTCCTTGAAGAGGCCCCATCTTCCAACTTAATTCGTGATACTCGGTACAGAGTGGGGGCAACACGCCAGTTGTCCCACAGCCCACTATGGATGAAGTTGGAAACCCTTATGACGTCGACCACGTTCCTCTTTGGCAAGCCGTGAAACGTCTCCATGGTATTTTGCTCCTCTAAGGTTAGAGGAGTAGTGACAAACCTTCCTACGAAGAAACACAAGCAATGATTAGCTAGCCCGCGATCAAGCATATCAAAGGCACGAGAAAGGGTTGAACTTAAGAAGGGGCTTAAACTCTCGCTCGAGCGGACGCTCCTTGCATAAAAAATACTTCGAATCCGCAGGGCCAAGAAGCAATACTTCTGCCAGAACTTGAAATCATCGAGCAAATTCACAAAGCAAACCGACGACGTCATCTTACAGACAGCGTTACCCTTCAGCCGGGGAGAAGTCAGTAACTGAATTACTCGCGGAGTCACACTGACACCGACCTCCTTAGTACTGATCAGAATCAGGAGGATGATCATATATCCATTAGGCACCAACTGGGCCGGAGGAATCCCTAGGAGATCCAAGAACTCCCAAATCACGTCCAAAATCGAAAAACACACTCCAATTTGAAGCATCCCATGATGCAGGTGGATGAAACCGGTCGGAGGTGACATTGGCGTTTGGTCACCCGTCAGGACATACAATGGCAGGTCCTCAGGGACCCCAAACTTCGTACGGATCTCGGCAAGGCCAAGCTCGGATAGCAACCTGTCTTTGAAAAACTCCATGCCCTTGGCCAAGGTTGCATCATCAAGAAGGTTTTGTTGAGCAATGAAAAAGAGGAACAATATTTTCTAATCTGAGTGGTATCTTCAATAGCAAAGAAAGTACTGCGGATGACCTAAATAGAAATTGGGTTCCCGCCTCTTTTCCTCCGGATTGACGTACGTTCAATTAATGCAGTGCGCGGCACAAACAACGATTCAGACTCAATCATCATGAGCGACGCATCCCTTCAAGAAATGACTTAGCGAACCGATGTGACAGCTTACTAACACGGGGGGAGTAACTGGTGATGCATACAAACGGTCACACCCCTGAGCTATACACGTGTCATGATGATCTCGAGGAATTACAGGCCCCAACATCATCCCAACACTGATCCGGCCCAAGCGGTTCTAAGCTCGCCCAATTCAGTCCGCCAGGCGAACCCGAAATCTTACAGCATGCTAGGCCCACACGTCTCACAGCTATCCTCAATACCCGTAAGTCCTACTAAAGCAAGTATCTCAAGGATTAGCTTCAGACGGGAAACTACAACAACTCTCTATTTCCAACTAGGAAGCAAATACCAGAGTACATTCCACACATGGAACCTTCCTTCTACGAATTACTCTCGTATTGGAAACTACCTTTCGCGTATCTAGAAGCACAAGGCTAACAGGGAACTTCCCTTCTACAGCACGACTCCTAATTTAGATAAGGATATCCACGAAGATCTTATTCTTAAACTACGTCTTCGATAGCCTGGTAGAATCAAGACTCCTTGCGCTTTATATAAGACATGAGGTTGGTAATCTAAGGTACGCTACAAATTCCCTGTTACAGCATTACACCTTCCACAGATCCCTGTCTGACTTTAGCATCGGAGTGTCATCAACCACTACAACAGTGGTTTGTAGCTCACGTGCGTTACTTGTGCAGGTCAGCAGGAGCTAGGTCAAAGCAGGGGAACGAAAAACGACAGCATCAACTGTTTTCATGCTTGTTCTTGTTTAGCGGTTAGTCGCTATCATCTGTCTGATTTGTTTGTAAGGGGTTGCTTTTCACATGTATCTTTTCAGACTGTATTGATTCATTTCCTTAGCTCATACTTTTTGTTTGCCTTTTAGGTGACTCGAGTGTCCAACTTTTACTTCGTTAGTTCAACATCTTGGTCGATTCGAAGTTTTTTATATTTAGGTGACTCGGGTGTCCAACCTTTGCTTTGTTAACTCGACACCTTGGTCGATTCGAAGTTTTGTTTTTAGGTGACTCGGGTGTCCAACCTTTGCTTCGTTAACTCGAGACCTCGATCGATTCAAAGTTTTGTGTTTAGGTGACTCGGGTGTCCAACCTTTACTTCGTTAACTCGACACCTCGGTCGATTCAAATTTTTTATATGTAGGTGACTCGGGTGTCCAACATTTACTTAATTAATTCGACACCTCGATCGATTCAAAGTTTTTATATGTATGTGACTCGGGTGTCCAACCTTTGTTTCGTTAACTCGACACCTTGGTCGATTCGAAGTTTTTTGTTTAGGTGACTCAGGTGTCCAACCTTTACTTCGTTAACCCGACACCTCGGTCAATTTGAAGTTTTTTATATGTAGGTGACTGGGGTGTCCAACCTTTTCTTCGTTAACTCGACACCTCGGTCGATTCGAAGTTTTGTGTTTAGGTGACTCGGGTGTCCAACCTTTACTTTGTTAGTTCGACACCTCGGTCGATTTGAAGTTTTTTATATTTAGGTGACTCGGGTGTCCAATCTTTATGACTCGGGTGTCCAATCTTTACTTCGTGGTTGATCAGACCAAAAGCTTTGTGTGTCCGACTTTTACGGCCTGACAGCCTTGTACGGCCAATTTGTTGTTCGTGAGAAAATTTGGAGTTCCTAAATCCATATCTTTATTGATGTTTCCTTGAATGTTTCATCAGTTTTGGCCATTAAGGCTTTTATACTGATTCAAAATATCGTTTGCTTTGTTTTCCTTTGCTCGTTGTCAGTCTTTGTGTTGAGGATTGGTGCTTCATTTTTCTTTGTTTTTTCCTCACGTGTAGTTTAGTGGTTCGACTTTTTTTGTTCCAATATAGATGAGTGAGGGGTTTGCCTTGCTTTTTCGTGTGTTTTGCTTCCTTTGGTTGTGCAGCGTGTGGTGTATATCAATTCTTTGGACTGTTATTTTGATCCCGCAGCATCCCGATCCTTATCTTTCCATTCGATCTGTTTTTCTGGCATCCCGATGAATTTGTCTAGTAGTCTTTTCTGAGCCCAATGTTAGATTTCGTCTTTTAGGTTGTAACATTCTTCAGTATCGTGTCCATGATCCTTATGGAATGAGCAATATTTGCTTTTGTCTCTTCCTTCTGGGTCTCTTCTCATCCGAAGCGGCCAGTTAATGTTATCCCATTTTGCTATGTGTTTTAGTATGTTTGCTCGACTTGTCTTCAGAGCTGTGTATGGTTTGTATGCGGTTTTCATTACGCTTGTTACCCGTTCGTGTCTAGCTTGTGTTGGTTGCGACTTCCCAAATTCCAGTCGTCGCAAATTGTTTTTGCCACCTACTTCAATGTTTCTTCGATGGGTTGTTGCCTTCCTGTTGTCCGTTGTCTTCCTTTCTTTCTCCTTTTCTTGAGAAATTTTCTCTTTCTTGATCATTTTTCTCCCTGGATGTTTTCATCTCTTCTAGGGAGATATGCTTCTGCGCTACTTTTAGTAGGATTGCCATGCTCTGTGGGGCTCCAAGTTAAGGTTGTTGCGGCTGTGTCATCGCTACATCCGTCGATCATTGTCAGTTCATTGGTAAAGTAGGTGACATATTTCCGTATCGTTTCTTCGGGTTTCTGTCTGATATGCAGGAGGTAGTGTGGCCATTTCCTCATCCGTTGACTTTCGATAAATTTGGTGATGAAAGCGATGGCCAGGGCTTGAAAAGAATCTATCGATCTTGGTGGTAGGCTATTGAATCAGTTCATTGTTGTAGAAGTGAGGCTGATTAGGAACGTTCTGCATAAAATTGATTATGTGGTATCCTTCAGGGCCATCACGTGGTGGAAATGTCTTAGGTGATCGGTCGGATCAGAAGTACCATCATACACCGCGAACTTTGGTGGAATGAACTTTTCGGCATTGTTGTTTCCATGAGGGTGCAGGAAAATGGCGGTTTCGCCAATTCGTATAATACATTAGGATCCGTGACCTCTATTCTGAACGGAATTTCGGTAAGTGTCCCTTCATATAATGGATTCTTACCTCGTGCAAGCTCGCTGCTTTCGAAGTTTCCTTATTGGGGTTCTGCTAAGATTTCGCCACTATTGAGTTCGATTGGCGGAGTTTTGTTGTGGTTGTGTTTGAATTGGGTCAGCTAGTTGAATGTCCTTCTGCGCAATCCTCTCCAGCATCATTGTTACATGTTCCATCTGGGTTATAAGAAATCTACCATGGGATCCGTAGTAGCGTTGACAGTTGTCTGGGTTGTTTGAACTATTGTGTGCAGCGAATCCTCATTCTCGGATGCTATTGGTCCAACGATTCGGGCTGTGTCTTCTCCTTGAGCCGTTAGTGATGTGTCGGCAGGAGAGTTGTTGCGATCATTACTGGATTGTGAATCTGTAGACTGCATTATTCCTTCTTATGGTCTCGTTGATCTTTCAATAGGTTGTGGTGAGCTTTGTCACTTGTGTGTTTTGTATTTGGAAAAAGGAAACTCGTCGTTTCCCACAGACGGCACCAAACTGACACGTCCAAAAATCGTCCTCATGTGAGTTTGACCTACAAAACCATTGTTAGAATACCAAGGACCACCTTTTTGGTGGCTGAAGGCACTCCGATGCTTAACTAAGTAACTCTGTTGGAAGAATGAAATAAATCTGGACAAAACTCAGTTAAAATTGCATACCTTTGTCAAAAGTTCCCTTTATCTTTTATAATGGTCGTAGTTAACTCTCTGTGTGACTTAAGCATGTGAGACGCAACGAAAATAAATGTAGTTGTAACAGTCTCCTCATTAATGGAGATGCGTACATGGGGCGTAGGTCCCTCCACGGCTCTTTCATGCGCAACATTTTTTTTATGAGAGAACGTGCAACGGGCTTGGATTTGGGCTTCGATTCGTCTGGGCCTAGATTCAAATCATGCTTACGCCTCCTTAGAGGTGGGCCTTGTCTGGGCCTGTGGAATTAGTTTTATTTCTATCGGGCTTCATGAGCTGGCCCAGTGGGTTGTTTGTTCTGTTCTCGTGATGGGTTATTGTGCCACATGTATGGTCGTGATGATCAGTCTATTTTGATGTATCATCAATATGTATGAAGGGGTTGCAACAAGTGTTCGCTCAGTAGGTGGGATGTTCAGTGAATTGTCAATATCAGTAGGATTACATCAAGGGTCGGTCTTAAGTCCATACCTCATTACTTTTGTCATGGATGAGTTGATGAGACATCTTCTACCTTAGTGCATATTGTTTGTGGATGATATTGTCTTAATCAATGTTCTAAAAATCGCTAGGCGTTGGGTGCCTAGGCGGTCTTAGGTTTTGTATTATAACTTTAATAATTTACAGAAGTTAAGCATAATACCTTATCAATTACATCCAATTTAATGCCAAAATACATATGCAAAATTTAAAAACATGAAAAATTAACAATCGTGAACAAAATTTATTAAAACTCAAATGACTGAAGTTGGTCATGATGGGTACTTTATATAAATTTGAATTTGTGTACTCTTTTATTTTTCTTCAAATTGCATGAATAACCTCAGTTATGTTTGATAAAATCTACATTAGTAAAATTGGTACCGGCAGATCCTTTGAGAATTCCATTAAGTAATCATCATTTGCTACATATAGACATATACTGAATAAAAAATAATTAAATAGTTTATTTCTAAAAATAGGAAAGAAAAATAAAATAAGAACACAATCAGCCTTATTAAAAAATAAAATAAAATAAAATAAAAAAAATAAAAATCGCCCAGACCACCTAGAGTCCGCCTAGACCCCGCCTAGATCCCGCCCAGAACCGCCCAGACTGTAATCTGGGCGGTTTTCCACCTTCTAGTCGATTTTTAGAACACTGGTCTTAATTGATTAGGCTAGTGAAGGGTTAGGTCGGAAATTAGATAGATGGCAGGAGACATTAGGGGGTAAGGGTTTTAGAATTAGTCGTTTGAAGACAGAATATCTAGTGTGGCAACTTTTATTGTGAATCGAGATGAGGAGTAGTTCAATTGAGATCGAAGGCATGGAGGTTCTAGAGTGTGAGGCTTTTCGATATATAGGATCTATAATTCAAAATAATGGGGCTATTAGAGAAGATGTAGACCATAGGATCAAAGCTGGTTTGATGAAATGGAGAATGACATCAGGAGTATTATGCGATAAAAGGATGCCTGCAAGGTAAAAAGAGAAATGCTATAAGACAATTGTTCGACCAACCATGCTCTTCGGTTCAGATTGTTGGGCTACTACGGGACAACATACGCATAGGATGACGGTAGCAGAAATGCGTATATTAAGATGGATGTGTGGTAAAACCCGTAAAGATAAAATTAGGAATGAAAGAATTATGAGATACTTAGGTATAGAGCCCATAGAGGACAAAATTAGAGAAAATGTGTTTAACATGGTTTGGTCACGTGCGAAAGAGATCAAACACCGCGCCAATTAGAAAATGTCTAGATTGGCAAGTTAGTGAAGGGTGTAGACGGTGAAGGAAGACATCCTTGAGTTTGGTTTAGGCAGGGATATGTGGGAAGACTACATTGCTTAGAGAACCGAAATACATGTAGCCGACCCCGAGAGTATCGGGAATGGACTTTGATGATTATGATGGTGTGTGATACACTTCACACTTAATCATTGAAATGTTGAAGTCTTTTCAAAGCATTTCACCAGCACCAAAATTTAGGGGAATCTTACTTGCAAATTTGAAAGTTTGTAATTTTTACCAAAAAAAAAAATATTTGCACATATTACAGAATGGATGGATAGCGCAACAGGATTTCACAGCTCAAAATTCAAATGCAGCAAATTCCCTCCTAGGCTTTTGGCCCACAGTCTGAACAATATTGTAGAAGTTGTACTCCCCACGAACCATGTAATTCAGGGTGTGTTTGGTTGCATGGAATCCTATGCCATGAGAATCTATGAGGGGGCCCCTATATTTTAGGCTAATTGGCATGTAATTCCTATGTTCATGGGACTTTCATTCCCACCATTAATCACAAAATCAAATGGTAAATGTGAAATGATACATCAATTTAGTTAAAATGTAGGGATCCCTCATAAATTTTCATAGGGGAATTCTAATTGACGAGGAAACGAGCGAGGAAACGGGCGAGGGAGGGGATGGAGGGTTCCACCCCCTCCCTCGCCCATTTCCTCGCCAATTAGCCCATTTTCATAACATATCATTCCTCACTGCCACCTAAATCACTGAATCATGCCTTTTATTCTATTGTTTGAAAGAACTTTTAACAAGGGTCAATCCTTATTGGAGGAACCTTTCTAACTGTCGAGGAAAGGGGCGAGGAAACCAGCGAGGGGGAGGGTGTCACCACTCACCCCCCTCGAGATTCGCGCTGATGTGCATCTCAAGGGTGCTATTGCGCATCTCGAATGGGATGAGTGGTCACACCACCCCCCCCCCCCCTCGCCAATTTCCTCGCCATTTAGAAAGGTTCTTATTGGAGTGGGGAGCTAAGAGTGATACAACAAAAGTCAACTCCTTAGTGTTCCCTCATCCAACAGCCACAAATGACCAATCAAACCATTCTATTGTCCCAAGGGAAGTGGGGAGCTAAGAGTTCTGTCTGCACAATTTGCCACGTGGCATTTAAGTTTCGAATAATTCTAGGGAGCCCGGGAGTCAGTCCGGACCCTCCTGGGTACGTGCCTGGGAGGGTGTTTGGCTCGTGAACCCAGGCCCAAATCTGGGTTCCTTTTTGGCAAGCTCCAACACTTCGGCTCCAAGAAGAAAACGAATATGCTTCCTTTTCACGCCTCCTCCTCTGCTCCACTCGCTCCTCCTCATGCCTCCTCTGTTCTGCTTCCTCTTCACGCCTCCTCCTCTGCTGGCCAAGCTCCTCTGCTCCGGGCCCAAATCTGTTTCTTCTTTGGCAAGCTCCAACACTTCGGCTCCAAGAAGAAAAATGAATATGCTTCCTTTTCACGCCTCCTCCTCTGATCCGCTCGCTCCTCCTCACGCCTCCTTTGCTCCTCGTCACGCACCTCCGCTGCTCGGCTCCTCCTCACGCCTCCTCTTCTTCTTCATCTTCTTCTGGTACGTTTTCATAGAAGCTGCTTAATATCTTGAAATTATACTGATAATGATGCTTTGTGTTTGGTTTGATAATCCTGCAAAATCTTGCAAAAACCAACAAATTCATGATAATCCTGCAAAAACATGATGTGCAGGGTTGGATTTGATTAGATTTTGTTTATTTTTTTTTATTTTTTTTTTTGTATAAACCAATCATAATTTTAGCCTAGTTGTAAAACATTTTAAAGATTAGCTAATTTGTACAAAATACTGGTTGGTTTCAATAGCCACCATGTCGAAAAAATCTGGTTGTAAAACATTTTAAAGATTAGCTGAATTTTTTTACTGTGTTATTGGCATCTATAGCTTAATAACATATTTTTTTTATGTTGAAATAAAGATCTTAACCCAATGATGACATACAAGGCATATGTGGTATATCGCGGTCGTGTCCCTGGAATTTACGCAACTTGGCAAGATTGTTCAATCCGAGTAACAGGGTATAGAGGTAATTTGTACAAGGGTTTTGCCTCAGCTGCCGAGGGTCATGCTAGTTATAAAGAGTGGGTTCGCTCAGAAGTGGTGGAATATAACGACGAGGCAAGCTCATCATCTGCTGCAGAGGTGAAAAATAAAAACTACGAGGCAAGAAATCTCTTCGAAGATATGAATAATCAGTATCACGCTCGCGCGGGTGAAGCTCAAGCGAACAATGATAAATGGGCATTGACAAGGGATTTGATTAATGCACTGCTAGTGGTGTTTCTTATGATAATGGTAGTTTTTTTGTTCAAACTTGTGGCTTTTTGAATACTCTGTAAGTGGTATTTCAAACGTGTATTCAGTTATGTTATGAATGAATGTACATTTTGTTAATATCAGGAATAGGAATGCTTATATGTTATAGTTGCAGGAATGCTTATATTGGCTTATATTGGATTGCCCTAATTTTCAACTGCATTTTAGTGTTCTACCTCTGGTTTTGTAGATGCTAAGTTTGGACTTCTTTGAAGTTCGGAAATGAGTGTTTAGGTCAGTTTGGGTGTCGAAAAGAAATTGTCAGCCTTTTTTTTCCCTTTTTTGTAAGAAAGTTTTATGATTTATGGGTTTACTTGGTAGCTGATGGATGGGAAATGGGTATAGTTTAAATGCAGTAAGAAGATTGTTTTGAAATTTAGGGAGAAGACATTATAGATATGCTATACAGTCCATAATGAGCTTGCTATTAGAACTTTTGGGCATGATTACTTCATTGAGGAAAGTTTAGGAAGTCCAAAGTACTTAACATTTGCTATTAGAACAACAGATAATGTACTTAACATTTGCAAATCTTTGTAACTTACAACAACAGATAACTTGCAACACTAGATAACTTACAACACTTGCAAATCACATCCCATAACTTACAACACTTGCAAATCACATCCCATAATATAATTCCTTTTTCAATAACCATAAGTTCAAAACACTGATTGCAGAAAACACTTAACTCATCAACTGATTGCAGAAAACACTGACTGCAACCATAACCATAAGTTCAAAATGCCTGAATCTTAACTAATGTGCTTATATGGACTGAAAATTGGAAGACCTTCGACATCTTAATGGCCTCACTCTTGAGCTCTTCAGCATCAACCAATACACCACGTAACTCATCAACTGCAAGAATGAATTCCTCATAATGGAGCTTGCAGAGCTCTTCAATTTCAACTTCCTTCTTTCTGACAACATTCAAATGCATTTCAAATGCATGTCTAACAAGAGTTGGTGCAAGAGGAGCAAATGGATTAGGTTAAAGCATAAAAGGCATTCACTGACAAGCAAAACACAGTTCCTTTTTGACTTAAGTGTGTCTTCAATTATCAAACCATTAGCAACATCTTTTGATTCAAAGAATGTTGAAAATTATAGCACAGAAAAACTGTCAATTGACCACAATGCATGTAAAACTCCGGCAAAGAAACTGTGTTTCTACTTCTTTCATTCATCTGTGAACAAACTCCATTCCGTCTTCAAAGTCATGAGGTGAGATTTTGCATTTGGGTGCGATATCTTTACTTCTATTGAAGGTCTGAACCCAAGAAAAAACTGCATTGAGATCGGATGAGAAGTGTTCATTGCTAACTTCATGTTTTTTCTGGTCTTAATAAAAGAGATGGAACTCGACTTTAAATGGTTCAAGGATTTATAAAAAAAACATGTTCAACTATTTTACGTGTTTTGGAAACTTTTGGTAATGGTAAACTGACAAGAGTCCCATTTTACGTGTATTATTGAGGGCGCATATGTGTGTGTGAATGATTATAGAGGAACTCGACTTGGCAAACATAGAAAGAAGAACAAGAAATAACTTGGAAGAACAAGAAGCTAACCCAGAGTGAAAACATTTTGAATTCACAACCACCTATAGTCTGGCAACTCCATGTCGTTGTTTGAAGCTGGTGTCTGCCAAAATAAATAAATAAATAAATAATAAAGAATTGCCCTGCAAAAATAACGGCAATATTACGAAATAGTGTGCCCCTTGGTTTATATACCTGTGAGAGGAGCGAATAAATATGATTCATTCCTTCTAATGCGTTACCAGATTGTGACACAATTGTTTCATCCTTGAAGTCGACAAATACAAATCATAAGTAAACAATCATAAGTGATAGTTACGCGTCAGTAAATATATTAAAAACAAACCTGGGTATTTGGATTTATTGAATGCGGTGTCAAATATTCTGATCCTTCAATTACACTCTGGGAACAACCCTACAAATGACATGTGTACATACAAATTTAATATTCTAGACTTAAGAAATTAAATATTCAAAAAAAACATATTGCGGAACATACCACATTCTTCTCAAGGGCGTGATCTTTTTTTGCTTGTTTATTTTTTTTTCCTTTGTATTTTTTTACAAATCTTTTCAACTGTGGGTTGCATCCTTGAATTAGAGCGTCGGCCTTTGCTACGAACCGGTAATGGACTATGAATGTTGGATTGCATCCCAGAACTAGTAGTGTTGGACCCAAATTCCATAAACCCATGTGAATCAACACCCTCATCACCATCATTAGTTTTGAGCTGCTCCATTTTCAAAGTGATCCATTCATGAACTTGGCATGTCTTCTTTTCATCCTCAGCGACGTAATCGGCCATTTCATAGAAGTGACTGCACATCTTGTCAAACCTTTGATTTTCAGGCTTCATTCCCCAATCTGAATAAACAATCTTAACCCTTGTATGAGCCATCTTCACATCTTTCCTCCACCTCCGAAGAACATATTTATCTGGTATAGCATGAATATGTCTCTCAAACAACACTTTCAATACATGTCTGCATAAGATCCCCTTGAACTCAAACAATTGACAATTACACTTGATAATGAAGTCGGCAACGTTAAAATATACTATAAAATTGACTGAATGTTGTTTATCTCCTATCACCAAGTCTTGTCTAACAATGTATACCTCAAAGCCACTTTCATCTATAACTTTACTACTTATTGTACAACATATATTCCCTGCTATCTCGTGTTGGAACTAATTTTTTTGTAATGTAGGACGTTTGAAAAGTTCTCTCTATTGTACAACACACTGTTTACAATGCATTGTGATACATGCTTCATATTGTAAAAGCATAAATCGAGAGGGACGTTTGGGTCAGGACTGGTTGCCTTCCTGGTTTGGGTTTGAAGATATTAAACATGATTTGCAGGATTATCAAACCAAACACAGACCAAACACATTCTAGATTTTGGGTGCAAAAAATAGCATAATGATTTACAACCAGATTTTTTCAACCGCGATATACCACATATGCCTTGTCTGTCATTGTTGGGTTAAGATCTTTATTTCAACATAAAAAAAAAATGTTATTAAGCTATAGATGCCAATAACACAGTAAAAAAATTCAGCTAATCTTTAAAATGTTTTACAACCAGATTTTTTCGACATGGTGGCTGTTGAAACCAACCAGCATTTTGTACAAATTAGCTAATCTTTAAAATGTTTTACAACTAGGCTAAAATTATGATTGGTTTATACAAAAAAAAAAATTAAACAAAATCTAATCAAATCCAACCCTGCACATCATGTTTTTGCAGGATTATCATGAATTGGTTGGTTTTTGCAAGATTTTGCAGGATTATCCAACCAAACACAAACCATCATTATCAGTATAATTTCAAGATATTAAGCAGCTTCTATGAAAACGTACCAGAAGAAGAGGAGGCATGAGGAGGAACCGAGCAGCGGAGGCGCGTGACGAGGAGCAGAGGAGGAGGCATGAAGAGGAAGCAGATTCGTTTTTCTTCTTGGAGCCGAAGTGTTGGAGCTTGCCAAAGAGGAAGCAGATTTGGGCCCGGAGCAGAGGAGCTTGGCCAGCAGAGGAGGAGGCGTGAAGAGGAAGTAGAACAAAGGAGGTGTGCGGAGGAGCGAGCGGAGCAGAGGAGGAGGCGTGAAGAGGAAGCATATTCGTTTTTCTTCATGGAGCCGAAGTGTTGGAGCTTGCCAAAGAGGAAGCAGATTTGGGCCCGGAGCGAGGAGCTTGGCCAGCAGAGGAGGAGGCGTGAAGAGGAAGCAGAGCAGAGGAGGCGTGAAGAGGAAGCAAATTCGTTTTGCTTCATGGAGCCGAAGTGTTGGAGCTTGCCAAAGAGGAAGCAGATTTGGGCCCGGAGCAGAGGAGCTTGGCCAGCAGAGGAGGAGGCGTGAAGAGGAAGCAGAGCAGAGGAGGCGTGAGGAGGAGCGAGCGGAGCAGAGGAGGAGGCGTGAAGAGGAAGCAAATTCGTTTTTCTTCTTGGAGCCGAAGTGTTGGAGCTTGCCAAAGAGGAACCCAGATTTGGGCCTGGGTTCACGTGCCAAACACGCTCCCAGGCACGTGCCCAGGAGGGTCCGGACTGACTCCCAGGCTACCAACGCGGGCTCCCTAGAATTATTCTTAAGTTTCACGAGTGATACAGCAACCAATGAACTGTAACATGGTGAAACAATTTTGCTGGCTTCTTTTGGTCATTTTATTTTTTTATTTTTACAATTTCACATGTTTTAAAGAAAATAGATAAAAAATATAAAAAAGCTAAATACAAAAAAAAAATTTAATGTCAATAATAAATAGCTGACTAGACTTACTCGACATGGGGTTTACCATTTCGGCAGGTGTGCCAATCATACTATATTCATACTGGTTATAAATAGATTTAGTAGGAAAGGTCAGAAAGGTTTCAAAGACTTTCTCTTCATTCTTCAATCATGGAGGTTGAAGTGATTCACTCATGATCTGCTCCAAGATCTCTAAGCACCAGCCTCATGTACTCATTTGCTCAGGTACCCATCTCAACTTCTTCTCCAAACTTTCTATTTTTTATACTTTATTTTTTATGGATGATTAATGGGTTATCTTTGGAAATCAATTTACTGCTGGGTTTCTTACATGGGTACTTGTGAAATTAGCTTAATTTGGCTTTGTTGACTTGATTAAGTTGTACTTCTATAAGTTGAGATGAAGTGGTGAACACCTATTGGTCTGCTTTGTTTCATTTAGTTTGGACTAAGTTTCTACTTTGATGTTGAAACAAACAGAGGATTGTAGATCTGGGTAGTTTAGTAAATGAAAATTGGATAGCTTGCTTCTTGCATTTGGTTGTTTCTATAGTGGCATCGAACTATGCGATTATAATTTCAAATTTCAACCCCTCTGGTTATGTTATCTGTGAGGATCATACAATTTGACCAGGACTCGGGATCAGGATAGTACTGGTTGAATCATAATACTGACTTGAATGTTTATAAATTTTTTCCAGGACATTTCAAAAGAACAAATTCAGTAATTTTTTGATAAATAATTTTATCTTGAGTTCTCTACACTTTAAGCTTTTTTTTGTCCTAAGGGTACTTTTTCAAATCATCACTATTTTATTGATACCTCTAAGGCTCAAACAATTTTGGTTACAAGTGTGACGTGTTAATGTTTTGATGTGCTATCATGTTCTACTTTGGGTCTTAAAGAAATTGTGCTTGGATACTCTTGAGTCAATAATTTTGGATTTATTAATGCTACTTTCTTGCTTTTGTTTTCATCTAAAAATGGGTCAATTAAAAACTTCTTGAGTGTGATAGTAGCTGCTAATTGTGAGATACGCCTAATACCCATTTCTATTTCTTTTGACGTGGCTTTTCTTCAGAGGGATGATATTGAAGTGCTCGATGAACCTCTCTATGCAAATTTCCTTCGTGTAACAGGAGTAGAAAGGCCATACAGGGAAGATGTTTTATCAAAAATGGTATATTGGAATGAGTGCTTTCCGTTTCATGTTTACAGTTTCATCAGCATACCAATGTGTTTTCTCGTATAATTCTTTTTATATATATTAGAATTTTAAAATGCATGTGCCTGACTGAATCTGAAAGATGCTTGAATTGGCATAGGATTCCAATGGTGATCGAGTAATAAACAATGTGATTTTTGGTCCAGGAGAAAAGAAGTATCGCTTCTGCAAGGTATGTAAATTTCTGCATTATGACTGAAGCTTAGTGAAGAAATAGAGTAACTCTCTTTCTCCTTCTTTCTTCTTATTGAGTGAAGGATAGGTGTAACATGCATTTAATTTTCTTATTATTGACAAATTTGAGATTTCATGCCTCCTGCTACGCCAATGAGCATGGCCTTTAACAGAGGCCAAAAACATTAACTGGTTTAGACTTGAGACAACTTGTCTGTTAATTTATTCATCTATTGCTGGTCTTACATTTCAAAGGTCAACGCTACTTAAGGAAAAATGAAGAGTATTTCCTGTGTGTGTTTTTTGGCATGCTTGTTTATTGTAAATGTATTCTTCTCACACCTGATACAATGGAGGGGTAAACTGAAAAGGAAGTACAAAAGCTCCAAAAGTTAACTCTATAAACAAAATGTGGTCAAGAAAAATGAATGCCGAGCCAGATATTCACAATGAAACAGTTTTGGACAAGTTTCTAGGTGTGGCCTAAATCACTTCATGAAACACGAGTATAGGACCATATAATTGAAATATAATTGAAGTGATTTAGGCCACACCTAGAAACTTGTCCAAAACCTCAGTGAGTTGGACAGTTTTATGCTTTATACGATTTATTGGGAATTGCAAATACCCAACGAGCTACTGTGATATTTGTTCACTGTAATTTTGAATATAATGATTGGACTGTTTGCTTTTAAATTGCTTCTATTAGCTTTTACATGCATTAACTTTCTTTTACAGCACATAGCAAAACAGAGAGTACCTGGGTTGACCAATGATTTGATGAAGAAAGGAAAGCACTTCATATTGATAAGAAATCCTCTTGATATTTTGGTAAGATGTTTATGTTAGTGCATTCAAGTTTTTATTCAAAATTTGTACATATTAACGACAGTGAAGATAAAAAATGCATTCTACATTACTAACTCTTTATAACTGATGCTACTTTATGTGCATACCCTGGTTTCCCGTTTCCATTTTATGCTTAATTCTAAGCCCTATAATAGTCAGTGCATATATTAAGTTCTATTTCATTTGTGTTACAATATTCATTTCTAGATTTTTTCTCTGTGTTACTGTTATCACACTATGCTTCTTTGATGTTTTGTCAGCCATCCTTTGACAAAGTTGTCCCACCAACCTTCTTGAGCTAGGTTTGGCAGATTTGGTTTCCATATACAGCGAGCTCTGTGAGCTTGGAGCAGCTCCTCCTATCATTGATGCATCAGATCTTCAACAAGATCCCGAGGTATTTCTAACTCAATTCATATGTGCTACAATATGAATTCTTTGAGGTTGTCCTATAAAGGAATTCCTTTTCTCTATGATGCATCCCATCTTGACACTATGGTGGTGTTTGTTCTTTTAAGTGCTCAGAAGCTAACCTCTAGCTAGAGTTGGAAATTCTAAATGAGCTGATGTTTCACTTCTGAATGAGTTGTTGATTAGAAGTTGTGAAATTAAAGGTATTTGGTTTAGTTGCTAAATGGAAACTGTTTGATAATTTTGCCCCATGAGCTGAATAAAAAATATGACATAAATATTGTGCTTAAAATCATACCCAAAAATTATCCAACTCCTAGATAATGTTGCAATATCTTTCATTGCAAGAATATCGAAATATGACCAACCAAATTTCTTACTAATATTTCATTTGTGTTACGGTGTGTATATAGTTGTCAATAGGCTGGCAATTAGGCTGTCAATTAGAGATTCTAATTGATATAGTTTCCTAGTTTAGATTTAATAGTTTGTATATAAATACATGTAATACTTCAATGAAATACACAAGAAAGTATTCTCTTAATATCTTATAACATGGTATCAGAGCCACTTAGGGTTTGAGATTAAAATTCGAAATTTGAAGTTAGGGCATAATATTCGAAGTTCGAAGTTTGAAGTTTGGTTCTCACCGTCGTTAGAACTCCCAGGCCGCCAGATCGACTCCTTCAGCACCAACAGCAGCCGTTTGACCCTCCAACAGGCGTCGACTTCGACTCTTTCAGCCATCGATCGAAGTCGATCCGCCGTTCGACTCCTCCAGCACCAACAGAAGCCGTTCGACTCCTCCAGGCACCAACAGATCCAGCCTCCGTTCGACGTCGATCGACCTATCCAGTCAGTCGATCGTCTCCTCCAGTCGACTCCTCCAGTCGATCGTCCCTTCCAGTCGAAGCTTCCAGTCGCTGCTTCCAGTCGACGCTTCCAGTCGCTGGCTGCCTCCAGTCGACGCTTCCAGTCGCTAAATTAGATCCCAAGTCTTTGAAATGTGTCTTCCTTGGTTATTCTCGTCTTCAGAAGGGTTATAGGTGTTATTGTCCCAATCTTAACAAATATCTAGTCTCAATTGATGTTACCTTCCTGGAAGACACACCTTATTTTCCGTCTTCATCCGTTCCCACTCGCCAGGGGGAGGATGATGATTTGTTAGTCTATTCCATCACATCCTCTGCACCCGTCTCGGCACCAGCACCTGTTTCGGCACCAGCACCTGTCTCAGAACCAGCTCCTGTCAAGCCTCCTATTATTCAGGTTTACTCCAGGCGTCCACCTATTGATTCATGTCCTGCACCTGCTCCTTCGTCATCAGATCCAGTCCCGAGCGATGATCTTCCTATTGCATTGCGCAAAGGTAAACGTCAGTGTGCTTATCCTATTTCTTCCTTTGTTTCTTATGATAACTTGTCATCTACCTCTTGTTCTTTTATTGCTTCCCTTGATTCTATCTCTCTTCCTAAAACTGTTCGTGAAGCCATATCTCATCCTGGTTGGCGTAATGCAATGATAGAGGAGATGAATGCTTTAGATGACAATGGTACTTGGGACTTGGTCGATTTACCTGCAGATAAAAGGGCTATAGGTTGCAAATGGGTCTTCGCTGTTAAGGTCAATCCAGATGGGTCAGTTGCCCGATTGAAAGCCCGTCTTGTTGCAAAGGGCTATGCTCAAACCTATGGGGTTGATTACTCTGACACTTTCTCTCCTGTTGCAAAGTTAACCTCTGTTCGGTTATTTATTTCCATGGCGGCTTCCCATCATTGGCCTTTACATCAGCTTGATATCAAGAATGATTTTCTTCATGGTGATCTTAAGGAGGAGGTGTATATGGCGCAACCTCCTGGTTTTGTTGCTCAGGGGGAGTCAAGGCGAGTTTGTCGTCTTCGAAAATCTTTATATGGTTTGAAACAGAGTCCTCGTGCTTGGTTTGGAAAGTTTAGTCAGGCTGTTGAGAAATTTGGTATGAAGAAAAGCAAGTCTGACCACTCTGTCTTCTACAAACGATCTGCAGCTGGTATCATTCTGTTAGTTGTGTATGTGGATGACATTGTAATTACTGGAAATGATACTAGAGGTATCTCATCTCTTAAATCTTTCCTTCATACTCAGTTTCACACGAAGGATTTGGGGGTGTTAAAGTATTTCTTGGGAGTTGAAGTCACTCGGAGTAAACAAGGTATATTTCTATCTCAGAGAAAATATGTCCTTGACTTATTATCTGAGACAGGTAAATTGGGAGCAAAGCCTTGTAGTGCTCCAATGACTCCAAATGTACACCTTACAGAAGTGGGGGAACCATTTGAAGATCCTGAAAGATATCGAAGGTTGGTTGGGAAGTTGAATTACCTTACCGTGACTCGTCCAGATATTGCATACTCAGTCAGTGTTGTCAGTCAGTTTCTGTCTTCCCCCACAATCCATCATTGGGCCGCGTTAAAACAAATTTTGGGTTACTTGAAAGGAGCACCAGGACGAGGTATCGTGTACAAAAATCATGGGCACACTCACATTGAATGTTTTTCAGATGCCGATTGGGCAGGTTCCAAAATGGATAGACGATCCACTTCAGGTTTTTGTATCTTTGTTGGCGGGAATTTGGTCTCATGGAAGAGTAAGAAGCAAAGCGTTGTGTCAAGATCCAGTGCAGAGTCTGAATATAGGGCTATGGCACAGTCTGTATGTGAGATAATTTGGATATATCAGCTCTTGACTGAAGTAGGAATTAAAACTACAGTACCAGCGAAATTGTGGTGTGATAACCAAGCTGCTCTTCATATTACATCTAATCCTGTGTTTCATGAACGGACTAAGCACATTGAAATTGATTGTCATTTTATTCGTGAGAAAATTCAACAAGGCTCGATTTCTACTGGTTATGTGAAAACTGGAGAACAACTAGGGGACATCTTCACGAAAGCATTACATAGGGTTCGGGTTGACTATCTTTGTAACAAGCTGGGCATGATTAACATTTATGCTCCAGCTTGAGGGGGAGTGTTACGGTGTGTATATAGTTGTCAATAGGCTGGCAATTAGGCTGTCAATTAGAGATTCTAATTGATATAGTTTCCTAGTTTAGATTTAATAGTTTGTATATAAATACATGTAATACTTCAATGAAATACACAAGAAAGTATTCTCTTAATATCTTATAACAATTTGCAATATGATGTCGTAGATTAACCATATCGGTTTGTTCACGTGATCATAATACTTGAGACAGTTTTGGTTGTTCACCATCACTTTGCCCGAGTTCTTCGTGCATCAAATGTTCATTAGCCCAATGATTGAATAAATCATCATTTAATTTAACACAACGAAGGAAGTTGTGTATCGCCTTCCACCACCACTAGAACCACGCAATATCACTCTATGTTCCTTGTAAATTTCCAACAACTGAAGGAAGATAAAGATGAGTGAGGAGGAAGAGGCGGAGAAGGGGAGGGGGGAGTAGTGGTGGTGGAGAAAACATTTCTCACGTGATAGAGTAGATGGAGAAGAGGGATGGCTGGTGGAGAAGAGAAATAACGTCAGTCATTACAAATGTATTGTGTGGTTATTATTGGAATAAATTTCACTAAGCACACAGTGCTAAGTGATCAACACCCCCCATGGTGCTTACTCCAATCAGAAGTTCAACTGCTAATTGGAAGTAAAATCAAACACTCTCGTAGGGTGTCTCACTTCTTATTAAGACTTCTGGAACAAAAAACAAACACCCTGTATGCCATATGATCTTGACACTATGCATCATTTATTCTAGCATTCACATAGGATCTGTCCATATTCTATAATTATTATCATTGTTGAAAGACAGAGAAAAAAAGGTTATATGGATCAAGTGATATTTTAAAATAAATACATGAAATTCGTAAATGAAGTTTGTTGCTTTTGGTGTTTTCTTAGCACCCAGAATAATGAAACTGTTTTTTAGTCTATTCGAAATTACGCTCCTGTTATTTGTTCTATTTGAAATTATTCCCCATGTTATTTCTTGGTTTTTTTTTTTTTGGGTATAATACTCTGTGATCTTGCTCATGGCTTCACGCTTCTCAGTGCAGCATCAAAGATGGAACTCTCTGTTTGCAGTTTTTGTTACTATTGATTTATGTCCCCTCTGATCAAAATTATACTCAATGTTAACTTTTATGATTGAGATTACAGGTTATTGCTTTTATTCTCTTTCTTTTGCTACAACAATGTGTTCCATTTTCTGCAGGCTATTTTGCGCGGTCTTTGTGAAGACTTGGGTGTTTCATTTCAGACGTCAATGCTCAAGTATGCAAAAGTTAATGTATCGTTGACTTACGAAGTTTTTGGCCTGCTTTACATAGGGTGCCTTTTTTTTTTAGTTTACATGTATAATGTGCTTAAAACTCAAAGGCTTTTTTTTATTCATTTTTTGTTAATTTTAGGACAGAATTATAGTATATTTTCAGTTTTTATAGAAGTTTGGGTTGCCAGACTGAACCTGCATAATCATCGGAATATCAACTGCTTGTTTGATATGTCATTTAAGATTGTTTGGATGAGAAACTTTTTTTTCCAGATGGGAAGCTGGTCCAAAATCAGTAGATGGGGTTTGGGCTCCATGGTAGTATACATAAGTCAACATGTTTCACATTAGCAAGAGAGTATCCCTTGGTAAGTTATACTTGTAGATTTATTTTGTCTTCCAAAGAGAGTATCCCAACGGCCGGTCCCAAGCCCGGATAAAGGAGGAGGGTTGGTGTTAGGCTTGTGATAGCCAACCGTAAAAAAACCCATCACATCCCTTTTCATGGATATTGGTTCAAAAAGATTAATGCAGAAGGATAGGGCGTCCCCCGCTATAAGCGACGCGCTGCACCTACGCTCGGGTGTAGTGACAAATGAGCAAGGTGCGCTGCAGCGGCGCCCGGCTGTAGTGTTAAATAGGCAAGGGTTCTCGCACCTTTCTGGACGGGGGCGAGTAAAGAAGCTAGTCCAGGTTAGAGCTAGAGATAGAATGATTAGATTAGCCTCTTGGAACATAGGAACCTTGACGGGAAAGACAATAGAATTAGTGGATGTCATGCGTAGGAGGAAAGTAAACATAGTTTGTCTTCAAGAGACAAAATGGAAGGGGAACAAGGCTAAAGATTTAGGAGGGTTCAAACTCTTCTACTCTGGTAAAGATGGCACTAGGAACGGGGTGGGAATAGTGATAGATAAAGTTTTTAAGGATGCAGTAGTCGACGTTAGGAGGTTTGGGGATAGAATCATAAGTATTAAATTAGCTTTAGAACTAGAGATAGTGCATGTTATTAGTGGGTTTGGACGAGGAGACTAAGAAGGATTTTTGGGACTCTTTAGAGGAGTTAGTTCTTGGAATTCCCTCTTCCGATAGGGTTTTCCTAGGCGGGGATTTGAATGGCCATGTCGGTAAGGATAGAGTTGGGTATGAGAGGGTACATGGAGGTCAAGGCTTTGGGGATCGAAACACTGCGGGGATTTCTATTCTAGATTTTGTTTTAGCTCAGGATTTTGGGATCGTAAATACTTTTTATAAGAAGAGGGAAAATCACTTGGTGACCTTTGCGAGTGGGCATAATAGAAGTCAAATTGATTATTTTCTTGTGAAGAGACACGATTTAGGTAGGTGTAAAAATTGTAAGGTTATACCAGGAGAGTGTCTGACATCCCAACATAGGCTGTTAGTTCTCGATTTTTGTCTTAAGAGTAGGGGTCGTATTGCTATAGAACAGGTTAGATCGAGAATTAAGTGGTGGACCTTACAGGGAGATGTGTGCCAAAGATTTCGAAAGAGGATTTTGGGTGGCCAGTCAGTTTCAGAGGGTGGGGAGAATCTAGAACCAAAGGATAGGACTAGTAGCGCGGATCTTTTTGAACATTTGGCAAACCGAATAAGAAGATGTGCGAAGGAAGAGTTAGGACAGGCCAAAAGAGGAGGTTTCTATGGTAAGGAGACATGGTGGTGGAACGCGGATGTGCAACAAACCATTGCGGAAAATAAAAGATGCTTTAAGGCGTGGCAAAATGATAGGTGCCTAGAGTCGTATGAGCTTTATAAGCAGGCTAAGAAGTTGAGTAGTAGAGCAGTAGGGGAAGCTAAGAAGAGAGCGTATGATGCTCTTTATAATAGGCTAGGTACGAAGGAAGGGGAGAAGGATATTTTCAAGATAGCGAAGGCTAGAGAACGAAAAACTAGGGACTTGAGTCATGTTAAGTGTGTTAAGCATGAGGATGGAAGAGTCTTAATGCAGGATAAAGCTATTTTAGATAGATGGAAGGATTACTTTTGGAACCTACTCAATGGAACACATGTAGGGGAGTTAAACTTGGAGGGGTATGCTTCACAGGAAGGGAGAGATCGCGTGTTCCATCGCAGAGTTAGTGCCACAGAAGTGAGAGAAGCTTTAAAAAGAATGAAGACAGGGAAGGCCGTTGGACCGGATGATATACCAATTGAAGCATGGAAATGTCTGGGAGAAGTTGGGATTCAATGGCTAACTAAGCTCTTTAATAGGATTTTGGAAACTAGAAAAATGCCAGATTCATGGAGGCATAGCATTGTGGTACCAATTTATAAGAACAAAGGGGATATCCAGAATTGCTCGAACTATAGAGGGATAAAGCTTATGAGTCATACGATGAAACTTTGGGAGAGGGTTATAGAACAAAGACTTAGGAGTTTAACCACGATTTCGGAGAATCAATTTGGATTTATGCCAGGTAGGTCTACTACGGAGGCCATCTTCCTGCTTAGGCAAACTGTAGAAAAATATCGAGAGGCACGTAAGAGTTTGCATATGGTTTTTATTGATCTGGAGAAAGCATATGATAGGGTCCCCAGGGAGTTAATTTGGTGGGTGCTTCAAAGGAAGAAAGTGTCTCAATGTTATGTCGATATCATTAAGGATATGTATGAAGGGGTTGTAACAAGTGTTCGCTCAGTAGGTGGGATGTCTAGTGAATTTCCAGTGACAGTAGGACTACATCAAGGGTCGGCGTTAAGTCCATATCTCTTTGCTTTGGTCATGGATGAGTTGACGAGACATCTGCAAGAAGATGTACCTTGGTGCATGTTATTTGCAGATGATATTGTCTTAATGGATGAGACTAGTGCAGGTTTAGGTCAGAAATTAGTTAAGTGGCAGGAGGCTTTAGAGAGTAAAGGTTTTAGAATTAGCCGTTCGAAGACGGAGTATCTAGTGTGCAACTTTGGGTGTGAACCACGAGGGAGAAGTCATTCAATTGAGATCGAAGGTGTTGAGGTCCCGGAGTGTGAGGCTTTTCGATATCTAGGGTCTATAATTCAAAAGAATGAGGCTATTGGAGCAGATGTAGACCACAGGATTAAAACTGGTTGGTTGAAATGGCGAATGGCGTCAGGAGTATTGTGCGATAGAAGGATGCCTGCAAGGCTAAAAGGGAAATGCTATAAGACAATTGTTCGACCAGCCATGCTATACGGTTCAGAATGTTGGGCTACTACGGGACAACATACGCATAGGATGGCAGTAGCAGAAATGCGTATGTTAAGGTGGATGTGTGGTAAAACTCGTAAGGATAAGATTAGAAATGAAAGAATTAGGAGATACTTAGGTGTAGCGCCCATAGAGGAAAAAATTAGAGAAAGACGTTTAACTTGGTTTGGTCATGTGCGGAGGAGACCAAGCACGGCGCCAATTAGAAAATGTTTAGATTGGCAAGTTAATGGAGGGTGTAGACGGAGGGGACGACCGTTGAAAACTTGGATGAAGACGGTGAATGAAGATATCATTGAGCTTGGATTAGGTGAGGAAATGTGGGAAGATCGCATTGCTTGGAGAACCAAAATTCATGTAGCCGACCCCGAAAATCTCGGGAATGGGCTTTGATGATGATGATGATGATATATATATATATAATTTTTTTTTCTTTTGTGATATCGAATGTTCTCTGACAACATGGTTACTCATGAAATCTCTACTCTATATCTATATATCATCATCATCATCATCAAAGCCCATTCCCGAGATTTTCGGGGTCGGCTACATGGATTTTGGTTCTCCAAGCAATGCGATCTTCCCACATATCCTCGCCTAATCCAAGCTCAATGATATCTTCATTCACCGCCTTCATCCAAGTTTTCAACGGTCGTCCCCTCCGTCTACACCCTCCATTAACTTGTCAATCTAGACATTTTCTAATTGACGTCGTGCTTGGTCTCCTCCGCACATGACCAAACCAAGTTAAACGTCTTTCTCTAATTTTGTCCTCTATGGGCGCTACACCTAAGTATCTCCTAATTCTTTCATTTCTAATTTTATCCTTACGAGTTTTACCACACATCCACCTTAACATACGCATTTCTGCTACTGCCATCCTATGCGTATGTTGTCCCGTAGTAGTCCAACATTTTGAACCGTAGATATACTCTATATCTATATATAAGAGGGATATATTTATCAGAAGCTGAAGATATATTGTAGAGAGAACCTATTTTCTTTGTAGATTAAAATGGGAGTTTGACTTGCTTAAGATGATATCCACACAATTTGGATTAATGGACCCCATTACATAGTCTATTTGCAAACATCAAGAACTAAAATCCATTTCAAAGAACTTTCAAATATTCTTCTGAAACTAGATAAAGATTTCTCCATGTTATATTTGTCACATGTTCATTTGATCTAGTGAGAGTCTCTTAAAAAGGGACATATGTGGTTGTGGGCATGTGATGTCAGAAAACTTACTTATCAGAGGTTTTAAAATCATTCATATTTGTGCTAGTGTATGCAAGTAAATCTGTTCATTTAGTTACACTAGAACCAACGACTAAGCAATTATGAAAAATGGAAAATCTATTTGAGAGGTCACACTAGGTTATGCAATATATACTTGCAAACAAGATTGCTTGTAATATATTTTCTTCAGCCTGTTCCATCTTTCCTGTATGACTTGTTGGAGCAAACCTTTCCTTTCTACAACATGCTAAGGCGCAAGTGTAGGCGGATCAACTGCTTTGCTTACTCCCAGTCTTCCTGTTCCTGCAAATGCAAAGATTCTTGTTTGGGTGGGTGACGAGATTGTACCCCGTGACAGTGCAAAGGTATTCATGCATTGAGTTTTTTATGATCAGTTTCTACTGAGATTTTATGCAAATACAATTTTTGCACTTTATCTTATACGTAGATATTTATTTCTAGAGTTTCTTTACTCATTGTCTGGTTGTGCTACTTAAAGGTTTCAGTATTGGACTCAGTTGTCCAAGGGGGTGATGCCGCTTGGGAAGGACTTCGGATTTACAATGGGAAGGTCTTTAAGCTTGAGGAACATTTAGATCGGTTTGTAAATTATTGCTGCAGAGGTTCATTTTCTAAGTTTAAAAAATAAAAATAAAATAAATAAATAAATAAATAAATAAAATAAAATAAAAAACATTACTTGAATGGTTAAAGAAATATTTGGGCAAAATAAAAACCAAACAATTATGTGTGTGATTCTTCGAAGCCCTTGAAGTTTGACCTCTTTGTTGAGAAATCATTCAATGAAGAGCCCTAACCTCCCTTACTGCGAAGGAAGATGGATTCTGTCCAACCATATGTCAGATAGTCATTTTTCTTATACTCTCTATTAATGTGATTCCATCTAATGCATAGAATTGATGTCTTTGTCGGGCTGTTTGACTCTGCAAAAGCTCTGGCATTCATTAATGTTCCAACCCGTGAAGAGGTGAGGTGAGAAATTGAAGATAACCATTTTTTATTAGAAAATATTTTTGTTGTTTACTGTTAAATATTTTATCATGCAAATTGTTCACTAACAGGATCTTGATTGGTTTTGTGTCACTTTTGTTCCTTTGGCGTCCATATCCTAGATAAATGTATGACAATTTCCGATTTATGATTTTTTTGGTCAACAACTTGCAGGCAAGGCAGCCATTTTCAAAACTCTCAATTCAAATGGCATGTACGACAATGCTCACGTCCAACTTACGCTAACACAAGGAAAGAAGGTTATTTCTAATGGCGCTTTTTGACAGTTATTAATATGACTATATTAACTAGTCTTTTATTTAGATTCCCCTGTTCCAGAGATTAAGCCATCGAAAGTAGGCTCTGGTTCTGATTCCTTCGTCAATTCCAGGCAAAACTTGATACTACCTTGAATGGTGTTAGGTTACCTCCCATTTCTTAAGAAATGTTTTTGAGTGACGAATCTGCCTCAGTTATGTCATAAATTCAATTCCATGCCCTTGGATAATTATAGGTTGCAATTTGTGTGGGTTGATAACCTCTGTTTTCTCTTGAAAATCATTTGATGAACCTTGACTGAAATTACCAATTACTAATCTTGTCTTTTATAGGTGACCTCTGGCATGAGTCCTGCATTCAATCTTTATGGTTGCACCTTAATCGGTAAAAGCATTCTTAATCTTCTTTCTCCAGCTATATTTCCAGCCGCTTGGCTTGTTAATAATTGGTAATGATAAGAATCTCATGTATAATATGTTATATTACTGAAACAGTGATTTACAAGATAAAATTGACTGATATCTCAAGGAAAATGCATTGAATTTACTAAAAATTTGAGTATAGGATATTCTTGACTTTTATCACTCAGATGTTATAGTAGACCTGTCAATGGATCAGATTTTAATCCAAATCCAATCCGAATTCGATGTATTTAATAAGAGATGGATTTAAGGGTTCACTCTGATAATTCAATTATGATCCGAATCCGCTTGTCCAATAATTTAATGGAATAAATATGGATTTGAGCATATCCGATCTGATCTGATCTGATCCTATATAATATAATATATATATTATATATTTTACAAGTATTAAATACATATATATAGTTATGTATGACAATTCTAAAAAATAAGTTAACAAGTAAAAAAATTTGGATCGAATTATCTAATCGAATATTCGATAAGGTAGCAAATTGGATATGGATTTGATTGTTGATAATTCATTGGATTATCGGATCGGATTGAACTATTTTCCTTATCGAATCGGATCGAATCCAAGCTAAGCTGTTCCATATCTAATCCGTTTACAGGTCTATGTTATAGCCTTGAAATAAAATCACCTAGTTTGTGTGCAATGGCAACTCGTCCTGAACTAGAACATAAAGAGTTGATTTTTATGGTATCAGCCCGTGACTGACGGAAGACATTCTTTATCAGCTTTCTCAATTTGGACTATTGTCTTTTTGCAAAAAATGCAGTACTCGCTGAATGGAAACCACCTGTTTATGATAATACTAAGGGAATAATGTTGGTGACTGCTACCACACGCAGAAACTCCCCAAACGCAAGTTTTATGGTGTCTTGTTCCATTTTTCCTTTTTTTGTGCATCCATTGGGAGCTTTAGAAGAAACTTTCATTACATCCTCCCTGTTATTTGTCATGTATCACTCAGTTGAATTGATGTTTGGCTTTTCTTTTCTCCAGAACCTGAATTCAAAGATTCACCACAACAATCTTCTGAACAACATACTTGCAAAGGTTAAAGTCCTTTTCTCTACTTGACCATTTATTCTATATAAGATGTATGTAAATATCTAGGGTTGGCAAAGGAAACCGTGCATGCTATACATAGACCTGGCACGGTTCCTAACTGTGTACCCGATTCTGATTACCTGGGCCTGGGTAGACCTGACCCGCCATCATGCGGGTTAAAAATGTAAATTTTGTTTTTTTTAATTATAAATTTTGTAAGTACAAGGGTAAAACAAGAGTACTACTTCAGTTAGCATACACCAAGCATTTCCAAGCGATTATAGGAATAGTTAAAACTAAACAATATGAAATGGAAAACATAAATTTATGTATCCCAGGCAGGGAACTTCATTCCGAGATCCAAGCTGAGCCTACATTGGAATTACAGACCCAACCTGGGACCCGCTTAAAAAGACCAGAACTGAACCATTAGGGTAGGGCTGGGCCGGGTACCCATCTGGTTGGGCCAACTTGCCACCCTATAACTATGGGAGTGAGCGGACGCCTGTCACAAATAATTTCCATTGTCCTCTCTTGATTTTCTTACATTCACATTGTAGGCCATTGTTGGAGTTTCTAACAATTCAACCCGATGTAGCCTAGCCAACCAAGTTGGAAAACAGTGATTTTCCAATTTAACAAAAAATTTATTTGATATTTTGTCATCTCTGACTATATTTCAAGGTTGGTTTGATGAGTTCCATAGTATTAAACAATACATTTTCTGGAAAGGCCCCGTGTGCATTATGATTCTGTGAAAAGTGGATTTATGAGTCCATGATCATGTGACAGGTTGAAGTATGCGCTATTGTTAATATTGTGTTGGCCTTTTTTTTTAGCTGTTTGCTATGGTGCAGGTTGAGGGGAATCTTCGCAAAGGCAGATGATGCAATCACGTTGGACAAAGATGGTTATCTGTCAGAAACCAGTGCCACAAACATTGTGAGGGTTTGCCTTTTGAATTTTCTGTATCTATTATAAAGAGAGTCAGCAGTATTTTGCTCAGCGGAGTAGAGCAATCTCTGTCTACCAGTGAAATGTTGACACTTTCTGTTTTGTATTGCAGTTCTTAGTGAAGAAAGGGCGGGTGCTGACTCCTCATGCTGATTATTGTCTTCCGGGAATAACTCGAGCAACTGTAAGCTGCACGAACTTCCATTGCTTTTGATCTATTCGTGTTTCTCATGAAAAAATTTGAACATTCTTACCTTTGGAGTCACATCATGAAATCATTCATTTGTTGGTAATAGCTTGATCTTTCTTCGGTTCTACAGGTCATGGAACTTGTGGTAAAAGAAAATTTCATCTTAGAGGAGCGAAATATAAGTCTATCAGAGTTCCACACTGCAGATGAGGTCATTGTTTCCTCTCCACTTAAAAGGACTGCCAACAATTCTCTTATATATACGATTATTTCTAGGGTACCCTAGATAACTATGAGTCATACAAACTGTAGAATAATATATTATAACATGTTGTACAAGGCTTGAGTTCCACCATTTCTGTAGTTAAAAATCAACTCAGCTGGATGATCATAAACATATGTTCTCGAGCAAGAAAGAAAAATCCCGAAGGAAATTAATTTATTAGATAGATGGATTTTGCTATTTTTCCTGTGTTGTTAGACTTTGCATTTTTGTGATACAACTAAGTGTTAGGAGAGGCCAAAAGAGGAGGTGTATATGATAAGGAGTCGTAATGGTGGAACGTTGATGTGCAACAAGCCATTACAAAAAAAGAAAAGATGTTTTAAAGAGTGGTAAAGAGAAAGATGCCTAGAATCTTATGAGCTCTATAAGTAAGTTAAGAGGTTGAGTAGTAAAGCAGTAGAGGAAGCTAAAAAGAAAGCAGATGATGATTTGTATAATAGGCTAGGTACAAAGAAAGGGGATAAGGATATCTTCAAGATAGCTAAAGCCGAGAACAAGAAACTAGGGATTTGAGTCATGTTAAGTTTGGTAAGCATGAAGATAGAAAAGTTTTAATGCAGGATAAAGCTATTTTAGATAGATGGAGGAATTGCTTTTCGAACCTATTCAATGGGACGCATGTAAGAGAGTTAAACTTGGAGGGGTATGCTTCACAAGATGGGAGACATCGTGTGTTCCATCGCAGAGTCAGTGCCAAAGAAGTAAGAGAAGCTTTGAAAAGAATGAAGGCAGTTGGACCGGATGATATACCAATTGAAGCGTGGAAAAGTCTAAGAGAAGTTGTGATTCAATGGCTAACTAGACTCTTTAATAGGATTCTGAAAACTAGAAAAATGTCATATTCATGGAGGCACAACATCGTTGTACCAATTTATAAAAATAAGGGGAATATTCAGAACTGCTCAAACTATAGAGAGATAAAGCTTATGAGTCATAAACCTTATAAGTCATACAATGAAACTTTGGGAGAGTGTCATAAAACAAAGACTTAGAAATTTAACCACTATTTTGGAAAATCAATTTGGATTTATGCCGAGTAGGTCTACTATGGAAACCATCTTCTTGCTTAGGAAAATTATAGAAAATATCGAGAAGAACGTAAGAGTTTGTATATGGTTTTATTGATATGGAGAAAGCCTACGACATGGTCCCCAGGGAGTTAATTTTGTGGGTGTTTGAAATGAAGAAAGTGTCTCAATGTTATATCGATATCATTAAGGATATGTATGAAGGGGCTATAACAAGTGTTCGCTCAGTAGGCGAGATGTCCAATAATTATCAGTGTCAGTAGGGCTACATCAAGGGTCGGCCTTAAGTCCATACCTTTTTGCTTTGGTAATGGATGAGTTGATGAGATATCTGCAGGAAGATGTACCTTGGTGCATGTTATCTGCAGATGATATTGTCTTAATTGATAAGACTAGTAAAGGTTTAGGTCGAAAATTAGATAGGTGGTGGGAGGCTTTAGAAAGCAAGGGTTTTAGAATTAGTAGTTCGAAGACAAAATCTCTAGTGTGCAACTTTGGTTGTGAATCACAAGAGAGGAGTAATGCAATTGAGATCGAAGGCGTGGAGGTTACAAAGTGTGAGGCTTTTCGATATCTAGGATCTATAATTCAAAAGAATGAGGCTATTGGAGAAGATTTATACCATAGGATTAAAGTTGGTTTGACGAAATGGAGAATGACGTCGGGAGTTTTATGTGATAGAAGGATACCTGCAAGGTTAAAAGGGAAATGTTATAAAACAATTGTTCGACCAGCCATACTATACAGTTCAGAATGTTGGGCTACTATGGGACAACATATGCATAAGATGACGGTAGCAAAAATGCATATGTTAAGATGTATGTGTGGTCAAACTTGTAAGGATAAAATTAGGAATGAAAGAATTAGGAGATACTTAGGTGCCAAATGTGTGATGGCTCAGTGGCTAAGCAGTAGCGGATGGTATCACTAGGTCACAAGGTCGAATCCAACTGGCGGCATTTGGAGCGGATGGTATCACTAGGTCGCAGGGTCAAATCCAACCGGCGGCATTTGGGGTGGGAGGGGTTAAGCGTGTCACACCGTTATGGTCTACCGGCTGGTGTTGGCTCTCTTTTTCAACGTTTGCATCTTTGATTACTTATTTGAACAAGATATTTTGTATAATTGCTTATTTTTGTAGAAGTTTGTCATCTTTGACTAACAAAAAGAGTTTGGCTCTCAGGTATAGACAACGGGAACATTGCATCTTTGATTGCTTATTTGAACAAGATCTTTTGTACAATTGCTTATTTCTGTAGAAGTCTGTCATCTTTGACTAACAAAAAAGAGTTTGGCTCTCAGGTATGGACAACGGGAACAATGGGAGAGCTCACACCAGTAAGTTCACTTTGTTTCTAAAAATAATAGTTGAATCCATGAGAGAGTATGCATGAATGCAACAATTGTACGCGTTGTTTAAACTCATGATTGGAAATGTCTTTTACCACTCCTATTCTAATTTCCAACTTCTAAATAAATTTTCTTATTATTAACTGCATATAAATTGAGCTCAGTTTGCTTTCAAGAAAGAGTTGGTAGCAACCAAATCCAAGATTCCAAAAGTTGTCTTTCTTATCTTTGTTTTTCACATGCTCACGATCCTGAGATAGAATAAAGTTTGCCATAATTTGAACAAGTATTAGTCCTCTGTTGACTATACAGCATTTTACCATGTCTGCATCAAAATCATGTTCTTTTTGCTCCATAATGCCATTCTTCCCCTTAACAGAGGAATTGATCCAATAAAATTTCTAACCAATGGAGTTCATTTACCAGGTTGTTATCATTGATGGACGTGTTATTGGCAATGGAGAAGTTGGGCCTGTGACTCTGAAGCTGCAAGATTCTTTCAAAAACTTAACAGAAGAATTAGGGGTACCGATACCCATGTCTTCTGAGAGTTAAATATGGCATACTCAAAGAGGTGTTTGTGTGTTCAATGACCTGAGCATTGCACATCTAAATTATCTGGAGGTTTTCCTGTGTACATGAACTCTTATGCATCAATAAAATCTGATTTTGGAATCTTCAGCTGGTGCGGAGTTTTTCAGTTACAATTTTGAGTTTGGATGTATGTAACTAGTATTCATTCATTATTTCTTATTTCTGTCTGGTCAGACATGCAATATTAAGATAAAGCAGTACCATGTCGATAAACCGAGGAAACAAAATCAAGTTAACCGCAGCCACTGGCTGGATGGATCTAGGAATCACCTTATGTCATTTAAGCAATACCCATGTCTGGGACACAATTTACCAGGCACTCCAAACCTAGTACCCACCATTTAGTGGCTAAATAAACCAATCTTATGACACAATTTTAAGTTTTTAACCTCCCTAGTCTTGATCAGTTCTTGATATTTCCCAGAAACAGTCTGTATGACATTTACGTAGGTTTTATCATCAAAGAAATCAGATAGATTTATGCATGTTAGCCCATCTAACCAAGAAAACTAGAGATGGTGACCCTCACCTTATATGTAAACTTTTCTGATATCTTATCTTAGACCATCCATACCTTTATCGTATCCAAAATATGCCTGGCGTAGCCTCTTAATGATTTTGAATGGCAAAGTATAGCTTCAATATTCCAAAAACTAACTATGCAACAATAATGTAAATGCGTACAAATGTCGGAAAAAGAAAAAAGATATGGTCACGAGGCTGTCATGATGCCGAAATATCTCGCCTCTTTGGAATTATTTTGAATGTTGGCACCACGTTGTGCTCCAGAAACAACAAAGGATGATGGATAAAATGGAGCATAATTGGGTTGAGCTAATGTGACCCCAAGTAATTTTTCCTTCTATCAATCTCAAAACAAGCTTTCAGACCTTAATAGAGAACTTTTGTGCAGCAAGTGCTTCAGCCTCGAGAGTTGGCTCCCACAGTATCGTTGTCTCTGCTAGCAACGAGGTCACAACGTATGGGTCCATGTTTGAAGCTGGACGGCGATCTTCCAAGTAACCTAAAAGGAACAAAATAATACAACAGGATTATAAACAATATCCTTACAACTTCAGGACTATATAACACTAGTCATATTAGATCTACATTAGCCAGTTCCTTGATATACATTAACTAAGCACACACACCTTTGCCCTGTTTCTCAGTTTCACGGCCCACACGGATTGAGCATCCACGATTAGCCACTCCCTGAAGGTTGCAAAAAAAATCTCAAAAGAACTTTTAGGTGGTAATAGGGTAACTAAGACAGATGCCGACATTTCTAAACATACCCAAGAGAATGAGTTGATGTCAGCGGTTTCATGCTTCCCGGTCAACCTTCGCTCGTTCCCTTCTCCGTAGGCACTGATATGGTCCTTGTGGCGCAGCGACAAGTTCAGAATTGCCTTCTTTATAACCTCAAATCCTCCCTCCTCTCTCATACTCTTTGTACTGTAAACACAATCATGATTAAGAACATGTTAACAGCAGACACTGTATTATCTAATGCAACATTTGAATATAAGAAAATGATTCTGATCAACAAACAAGTGTGGTTTCCCATCCTCTATAACAGTTGGTGTGATATAAAGAACTCAAACATACCTGTAGTTCGTGTGACATCCTGCACCATTCCAGTCACCCTGTCAAACACAAAACCATGTTATCTATACATACAAGTTGATAGATACACAATATACTGAACTGGAAATAGGAACCACCTCTATTGGTTTTGGATCAAGGGTCAGAACAACGCCAGCTTGCTCAGTAATTCTCTGATAGAAAAGCAAATGAGAATATGTAAGACGATCAGAAGTGTCAATGCGCTAAATGTCAAAACTCTGTTAGGTTTAATCCAGATGGACAACACGTTGACACCCAGATTCAGACCTTTTGGGATTTAACAAATAAGAGCTTAAACAACAGAACAGCTGTGAAATAAATTAACAAAGCCAAATACCATACCTAAAGATTGTTTCTGAATTCAAAAGTCTGAAAAACAAACACCAAACAGCTGGGTGGAGAAATGTAGAGTACCTCTAGAATGTATCTAGAACACCAGATATGGTCTCCAGCTTCGATGCCCACACTTGGACCTACTTGATATTCCCACTGCATCGCCATTTTATGTCGAAGGTGATCAGATGGACTTACTACTAGGTATAAGCAAAGCAAGCTATGATAGAGGCAGGGGTAGAAGAAACCTGTCCAGGCATGACTTCCCCATTAGTACCACTGATATTGATGCCAGCATACAAGCAAGCCTTGTAGTGAGCGTCTGATACGTCACGCCCAAACGATTTGTCTGCTCCAGCAGCGCAGTAGTAAGGACCCTAAATTAAAATTCAAGCAAGAAAAAGGGGTTTGATTACTTTCGATAGTTCCATAGCAAAAAGAACATTCTAGAACTGTTGATGATCAAGATCACAACTTCACAATTGACCACAAACTCTATGAATGGATTAATTTGAGATGAGAACGAAGGTTACCTGAGGACCAGGATAGCCTCCTACAGGCCACCCCAGAGGCCACTTCACGTCTGTTTGGAGCAAGGTATACTCCTGTTCTATTCCAAACCTGATAACTCGAATATTCGAAATAATATTAGCAAATTGACTGTCGAACTGAAAAATTTATTCGTGTCTATGCATCTCTATGTGTGTGAACTAATATGAGGAACTTACCATGGGACTTCATCAATAACCTTTTTGCTCCCGAAGATCTGAGCAGCCTTGTGGCGCTTGTTTGTTGGGATTGGCTCTCCAGCTGGTGTATATGCATCACATATTACCTAAGGAAAACAAAAGTACAATGAAAACTAAGATGGAAAATGACTGGTAGAATCTTCGTAACCTCATAGTTTTATGTCAGCTCTGTTTTGTAGTTCATGCTCACCAAGATATTGTTACCTCCTCGAAATGGGTCCTTGAAAATTGCTTGAGGGCTGAAGAACAATTAGATTGCAATAATTAGCTAAATGGAAATCTATGAACCGCCCAAAACATGAAAAACTAATAAATAAATAAAAATAATTTGTTTCTCTAAGATCTTACTATAGAATAACTTCACTGTCTTCTCCTGGAGCTTGCCCTGTACTAGATCCATCATAGTTCCACTTAGGAAGCTCTGAAGGATGTTTCACAGGCTTTGAGATTGTCTGACATAAAAGGTAAACAAACTCTCTAGTAAGATACTACAAGTTTTTATTTCATATAGCTTTATTCAGTTCAAAATGAAAATACTATTGACATACCCTTGATTTGCTTCTTACGTCGATCCCTGTTCCTCCAATCCTGATTCAAATTATAATACTTTTATATAACTAACCATAAGAATAGTACAGAAACATATTGTTGGGAAAAGGAAAAGGTTATAACTTATACCAGATGTACTCGGCAATGATTTTATCAGTGTAAGGCGTGATGTCCAAATTTAGGAGGTCTTCTACTCTGTTCACCGTTCCGCTTTCTGATTTCGCTGCATATACTCTGAATTTAGTGGATTTAGCAGTCCCTTTATGTTTTGGATTCATCACTATAGAATTCCACATCTTTTTTGTAATGGGACTTGCACTTCTTGGGCTCTTGGCAATTTTCATTTGCCATTGCATTGAAGGTGCCAATATTTGTGCCATTTTCGCCTACAAGGTCATGATAATAGGTCATTTAAGAGGACTAAATCTAAACTTCAATCCTTTTTGAAGCATATCTTCTTCAAATGCATAGACGACCATGTTGATGTAAGGATCAAATGCCATCAAACAGGAAATGACTTAATTCCGACTTTTCAAATTGTGAAGAAACCCTAGCCGCAGGGCTTCAAGGAGGAGGCTCGTCGCAGCCGCAGGGCTCGTCTACGCAGGGTTCGTCTGCTCTAGATCTGAATCAAGGAGGGGCTGCTCTTGAGGGCTCGTCGCAGTCGCAGTCGCAGTCGCAGTCGCAGAGAGGGCTGCTCTAGATCCGAATCAAGGGAGGAAGGAAGAGGGAGGTCAGATCTGACTTCCAGATCTGATTTTGAGCAGCTTGGCGAGGAGAGGCTGCGAAGCACAGATCCTACTCGACCCAGCCGGTTGGGGAGAAGCCCTCCCCCTCCGGCTCGATCTAGCTGTTTTTTCCACCCCCTCTCCGGTCTATTGATTGAATGACAGGAACAAATGGTGGAGCCGCAGTCAGTGAGAACGTGTTTTCACAGGAGGTGTTCATGGCTTTTGAGGAGAAGTACAACATTCATGGCGATGGATTGCTACAATTACTCACAAATGAATATCAAGTGGCTGTAAAAAATGGAGATAAACTAGGTGCAGAAGGACTGGAAATGCTGATAAACCCCAAAAACTGGGCAATGCTAACTGCTAGGGTGTCAGCCAGTCAAGAGCAGGCTGCAGCGCAAAGGAATGAAGAGGTTCTGCATAAAGCAGATGAATGTACAATGCCAACCAGTGTTGTATCCTCTGGCCCTAGCAAAATTCAAGAAGCAATGGCAATGACAAACCCTGCCGTTGCACCAGCGATGATGAGTTGGGCATCAAAGCTAAAGCAAAGCTAGCATACGGGCTCTACAAAACTTGGTATGAACCTCCAGCTACTGTTGAAGGCAAAAAAATAATACAAGTGCAAACTGCTGACTTTGCGAATAGGATAGAAGAATGTGAAAGGTTGGTTATTGGCAGCTTTGTGGGCAAGCGTTTGGCATATGGTTATGTCAAAGAGTGGCTGATAAGGACGTGGAAAATTCGAGATTTTGAGATGAGCATACACGGAGATAAAAATTTTGTATTCAAATTCAAGAAGGAAGAAGATAGAAGTAAGGTATTGAAATGGGACCTCTGCATATTGCAAGCAGGTTGTTCATCCTCAGGGCCTGGTCACCTTTTATGGACGAGGATGCCGAGGTGCTTACCTCGATACCTATTTGAGTTACACTGAAGAAAATTCCTTTATTCCTATGGAATCCAGAGGGTATTCAAAGGATTGCTAGTTTTATTGGAGTGCCTATCATGCTTGACAAAGCTACTGAAGAAAGGACAAGATTAGCGTATGTGAGGGTGTGTGTGGAGGTGGATGTAAACAACCAATTACCCAAAGACATCCCTGTGGTTATCAATGGAGATAAGAAAAAAATAGTTGAAGTTGAGTATGCATAGATTCATGTTAAATGCAATTCTTGTGCAGTTTTTGGCCATACAAACAGCAGTGTTCAAAGAGCAAAAAAATTAATACTCCAGGCCATAAGGTATGGCAAGCTACGGGTAGGACCCAACCACTAGAAAGACAAAACTCCGATGGTTGGACGATCGCCAAGGGTAGACATACATTCAAGTCGAAGACTCAAGCCAGTTTAGAGGGGAGTCCAGGGCCTATCACAGGAAAAGCAGGGAATGTAACCAGTATAGAGGCTGCCAATGTGGCAGAAGAGCATAACATAAATGATGACCAAAGTGATGTCATAACGCAGAGTCCACAACCATTGATTCTTATCAACCCAATGCTCGAGCGTAGTGCTAATGTGGAGGCAAGTGAACACACTCAGGACAAAGAGAACACCACAACAAATGAGCAGAGTAGTAACGAGGAACATGAGCAAGATCCTTCTAGTGAAGAGGTTGCAAGCGCTTTGTTTTCAAAATCTTGCACTAAAGATTTTAGTCTCTGCCCTCGAAGATCCTCTAGGGCTAAGAAAGCAAACAAAAAGTACAAAGGTTGAATCCTTTCCTCCTTAACAAAGGAGACAGGGATAAAAAAAAAAAAAAAAAAAAAAAAAAGGTTTCTTCTTTGGCCGATGCTAGTTGAAGATTTTTATAGGCCTAGTAACCATGTTCACTCTCACTAGACTTATCTTTCTTGTGAGAGTTTGTTTCTGTTTTTATTGTTGTTTTTGCTTTTGTTTCATTTATATATAGGTTTTGGGGTCCTTAAAACCCAGCTTGCTTTCCAAAAAAAAAAAAAAAGATACTACATATAAGCTACATTCTGAAAAATGGACTGTAGACAAACTATGGGTAGTTTTTACACTTTTTACCCATTCTCTTTAGATCTCAGCAATAAACACTATGGGATAGAATTGTAAGAAAACCTTAAAAAAATAAATAATAAATAAATAAAATAATAATAATAATAATAATAATAATAATAATAATAATAATAGCAAACATGGAATTGTTGCTGAAAAAATAATACAGAAACCATATTAAGACATATCGGTACTGTATAATTTGATGATCAGAGGCTGTATTCTGAATTATACAAACATAACAAAATGCCCCTGATTTAGAAAAAAAATGAGAAAACGTGACTGGTAGGTGGCTTCAGAACCATATTGAATAATTGGGGGGCCTTATCGTCATAAACAATGTTGATACTAAACAGCTACTCAAAATCCCTAAAACAAGAGAAACAGTGATCGAAACTCATCACTTTACATTGTGTAAACACTGATCATCAAAGCTCAAAAACAAAGAAGAAGCAAAGAAATAGATGGATCAAACTTACCAAAAAATGGCCTCAAAACCAAGTTTGAGAGAAGTGTAGGTAGTGCCTGAAATTGGGTTGAAGATATCTACTGCACAGAGCTAAGAAAAAAGACGTGAAGAAATTAGAAATGGTTGGTTTTATGGAGTTGTTTTGATGCACACAAAAGAATAAAATAAAAAGTGGGTGTAGATAGAGAGGGAGTGGAAACAAAGGGTGGTTGAATTGGCTTTTCCTAGGTAGATAATGGGGTTGTGGCTGTGTGTTTGTGTGGAGGGAAATAGTTTATAGGCGCATTGAGGGTACCAAAGGAGCTTTGGACACCATCAAACAATTAAAGATCGAAAATTCTAAAATGCACTGGAAATTTGTCTGGTATCTCGCCTGGATGGTGCTAAGCACGTGCACCTGCGAGGTGCCAGTCACGTGTGCATCAAATGGGCGAAAAAAACGAAGCCTTGAAATTTTTACTTAACTGATGCAGGAATGAACAAATGTTGGTTCTTGGGATGAACAAAAAGATCAAACAATAAGGGAAGTAGAATGAGTAACCTCAACCTCTTCAACAACAATGGCAGAAGTGAACAATCTCTTTGGTTGCATTTGTTGGTTCCAAGAAACAGAGACACAACACACTACACACAATCGAAAATTCTAAAATGCACCCTTTTTTTTTTGCTCTTTTGATGCCCACGTGACTGGCACCTCACGGGTGCACGTGCTTGGCACCATCCAGGGGAAATACCAAGCGAATTTCCAGTGCTCCCTAGCATCGCTCATTAAAGATAACAACACACTCACTTTCACTGTCAAGGACAAGAAGAATTAGTTTTTTTAGCACCAAGTACCAAAACATTGTGACCAAAGCAACATAAAATATAGCTTATTAGACCTGCAAAGCTTATTATTTTACTTGTTTTGGTGTTTGTGAAGGTTTCTTAGAACAAGTGGGACATGAGATACATGTTTTTTTAAAGGGAGATGGTCCCATGGGATCAACACTAAAATAGCAGGAGTGATTCTACACAGCGAGGAAATGGGCGAGGAAATGAGCGAGGGGAGTGAGGTGGTGGAGGTGGGAGCCGTTCATCCCGCTCGGGATGCGCGCGCGAAAAGTCAACGCACGCATCTCGAGTGGGGTGAACGGCTCCCACCCCCACCACCTCACTTCCTTCGCTCATTTCCTCGACACTTAGAATTTCTGAAATAGCAGTATTGATGTTAAATGGCACATGAATGAAGGTGTTTGCCCGCTTTAAGCTTTTTTATTTTCTGTGCCTAAAGTAATATCAAGGGAAAAATCGCATATTTCTCCCATTCAAAAAAGTAAAATAAAAGTTACAAATTGTGAAAATTACAAGTCTAGGATATATTCTACCTACATTTTGTTAAGAACTAGTGTAATGGCCGTGCCGTTGGCACTATCGCAGATTACATCATATCTTCACGGCTATGTCGAATATTCACATTTTGGTTTTTATTTCAATTTCTAAAAACACTTACATAATTGTCTATTACAACAGTTATGATGAATTAATTTTGTAAAAAGTTAATACTCTTGAACAGTAAAACAATGTTAATAAAACTAATAAACGCAACCAATGTGCTAAGGAATTTAATCTCCACCAAATATCAGCTTAACTGTAAATAAGAAAGAAAGAATTCAAAATTAAGAAATCTCCCATTTTTGTCCAAGTGGATTTTGGTTGAAATTGATGCCCGATTTAGTAAAGCAGCAGTTGAAGAAACATAATTTAATTAGGACAAACAGAATGAGACAGTCGATTTAGAAGAATATCAAGATGAATTTTTTACAAAAATAAAAAAATATTTAAAATTTTGACAGAGCTTCCTATTTTTCAATATTTAAACTTGTCATAAGCATTTATACCTCACATAATTTAGCATTCACAAAAAATTGTTGTCTCAGCGCAATATATAATCACCGTTTTCAATATTAAAAGAGGTTTTGTAGTAGAACATGGTTTAAAACAGTTGAAGAGACACGCACACAATATCATTATATCCAAAATGTCATTTTTTGAATAAAGTATTTATCTGAACATGTCATAAGAAATTATACTTCACATAAGTGACTATAATGACAATCAATGTCATGAACAATTAAAAACCCAAAATTTCGACAGAGTTTCCCCTGTATTTTTCAATATTGAAACATGTCATAAAAATTTATAATGGCAATCAATGCCATGAACACCAAATAATATCTCCACACACCAAAATTATCATTTAATTATCAAATTATTGCAATATAAAATAATTAAGTACATCAAAGCTCTAAATATTTATTTGAACATGTCATAAGAAATTATACTTCACATAAGTGACTATAATGACAATCAATGTCATGAACAATTAAAAAAAACAAAATTTCGACAGAGTTTCCCCTGTATTTTTTGAATTAAGTGGTCAATAATTACGGTCAGGCACAATGCAAGGTTAGTGATCCCTGAAAAGAAAAAGGAAATATTTTTAGATTGGAACCAAAGCTTTAAAATTGAGCATCTTTTTGGATCAACCATCAATTCAATAAGCATAATTTCTCAACCAATCCAAAACCAAGCATTCAATCAAATCATCTCATGATCAATACACTTAATTCATCCACTATGGTTCAAAATCATACTTCCATTAACTTCAAACCCACCAATTTACATCACCAAATGAGCAGATCAAACTATAACTTCTCATACCAAAATTAGAAGAAAAAAAATCAATAAAGCTCGCATCTTTAGTTACCCAAATCTATGGTCTTGATTAAGAAGAAAAACCCATTTTCATAACAATCAACTTTTGCATTAAAAAATCAAAACTTGAAAGATTTGTAGCAAATTAGATGAACCTGAGAGAGATTAGAGACCAGGGAAAGTTAGGGTATTATTCGAACATGCACCAAAGAAAAATTGCGCTGCCCATAAGCAAGTGCCCTGCTCATTTCAAACTACCGCTCCACCAGACTCATCTCCATTTTTTTGCAGGCATCATCCACATTCAACGCAATGTAATATGCCTTCGGGAAGGCCCAACAAACCAACCTACAAACTGGGACCGTCACTGATATTCAGCCCAAGAGCCAACAAAACAGCTCTTGTTTTAGACATTACTCATAGAAAATTTAACAGTGTGGACACTACTCAATTAAGTCAAGTATATACTACTTTAGCAATACGACCCCTACTCTTATGACAAAAATCGAGAACTAACAGCCTATGTTGGGATGTCAGCCTATGTGTGCCAAAGATTTCGAAAGAGGATTTTGGGTGGCCAGTCAGTTTTAGAGGGTGGGGAGAATCTAGAACCAAAGGATAGGACTAGTAGCGCGGATCTTTTTGAACATTTGGCAAACCGAATAAGAAGATGTGCGAAGGAAGAGTTAGGACAGGCCAAAAGAGGAGGTTTCTATGGTAAGGAGACATGGTGGTGGAACGCGGATGTGCAACAAACCATTGCGGAAAAGAAAAGATGCTTTAAGGCGTGGCAAAAAGATAGGTGCCTAGAGTCTTATGAGCTTTATAAGCAGGCTAAAAAGTTGAGTAGTAGAGCAGTAGGGGAAGCTAAGAAGAGAGCGTATGATGCTCTTTATAATAGGCTAGGTACGAAGGAAGGGGAGAAGGATATTTTCAAGATAGTGAAGGCTAGAGAACGAAAAACTAGGGACTTGAGTCATGTTAAGTGTGTTAAGCATGAGGATGGAAGAGTCTTAATGCAGGATAAAGCTATTTTAGATAGATGGAAGGATTACTTTTTGAACCTACTCAATGGAACACATGTAGGGGAGTTAAACTTGGAGGGGTATGCTTCACAGAAAGGGAGAGATCGCGTGTTCCATCGCAGAGTTAGTGCCACAGAAGTGAGAGAAGCTTTAAAAAGAATGAAGACAGGGAAGGCCGTTGGACCGGATGATATACCAATTGAAGCATGGAAATGTCTGGGAGAAGTTGGGATTCAATGGCTAACTAAGCTCTTTAATAGGATTTTGGAAACTAGAAAAATGCCAGATTCATGGAGGCATAGCATTGTGGTACCAATTTATAAGAACAAAGGGGATATCCAGAATTGCTCGAACTATAGAGGGATAAAGCTTATGAGTCATACGATGAAACTTTGGGAGAGGGTTATAGAACAAAGACTTAGGAGTTTAACCACGATTTCGGAGAATCAATTTGGATTTATGCCAGGTAGGTCTACTACGGAGGCCATCTTCCTGCTTAGGCAAACTGTAGAAAAATATCGAGAGGCACGTAAGAGTTTGCATATGGTTTTTATTGATCTGGAGAAAGCATATGATAGGGTCCCCAGGGAGTTAATTTGGTGGGTGCTTGAAAGGAAGAAAGTGTCTCAATGTTATGTCGATATCATTAAGGATATGTATGAAGGGGTTGTAACAAGTGTTCGCTCAGTAGGTGGGATGTCTAGTGAATTTCCAGTGACAGTAGGACTACATCAAGGGTCGGCGTTAAGTCCATATCTCTTTGCTTTAGTCATGGATGAGTTGACGAGACATCTGCAAGAAGATGTACCTTGGTGCATGTTATTTGCAGATGATATTGTCTTAATGGATGAGACTAGTGCAGGTTTAGGTCAGAAATTAGTTAAGTGGCAGGAGGCTTTAGAGAGTAAAGGTTTTAGAATTAGCCGTTCGAAGACGGAGTATCTAGTGTGCAACTTTGGGTGTGAACCAAGAGGGAGAAGTCATTCAATTGAGATCGAAGGTGTTGAGGTCCCGGAGTGTGAGGCTTTTCGATATCTAGGGTCTATAATTCAAAAGAATGGGGCTATTGGAGCAGATGTAGACCACAAGATTAAAGCTGGTTGGTTGAAATGGCGAATGGCGTCAGGAGTATTGTGCGATAGAAGGATGCCTGCAAGGCTAAAAGGGAAATGCTATAAGACAATTGTTCGACCAGCCATGCTATACGGTTCAGAATGTTGGGCTACTACGGGACAACATACGCATAGGATGGCAGTAGCAGAAATGCGTATGTTAAGGTGGATGTGTGGTAAAACTCATAAGGATAAGATTAGAAATGAAAGAATTAGGAGATACTTAGGTGTAGCGCCCATAGAGGAAAAAATTAGAGAAAGACGTTTAACTTGGTTTGGTCATGTGCGGAGGAGACCAAGCACGGCGCCAATTAGAAAATGTTTAGATTGGCAAGTTAATGGAGGGTGTAGACGGAGGGGACGACCGTTGAAAACTTGGATGAAGACGGTGAATGAAGATATCATTGAGCTTGGATTAGGTGAGGAAATGTGGGAAGATCGCATTGCTTGGAGAACCAAAATTCATGTAGCCGACCCCGAAAATCTCGGGAATGGGCTTTGATGATGATGATGATATACTACTTTATAATATTTTCATTTAAGATAAGTGTGAAGTATTTCACAAATACAAAAAACAGCCAGCTCCCTGAATTTAAATTGTCACTTCTCAAGGCAAAAATACATTTGCTGGAGTTTAGAAAATTCGTTTGTACAATAGATAAAAATATGAATAAACTACAGAGAGAAGGGAATCAGACAGAGTGTTTCTAAATATGAATAAAAATTTTGATTACACTCAATATAATCAAGTTTAATCCACAAACCAAACACTTTGTACATCACTTCTCAATTTCCACCGGATCATGAAAACCCAACTAAAACTTCAATTTTTACCCTTACACATCTCATCAGTCTACAATCTACTACCTTAACCTTAATTTCAACTCAAAAAAATTTCAAATACTTTTTCAAAACCCAATTCATCAAATAAACAGAACTTACCAATTCAATTGAAGGGGGTAATTGATGGTGAGAAATCCATAGGACCCAAGACACGCCAAGTTCTAACAATGTATATAGGTTTGCCTCTTTGCTTAACAACTTGAATAATTGTCCAAATATACAGTAAGAAGCATCCAATCAAGTTTAATTATTTGATGGTGAGAAATCCATAGGATCCAAGACACGCCAAGTTCTGTTTATTTGATGGTGAGAAATCCACAGGACCCAAGACACGCCAAGTTCTAACAATGTATATATGTTTGCTTCTTTGCTTAACAACTTGAATAATTGTCCAAATATACAGTAAGAAGCATCCAATCAAGTTTAATTATTTGAGGCTCCCAGCACATAGAAATAGAAAAGAAGGAAAAAACAACAAAGACAAAAATAGATGGCACCATCCTCCAACTAAAGTCTATATAAGTTAACATTGAAAAGCACATTTTTAAGGGATAGAGACTTGGTGTTTATCTTTTGATTGATTCAAAAAAATAATGGGTTGTGTGGCCTATCCGAGAAAGCTTGCTAATAGAATGTAAAGGCTATTGTTCAAATGGGGTGTTAAGATTGTTCAAATGGGGTGTTAAGATTGTTCAAATGTGATGTTGAGAGATAGGGATGATTGATTGCTAATAGAATGTAAAGGCTATTGTAATTTTTTCAATTTCATTCTCATCATCACAGATAAACAAAACATATGTTGATTGTAACCAACACAACAACACATTAACATGACCTCCTCCTCCTAGATAACACCATTTTTTACTTAAAACAGGAGTAGATAACACAACTTCAACTTAAAACAGGAGTAGATAACTTAAAAGAAGCAAATAAAAGATCTTACCCTCCAGATGTTAATCAAGTGAATCTTCAATGACACTTCCTGTCTAGAATCACCACTTTGTTGAACAATTCCTGTCTAGAATCACCTCCTTTGTTGATGTTTCTGCATCCTCTGTTCTCATTGGCTCTCTTTCACATAAAACTTCAGTAAGAGACAGAGATTGGAAACCAAATAGAAAGATATGAACCAACCCACTTTGCTTTGAGTTTGCAACTATGTGACATTTGCATTCAGCCATAGTGGAGAATAAAAACTCTCTTGGTTGATCCATGCATCAACATGATTAAAAACAATAGAAAGATGTCTCAGCAAAATTAGTTGACTTGTTTAATTTATGAATATTGTTTAATTTATTTATTCTAAAAAAATCAGTTTGTTAATGACATTTTATCATACAATAAAACAGCAGAAAAGCTGAAACAAATTCTGGTGTTACCTTTGGAATTGTTTCTCAAAGGAAAATTTTCTTAGGCCCTAAATGGAACTCCCTTCACATGGGAGTGTCTTTACACTCTACAGAAGAAAAAAAAGTTCAACCATCAATGTTGATATCAACACAGAAGATTCCAATGCTCCAACCCCCACTTACCCTAAAACCATTACACTCAAAATATGTTGAAAAAGAAATGTTGATTTACAGAGATGGCTACTAAAAAAAAAAACCCTAAATCAACAAATTGCAAGACATGTAAGGAGAAGAACTGTGTGAGGAGAAAGAGAGTGGCTACTTACAGATTTCAGATGCAGTGTGAGACAAATGTTTTTGCTGTGTGAGAAATGGAGTGACTTGCGTGAGAAAGAGATCTGTGTGACTGATGCGTGAGAGAGATATCTGAGAGGTTTGTGTGAGAGTGAGTTTGTGTGAGAGAATGAGGGAGGGCGTGGTCGATGGTGGGAGAGAAGAAACTGAAGGAAGATTGCAGAGAGTGAGAGGTTTGTGAGAATAGAGAAAACTGTGAGGAAGAGGAAAGCATCGAGGGGTTTTTGTTTTAAGTTAAGTTCTACCACTGAGACAACCAATGCCACGTAGGACATACAGACTGTGAACAGTGGTTTGTGAACAATGAAATACCTCTTTGAATTGTAAGGAAGATTATAATAGTTATATATTTAGGAATACTTATTTAACAATGACTGTAGTTATAGGTGATGATGATACATCAAAATAGACTGACATCATAGCCATACACGTGACAAAAAATGTCCATCACGAGAATCTGATGTCCAATCTACTGGGACAGTTCGTAAAACCCAAGAAGGTTAAAATCGATCATAAAGGCCCAAACATGACCCATCAAAAGGAAAACGTAATCGAAGCCCAAATCCAGGCCCGCACGAATCAAAGGCCAAATCCAAGTTCGACACTAGTTCTCTCATAAAAAAGATGAACGTTGCACAAAAAAAGAGTCGTGGAGGGAATTACGCCTCCACGGACGCATCTCCATAATTGAGGAAATTGTTGTAAGAAACATCCCATTCCGTTGCGCCTCAAATACTTAAGTCACGTAGAGAAATGACCACGACCATTATAGAATGTAAAGGGAACATTCGACAAATGTATGCAACTTTAACTGAGTTTTGTCTAGATTTATTTCATTCTTCAAACAGAGTTGCTGACTTAAACATCGGAGTGCCTTTGGCTACCAAAAAGGTGGTCTTTGGCAGTCGAACATCTATTTTGCAGGTCAAACTCACAGGATGACGAGATTTGGATGCATCGATTTGGCGATGTCCGTGGGGAACGACAAATTTTGTTTCTAAAAAGAAGATTCATATTGACAAAGTTCATCAAAATCTGATAAACGACAATGAGCCGTCAGAACAAATGACACACTCTACAGATCCTCAACCCAGCGACGATCACAATAACCCTCCTACTGGCAACAATGTAACACAAACAGCTCGCGAACAAAATGCAGCTCAGACCATCGGGCCAATTGCACCCAACAATCGAGATCCACAACATGCAATAGCTCAGACAACCCAGACATCCGGTGACACTGCCACAGATCCTCGGGTAGACCTGCTTATGGTCCAAATGAACCACATGACAAAAATGCTAGAAAAACTCACCCAGGAGTGCATTCAGTCAGCTGATCCTATCCAAGCGTCGCCCAACAAAACTCCACCAACCAAACTCGAGAAAGCGGCAAAGTTCCAGCAAAACCTCAACAGGGAAACTTCGAAAGCAATGAACTTCCCTAGGGTAAGACTCCATAGAGCGACTAAACGCCTGCTGAAATCCCGTTCAGAATCGGAGTCGCTGATCCCAACATATTGTACGAACTAGCCAAGTCGCCATTCTCCGATGCCCTCATGATAATTCCCATGCCAAAGAAGTTCACTCCACCAAAGTTCGAAGTATATGATGGCATCATCGACCCAACAGATCACTTGAGGCACTTCAACCACATGATGGCATTGAAGGAAATTACGGAGTAAATATTGTGCAGAACATTTCCGACTAGTCTTACCTCCACAATAATGAATTGGTTCAACAGCCTACCACTGAGGTCAATAGACTCCTTCTAGGCGTTAGCCACCGCCTTTATCATGAGATTCATTGAAAGTCAACGGATGAAAAAATGACCACACTACCTCTTCCATATTAAACAAAAGCCCGAAGAGACGATAAGGGAATATGTCACCCATTTCACTAACGAGTTGGCGATGATCGATGGATGCAGCGATGACACGGTTGCCGCTACTTTCACCGTTAGGCTGAAAAGAAGCCCTTTTTATGCTCTCAACCGGGAACCTCCAAAAAGCAAGGCGATCCTATTGAAAATATCTCAAAAGCACATTTCTCTCGAGGAGATGAAAGTTTTCAAGATGAAAAATGACCAAGAATGGAGAATCACTCAAGAAAACGAGAAAAAATGGAGGAAAGAAGATGAGATGACAGAACCTGGGAGGATAGCGTTCAGTCAAAGAGGCATTGGAATGGCGGAAAGATCGAATCCAACCAGTGAGAATCCGGGAAGCTGCAGTCGGCAGCTCAGGCACGAGTGAATAACAAGTGTGTTGAAAAATACATACAAATCATACACAACCCTGAAGACAAGTCGGGCCAATATACTGAAATATTTGGCGAATTGGGAAAACGTCAACTAGCCACTCAGAATGAGAAGAGACCTAGTAGGAAGAGACAAAAGCAAGTATTGTTCCTTCCACAAGGATTACGGGCACGATACTGAAGACTGCTACAAACTGAAAGATGAAATTGAGCATTGGGTTCAAAGATGACGACTCGACGAATTCATTGGAATGCCAGACAAGCAGCTCAAAGGAAAAGAAAGGGAAAATTCCACCACATGATCAAAAGAACAACCTAGGGAACTAATGTAGGCCTTATACTGCATGTCCAGGGGGGACAAAACGATCAACCCAACCAAAAAAGCAATAGGAAACACCTCCCACTCGAGCATATCTATATCGAAGTAGGAGTACTAACGTAAGGCGAAACCAGACGAACCATTTTACCAATGCTCATAACATGGAGAAACTTGCATCAATCAACTAACACACTTCAAGGACCCTACCGACGGATGCAAACCCAACCCGAATTACTGACGACGAAATTGACAGCAACAGACTCGATTAAACCTCGACAGTTGGTGCCGAACCCGGTGCTGATGTGAGCATGATCGGACGATTTGGCGCTGATGTGAGCATGATCTGTCAAATCAACTGCTCAACTACCGGATCAGAGAGCACCCCGAGTCCATTAGCTACAATAACGAACGCCGAAATATGACCAATAGCAAATCCGGCGACTGAAGACATAGACTATACGAGATAAAGCAACAAAGACATGGATCTCTAATGCGAGGATCAACATCAACCAAGCAAAGATCAGGAGGACAAAGCAAATCACTCTTCAATCTCGCGTAGCTGCTAAAAAAACAACCGTTAGGGCTGGTCAGAATATCCAGAAAGGAATCTCAATAAAATTACAAATTCGGAATCCCCATTTTACACGTGGACAACAAGATAAATACGTCAAAACTCAGCCATACAGAGCAATCGGCGTGTAAAGCCAAAAGAAATCAAGACACAAGTCAAATATATATAATAAACTTTTGGTCTGATCAACCACGAAGTAAGATTTGGACGGACGAGTCAATTCAAAAGCTTCGGGTCGACTAAGAATGTCGAACCAATGAAGTAAAAGTTGGACGAACGAGTGAACTCAATAAAAGCAATTTCGGGTCGACTAGAACGTCGAACCAACGAAGTAAAAGTTGGATGAACGAGTCAACTCAATAAAAACAACTTTGGATTGACTGGTACGTCAAACCAACGAAGTGAAAGTTGGACGGACGAGTCAACTTAATAAAAACAACTTTGGGTTGACTAGTATGTCGAACCAACGAAGTAAAAGTTGGACATAAGAGTCAACTCAATAAAAATAACTTCAGGTCGAGTGGAACGTCGAACCACCGAAGTGAAGTTTCGACGAACGAGTCAACTAAATGAAAACAACTTCAGGTTGACTAGTACGTCAAACCAACGAAGTGAAAGTTGGACGAATGAGTCAACTCAATAAAAGCAACTTCATGTTGACTAGTATGCCGAACCAACGAAGTGAAGTTTGGACGAACAAGTCAACTAAATGAAAGCCACTTTGGGTGACTGGTACGTCGAACCAACGAAGTGAAATTTGACTAATGAGTCAATTTAATAAAAGCAACTTCGGTTTTATTAGAATGTCAAACCAACAAAGTGAAAGTTGAACGAACGAGTTAACATATTTCCGAGAGCCTCGGGTCAACTAGTACACTAGACCAGCGAGGTAAAAGATGAACAAACAAACCAGCTTTCTCATAAAAGCTTCGAGACAACCAACACAAGGTCGAGACAAAAAGGTCAGAGTGTAGAAGAATTCAGATCAACGAAATTCAGACACGAAAAAAATGTAGTTGTTAAAGCTTCCTGGCCAGTCGAAAAAATCAAACTGGAGATACACAGTGCAACTCATTTCGACAATTATGGCTGACCTAAAAAAATTATAAGCAACATGAACGAGTCAACAAGACGAATTACGACTACGAAGAAAAAGAAGAACACTAAGGAAAAAGTTAATGTTCCTTAATAAAACTATTCTATTACATTCAAAGATGAAGGTAAAGGAGTAGAAGATAAAGTGGAGGCATCCATAACATCATTGGCGGCGCCATCTAATGAACGGGGGGCAGCCGGATCATTGGCAGGAGCTTTCTCTTCAATAAGAGGTGAAAGCAATGGTTCTTCAACCGTTGGGCCATCCGACGAACCCGAAATGTCTTCGTCACCATCTTCATCTTCAAAGGTCTGATGGACCAAGTGACGGTACTAAGACAAATCAACACCAAGTCCCTCGATATAGTCAAGAAACTCAGTCTGTCCATCAACGATTCGCTGCCAATCTGCCACCTCCATAATGCAAAGCATGTATTTAATGGAAGCGAGTTCATTCTTTGCTGCAAATAAGTCGTCATTCAGTTGTGGTAAGCATCGCGGAGGTATCTGCCTTGATCTCATCAAGCGCAACCATTAATTGTTCCACCCTTTTCTCAGCAACGTCGCGGTTGGTAGATTGTTCTACCACTGCACGCGCAACCTCATCATAAATCGCCTTCTCAGCAAACAACTCATTTTCCACTTCGTGTAGGCGTGCACACACACCATCTAAATTGGTTTTCAAAGATTCGAGCTCAGCTGCAAACCAATCCCGTGTACCCTCCGCCTCAATCAATGAGGCTTACGCAACCCCAGCTGTTTTTTCCTGTTTCGAACATCGCGGTCTTAATGCATCAGATTGACAAAGGACGTGAAAAACACCAACAACAGCACCGCAAACTTCCTTTTCAGAGAAGCACCTGGTTACGACTAGCTTGGTAATCTGAACCCATCATCCCTGTGTAGGTAAGATGATTCATCCCATCTATTATATGTCTAAGGCCATCATCAAGATGAAGGCCTGGATCCAACACAGGCATCGAAGGCCTCTCCACCAACCACCTGTGCCATTCGTTGATCAGCCTAGTGCGCCATCCTGCCCGTCAACTGGGAAAATCAGGAAAACTTTCCTTCCGACTTAACCCGGATCTCTTCAGGGGTAGGTTCCTTCCAACTAATCCGCGAACGAAGGACGCGGGGATCCGAAAGCACGAAGGAACCACCGCCAACGGCCAGGAAGGAAGACGAAATGGCAGAAAAACCAGCCTCACCCTCTTGCTGCGTAGTAATCGCAGCAGAAACAGAATGAGTGGTAGTACCAATGAGGACAAAAGAACCTAAACAGGCAGAATAAGGCAGGACCTCCGTCGTATTATCAGCAAGAGAAGGAAGAGAACAGGGAGACTACACCTCAAGAACTCGATCGCGACCACCAATCTCCTTAGACTGAACAACCCCTAGTTGGAACATCTTATCGTCGATGGCTCTAGAATCGACATTAGAGCACTCGGTAGCGTAAGAACCACCATAAGCAGAAATGAGCCTCTTTTCATCATCATCCTACGGGCGAATGGTCTCTTTTTTACTCCTCTCCAACGCCAACTTCATCTCTTCAGCCTCTTCCAGGGATAAGTGATCCTTTCTCGCAGGCTCCCTATCGACAAAACTTAAATAAGGGAAAACGCAACAAGTAGAATCAATGAGTCATTTTCGCTTCAGAACACGGTCAATACTTATAAACAACCACTTTGACAAACTAACAAGCCTTAGAACCTTTCTCTTCTTAAATGTTGGACCAGTAGTGCCAACGCTAACAGGAGCATCAAGATCTGCAACATCTGAGCTCACTTTCCCATCAATGACAACATTACCAACACTAATGAGAGCAGCATGAGCAACAATCTCCTCAGTCTGCCTCTCAATCAGGAGAGCCCGTTCAACCTCATTCATACTATACAAACTGTTGTTATCTACCATGACATCAGAAAGGAAGGTGTCCAAAGGAACCCCGGGAAGCTGCAAAAAACTCGTTGATAATCTATTCTTCCGCAATCAATTGCAAATCCCTCCGCTTGTTGGGAACCCGTAAGGACCTTACTATTTGCTGACCTCTCAAGTCGAAGTAGCCAGAACGAACAGAAGCATAGAATCATTCCCGTGACCAACTCCTGATATCATTGTTCAAATTACCAAAACGCGCATGAGAACGAAGAAAGCAAATACTCTTGGTCACCAACAGACCGACCACCGAGTGCAAAGTTCTTACAGTCAAAGGAATACCATAAAGGATGACTCTTGCATATGTGGAAACCATAACCCTCCAATCGTTTGGACCCATCTGAGCAGGAGAAATACCCAAAAAGTCTAAATAAGCCCAGAACAACGTTGGAACTTTAAATCGAAGGTCGGATTGAATCATACTTGAGAGAGCGCAATATACCCCTTCCTCATACGACAATGACTATCATTATGCCGAGGCAAAATGATCTCAAGGTCGGAAGACAAAGAGTAGTCAGAACAAACGCTATCCAATATCACCTAAGAAACCTTCTTGGGAAAGAAATGAGTTTCGCAGATAGGAAGCTCATCGTCCAGTAAATCATTGGCAGACAACGCGAATAAACAAGAAAAGAAAAAAGATGACGACGGAAAGAAGAAAAAACCCTAATTTCAAAGATGACGTAAATAGGGAAACAAACCCATTACGCCTTCTTTATAGAGACAAACAACGAAAAGACTGTTCATGGGATGACGTGCAGAATATAATGGCACGCGAAACTCCAAAAAATGTGCACGAAAATGAACGGATAAACAAGAGGATAAACAAGATATCGAGATGCCAACCCACCAAAAGTTGCTACTATCATTAAATTCATGGCAATGATAGAATTAAAAGACCAATCGTCACGAAGTTACTGGCAACGTTAGCATACCCACTAGCTAAGGGGGGAGTAGCTAATAATATATCAAAATAGAATGACATCGCAGCCATACACATGGCAAAAAACATCCATCACGAGGATCTGGTCTCTCATCTATTGGGTGGGTCAGCTTGTAAAACACAATAAGGTTAAGCGATCATAAAGGCCCAAACATAACCCATTAAAGGAAGACGTAATCGAAGCCCAGATTGAGGCTCTCACGAATCAAATCCCAAATTCAGGCCCCAACACGAGTTCTCTCATAAAGAAGAGGAACGTTGCATAAAAAAAAGTCGTGGATGGGCGTTACGCTTCCACGGACACATCTCCATAAAGGAGGAGACTATTGCGAGAAACATTTCATTCCATTACGCCTCACATGCTGAAGTCACGCAGAGAATTAACCACAACTATTATAAAAGGTAAAGGGAACATTCGACAAAGGTATGCAACTTTAACTTAGTTTTGCCCATATTTACTTTCTTATTAAAACGGAGTTATTAACTTAAGCATCAGAGTGCCTTCGACCACCAAAAAGGTGGTCTTTGACAGTCTAACATTTGTTTTGTAAGTCAAACTCACAGGAGGACGAAATTTGGACTCATCAATAGGAATACCGAATTAACCCGAATTAGAATTAATTTTCCTTTCCTAATTAGGATTCTATTTGCATCCCTATAAATACCTCGTTGTGAGATGAATAAAGTCATGTTCTATATTATTTAAAAGTTATTTTGTTTGACATGGTATAAAAGGTGATATTGAGATCTCACTATGGTTGTTTGTAAATGTTGTAAAAAATTCAAATTAAAAGATAGGAATGAAGGTACCAATTGTTCTTGGGTTGAGTCGCGGACTAGGTCGCTCTCTTTAAGACGTTTCGCGGCTCTGCCCAAAAGTGTGCAAGCAGTCTAGTAGCCCCGCCGTCCCCAGGATAAAACAGCCCAGAATCTTCTCTGTCTCGTTCAAACAATTGCATTGTTGATGAACGGAATACTATCCACCCTTAATCTCTTGTTTGCTCGGAATCACCAATACAATGTGAATTTCAAACAAAAAAGAAATCTCTGAAATACAAAGAGAAAGAGTTCCTTCTCTGATTGAAATACTAAGCTAAAAGTGTTTTGCCAAAATGTTTTGCTTTTTCTTGTAATTGTAAACTCTGAATTGTACGTGTTTGTATTTATAGCTAGGGAGAAAATACATTCGTTGAAATACACAAACACGACTAGATACATCGCGTGGAGAACTCAATTAAAAAACGTGGTAAACGTGTGTGATTTAGGAAGACGTCTAGATACATGGATAAAATCCCGTCTAGATGCAGGGACAAAAAACGTGGAAAACATGTGGGAGTTAACTGCGGCGTAACGTGTGAGAGAGGACAACAAATGCAAAAACATGTCTAGATGCATCTGACTCAGTCTCTCTACAGCAATTCAAAATTTATTTTCATTTAAATAAATTTTTATCAAAAAGAATGGGTTGCTCTCTAAATGACCCGACCAGACAGACGGCGGCGAGCGCGAGAGTCTATCTCTCCCCTCCTCACAAAAGTGTGGTACCCCCAAGGGGTCTAAGCCCAAGTCCAAACAATCTCCTTATAAACTCTTCCACAATGAGTTGTATAAAAGATGTGAGACTAAAATTAGAGAGAGATCCAGATATCAAAACCAGCTGCACACCCATTTTCTTTTATTTTAAAAAGCCATATTTCCAACAATCCCCCACTTGGGTTTTTTAAAAACAATTTTCATCGAGCAATCTAAAAAATATAAGATAGTACATAAACAAAAGTGTCTTTCGACTTGAACTCTTGCGTAGTGTTCATGCTTTAGATTATACTAGAGTAACTCGTAGTTTTGAATTTTATCTCTAACAGACATTACACGCACAACCTTACCAGAGTGAAGTCTAAAATGCCCGTGCCTTACGGCCATGCACGTATATCCCAGTATAGTGAAGGCTCTAGGAATTTTGCCCACAAATTCCATAGGAAGCGGCCAAACTTCCACAATCACTTAGGTGAGTCTATCAAGAGTACTCTTGTAGCTAGGTACTCCACTCCACATAGAGTATAGATCTAATTAAGAGTTTTTAACTCATCCTAGTATCGCTTCAGGAACTCATGCTTTAATCTAGGAATGAGATTGCTATTCTGTCAGCATGATTCACTTCATATCATTCACGACTTGTTATTACCCATTGAACCTATTTCTTGGGATCTCCAGTCTATAGGTTGGGTTGCCGTCATGAATAACTCATCAATCTAAGGGCATTAGTCCCATTCCTTTCGAGGTTTTGAAAACCTTTTCTCTAGCTAATCCTTTCGTCAAAGGATCAGCCAAGTTCGCATCAGTTCGTACATGATCCACTCTCACAGCACCAGTAGATAGAAACTCTCTAACTGTACTGTGCTTATGACGTATTTGTCGTCTCTTGCCGTTATATTAACGGTTCTAAATTTTTGCAATAGCCGTGGTACTATCGCAATGGATCAAGACAGCTGGAATCAGTCTTTTCCATAAAGGGATCTCTGCTAGCAGGTTTCTTAACCAACCTGCTTCTTCACTAGCCGTGGCTAGTGCTATCATCTCTGACTCCATCGTGAACTGTGCCAGAATGGTTTGTTTCTTTGATTTCCAAGAAACAGCTCCACCAGCTATACTGAAAATATAGCCACTGGTGGCTTTGGAGTCATCTGAGAGGGTGTTCCAATCAGCATCGCTACATCCTTCAAGGACAGCGGGAAACTTCTGATAATGTAATCCGAGGTTCTTAGTCCTCTTCAGGTACCTCATGACCCTTTCAATTGCATGCCAATGTTGTATACTAGGTCTACTGGTAAATCTGCATAGTAATCCCATGGCATAAGCTATGTCGGGTCTAGTGCAACGGTAGCATATCTAAGACTACCAATGATGTTCGCATACTCAGATTGTCTAACACCGTTAACGGTGTTCTTGAACATCTTTACACTAGGATCATAAGGAGTACATGGAGGTTTACAGTCATAGTAATTATATTTATTTAGGATCTTTTCTATATAGTGTGATTGATCCAAAGAAATTCCCTTTCAGACCTAGTAATCTTGATACCAAGGATTACACTTGCTTCTCCAAGGTCTTTCATATCAAAGTTCGCACACAATAAAGCTTTCACTTTATTCATGGCATGGACATTAGAACCAAAGATAAGCAAGTCATCCACATATAGACATATAATAGTGCAAATGTCATTTTCAGCTTTATAGTAAATGCATTTGTCACTGTCGTTCACTTTAAAGTCATGTGCGATAACAAGATTATCAAATTTTTCATGCCATTGTTTTGGAGCTTGTTTCAAACCGTAAAGTGATTTATCAAGTTTGCAAACTTTATGTTCTTGTCCCGGAATAACAAAACCTTCAGGTTGGTCCATGTAAATTTCTTCTTCCAAATCGCCATTAAGAAACGCAGTCTTAACGTCCATTTGGTGCAATACTAGATTATGTATTGCAACAAGAGAAATTAACACTTGAATAGATGTAATCCTGGTAACAGGAGAATATGTGTCAAAGAAGTCAACATTTTCTCTCTGTCTAAACCCTTTGGTTACGAGACGAGCCTTAAACTTTTCAACATTACCATCGGGTTTCAATTTCTTCTTAAATACCCATTTACATCCTATTGTCTTGCAACCTGGTGGCAAATCAACTAAATGTCAGGTTCTATTGGACTCAAAAGAGTACATTTCATCATCAATAGCCTCTTCCCAAAAATTGGCATCTATAGAGGATAAGGCTTCTTGAAAACTAAGAGGATCCTCCTCGACTGAAAAGACATAGTAATTGGGGCCAGAGTTTTTAGAAGTTCGTTTCCATTTACTTCTCCTAGGCTCAGATTCTGTGGCTTTATCAGCTTCATTCATCCTGATCAAAGGCACGTTATTTGAGGATGTACCCCCACTATTCCTCGAAATAAAAGGAAATTTATCTTCATAGAAGTCAACGTCGTTTGATTCTATAATAACGTGATCGTTAAGATTATAGAATCTATAAGCTTTGCTGTTCATGGCATATCCTATGAATACACATTCATATGCCCTACTGGCAAGCTTATTCCTTTTAGGATCAGGAATTCTAACGTAAGCTAAACAACCCCAAGTTTTCAAATATGACAAGTTTGGTTGTCTATTTTTCAAAATCTCATAAGGAGAGGTTTTGCTTTTCGATTTGGGGACTCTATTTAGCACGTAACAGACCGTCAAAATAACTTCTCCCCACCAGTGCGATGCAGCACCGGAGTTAAGTAGAATGACAACTACTAACTCAGTAAGAGTTCTATTTTTTCTTTCAGCTTTGCCATTCATCCCAGAAGAATACGGTGCAGTTTTTTAATGAATAATTCCTTGAGAATTATAAAACTCTATGAAAGTACTGCTATCATATTCAGTGCCTCTATCACTCCTAAGTCTCTTAATCTTTCTATTATATTGATTTTCAACTTCAGTCAAAAATAATTTAAACATGTCAAAGGCTTCACTCTTATTTTTCATTAAGTAGACAAAGGAATAATCAAAACAATCATCATCAATAAACGTAATAAGATAACGTTTTCCATTTCTAGTCAAAACACCATCAAGTTCACATATATCTGAGTGTATCAAATCTAAGGGTTCAGATTCTCTAACAACAGATTTATGTGGTGTTTTGGTTATCTTAGTTTGGCTACAATAGTTGCACTTTTCAAAATCATTTAAGGACAATTTTGGAATTAGTCCTAAGTTACTCATGTTTTTAATAATACGCTTATTAACATGACAGAGTCTAGCATGCCAAATATTAAAAGTACACAACATGGAAAACCACCTTTATAGATAAAGGTATCTGCAGTTGTAAAACTCTAAATCATGTGGATCTTATTCAATAAATCCAAACAAATATAACCCTCTTTCCAACCTTTCCAAATATTACCATGGGGTTGTGTCCTTGCATAGATTCTACCATAACCAATTTATAGAATGAATGATAAATAAATTGAGAAAACTGCTCCCAACCCAATTTCTCAACAAGAACTACCACACAAGGTAACAAAGATACATAAAGCAAACAAGACTAAACTCCAATCCTTGGAACAAAGTTTGTTTAGACTAATGGGTTCCAAAAACATTAAATTGACAGACACATAAAAACAACAACCTAGCTAAAAAGGTTATCCTCACAAACCCAACATTATTAAATAATGACACACTTACAGGTAATCAAACCAAAACCTCCCTAGAGACAAAGGGTATCATTTCAACTTAATCTGTGGAAAAAACGAAAGCTTGCACAAATCAAACTTCGAATAAGAACGGATCAAAACACTGTCAAGTTCTGCAATTGACAAAGGCTGTATCATTTCTACCATCATTTTCATTACTTGTTCCATCTCCTTTCTTTATTTCAGTAAGTTGTATTATGGAGAATACTAAATATCATTGAAGGAATCATTTTTTTCAATCTTATAAAAAGGTTGTAGTCATGGCAGAAATAAACGTCTTAAAATTGTTGTAAATGCTGTAAAAAAATTCAAATTAAAATATAGGAACGAAGGTACCAATTGTTCTTGGGTTGAGTCGCGGACTAGGTCGCTCTCTTTAAGACGTTTCGCTGCTCTGCCCAAAAGTGTGCAAGCAGTCTAGTAGCCCCGCCATCCCCAGGATAAAACAGCCCAGAATCTTCTCTGTCTCGTTCAAGCAATTGCACTGTTGATGAACGAAATACTATCCACCCTTAATCTCTTGTTTGCTCGGAATCACCAATACAATGTGTAAATTTCAAACAAAAAGGAAATCTCTGAAATACGAAGAGAAAGAGTTCATTCTCTGATTGAAATACTAAGCTAAAAGTGTTTTGCCAAAATGTTTTGCTTTTTCTTGTAATTGTAAACTCTGAATTGTGTTTGTATTTATAGGGAGAAAACACATTCGTTGAAATACACAAACACGACTAGATACATCGCGTGGAGAACTCAATTAAAAAACGTGGTAAACGTGTGTGATTTAGGAAGACGTCTAGATACATGGATAAAATCTCGTCTAGATGCAGGGACAAAAAACGTGGAAAACATGTGGGAGTTAACTGCGGCGTAACGTGTGAGAGAGGACAGCAAATGCAAAAACCTGTCTAGATGCATTTGACTCAGTCTCTCTGCAGCAATTCAAAATTTATTTTCATTTAAATAAACTTTTATCAAAAAGAATGAGTTGCTTTCACAAAAGTGTGGTACCCCCAAGGGGACCAAGCCCAAGTCCAAACAATATCCTTATAAACTCTTTCACAATGAGTTGTATAGAAGATGTGGGACTAAAATTAGAGAGAGATCCAGAGATCAAAACCAAGTGCACACTCATTTTCTTTTATTTTAAAAAACCATATTTCCAACAGTACACGTAAGTACGACTTCGGGCACTCAAACTCTTCGCCGCCTCGGACGAGACAACGATACACTTTGACTTAGACGCAAGAGGTGGGGAAGGTAGGACTCCGATTTCGTGAAGGAGAGAACTCCCTCCCTATTTGAACTGGTGCCATTCGTGAATGAGAGCAAGAGCTTCTTCTTTGGTTGTGACTTCTTCCCTTGCTGGTTGTTGTATGAAGAGTTTCTCTTCTTTCTTAGTTGTTGTGATCTATGGTCCTTGGCTGCGAGCTGGAAGATCTTTTTGTTGTTGTGTGTGATCTTGTTGATGTTCTAGTCTTGGATTCGTGAAGGTAACAAAGAGAAGAGGGAGCATTAATTTCTCTTCTGGCTGCAACCACTTCTTCCATTTTTACTGCAATTGAAATTTCTTTTGGTTGCTTGAAGAGGAAACATAGGAGGGTGTATTGTATATGGATTCTTATGGAATTGATAAATAATTTGAAAAGTCCACGGACTCTTTAAATTGGCCACAGACTCTTTAAATTGTCCACGAACTTCTGCTGATTTCTTAAATCCATAGACTTTTGCTACAAACTTTCTAGAGATTTATGAAAATCCACGGACTTTGTATGAACGACTTTTACAGATTTCTAATTATTTGCAAGATAAAAAAGAAGTTGGTAAATAGTGATGAAACAAAAAAACGTCCGCATATAATTAACAAAAGTGAGAGATACATGTGCTAAAAAAACTAGAAAAAGAAAAGGTCGTTAATTAGGGTTCTTACATGAGGATTCTGGAGTTGAGGAAGAATTGGGTGATAATCTAGGCCAGATAGATTAGATCAGTGAATGGTGGGTTTTCAAACAATGGGTTCTCAAGGTGGTGGTGATCAGAACTCTAAAGTATAAACCATCATTGTCTAGGCAAGGTTCCCTTTATAGTCTTACTCTAGATGAAGTTCAGAACCAGCTGGGGGACTTGGGCAAGCCATTAAGCAGCATGAACCTTGATGAGCTGCTAAAGAATGTATGGACAGTTGAGACGAATCAATCCATGGGGATCGACGCCACAGAGAATGCAGTGGCCCCATGCAATGAACCTGCCCCAACGTCTACTCTGCATCATCAGGCCAGCTTGACTGTCGCTGGCCCTTTGAGCAAGAAAACTGTGGATGAGGTGTGGAAAGAGATCCAACAAGGGCATAAGGAAAATAGTGGAGAGAATAAAGCAAAGGGAATGAGGCAACCCACTTTGGGGGAGATGACATTGGAGGATTTTCTGGTAAAAGCAGGGGTTGTAAATGAAGGTTCTTCTGTAGAAAAAGAATCGAGAAAATAAGAGGATGGGAACCAACCTCTTCGCGGCTGGCACAAGGAAGAACTTTGGGAAACTTTTTTCACGTTGAAATCTTTGATATGGAGGCTGACAAACTATTGAACTTTGTTATTTATACCTAACACTACAAAGTCCATGAGAATCCATGATTTTTCAAATCCATAAATATGAATGATATTTTGAATACCCTAAAACTTTTGTGGACTTTCTGAAATCCATATTGAATACCCCTAGACTTTGTGAATTTCAGAAAGACTTTTTAAAATCTTGATTGAATACCCCTAGACTTTTGTGGACTTTTTAAAATTCAAATTGAATACACTTAGATTTTCAGAATCCATGAAATTTATTAAATTGCCCACAAAATCTAAATACAATACACCCCCATAGAAGTTGGTGTAAAGAGGATCTCTCTGGGCTGGAATCTCTCTCTTTAGCTGGTGTGTGAATCTCCTTTCTTAGATCAGCTAGCTGCTGTGTGACAGTGAAGAGAGGAATTGCTTCATCTCTTGTTGGCCGCTTGAATAGGCGTGAAGAACTTTTGCTTTACTGCGATTTCTGGTCCTAGAGTCGCGAGGTAGGCAGTGTGAAGTTTTCCTTGCTGTTGTTGTGAATCTGTTGAGTTGTTGCTGCTGCTGACTGCGATTGAGCTTGTCATGCTGCTCTACGTGAATAGAGAATGCTCTCTCAGGTTGAGTACGTGGGGAATTCTCTTGTGAAGGAGGTTGTTTGTGGTTTGATTCGTGAAGGTGAGAGCATTGTGGGTTCTGATTGAGATCTCTCTTGCCCTGTGGGTGCGAATCAGCCCTCTTTTGCTGCGATTTGGCTCGAGTGAAGAGAGGGAAGAAGACTTATTCATTCTTGGGTTTGTGAAATTGAATGAAGGTGGGTTGTGATTGAAGAAAGAAGAAGATCTATGTTCTGCTTCAATTGAGTTATCTGATTGTGCGTTGCTGTGAGGGAGATACTCTCGTGTTATTGCTCTGCGTTTGAGAAGAGGATTCTGATGCTGCAACTTCATCTTCTTCTTGGCTGCGTTTGGTGAAGGAAGAGGCGTGAAAAACTCTTTGGTTGGCTAATTCGTGAACTCTTCTTTGTTGCTTGTGCTTGAAGACACGGTGTTTCTTTGGCTGCGTGATTGCTTCTTCTTGGTTGGAGAAGAAGAGAAGACCTATCTCCTTGCTGCTCTGGGTGACCTCTCTTTGGCTGCAAATTGTGGTGAATAACAGAACAAATCTGTTGCTTTTGCTGTGTTATGTTGTTGCTACTCATTAGAGCAGGTGTTAGCTGCGATTTCTTTGGTTGCGTGAAGAACCAAATGTGTGAAGGTTATTTGTGTGAACATTATGAATTGCAGGTTGTCTGCTGTCATTGGCTGTGACTGTTTCGTGAAGATGAGAAAAAGAGAAGCAGCTGCGAGGTTGTTGCTTGTGTGTGATTTCCTCGCTGGCTTCCTCGACATTTAGAATTCCTGTTGTTGTTTTTCGTCTGCCCAAATATGAATCTTCAACCAAATCTCTCTTCATCTGTTTGCACTCTTGGAATAGTTGGAGGTCTATTGGGATCTGGGGGGTGGCTTCATTTTGGGCCCATTGCTCCCTGGGCTTGGTGTGATCCCACATGTAGAAAACGCAACAATGTTTGTGACGTTGTTATCATCATCTTTATGGGTGGTTGAGTTTTATTTCCTTAAAAGATTTTCAATCCCATGTGCTTTGTATTTCAATCCAATATCCAATTCTTCTCTTTTAGGGGAGAGTGATTTTGAAAAATTGAACGAGAAGGAGACGCTTCAGGATAACATTGAAATTAATTGGCTGATAAAAGACTACTTTAATAGATTTCATACTGCTATGAAGAAGTATGGCTATGAACAAAGCAATGCAGATCATGATGATTTTGTTAAGATTGATAAGTTGAAGGATTATTTAACTTCTTAATTTGATATGAAGGATCTTGGTGGATTGAAGTATTTTTTGGGTATTATGATGCAACTTATCAGAAGTGGGCAATGGAGAATGCTATTATGAAAAAATTGGCTTATTAGTGCCATAGAAAAGAATGTGAGGAGTTTTTGGCTCATCGGTGCTATTGAACTGAATGTGATGAAAAATTGGCTCATCGGTGCCATAAATCCTAATGTGATGAAAAGTTGGCTCATCGATGCCATGGAACCGAATGTTACAAATTTGTTTATTTGTCATCCTATGTGCCCCTTTTTTTTTTGAAGGCAAGCTGGGTTTTTAAGGATCCCATGACCTATCAACTGGGCGACCTATAGATCAACACCCATTAGAAAGTAATCATGCCGCAGGTGGGATTCGAAGCTAGGACGTGGGGGACAAACCCACATAGCCCTAACCACTAGGCCATAACACCATTGGCTCATCCTATGTGCCCTTGGATACTACTTCCATCGTTTATTCATCCTACGTGCCCTCGGAGACTACTTCCCGTGGGTTATTCATTTTTGTGTTGTTGTTGAGTTGTTGTCTTGCTGGTTTACCTTTGCTGATTTCATTGTCAAGCTGGACATTTACGATATATTTGTCCATCTTGCGGGGGAGTGTTAAGAATTATAATAGTTATATAATTAGGAATACATGTTTAACAGTGACTGTAGTTATAAGAATACCAGATTAACCGTGATTAGATTTAGTTTTCTTTTCCTAGTTAGGATTCTATTTGTATCCCTATAACTACCTCCTCGTGAGAGAAATAAAGTTAGTTAGGATTTTATTTGTATCCCTATAAATACTTCCTCGTGAGAGAAATAAAGTTATAATCTATATTATTTAAAAGTTGTTTTGTTTGACACGTTTATGTATAACATTTCTACATCTTTCACCTGTGAATTGTTGCTATAAAATTTACTCAACTTTTAATCTATCAGTTATTAAGATTTATTTTTTCATAGCCCAATGTTTTGCACACAACAAGTGAACATTAGACATGGATGGCATGGGAAACCAAACCAAAGCGATTACCAATAATAGAAATATTCAATTTGGTTGGGTGCCATTAATACCATATCCCTATTTTGAACCCAAGTTTAGTAATAGACCTAAATTCAACCTAGAATAAGAACAAACTTAGCTCCAATATGGACCCAACATAATCAAAACCAGCGTATTATAGTAAAACCTTGCCTCCTATTTCGTGATTTCTAACAAACCCCTAAAACCTTTCCAAGCTTTTTACGCTTTTCTTATTCACTCTCTAGGACTATGTTATGCTCTCTTTCGCTCGCCTTCGATGGCTTTCTTTGCTCTAAAAAACCTTAACACACAACGCCTTGTCCCCCTTTCCTTCTCCTCCCCTATCCACTCGTGTTGTCGAGTTCAATTTCCAGCCACTCCAACCTTGATGGATTGTTCGCAGGAGGCCAAACCAGTGCCAATGCGACAATATTTTCAAGAAAAAATCTTGAGACATTTTGATGCACAATAAGCAATGTCTTACAAATATTGTGTACTTAATAAAATTTCTAATTTAAAGTTATTATATGGTAAACAATTTAATATTACCATGTGTTTTTTTTTTCAATAAATTGAAAGGGTTTGACTTGGTTGACAAGATAAAAGTTTGTTGTTTGGGGTTTTTGCTCATGGATCAATCCAATATAAAAGTTAAATATCGGAAAACGAATTGATGGTTACTGTATCTTTTTTTGTTTGAGTTTTACTTAAACTAACAGTCTAATTGACCTAACGTAAGAGGCGACTCTCCTATTGAACAATGAACCAGTAAACAAAAAATCCCTCTATTTGACACAACAAAAGGCAAGCCACAAATAAACACTAAAAGTATGTGATCTTGACACCGTACACCGTAACATAGTGAAATCTATCTTACAAATTAGAATGTGTTTTAAGGAATTGGAGATAAAAGATGGTTATGATTGAAAATTGGAAAATATGTTGAGAGTTGAGATTCATTTTCTATAATACCATGCTTGTGAATAATATAACTATAAGGACAAAGAAAATGAAAAATGGTGAAAAAAGTATGTACATCACATGTGCAGGTGAGAGAAATTTCTGTGTTTTTTTCTCAAAATTAAAATTGTCATAACTATTTACTTGGTTGTCAAATTTTGGTTAACTTGTTATCGTTGGAATACATTTTTTAAGATCTTTCCAATGAAACCAATGATCAATACAAACGCTTAGACAATGTATAATGCATTTCGTGTTGTTAGTATATTTCAAAGAAATGAGACTAATCGATCATCCCATGAAAAAATAAGACGAAGAGATGAGACATATATCTTAATGCGCATTTAAACAAAAATCATGAACTTCATATTTAGGCGAATTCAAGGTTTAGGAGAGAACGCACTCTTGATGTTTGAATTTTTTCATCTGAATCAAATTTTGACCAAGTCTACCATAAAATTAATATTATATATATTTTTACCTTAGAATAAGCTTGCACTTCAAAACTGATTGAGGGCGAAATTGGGGATGATAGCGAGGGTGTTAAGTACATAATATTTAGCAAAAAAAAAAACAAACACGTAGAGTGCCAACGGCACGGGGAATACCCTAGTCTATTTTACAATTCAGAACGGTGTTTTACTATTCATTGCAGACTGGGACAAACTTGAAGATTGGAGATAAAAGACGGCTAGGATTGAAAGTTGAAAAATGTGTTGAGGATTGAGATTCACTTCCCATGATGACGTTGTTGTAAATATAAAATATATAGAAGGGCAAAGAAAATGAAAATTTGTGAAAAAATTGGTGGAATGTAATGTGATGGAGAGAGAAAGTATTGTATTTTTTATTTATTAAAATGTAAATTATCTTAACTATCTACGTAGTTGTTGGATATTGGTAAACTTGGTAGCATTGAAATGCATATTTGAAGATTTTTCCAACAAAACCAATGATCAATATAAACACTTAAATTTTTAAAATACGTATTTTATTGTTAAAACATGTAAATATTTTCATACCTAAGTATAATATTTTTCAATGAAACTGATGGATATTTTAATGAACATTCAAACAAAGACCTTGAATATTCAATCAATTCTAATTTTAACCGAGTTTGACTCTAAAAAATTAGTTTACATTCTAAAATATGGTTTTTATATGAAATTGATTGAGGGCAATGGTAGAGATGATGTACAATGCATGATAATTAGTAGCAAAAAAGCTGTACGTGAAATACCAACGACACAGGTAATATGCTAGTTATACTGCAAATCTTAATTTTTGTAGCTAAAGGAACTCACATCTTTCTTGATTTTTAGGTGCATTAATCTTTCCAAATTAATTATCCAACATCTTCCACCAATCACCAATCCTTTGATCTCGTAAATGGTTGCTAGCTTGGAAATAAATATAAAAATAAAATTGTTTACTCACTTTAAGCTTTTAAGTTTTGTGGACCTAAAGTCATCACAGGTAAATCATTTATCCCAATAAAAACTTAATAAACAATAAAAGTTATTAAGTATAAGTCTAGAATCTATTCTACCTACCTCCAATTTTGATTTTATGTGCAACATTTGTACACCTCTCGCTAGTGAATTATTGTTGTCGTTGTAAAATTTAATTGATTTCTTTATTTTCTTACCTCAGCCTTTAGTCTATCATCTATTAAGATCTCTACTTTCTCATTATTGCTCATTTTTATGCACACAACAAATGACATTATTATTAATTTTTTTCAATAGTTAGACATATGGATGGCGCGAGAAAATAAATCCATTGCTTTGAGGTAAAAAAAAAATTTAACTTTGATTGCAAGTCAAAGGATGAAAGAAAATACATCACATGGCATGTATGTGAAGTGGCAAAAGAACTTGTATGCTAAAATGCTGATTTGGAGCCAAGTGTTATTGAATCTCGGCTAAGCTTTCTGGTTTACAAAATTTCACTTCCAAAATTTGAAACATCATTAATCTTTTTTAAATAGTTATTATGTTTAGACAGATGTAATTAAATATAATTATTTATCTTATACATGTTGTCTATCTTTATTAATAATTAAATATTAATAAAATAAAATTGATGAAACTCAAATTAATATTTTAAGATATACAATATAAAAATATGTCGCATATAAACATCGTACGCACCTGCTATCGTGCTCGTTAAGGGTGGGCAATGTCGGTTTGGTTTGGTTTGGTTTTGAGTCCCGAACCGATTTCATTTGGTTTGCTCAAAACCCAAACCGAATTTTGTATTTGTAAATCGATGAAATCGGTTAAACCAAATTTCTGATCGGTCCGGTTCAGTTGGGCTGAAATTTCGAGCTCAAGTACTTGAAAGACTTTCATTAAAACATGCCCAATTTTTTTACAGGCCCAATTTTTTGACAAACCCAATTTTTAGCCCAAAATTGAAAACTAAGAGAGAAGGGATGCACCTGCAGTGCATTTGCTGCACTAATCAGGTTTTGACACCTACCTGTTATTTATATATATATATATATATATATCTAATTAATTGGTCGGTTAAGTTATTATTCGGTTAGCTCAAAATTGTAAACCGATTTCGAACCAGTTTGATTCAATTTAAATTATTTTATTTATACTCATATTTCGGTTCAGTTATCGAATCGAATTTGAAAATCGGTTTGGTTGATTAATCGAATTTAAATCGATTTTTGCCCACCCCTCGTACTCATGCCACACGCACTGGTGACCAAAAGCACGACTCCTAAATTCGACTACTAGAATCGGAACAAAACTTAGCTCTAAGAAGGAACCAACATAAACCAAATAGCGGTGTTACAGTAAAACCTGCCTCTTCCATGATCTTGCCAAACCCCTAAAACCCTTTCAAGCCTTTTAAACTGTGTCCTCTTCACTTTTCTAGGGTTTTGCTCTTTTCTCATGCCTTCAATGGCTTCCGTCGCTCTAAAAAACCCTAACTCCCGGCGCCTCCTCGCCCCCTCCTTCTCCTCGTCTCTCCACTCCTGCTGTCGAGTCACGATTTCCAACCACTCCAACCTCACCGAATCGCTCACCGGAGGCGAAACCAGTGCCAATGTCGGACCTTGGTGGAGATCCATGGCTACCTTTACACGCACGTAAGTTGACGACGAACCCACTCATTGTCAGATCGTTTTTTGTGACTAGATTTTAGTAAGTGATGGTCTGCATGTTCTGTTTGATTCGTAAAAAACTGAACTTTGTGAAAAAGATGAAATTTTTATTGTAAAGGAACGAACTTTATGAGGGATACTGTTTGTTTACATTATATGCACATGATTCTGAGGTGTTTGATTTCTAAGACGGGGGTTTGCACTAGTAAGAGGCTCTTTTTGGTGATTTATTGAATTTGAAGTAACATGATTAAGGTTTTATTTTTGGATGTATTCATTGGTTTCCGATGGTTTATGTAGAAGGGATGGTGTCACACATTGTTTTAGTTTGAGTTCATAGGGACACATTGTGAATTTCACTGTTAGTGGGTTATTTGGGATGTGTGTTCTCTTAGGTGAAATGAAATCCATGCGAAATAATGAAATTCACGCGAAATAATGAATTTGTTAGAGTTTGAAACCATGAAAACATGGAGGCAAATTTGAAATTCTATTAGTTACTCCTAGTTTCTTATTTTTTATTTCTTCTGTCGCTACAGGAAGCCTCATGTAAACGTTGGAACTATTGGTCACGTTGATCATGGAAAGACCACTTTAACTGCCGCAATCACAAAGGTATGTTGATGATGCAATTTTATATTAAATTTTCTGAAGTTTCCTGGTAAACAATGCACATTATGAAACTTGTCCTATAATTGGCTGTTCTTTGATCCAGTGGGATAAATGTTAGTGCATTCAAATTGTTTTCACTAGGTATTAGCTGAAGAAGGAAAAGCTAAGGCCATTGCATTTGATGAGATTGACAAGGCTCCTGAGGAGAAGAAGAGAGGAATTACCATTGCAACGGTAGCCTGTCGTACTTTTCATCAATTCGTTATATCAGTCGCTGTGCAATGACATATTATTAAGCAATGTCTCTTTGAGAATACAATTGAACCCGTATTTTCTTGTTGACAATTTTTTGCAGGCCCATGTAGAATATGAGACAGCTAAACGACACTATGCACATGTAGATTGCCCAGGGCATGCAGATTACGTTAAAGTGAGTTCAAATTTTTTTTGGACCTTGTTACTTATCCAAATAGAATAAAAAAAAATATAATATGGAGGAATTACCTTGTTTTGGAAACTCTTAAGTCTCTTATAGCATCTACTTTTAACATATAACTAAATGTATACAAATGCAACTTCTCAAAGGAAGATAGGGGAAGAACATAAAGCATTTACAAGAAGAACAAAGTGTTTTGAATGAAATATGACTGTATATTTAAAAAATAGATCCTTGACTACAGACATTTGTTTCAGCGACAAAGTTTTCATTGACCTGCATATCTAGATTTCCCAAAAAAGCCATATGAAGGAATAAATCTTGTAAGGATATATGGGCTTATCCATTGACAAAGATCTGCTTTTCTCATTAATAATTGTGCCTTTTAGCAAAACCTGACAAACATCCTTCCAGGTAAATGATAGAGGTTTTAGAATTTTCTAATGAAATTAAATTTAGTTTACAAATATAATGTCAGGGTCAATGTTAGGCTTTCGATCCCAGATCCGTGGCTTTGTCTTTAGTTGTTTCCATTTTGGTCCCCATTAGTTTAGGGCTATGCCTGTTTGGCACCCAAAATTTTGGGTATTTCAGTCACACCCACGACTCTGACCTCAACCATGTTGACCATCTTATACATTTATTTTATTTTATTTTCCTGAAATGACCATCATCCTGTTAAGTGTGCAAAGAAAAATCTTACTTGAAACACCTCTTTGTGAGCCAAGACGAATAAACCTAAACTGATTGGGCGCCAAAAGGTAAATGACAAAATAAATAAAATAAGAGATTTGTACATTTCTAGGATTATCAAAAGTCTGATTAAAAAAAAACCAAAAAAGTTTCATATTAGACGCGTTTTTATTGAAATGAAATTCCTTTGAGCATCTCCAATGGATAAGCTCAAAAGCTAAATTTGGGTTTGATTGAGCTTTGAGGTTGTATTTTCATGTTCTAATGGATGGCCCAAATCTCAAGGATTCAGCCCAAACAATTGCTAGAAAAGGGTATGGGTTTGGTTCATTTGGGCGTAGCTAGACGCTCCAAATAGTACTGAGTGCTCACGATAGTCTTGAGCACCTAGTTAAAGTTACTATTTGGACCCTCTTTAGTTTGAAAGTCCAACGGGAAAATTAACACAAAAATGGAATATCCAAAACATAGTGTTTTCTCATAGAAGCCCAGAAAGTGGATCTGGGAAGTGGTTAGGGTCATAGGGTGTCATGATATCTTTCGACTTTACCACATGGCAATGGCTTTGCAGGTTGCAACTTTTTTGAATTTTGATGTATGTTTCTGGATGTGAATATCGACTGTACGTGTTGATGTTATCAATCAGCTTGAAATTTTCTTCTTTATCTCAGTATTGCATAATTTTTGTGTCAAATTAATTATACATGCTTGGCAACAGTTAAATTGAACCCTTAAACCCAACTTTTAGTACTATTAGGTATTTGATTTTTGATTGGAGATATTGTGTTCACTGGTTAATAACCTTGGAATGAAATTGATATTAGAACATGATCACTGGAGCTGCCCAAATGGATGGTGGCATTCTTGTAGTATCAGCCCCTGATGGTCCTATGCCACAGACAAAGGAGCATATTTTGCTTGCACGCCAGGTATGTTGGCTATTATTTGAAACTTACAAATCATCTTGACTTACGCTTTTTATCTTTTGTGCACATGTGAAACTTTATTGTCAATATACAATTTAATTCTTTGGACGAATCAGGTTGGTGTGCCTTCATTGGTCTGTTTTCTGAACAAAGTTGATGCTGTTGACGATCCAGAGTTGCTGGAACTTGTAGAGATGGAGCTCCGTGGTATTTTTTAAAATCGAAATTCATCCTATTTCTCTAACCATGCAAAATCATTTAGTATATGCATGCATGCGCTCATGCATAAATGTGATTCAGTGGAAGTGGTTCATGTGATTCAGTAGAAGTGGTTCATGTGAATATTTGTTTATGGCAGAGTTACTGAGCTTCTACAAGTTCCCTGGCGATGAAATTCCAATAATTAGGGGTTCAGCTCTATCCGCCTTACAGGGAACAAATGAAGAAATAGGGAAAAAGGCAGTATTAAAGTTAATGGATGCTGTAGATGAATATATACCAGACCCCGTACGCCAACTTGACAAGCCTTTCTTGATGCCTGTTGAAGATGTTTTCTCAATTCAGGTAGGTGAAGTTTTTTTTTTTTTTTTTTGATTGAATATTTTGATGATTACTATTATTTCAGTTGGATCTTTGAAATAGCAGTTTCATTTCTGCAAAAATAATAAAATAGTATTTATTTATTAATATATTTTTTTCTGTTAGAAACCTATTTTGTGGTAGAAACCATTTTCACTTGATCATTGAATTAGGTTTTAGTCCTCTGCCTCTCTGGATAAAATTTTAAGGTCTTCGGAGATAACTTTTATGCCTGAACAAATTTCACTTACAAAACAAAGAATACTACATTTATGTTATCCTGTTTTACATCAAAATTTTATTTCTACCTGTGCTTTTCAAGGGACGTGGAACTGTTGTAACTGGCCGTGTTGAGCAAGGAATGATAAAGGTTGGAGAGGATGTCGAAATTTTGGGACTAATGCAGGTATGATTTAGTTTTGAGATATGGTAAATTTTTATTGCACAAGAAGAGAAGAATAAAATGAGAGAGACCAAGTTCCAAAGTCTGATTCGCGAAAGAAAACTCGAGGACATCAGCACTCTATCCAACTATACCTGGAAGCCTAGACTGGCCCAAACCCAAAGCTATCAAAGTGTGAATTCTTTTCCATTAGTATTCCCCATCTGTTCAATATCATCTGTTAAATCCAAAGGATTAAAGCCTAAATCATCCTCTGATGATAGATAGTCAGTCACTCTTTCCATCAATTAATAACCTGACTCATCTACAGAAGGCCCTGTGATTATCAACTCCAACTCCAAGATAACCCTTGATCCTGTTTCTCTTCAATTTTGGTACTCTTCTCTCATCATCAATACGGTGATAGCCTTATGTTTACCTCTGGGTATTGCATTCCTAGTTTACTTGTCAATTTGAATAGTTTTTCTCAATAGAATGATTATTACTCTGTTTCTCTTTTTTTTTCAAAAATCTAAATATAGATGTTGTGGAGCATTTACTTCCCAATACAAGTATTGGTCGTTCAGCCTCATACTCAACTCAGAAAGTTGGTCATGAGTGGTATTGGTTACTTAAGCTTCTGTTAGTAGTGCTAAACTAGGCTGAAAAATACAACATTTGGATTTTGGTCCTGATTCAGTTTTTGTTTTCTTTAGGGTGGTCCTCTAAAGACTACTGTGACTGGTGTAGAAATGTTCAAGAAGATCTTGGATCACGGGCAGGTTAGTATTAATTAGTTGTTGCAATCTGATCTGTTGGAATTTACTGTAGTGGGAATCTGAAATTTGATGACTGCTTGTGGAATAGGCTGGAGACAATGTGGGTCTTCTTCTGCGTGGTTTAAAACGTGATGATGTCCAGCGAGGACAAGTGAGTGACTTTAGTTGAGCATCTTCTTTTGCAGAATGTGAATGTTATTGTGTTCCATGTCCTTAGTTGTTTAATCTATTTTGGGAATAGACTCCATCAGTTTATATGCACCATTTATCTTTATTTGATAAAAATGGAACCTTTTTTTTTTTCCCGTTCCATAAGGTTTCTCTTATGCTCTTTGTAATCGTAATTGCAGGTTATTGCTAAGCCTGGTACTGTGAAAACATATAAGAAGTTCGAAGCAGAAATATACGTCCTTACAAAGGATGAAGGTGGTCGCCACACGGCTTTCTTCTCAAACTATAGACCTCAGTTTTACCTGAGAACGGCTGATATCACGGGGAAGGTCGAGTTACCTGAGAATGTTAAGATGGTAATGCCTGGTGACAATGTTACTGCAGTCTTCGAGTTGATATCTCCGGTTCCACTTGATGCAGGTAGGTTTGATAATGATACATGAATATAACTTTTTGAAACATTCAAAAGCTGGGTTCTTCTCTAAAAGCACACACAGGGGTCACATTTCACTAGATTAACCAAAATTTGCGTGCTTCTTATTTTTCTTGAATACTAAATGCACTTATGCTTTGTTTGACTTTTATTTGCATCAGTTATGTGGTATGGATACAGATATTATCCGTTTTGAGGTATAGCTATATTGTATGTGACACTTAGATGCACTCTCACACATGCAAAAATACAACACACTTAAGCATCAAAGACGACAAACTCTTTAGAAAAATAAGCAAGCATCTCAAAAAGAAATCTTATTGAAGACTAAACACGAGATTCGAGTCAAGCGGTTTAGAAAAGCAGCATGAGATTGACACTTTGGTTTAGTTAAAAACTAACTTGAGTGCTATGATTGGAAGAGCGATTCAATAAGAAATGACTGATTTTTTCTGTGAGAGCTAACCTATGCAGTTAAAACGGATAACGGATCCATAACGGTCTAGGAGCGTTGCAGGTTATACCGGATTATATCGGGATATATCGATATATAACGGTATATAATAAAATATATATATTTAAATATGTTTTTATACCTCCAATAAGTATTTATGATTTAATGTATTATAGACTATAGAAGTATAGAGTTAAAAATGTATTATGGCTTTATAGGCATGTAACCTTTTCTCAGTTATTGCAGACTTCAGAATCTCAGATATTCATAAACTAAGAAATAACAAATACCAAAATGAATCCAACACCAACATCAAATGAATCTCAGACTTGATTTAGCAAAACAATCTAACACCATCATCAAAATTAATTAAGTGGGCAAGATGTTCAAGGAGGTTACCAAAAATTGAAGCAGGAAGTTCGATCGATCTCAGTCACAAAGATCGCACGAGCCGGAGGTTTTTTCGAACGGGCCGGAGATTCAATCGCACAAGCCGGAGTTCCTTCTTCTCTTTGAGATTTGAAATCAGATCTGAAGTCTTCTTCGTCTTCTCAGTTTCTTCTTCTTCTTCCTTGGAATCAGATCTGTTTCTTCTCAATTTCTTCTTCTTCTTCTTCTTCGTCTTCTCAGTCTCTCTGAGATCTGAAATCAGAATCAGAGATCTGAAGTCTTCTTTAGTTTCTTCTCAGTTTCTTCTTCTTCCTTGGATTTCTTCTTCTTCCTTCGATTTCTTCTTGTTCTTCCTTCTGTTTCTTTTTCTTCCTTCTTAGATCTGAAAAAGAAAAAAACGATTCAACTATTTATTATTTTTTTACAAATATTTTGCAAACGGTATAACACCGTTATAATTTATACCGTTATATTTATAACGGCCGCTAAATGAACGGTATATGGGCTGCCGTTAAATCTAACCGTTAGAATTTTTAGGTCTGTTACACATTATAAAAGAGTTATAACTCTTTTATAACTCGATTTTAACTGCATAGGAGCTAACACATAAAAAAATAAAAGTAACTACTTGGCATTAAAAGTGGGACACTTAAGGGCTTGTAGAGAATCCACTATTGCACTTCCTTTGTATGTCCAATGTGAGCATCATCGACCAAAAGAAGAGGATGCAAACCAACAGTCCACTTGTTCAAACACTGAAAATTTGAGGTCTTAAATTGTATTTTGAAATTAGAGAATGTTGAATCTGAATGCTTAGCGAGATGTATCTCCTTTTATAAACTGTCTTATTATGGAATAAAATAAAATCCAATAACATATTTCCATTGGATGTTTTTGTTGAATATTCTACTTCTCTTCCATGGCCATTACATAGGGTTTCTTAACACCTTAAGTTAACATAGCTTGTCATGCAACACAGTGCTGTTAAGATGTTTTACTTTTTCAACTAAACCGTTGATTATAATCGCAATACTAATAATAATGAAATACCTCTTTAACTTATTAGTTATTACCAATCAACTGTAGTCTTGTTCGCGAGTGTCAAACATGATTATCATTTCTTCATATTTAAATTGATAATCGTGTCCTTGTACGGCAAGGAAGCACGATCTCTTCGAAAAACTTGTCGTATGCGTGCTGGACACGTATCCAACACTGACACTCGCTTGACACGCCTTTGATATGCGTCGGACACATGGTCAATGTGTCTGCAGGTGTCAGACGCATGGTTAGTGTAATCTACGTGTCCTATACGCCTCCGATACAACTAAAACTCGGTTAGAACACAATCAAGACTCGACAACCAACTTTATTTTATTTTTAGGCGGTCGCATATAACCACCTAATTTGAAGGTTGTAAATCCATCTAAACTTAAAAATTTTCAATTGCGATGCAAGATAAAGATGGTGATGAAGAAAGAGGTAGTTTATGTTTCTTCTTCTCTCCTTTGCTTCTTATTTCCTCTACTTCTCTATTCTACTTTTGTTTTTTCTTGCGACAAAGTGTCATCTTCCTCTCTACTTTTTTTACATCTTTTCAATGTTTTTGTTCTTCTTTATGTTCTTTTTTTCTTTTCCAGCACAATTTGTGCTACATTTTCATCTTCATACTTCTTGTTCTTTTTTACTTAATTTATTTCTTTATTAGATTATTGTTTATGTTCATGACGTATAAAAAAAGGTCATGACGTGTCGCCGTGTCATCGAGTCATAGTTTTTGGAATATTGGTGAGTTGACATGTCGTGTCCATGTCCGACATGATGCGCGTGCCCGTGTCTGTGCATCCTTGTTGTACGGTTTTAGTGAGAAATTCTCCGGTATGTTTTGCTGTCACTGTTTCTTTATATCAAGTGCTAGCGATTTTGCTGATGACATGTAACATCATTGAAATATGCAAGTTCTAATATAAAACTCCTATTTAGTATATATGCAATGAACTTGGCAGCCTATTAGTACATATGTAATGAACTTAGCAGTGGCATAGTACAGTTTTGGTGTTGGTTCTTGATATTTGGAAAAATTGAGAACATTATTTCTATTTTTATTTCATTTTGTTGAAAAGATATATTGGTTATAACAGGTCAGAGATTTGCTTTGAGAGAAGGTGGGAGGACGGTTGGTGCAGGAGTTGTCTCTAAAGTGATATCTTGAGTCTTCTGGCCATCTACAAATTAGGGAAAACAATGGATCAATGTGCCACTTTTCCCGGAACAGGCAGGCCACATGGTAACTTATAGTCAGACATAAGTTGATGTTGTTTTTAGCATCCAAGGAAGTGATTGCGTTTTTGAGTTGAAGTAGATTAGTTCTGAAATATATTTTTTTCAGACTGCAGAAATATTCAAAATCCAATGAATTGTTGTTTCTTTCTCTTATGTGTTTCAAATAATGCATGTTAAATGATACCAACTGCTAGGCAAGTCATGTGGATTTTGTACAACAATCTATTTTGCCCCCTTTTTTTTGAAATATTTGCAATTTAATAACTCTCGGATTCAAATATTTATTTCTTCATACTCGTTTTGAAATGTACCTGTGGCCAATATGCTAGAGGCTGCGGACGCTAAGATTAATGTTCCATTATGCATTCATTCGTTATGTTGATACTTTATAAGCTTTGACTATTTGTGGTGATTAGACACTCGGAACTTACCTTGTGGCTAGTATATGGTGGATGAAAAGATTTGGCCTGGGTTAGGCTGTTGGGGGTCTTTGATTAACTCATTCAGACTTGTCTAACACCCCGTGCAATTGTTCTTGGGACTGCTATTCCTCCTTGGTTCTGAAGGTGATTCCAATGTATAATATTTGATTCTATACTGTGGTAGAATCTGAGTATGTTGACCGTAAAGACTACTTTACTAGGATCTCCTGTCTTGAGGGATTTTATCATTTTTGTGAATGAATTTTGTCTGATTGAGGAATGGTGTGCCAAACTTGTTGGCTGTTGGCAGTGCCCTTTAGCGAGGGAAATTTGTGGATGTCTTCTCATTGACAATATTAGACTATTAGTAATAGTATGCCAGTTTAAGTAATATGGGTCTGTGTAGGCAAATCTTAATTACTTGTGAATACATGGATATTTTGTTTTTTGTTTCATCAGCCAAATAGCCAGCTCAATTAAGAACCGCCGTATTTTGGGACTGTTGACTGGAGGGTGCAGTCTTTGACATCAATACGCCCAAACATTATGCTCGACTCTTGTGGAGCCACGAATCAGAAAATCTGAGATGCAATAGTTCGACCATCACTTCCTGTAAGTTGTTCTATTCTGTTCTGACATTGAAGAACCTGTGACTGCGAGCAATGCAAAGACCTTTTTTTTTTCTTTCATTTTTCTCTTGAGGGCTAGACGACCAAATAGATACTTTAGCAGCTTCATATTCAGGTTTTATCGGAAGATATGAATACAAAATCACTGCTACAGTAACTTGCATTGGGTGCAGCATAGTCATTCGGACCCCACAAAGGTGCATAAGTTTCACAAATTTCTACAAAGGTGCATAAGTTTCACAAATTTCTAGGAGAATTTACTGGTAAGAGCATCTCCAATCATCATCCCCTAAAATCCAATCATCATCCCCTAAAATAGCTAATTTTAAGGGTTTCGCCTATATCTCATATATTAATAAAGTATTTTCAATATTTAATTTTCTAAATTAAAAAAAAAGTATCTAAATAATAGTTTAATTTAAAAAATAATTTTTAATAATAATTTAAATAATGATAAATAATTAATTAAAAAGTATTAATACTGTAATTAAAAACAAATTAATACTAATTTAAATAAAAATAATTATTAATTCTAATTTAAATAATAGTATAATGAAAAAATTAATTATCTAAATAATGATATAAAAAAGTGAAAGATATATTTAAATAATGATAAAATTAATTATTAATATTATATATTTTTTTAAAACTCCCAAAATTTTTAATTGGTCAAATTTAAATTAAGTTGAAATTAATAATAGTATAATTAAAAAATATTTAAATAATAGTATAATTGAAAATAATAATATTATATATTTAAGTTGAAATTAATAATAATATATTTAATAATATAATTGAAAATTATTAATATAATTATATTAAGTTGAAATTAATAATAGTATAACTGAAATTAAATTGGTATAGAAAAGTTGAAGATATATTAAAATAATGATAAAAAAGTTAAAATAGGGGATGTGGTTGGAATGGTGAAAGAAATAGGGGACCCCTAAATTTACCTTTTTCCCCATTTTAACTTTTACCATTGGAGATGCTCATAAGCCCTTTTCTAATGCTACAACAAATTTTCTCGCTATTTCTCGCTATCTTTTGTTTCAGTATCCCATGGCAGTTCCATTCACACTCACAAGCCGGCATTGCAAGGGCTTCACCAGCTACAACTCTGACATGATTCTGAGTGCCTGGCATTCCTTAAAGAAAATATTGAACAATTTCTTAAGAATGCCTCCCTTGCTTCCGATCCTTTTGTGGCCTCCTCTTTCGGGACTAATTAAGATTTCAATTCTGAGTCTTTGCAACATTGGATGCTTCTATCATTTCTCCCGTGTTACTGATATGCAAGTGAATATTCTTATATGCTAGTTATGCTAATTTTGATTAATTACTTTCTTCTATGGGTAATTTCTTTTATGTTTTTCAATGGATCAAATGGGACCTAAAATTCGGTTCCCTAGTCTACCAAATATTATGTCTAAGTTCGATTTGCAATCTCCCCTTGTGTGCGTTTTGTTAAGCAAGGAATTATTATCACCAAGGGTGGCATGAAATCTTATTCCATGGGAATTCATGAGGAGACCACTTATATCTAAGCTAATTTGAGGTTCACTCACCAATATATCAATAGATTTTGTAATCAATAGTGGGAATGAAAGTCTCATGAACATAAGAATCATGCTTTGGAGGGACTAAGGAGTGTGATTCTCATGATTATGTGACTTCCATTTTTCACCATTGATCATAAAATCTAATGGTGAATAATGAGTGCTACTTCAATTTAGGCTTAAATGTAAGGGTCCCTCCTGTGTTACTTCAATTTATGAATAAGATTTAATCCAACCAAACACACCCTTAGTTCAATCTAATGAATATTGGAGACAATGCACTTCCTTATTCACACTTCTGCTAATTGTGGCTTTAATGTGCAGAAATAAAAAATCAAATAGTATTATTTTTTAATCTTCCAGTCATTTCCTTGTAATCACTTAGGAGCCTCGAAAGTTGGTATTTTATGTTATTTGCAAATACCACCAAAATAAATAGCTAATTAACGATTGGTCCCTTATAAATGCCTAAGATACCCTTACATGATCTAACAGCCACGATTGAACGTTTTCCAGCAGCTACGGTCATCCACGCGACAACATCTGGACACGTAAAACTGAATGCCGGATTGAAAGTAGTCGTTGTGGTATGTTGGGAAGGAGGAAAAAATCCATTTGAATTCCTCTCTATTTAATCAACAGTAGGTGATTACATGAAATTTCATAAAGCGAAAATGTTTAGAGTAGCCAAGGGGTGAAAACTTGCATGTTTAAGTCTATATAAAAAGAGTTGCAACAACATCTTCAACCTTTGCCAAACACTAAGAACTATGTCCTGAATTAGGGGGGCATTCTTAAATTTAAATATATTATAAGAAGTTACTCTCATAAATTTGTTTTAAGGGTAATATTGATACCAATTATTTTTTGTAAAGTAGAACTAATGTGAACATTCTGATGAACTCACTCATGAACCTCAAGCAACTAACCAACGGTGAATCAGTGGTTCAAACATTAAAGAAATTTTGAATGAGTATCTCGAGACACATCAATGGTTTCAAAACACACAGTCCATCTACACCATCATCTCCAACTGTAATCCAACCCTCCTGCGACCTCACCTCACCGCCATCACCTATGTTCATCGCCCCATCCCTCCCTATGCGTATCTCGAAACACATCCAGTGGTTTTTAAAAAGACCTCATCTTCTCCAATCGACCACCACCGTTCCTAAGCCACCCCATTCATATCCAACTAGACTTCACCGCCACCACTCACAATCAATATTATCACCACCACCCACAATCAACAATTAATCATCACAAACACAACATAAGAACATAAAAAAATCCATCTTCTCCGAGACCCACCATTTCCAATTGAAACCAACCCCCACCCATCTTCAGAAAATTCGCACAGCTAGGCGCGCGCCAGGCCAGTCCAATACCATCTATCATCCTAGAGCTTGGTCCATTTTCAACATCTCTAGACAGAGATCTGAGGAAGGCGTAATGCTGTAAACAGGAAATTTGTAGCGTACATTAGCTTACCAACCTCATGTCTTATTTATAGTGCACGAGTCCTGGTTCGACCAGGCCATTGATGGCGTAGTTTAGGGAAGAAGATCTACGTGAGATCCTTTTGTGATTAGGTGTCGTGCTGTGGAGGGAAATCTCCCTGTTAGCCATATGCTTCTAGATACGCATGAGATTGTTCCCCATTCCAACAACTGAGAATCATTTGATGGTAGTGCCGTCATGTACTGGCATTCTCTGGCTACTGCTTGGTTGTCTTTTAGCTTCTCGACTGCTTAGTTTGTCGGATACTTGATGCACTGGTGTAGAGTGGAGACTGCCGCTCCCATTTGACGTATCTAGGGTCTCCCGAGGACCACATTATATGCCGAAGATGCGTCGATCACTATGAATTCTTGAAACAAGGTTTTTTTATTTGGCTTCTCCCCTGCTACTACCATCAGTTGTATCTTTCCCACAGGGAAGCGTTTTTCGCCGCTAAAATCGATCATCGGACGGTTATTGGGGTCAATGCTTTCTCCCCTAGTTGCATGCTGTGGAACGCGTGGAGAAACAAGACGTTTAATGAGCTCCCAGTGTCCATCAAGGATCTCCTTACGTTCCAGCTCGCAAGAGAGATCGTTACTACCAGGGCATCATTTTGTGGGAGTTGTATGCCCTGGAGGTTTTCTTCCATAAACGCTAAAAACACGGAGTTGTCATGCTTGTGTGCGGTCTTAGTTGTTCGCCGCGTGTTGTTTGGATCCTCATACCTCAGAGGGCTTTTTTCCTGGACCTATTAGATAGTTTAGACACGGAATGGGCTCCGTAAAACATGCATATCATGTCGACTGAATTATCTCTAGGCCCGACTTTGGTTCTAGTTGCATGCTCTTCTTCTAAGGCCATGTAGCTCCGCGCTTCCCTTGCCAAGTCTGCCATATTGGCTGGTGGGTCCAGGGTTGGGAAGTTATAGAACTTACCCTTCCTCAGATCGTTGATGAAAGCTGAGATGACCGTCGTGTCGTTGCACATGTTGACGACGGTTAGATCACTGCTGAAGCGAATTAGATAAGCCTTCAGTGTCTCGTCAGGCTTCTGTTTCATAGGTCTGAGCGTCTTCACTGTCAACAAAACCTGACGTATAAAAGGTGATCTTGGATCCGATTCGGGGTCTGTCGGCGCTGTTGCTATTTTGGGGGCGTCAGCTTGATGCCTGCGTTTTATTTGAACCGTCGAGAGCGGTGAAGTAGCGCTAGGCTGAGCGTCTGACGTTCCCTCTTGTTCTCCATTGTTGTATGATCGGGTGGCCACCATCTTTTAGTATTTTGAAGAGAGATGATGCTAATAAGGTTATGAACTTTGTCGTCCCCACGGACGGCTCCAAACTGATGCAGTCGTTTCCGTTCCCTACTTTGACATTGACCTGCAAACCTGTTGACTTGCACAAGGAACACACGTGAGCCACATACCATCGTTATGGTGGTCGATGACACTCCGATGCGAAAGTCAGACAAGGATCTAAGGAATGCATAATGATGTAAACAGGGAATTTGTAGCGTACCTTAGCTTACCAACCTCATATCTTATTTATAGTACAGGAGTCCTGGTTGGACCAGACCATCGATGGCGTAGTTTAGGGAAGAAGATCTGCGTGGAGATTCTTCTGTAATTAGGAGTCGTGTTGTGGAGGGAAATTTCCCTGTTAACCATGTGCTCCTAGATACGCAAGAGATTATTCTCATTCCGAGAGTGGTTTATAGGTAGAAGTCTCCTTATGCGACATATAATCTGAAATCCGCTTCCTAGTTGGAAGCAAATAGCTGTTGTAGTTGCCTGTCTGAAACTAATCCTCGAGATGTTTGCCTTTAACATGGCTTACGGGTATTGAGGATAGCTGTGAGACACATGGGCCTAGCAAACTGTAAGAATTCGGGTCCGTTTGGCTGACTGTATTGGGCGGGTTTAGAACCGCTTGGGCTGGATCAGTGTCGGGCTGACGTTAGGGCCTATATTTTCCTCGAGATCATTATGAAACGTGTACGACATAGATTTGGAATCGTTTCGATGTATCATCAGGGATTAATCATTAATTAGCTATTTATTTTAGGTGGTATTTGCAAAAGGCCCTTTTATTTTTTAGTTTAAGAAATTCTAAACTTTTGCTTACATAACCTTGATGTTCACAATTGGCGTGTACACGAAACAAAGTTAAGATCAATTAAAATTCTTACAAGATTCATTAATTTTTTGAAACCCATGCATCACAACATTTTCTTTCTCCACTCCTTCCTCCCCTCAAATGACAATGCTCTTAAGTGAGAACATCTGAGAGAAGACGGAGAACCTAATACATTGAAGACGTCTCTTCTTGCCCACTGCGCTCTTTATAGAAATCCATACATGTTGAACTTTTTCATACCTACCATTCAAAAAATCAACATTTACCCATCCATCATTCATACCTACAATAAGGCTACAACACCCACCACCGATAAATATCATATATAGACAAATATATGTCGCAACAAGATGGAGTTCATAGGTACAACTTGTGACATTTGGGATTTATCTATTTTTGTATTTACTTCATAATTGGGAGAAATGTGTTGGGTTTTTAAGTTCACTATAGGTAGTATAATTTGATATAATCTACCGACTCTCAAATTTTCATTTACCCACTAAAGCAACCACATCTCTCTTAATTAATAGATTACTTTAACAAATAAATAGTATAATATACGCTTCAAGGGCTCGCAACCCCAACCACAAAACCAATTACGCTAATTTTAGTTTTTGGTATAGTTTAAGGATAAAGTTGAACTAACATTTGCCCAAAAAACTATGGTAGTCAGTAATTAATCCCTTTGAGCTAAAAGTTTAAGGAAGCATACAGATTAATGCCAGGAATTAAGTTTCTTCTCGTTTCTCCAAACAATCATTGAGATAACGACCTCCGTTTGCTGGAATCGATCATGGGACTGGGATGTACTCCGCCTCTCCTTTCCTTACTCCATAGGGGGCATTTGGTAAAAGACCGAGCATAAGTAAGTTGGGAAAAACATCCATACCTAGTTGGACATAAACTATAGATTAATTTCAGGAATACTCGAGATATGCATCAAAAGGTGACAAGCCTTGAGTACCCTGTGTTTTTGCACTTGCCATAGGTTGGAGTGGTAATTATCGTTTAAATTACATGGAAAAAAATCAAACTGTGACGACTGATGATACACTGAAACATCATTTCTTCTACACTGTACACGTGTCATGATGATCTCAAGGAATAATAGGCCTAAGCATCAGTCTAGCATTGATCTGGCCCAAACAACATCAAGCTCGAGAAGTGCAGTCTGCCAACTGGACCCGGATTACTATGTTCTGCTAAGCCCACACATCTCACAGCCATCCCCAATACCCGTGAGGCCTATTGAGTCAAGTATCTCAGGGATCGGTTTCGGATGGGTAAGCCAACACTACTTTGTCTCCAACTAGAAAATAAATACCAGAGTATACGTCGTATGTGGAAATTTCATCCGTGGACAACACTCTGATGAGAAACTATCTCCCGTGTATCTAGGAGCACATGTCTAATAGGGAAACTTTCCTCCACAAGACGACTCTTAATTAGAGAATGATCTTCAAGAAGATCTCTTTCCCTAAACTATGCCACCGATGGCTTGGTCGAACCAGGACTCCAACACTATATATAAGACAGGAGGTTGGTGAATATAGGTATGTTACAATTCCCTGTTTATAGCTTTAAGCCTTCCTTAGGGCTCTGTCTGACTTAATCATCAGAGTGTCATCAGCCACCACAACGGTGGTCCGTGGCTCATGTGCGTTCCTTGTGCAGGTCAAGGTTAAGCAGAAAATGAAAATTGATTGCATCAGTTTGGTGCCGTCCGTGGGGATGATAGAGTTCCTCAAAGAAAACAGTAGCACCGCCTTTATCAAAGAATCGGCGAAATGGTGACAACAAGGTCTCTTAGCGATGGAGACGCGACGAAAATCCCAAACGCTCGAAGTAGCAAAATGCCCATGCTCCGGCGCCACCGCAACCACAAAAGGAATCTTTGCAACAGACCCAAGGGCGAACCTACTGTCAACTCATATACAACAGATCCTGCAAACAATGAAGATACTCAAATCCATGAAGCAGAAGCCGGATGAGAAGTTGAGGGCATACGTCACACACTTCAATGACGAGTTGGCTCTCGTCAGCGGTTGTAACGATGCAACAACCGTTGCAACCTTCACCGATGGTCTGAGGAACGAAAAATTTTATAACTTCCTAACTTTGGATCCCCCGTCGAATATGGCAGACTTAATGAAGCAAACACATAATTACATCATTTTAGACGAGGAGCTGACCGCTAGGAAAAAAGCAAAATCCAAGGATAAACCCTCTGTCCCTAGAGACGAGAAATAGGGGAAAAGTAAGGAGCGTTGCGATGAAGTATGCATCCTGCACAGGGCACATTCCGAATTCGAACAATCAAACAGGTCCCAAAAATGGGCCCTAAGGGAAATGAAGGTCCGAGCAATATATACGACAAACAACAAACAACAAACATCACACGCTTGGAGCCATGATCCTTTCATATCACTAGCGTTTACGGACAAAGATCTTCGGGGTGTCCAACTTCCACATAATGACGCTATGGTAATCACGATCTCCTTAGCAAGCTGGGAAGTAAGGAGATCATTGGTGGACACCGAGAGATCACTGAACGTTCTATTCCTTAGCATGTTCCACAACATGCAGCTAAAAAAAGAGATCCTAACTCCTGATAGCCGTCCAATGATTGGGTTCATCGGCAAAAAATGCTGCCCGATGGGAAAGTTACAACTAAGTTGTCGTGGGAGAGCCACTGCTTCAGAAAATTCTGTTTAAGAAGTTTATAGTGATCGATCCACTGTCCACTTATAACATTGTTCTGGGGAGGCCCTGGCTCCACCAAATGGGAGCAGTAGTTTCCACTCTGCACCAATGCATCAAGTACCCGGCCAATCAAACAATTGGTACCATACAAGGTGACCAAGCAGTGGCCAGAAAATGCCAATACGTGTCCCCGTAGCAGCCTGATAATCAACAACTGGCGACTAAGCCCGCGGCCAGGATATCTATTAATCTTGCTAAAGAAGTCAAGATGGAGCCACCAATCTCAAACGACGATGCTCCAGTAAGCCCCCGAGGCAGACCCAACGTCGGTCAGTCGAAGAAAGAAACTGTCATGGTTTAACTCGATAGCCCTCTCAACAATAGAGTTGTTCAGATAGGTTCTCACTTAAGCAAATAATTAGCGGAACAACTAACAAAGCTATTACAGCAGAACCAGGACGTCTTCGGCTAGACAATGCGAGACATGGCGGAAATCGATCCGTCAGTGATCACTCATCGCCTAGAGGTGGACTCCACGAGGAAAACCATACGGCAGAAGAAAAGGCCCGTGGCACTTGAAATAAACAAAATCATCAACGATGAGGTACAACGGTTACTCAATGTGGACATGATCAAGGAAGCACGATACCCAGACTGGCTGGCAAACACTGTACTGGTAAGAAAGAAAAATGGGAAGTAGAGAGTCTGCGTAGACTACACGAACTTGAACAAGGCGTATCCAAAATACAACTTCCCACTTCCTCGCATCGATCAGATCGTGGACGCCACATTCGGGCACAACCTTCTGAGCTCATGGATGCATATTCGGGCTATAACCAAATATTAATGCATCCCAGACCAAGAAAAAAATCTCTTTCATAACTGAGAGAGAAATATATTGCTACAGGGTGATGTCGTTCGGCTTGAAGAACGTAGGTGCAACGTATCTACAACTGGTGAACAAGATGTTCAAAGAGCAAATCAGTAAGAACATTGAGGTCTACATAGATGATATGCTGGTCAAGAGCCTCCATAGCCCTGACCACATAGCTGACCTCACCAAGCCTTGAGTCAAATTCGAAAGTATCGGATGTGGCTCAACCCACAAAAGTGTACGTTCGGAGTTGAGTCAGAGAAATTCCTAGGTTACATAGTGAACCAAATGGGAATCGAAGCTGATCCAAAACATATTCAGGCTTTTCTTGACAAGAAACCTTCCAGCAACATCAGGGACGTTAAGAGTCTGACTGGGAGGGTGGCAACACTTAACAAGTCTATATCCAAATCATCCGACAAATGCCTCCCTTTCTTCAAAATCCTGAGAGGAAACAAAGGGTGGACACGTGTTGAGCAAGGAATGATAAAGGTTGGAGAGGATGTCGAAATTTTGGGACTAATGCAGGTATGATTTAGTTTTGAGATATGGTAAATTTTTATTGCACAAGAAGAGAAGAATAAAATGAGAGAGACCAAGGTCCAAAGTCTGATTCGCGAAAGAAAACTCGAGGACATCAGCACTCTATCCAACTATACCTGGAAGCCTAGACTGGCCCAAACCCAAAGCTATCAAAGTGTGAATTCTTTTCCATTAGTATTCCCCATCTGTTCAATATCATCTGTTAAATCCAAAGGATTAAAGCCTAAATCATCCTCTGATGATAGATAGTCAGTCACTCTTTCCATCAATTAATAACCTGACTCATCTACAGAAGGCCCTGTGATTATCAACTCCAACTCCAGGATTACCCTTGATCCTGTTTCTCTTCAATTTTGGTACTCTTCTCTCATCATCAATACGGTGATAGCCTTATGTTTACCTCTGGGTATTGCATTCCTAGTTTACTTGTCAATTTGAATAGTTTTTCTCAATAGAATGATTATTACTCTGTTTCTCTTTTTTTTACAAAAATCTAAATATAGATGTTGTGGAGCATTTACTTCCCAATACAAGTATTGGTCGTTCAGCCTCATACTCAACTCAGAAAGTTGGTCATGAGTGGTATTGGTTACTTAAGCTTCTGTTAGTAGTGCTAAACTAGGCTGAAAAATACAACATTTGGATTTTGGTCCTGATTCAGTTTTTGTTTTCTTTAGGGTGGTCCTCTAAAGACTACTGTGACTGGTGTAGAAATGTTCAAGAAGATCTTGGATCACGGGCAGGTTAGTATTAATTAGTTGTTGCAATCTGATCTGTTGGAATTTACTGTAGTGGGAATCTGAAATTTGATGACTGCTTGTGGAATAGGCTGGAGACAATGTGGGTCTTCTTCTGCGTGGTTTAAAACGTGATGATGTCCAGCGAGGACAAGTGAGTGACTTTAGTTGAGCATCTTCTTTTGCAGAATGTGAATGTTATTGTGTTCCATGTCCTTAGTTGTTTAATCTATTTTGGGAATAGACTCCATCAGTTTATATGCACCATTTATCTTTATTTGATAAAAATGGAACCTTTTTGTTTTTCCCGTTCCATAAGGTTTCTCTTATGCTCTTTGTAATCGTAATTGCAGGTTATTGCTAAGCCTGGTACTGTGAAAACATATAAGAAGTTCGAAGCAGAAATATACGTCCTTACAAAGGATGAAGGTGGTCGCCACACGGCTTTCTTCTCAAACTATAGACCTCAGTTTTACCTGAGAACGGCTGATATCACGGGGAAGGTCGAGTTACCTGAGAATGTTAAGATGGTAATGCCTAGTGACAATGTTACTGCAGTCTTCGAGTTGATATCTCCGGTTCCACTTGATGCAGGTAGGTTTGATAATGATACATGAATATAACTTTTTGAAACATTCAAAAGCTGGGTTCTTCTCTAAAAGCACACACAGGGGTCACATTTCACTAGATTAACCAAAATTTGCGTGCTTCTTATTTTTCTTGAATACTAAATGCACTTATGCTTTGTTTGACTTTTATTTGCATCAGTTATGTGGTATGGATACAGATATTATCCGTTTTGAGGTATAGCTATATTGTATGTGACACTTAGATGCACTCTCACACATGCAAAAATACAACACACTTAAGCATCAAAGACGACAAACTCTTTAGAAAAATAAGCAAGCATCTCAAAAAGAAATCTTATTGAAGACTAAACACGAGATTCGAGTCAAGCGGTTTAGAAAAGCAGCATGAGATTGACACTTTGGTTTAGTTAAAAACTAACTTGAGTGCTATGATTGGAAGAGCGATTCAATAAAAAATGACTGATTTTTTTCTGTGAGAGCTAACCTATGAAGTTAAAACGGATAACGGATCCATAACGATCTAGGAGCGTTGCAGGTTATACCGGATTATATCGGGATATATCGATATATAACGGTATATAATAAAATATATATATTTAAATATGTTTTTATACCTCCAATAAGTATTTATGATTTAATGTATTATAGACTATAGAAGTATAGAGTTAAAAATGTATTATGGCTTTATAGGCATGTAACCTTTTCTCAGTTATTGCAGACTTCAGAATCTCAGATATTCATAAACTAAGAAATAACAAATACCAAAATGAATCCAACACCAACATCAAATGAATCTCAGACTTGATTTAGCAAAACAATCTAACACCATCATCAAAATTAATTAAGTGGGCAAGATGTTCAAGGAGGTTACCAAAAATTGAAGCAGGAAGTTCGATCGATCTCAGTCACAAAGATCGCACGAGCCGGAGGTTTTTTCGAACGGGCCGGAGATTCAATCGCACAAGCCGGAGTTCCTTCTTCTCTTTGAGATTTGAAATCAGATCTGAAGTCTTCTAAAAAGGATTCTCATGGGATGAAGAGTGTGAACATGCCTTCTAAAATCTGAAGGCGTACACGGGGAGCCCAGAACTACTCTCAAAACCGACAACAAGAGAAACACTTTACTTGTACTTGTTAGTCTCCAAGCATGCCGTCAGTTCAACCCTTGTGCGTAACGATCGGGGAATACATAAACCAGTGTACTACACCAGCAAGACCTTCATGAAAGTGGAGGCATACTATTGAGACCTGGATAAATTAGCTCTGGCACTGGTCATATCCTTGAGAAAATTGGGGCCTTATTTTTAGGCCCACTCTATAACAGTTCTAAGCAAGCACACGCTTTGCACGGTACTGCACAAGCTAGAGTTATTTGGAAGAATGGTGAAATGGTCGGTATAACTTGAGCAGTTTGATATAAGTTATGCCCCAAGAACTACCATCAAAGCCCAACCGCTAGCGGACTTCATCACCGAGTTTACCGGCGGAGAGGAACCAAGGGTAGACCTTAAGGCCCAAACTTCAGACGACCAGGAATGGACCATGTGCTGCGATGGGTCATCAACAGAGAAAGAAAGCGGAGCTGGAATCACCCTCCGCTCTCCAAACGGTTTCACCCTTGAGAAAGCCATCAGGTTCAATTTTCTTGTCTCAAACAACGAAGCTGAATATGAGGCCCTTCTGTCCGGCCTAAAGCTAGCAAAGGGGTTTGGTATAGACCAGTTAATGGAGTTTAGCGACTCAAGTCTGGTAGTCAACCAGGTCAAAGGAGAATTCAATAGTAAAGATTCCTGCATGATAGCCTACCGCGGAAAGATACTCCGCGGAGTAAGTGGGTTCAAGAGATTTGAACTCTTACAATGCCCCCGAGATGATAATAAAAGTGCTGATTCACTAGCCTAGGAAGCCTCAGCTTCTGCAGAAGTCTGTGACGGTCTCATCAAATACCAAGGGCAATCAAGCTTGGACGAAGAAGAGCCCAACGATATTTGCGCCACATGCACATAGGCAAGTTGGATGACTCCGATTCTTGAATACATTGGAAGTGGAGCCTTGCCGGCCGAGAAAGCCGAAGCAAAAAAACTCAAAAGCAGAGCATCACTGTAATATTTGTTTTTTTTTTTTTAAATTTGCTTGGGCAGGGTTGTGCTCAGTAAATGCGGTGGGGGCACATAGCCACCCACCCTTTAAGAGACAACCCCCCTTTTCTTTCTTCTTCTTTCTATTTTTATTTTCCAGGGAGTGAGTTCTCCTCTTGACCCTTCTTCTCCAGCGAAAAACTTCGACGGATTTTCCATTTTCTTCCCCCAAATCTCACATATTCTTCCTCATTTTTCTTCCTTTTTCTCCCCTCTCCTTGCTTCAGTTTTTCGGTTTAAAAATCAAAATTTCAGATTTGTGTGGGCTTATTTGGTGTTGGTTTTGTTTGATCGGTTTTCGTAGCTCTGATCAGCCGTTGAGGGGCCTTTGTGGCGTCATTTGGAGCCCTTAGACACCACATGCAAGGGTGATTTCGGTGTTGGCCGGATTTTTCAAAAAATCAGGGTGCATGTTCGTTTTGAGGGTTCTTCGGCGTGGATCTGGACTTTTAGTGCGTGGGTGAGCCGCACATTCGTGACTCCGAGTGTTCTTAGACCTATTTTCGGCCTGTTGTGCTGTTTGGAGGCGATCAAACCGGAGTAGGGAGGGTTTCGGCGAGTTTTCGCCAAACTTTGGGTTTATTTGGGGTGTTTGCCGAATTTTTATTGCCTGTAAGTTTTTCTTTCAGTCACGCGCCGCTTGTAATTTATTTATTTTTCCAGTTTTCGGCTAGTTTGCTCACCTTCGAGTCCGCCTTGCAGTTTTAAAAATTTTCGTGGTCCCGCATTCGTTGTTTTGCGAGTTAGAAGCTTCGACCGGTAGGAATTGGGTTTTGAAAACCCATTCCGCCCAGGTGAGTGGAACTAAATATTTATTTTGAGAAATAATTATTTGAAATCCTGAATTTAAGTTTTACATCATACCGTCGATTGTGTACAATTGAATCCAAATTCGAAATTCGGGGGTTTCAAATATTTCGATGATTGTGTTGGTTATTTGTGAATGAATTACGTACTGGGTTTTCTGAAAGCATGATATACTTGAATGAAATCGAATAGTGAATGAATTTTGGTGTGATTAGGCTTTGGTGTAATGACATTGGACTTGTATGCTTCGTTTTCGAGTTTGCATATTATGTCATGTTTTACCATGGATTGTCGAGTCTTGAGCATGTATGATAATCGACTCGAATAAATTTATCGTGGTGAATTGGGTCATGTTGGGACCCTGGCATAGTCGTGGTTTTATAAAAATTGCCGAATAGATTATGATTGCACGTCTGTTACTTTTGATTATGTACAGACTCGTCATTTGTGCATGTGGATGTTAGTGTAAGTGTCTTTACCCCGCTATAATGCCTGTTGTGCCGATGCTTAGGAGCTTGCTCGCATCGTGAGTTGGATGGTGCTCGAGATGACTCGCACCAGACATTGTGGACGCTATTGCATGTGGCAAGCTTGCTGAGGTGCGGTGAGCTCCTGCACGCACTTGCCACTAGATAGTGTAGTAGGACGGGTCCCGGAGGACGTGCTTTGGAGATTACTCGCTTTCCCTCCCAGCGCGCTTGAGTTTGGTTGTGTTAGGTTGGCCGTGTTAGGCCAGTCGTTCGGGATGTTTGAGTTTGTATCCTCGCAGATGGCACCCCATTAGGATACAAACAAGCCCGAAGTGGTACTGGTGCACGTTGTGGGATGGTTCTGGGTGAGACACATTCGTAGGGTATGCGGATACCTACGATATGAGACACTTATTCAGGATTTTTGGTTTCGAGTTGATTGCTATACCTAGGAGACTATGAAGAATTATGAGATTGTCTTTATTTTCTTCGCTTGATATTTACCATGTTTGAATCACAGATAATGATCGGCATATCTCATAAACTTGTAGTTATTGTTGAATCTGAAATGCTTGTGTTGGTGCTTGAACTTAGAACTATTATCCTTAGAGACACGGTGTGATTTAGACTTTAGAACTTGTTATTTATCCTTTATTGTCTGGCATGAATTTTCCTTGTATATTATTCTGTTATTTGTATTTAGTTCGTTCGCACCAGCTAGCTTTGTGCTTTGCTGACCCCGCAAGGGGTGTGCTTTTATTGGAGTGCAGGCAGTGTTGGCGTTCTTGCTGATCGTGGCGCTTAGGCCCCGTTTTCCGTTGTAGGCGCGTTTTATGCTGTTTGGTCGTGTCCACCCTGTACGTGTATGTTTTGCTTCCTCTGTGTTATCAGGTGTACTATATTGTTATACTAGATGCTTGTATATTGGTTTTGTCGCTATGACTCTGGCGGGGCGAATCAAATATACTTATTTTGTTCAAATTTTTATCGTAGTTTTTATTTTCGTTTCATTCTCGTATAAAAAATGTGTTATATTATGATGTTGTGGCCGGTTACGATCCGCTTGTATTACGGGTTAGTTCACCCATCGGCACGCTGCGATTTCCGTGGCGGGTCGGGGCGTGACAGAGCTTGGTATCAGAGCCATTGTTTACCGGTTCACATAGAACATCATCGTATACCACTTTCTTGAGTGAATTGGGTAGAGGAGTTAGGATTTTTGTTGTGTTGTTTGATGTATTGTTTGTGTGTTTTCTTTTACGTAGAGGAAGTGTGGTGATGGCGCGTGGTAAGAGATCCCAGGTGAGGGATCAGGCACTACTGGAGAGGATGTCTCTCAGGCTTTCATGGAAATTATGACACAGTGGGCACATAATATGAGGCAGGGCAATCAGTCAGAGGATCCGTTTACTCGGCGCAACAAGAATTTTGTTAGCTTGGGTGGTGAAAGATTTGATGGTACTGGAGATTCTCTAGCTGCGGATTAGTGGATCCGTAAGGTAGAGCTCATTTTTGAGAGGATGGTGCTGACACCTATACAACGTACTGAGTTAGCAACACACCAGTTTGACGGAGAGGCTATGTACTGGTGGGATTCACTGAGGCAGAGCCGTGATGTGTCAGAGATGTAGTGGGATACATTTTACCAGGTGTTTGAACAACATTTTGTTCCTGATTCTGCCAGAGCTGAGATAATGGACAAGTTTCTACATTTACAACAGGGTTCTAGATCTGTTTCTGAATACTTGGCCGAGTTTAAACAGTTGAGCCGCTATGCCACTTGTTTTATAGATACTCCAGAGAAGAAGAACAAGAAGTTTTTGAGTAGTCTGAACCCGTTCCTAAGGAATCAGTTGATGGTGATGATCGATTGTCCTTTTAAGAGATTAGTGGACGTCACTTTGAGTCAGGAGCGAGTGAACGCCGAGTGTAGACAAGAGACTTTGGTTCGAAGAGCTAGAGGTTCAGAACGCAGTCAAAGGTTTGGCCGAGGAAGCCAGACAATTGAGCAGGCACAACAGCCAGAGCGTACCGCTGTCCAGCAGAGAAACCCTGGTAGAGGGGGACCAGTTAGGACTGGCAGAGACCGCAGAGGTGACAGACGTTCCCGAGGAGATCATCGACAGCAGCAGCAACAGAGACAACCTAGGTGGGGTGGTCAGACAGGAACTAGGAGCGGTTGCTTTACTTGTGGTCAGGAGGGACATGTAGCCTGTGATTGTCCAAGAGGTCAGACAAATCGATGGGAGCATGTAGTTTGTTATACTTGTGGACAATTGGAGCACTTTTCCAGACTTTGTCCTCAGAATAGGGATGGACCAGCACAACAGAGGGCGCCTCAGGGATAGTTAGCACCTGCGCTTGGAATTGGTCAGAGAGTCCCTCTCCCAACACCGCCTGTTCGCCTAGCAGCTATTCCCGGTCAGGGAAATGTTGAGGGTATGTTATTATTTTTTATTGTAGTTGTGTGTGCCAGATGTAGTAAGATTTGTGTTATGTGCATTATGCGTAGGAAAAATTGCATGTTAGTGTGTTGTTATGTGATTCAGGATACGTGTGTTGTGTGCTAGGTTTTGTGCACTCGTCGTCTTCCTAGTTGAGGGCTCTTTTCGATACAGGAGCATCTAGGTATTTTATTTCTAGACAGTTGGTTTTTAGAGACAACCTTGAGGTAGTGCCTTTACCGGAGCCCTTGTGCGTTGTGTCTCCCTTGGGCAGTTCGGTTTGGTTGTGGGAATATTGTCTGCGTTTTGAGTTTTCCTTGTTGGGGTACAACTTTGTGTTTGACTTTATTGTTTTGGGTTTTGAGGGCTATCATTTGATTCTAGGGAAGGATTGGTTGTTTAGTCATCCGGTGATCATTGATTGCTTGCATAGGTCAGTGATGTTAGCGCCACCTGATGTTTCGCCTCGTGTGTTGGCTTGTGAGCCCGATTCGGTTTCTATGATGTCGAGTTTTCTTAGCTCTCTTGAGATTTCTTGTCCCGACACCAGCTCTGTAGAGGCTGTGTGTGAGTTCCCTGATGTCTTTCAGGAGATTCCTGGTATCCCTCCTCGTCGTGAGGTAGAGTTTCGGATTGACCTGGTTCCTGGTACTGCACCTATATCTAAATCAGCGTACAGGCTTGCACCTAAGCAATTGGAAGAGATGAAAGTGCAACTTGATGATTTGCTTCGTAAGGGGTTTATTCGTCCGAGCAATTCACCTTGGGGAGCTCCAGCAATATTTGTGTCCAAGAAGGATGGATCATTGAGGATGTGCATAGATTATCGAGATCTGAATAAAGTGACCACCAAGAATAAGTATCCATTGCCTCGAATTGATGAACTATTGGATCAGTTGAGGGGAGCCGTAGTTTTTTCACAATTAGATTTGCAGTCTGGGTATCATCAGATGAGAGTTGAGGAACATTCCGTTCGAATTACCGCTTTTCAGACCCGTTATGGCTTGTATGAGTTTCCAGTCATGCCATTTGGATTGACAAATGCACCATCTTTCTTCATGGATTTGATGAATAGATTGTTCAGTCCGTACTTGGACAAGTTTGTGGTAATCTTCATTGACGATATCTTAGTGTACTCGAGGAGTTTAGAGGAGCACAAAGAGCACCTTCGCATTGTTTTGCAGACACATAGAGAAAATCAGTTGTATGCGAAGTTCTGTAAGTGTCACTTCTGGGAGCCTGAAGTTCGATTTCTCGGGCATGTCATTTCTAGTGGAGGTATTTCAGTGGATCCCGAGAAAGTCGAAGCAGTGAAGTCTTGGAGACGACCGAGTAGTGTGACGGAGATTCGTAGTTTTCTGGGTTTGGCTGGTTATTACCGACAGTTTATCGAGAAATTTTCCCTGATTGCGGCACCACTCACTCAGTTAACTAGGAAGAATGTTCCTTTTGTATGGTCAGAAAAGTGTGAAGAAGCTTTTGAAACTTTGAAGCTTCGGTTGACTTCAGCACCAGTGTTGACTATTTCGACACCTGGTAGCCGACTTGTGGTATTTACTGATGCTTGCGGTACAGGATTGGGTGGAGTGTTGATGCAAGGCAAGAATGTCGTAGCCTATGTGTCTCGACAGTTGAAACCCCACGAGCGGAGATATCCGACACATGATTTAGAGTTGGCAGTCGTAGTCTTTGCTTTGAAGATCTGGAGACATTATCTGTATGGTGAGAGGTTCGAGTTGTTCACAGATCACAAGAGTTTGAAGTACCTATTTCACTCAGAGGGAGTTGAATATGAGGCAACAACGATGGGTTGATTTTCTTAGCAGCTATGACTTCGAGATACAGTATCAGCCTGGTAGGGCCAATGTGGTTGCAGATGCCTTGAGTAGGCGACATGTAGTGATGGCAACCATGATGATTCAAGAGTACCAAACACTTGAGACATTGGTTTCATTTGTAGTTCAGCCTACTTTTAGTACAGAAGGCAGCATGATAGCGGGTTTAGCAGTTTATCCGCCGTTGATCAGTAGAGTGGTGGAGAGACAGACCTATGATCCAGTGATTACGAGGCAGATAGCAGATTTGGTAGTGGACACCTTGGATGAGTGCCCTACCGATTGATTGGTGGTGGAGGGTTGCGGTTTCGTGGGCGGCTTTGTGTTCCGTTTGATGAGAAGTTGCGGAGAGATATCTTGCAGGAAGCTCATAGATCTCGTTTCACCATTCACCCCGGTGGAACAAAAATGTATCGAGATTTGAGACGTTCTTTCTGGTGGCGTGGCATGAAGAAAGACATTGGAGAGTTTGTGGCACGGTGTGCGACTTGTCAGCAGGTGAAAGCCGAACATCAGAGACCGTCTGGGTTGTTGCATCTATTGGATATCCCGACGTGGAAGTGGGAGTATATCACTATGGATTTCATCGATGGACTTCCACGGTCGAGGAAAGGTAATGAGTCGATATGGGTCATTGTTGATCGGTTGACGAAGTGTGCACATTTCATTCCTGTTAGTATGAATCGGACGGCAGACAGTCTAGCGATGTTGTTCATTCGGGAGATAGTCCGCCTTCATGGGTCGCCTGTTTCGATTGTATCCAACAGAGATCCGCTTTTCACAGCCCACTTCTGGCAGAGCTTTCAGCAAGCTATGGGTACTAGATTGGACATGAGTACAACTTATCATCCACAGACAGATGGCCAATCTGAGAGAGTGAATCAGGTAGTGGAAGACATGCTTAGAGCATGCATTTTAGACTTTGGGGGCAGTTGGGAAGATCACCTACCGTTATGCGAGTTTGCGTACAACAATAGCTACCACGTAAGTATTGGCATGACACCGTTTGAGGCACTCTACGGACGACCGTGTAGGTCCCCTGTTTGTTGGGCAGAGATTGGAGAGTCAGTTGTGATGGGGCCGGATGTGATCAGAGAAACTACTGAAAATATTGAGTTGATTAGAGCGCGTTTGTTGATAGCCCAGAGTAGACAGAAGAGTTACGCTGATAGGAGGCGCAAGGAGTTAGAGTTTGATGTTGGTGACAGGGTTTTTCTGAAAGTTTCCTCGATGCGCCGAGTTGTTAGGTTCCGAAGTCGAGGGAAGCTTGCACCGAGGTATGTAGGGCCATATGAGATTACTGAGAGGATTGGACAAGTGGCCTACATATTGGCTTTGCCGCAGAGCATGTCAGGTCTCCACGACGTGTTTCACGTATCCATGTTGCGGAAGTGTTTGGCAGACCCGTCACAGATTATAGAGCTCGCTGAGTAGGAGATTTTTGATGAGTTGACGTATCCAGTGAGGCCAGTAGCCATTGTTGATGATGATGTGAAACAACTTTGTCGAAGGACAATGAAGTTAGTGAAGGTTTAGTGGAGCCACCGAGAGGGTGACATGACTTGGGAGCTGAAGGACCAGATGAGACAGAAATACCCCGAGCTTTTCGCCTAGGTTTTCTTGTCGTGGCTTTGTCCGATCTCGAGGACGATATCTCTTTTAAGGTGGGTATGATGTAATATCTGTTTTTTTAAAAAAAAAATTTGTTTGGGCAGGGTTGTGCTCAGTAAATGCGGTGGGGGCACATAGCCACCCACCCTTTAAGAGACAACCCCGCTTTTCTTTCTTCTTCTTTCTTTTTCTTTTTCCAGGGAGCGAGTTCTCCCCTTAGACCCCGCATTCGTTGTTTTGCGAGCTAGGAGCTTCGACTGGTAGGAATTGGGTTCTGAAAACCCATTCCGCCCAGGTGAGTGGAACTATAATATTTATTTTGAGAAATAATTATTTGAAATCCTGAATTTAAGTTTTACATCATACCGTCGATTGTGTACAATTGAATCCAAATTCAAAATTCGGGGTTTTCAGATATTTCGATGATTGTGTTGGTTATTTGTGAATGAATTACATATTGGGTTTTCTGAAAGCATGATATACTTGAATGAAATCGAATAGTGAATGAATTTTGGTGTGATTAGGCTTTGGTGTAATGACATTGGACTTGTATGCTTCGTTTTCAAGTTTGCATAGTATGTCATATTTTACCGTGGATTGTCGAGTCTTGAGCATGTATGATAATCGACTCGAATAAATTTATCTTGGTGAATTGGGTCATGTTGGGACCCTGGCATAGTTGTGGTTTTATAAAAATTGCCGAATTGATTATGATTGCACGTCTGTTACATTTGATTATGTACAGACTCGTCATTTGTGCATGTGGATGTTAGTGTAAGTGTCTTTACCCCACTATAATGCCTGTTGTGCCGATGCTTAGGAGCTTGCTCGCATCGTGAGTTGGATGGCACGCTGCGATTCCCGTGGCGGGTCAGGGCGTGACAATCACGGTACACTATCTTAAATGACAAGTTATACAGGAGATCATCGACCAGACCCCTGCTCCGATGCCTATCCCTCTCCGGGGCAGATCCGGTCCTGAGACAGATCCACGACAGTATATGTGGAAATCATCCAGGTGAGAGAACCCTTGCCATAAGCTCTAACCCTCATGCATTATTGGCCGATGATGCAACGAGACGCCAAAGATACTCTCCATTAGTGGGACAAACGTCAGAGGTTCACACCATACACGCACATGCCTGCCTAACCACTGACTAGTCTGTGGCCATTTGCGCAATGGGTAATGGACATCGTCGGGCCGCTCCTCGCATCAACTTGTAAAAATATCCTTCTTGTGGCAGTAGACTACTTCATTACATGGGTCGAAACAGAGCCCCTATCCAAGATAGGGAAAAACCAAATAGAAAATTTCATAAAGGCATCCATCGTCTGCAGGTTTGGCATCCCCAAAGTATTGATCAGCAATAACGGGACTCACTTCGAAGGTAGCAAGGTTACAAAACTATCTGAAAGACTGAACATCGGTCACCATTTCTCCTCGCTAGGGCATCCACAAGCCAACGACCAAGCAGAGGTTACTAATAGAATGATTTTGGAAGCGATCAAAAGAAAGCTTAACGCAACCAAGGGAAAATGGGTTTCAGAGCTACCAGGAATACTCTGGGCGTATCGGATAACCAAAAGAACCCTGACCGAGGAAACACCATTCGCCCTAGCATATGGGTCAGAAGCCATGGTTCCGGTGGAACTCGAAGTGCCTACTTTCCGAACGGAGAAGTTCAGGGCAGATGATAACGATGAGGCCTTGCATGTCGGACTAGACCTTCTTGAGAAAATGCGGGATCAAGCTTCCGCCAAAATAGCTGCCTACCAGCAATGAATAGCACAATACTACAACAATAACGTTAAGCCACACAAATTCAGAGTGGGAGACTGGGTATTTAGGAAAACCCAACATAACACCAAAGAAGCGGGTGCAGGAAAGCTAAACCCAAATTGGGAAGTGGCCAAGGTCAATAGGCCAGGTATATACTGGTTGGAAGACATGAATGGTGACGAACTTAAACAACTGTGGAATGTATAACATCTCAAAATATTATCAATAAAAAATATTTGTTTTTACCGAACTTCTACTACTGTTCGTTACAACCAACCCAACGTCCAATCATCCCGCCATGGCTAGATTCGATAAGATCCATCCCGACGTCTAGTCCACTACGTGCGGATGATGATGGCTTGGGAAGCGGGAATCTAGTCAACATTCTTACGCTTGATGATGACGACTCACCAAAGGGATCATTGCTTTACTACAAACAATGATTGTCGAACCTGACCAGACAACCTTAGTCAGTTTTGACTGATGACGATGGCTTCTGGTGCATCCCGATGCCTAGTCAGCTGCATGCGAATGACAATGGCTTAGGAAGTGAGAGTCTAGTCAGAGCTCGTACGCCTGATGACGACGACGACTTTCCAAAGGATAATTGCTCTAATGTAGACAATAATCGCCAAACCTGACCAGGCAAGCTTAGTCAGTTCCGACTGATGAAGACAACTTTTGGTGTATCCCGACGCCTAATCCGCTGCGAGCGGGTGATGATGGATTAGGAAGTGGAAGTCATCAGGACTACAAGAGGGATGGCCCACGCTACCACGGCCACTATCGGATGATCCACCAGTAGAACGATTGCACTCTGGGCCTCAAGTGAATCCTCATCAGAACCTTCCAGTAAAATGGTTATGGATAGGTCAACACCAGTAGAAGCCGCCATAGCAGCCAACATCAACTTCTCACTCAAAGCTTCAATCTGCTCAATACTCAGCTTCGATGCATCATCAATCCCTATTAATCACAGATGGTCCTTCTCCCAGCCAGATACTTTGACCTCCACCCTGGCAAGCTGGTCAAGTTCACGCTCCTCCCTCACTAGAGAATACCATTTGGGAACCGGCTCGGCCCCTGTGTGAGATATCTTCGAGCTTATGAAGGAGGCAAGCATCTTAGAAAGCCCCTCTATGATAGGCAAGCAATAGCCTTAACTTTGGAAGCCTTCCTCTTCCTGGAAGGGACTCCACCTTCGGATTTAACCTTCGGCGCTCTGTAAAGAGTTGGGGCCATGTGCCAGTTGGCCCACAATCCACTGCGACTAAAGTTGGTAGGACAAATAACATCTACTTTCTCCTCGGGCGAAAGAGGAGTAATGGGGAACCTTCCTACAAGGAAACGCATGCGATGATCAGCATATAATCAACACAATAAAATCAAAGGGTGAAACAATACTTACGAAGTGGCTTGAACTCCCGCTCAAGGGGAGGAACCTTGAACTTGAAGTACTTCGAATCTGAATGAGCCAAAAAGCAGTATTTCTGCCATAATTTGAAGTCATCCGACAACTTCTTGAAGCAAGCCGACGACGTCATCTTGCAAATGGCATGATCACTCAGCCGAGGGGAAGTCAACAATTGAATCATCCTCGGAGTCACTCGGACACCACCATCCTTCACCCTGATCAAAATAAGAAAGATAACCATGTACCCATGCATTAGGTACCAACTAGGCAGAAGGGATTCCAAGAAATTCCAAGAAGCCCTAGATCTTGTCAAGAATAGGAAAACGAACTCCAGTTTGAAGTATCCCGCTATGCAAACAGTCTGATCATCACTCAGAGTATAGAATGGAAGGTCCTCAGGGACCCCGAATGTCTTTCGAATATCAGCAAGGCCTGATTCCAAAACTGACCTATTTTCAAAGAACTGGAGGCCCTTGGCTAGAAGCTCATTATCAAGATGATTTTGGCGAGCCATGAAAAAAGGTGAACAAACTTTCAATCAAAAAATGAACAAAACGGAGTCTCTAAAAGCAAAGAAATGGAAGAGTCAATCTCTGCAGAAAGGGAGATCTAAATAGGGATTGGTTTCCCACCTTTTCTCTACTGAACTGATGCACGCTTAATTAATGAAGCGCACGAATGAAGAAATGGTTCAGACTCATTCATCATGAGCAACGTATTTTTTCAAGAAGTGACTGCTTGAACTGATACAATTGCCCACTAACTCGGGGGAGTAGCTGATGATACACCAAAACAACCTCTCTTCTACACCATACACGTGTCATGATGATCTCGAGAAATAACAGGCCCAAGCGTCAGCCCAACACAGATCCAGCCCAAGCAGTTTCGAGCCCGCACAATTCAGTCCTCTAAATGGACCCAAATCACTACAACCTGCTAAGCCCATGCGTCTCACAACTATTCCCAATACACGTAAGCTCTATTAAGGCAATTATCTCGGGGATCATCTTCGGACATGCAAGACAATACGTCACACATGGAAATTTCTATCTATGGACAACACTCTGATTGGGAACAATCTCCCACGTATCTAGGAGCACAAGTCTAATAGGAAAACTTCCCTTCACAACACAACTCCTAATTAGAAAAAGATCTTTTCGAAGATCTTCTTCCCTAAATTACGCCACCGATGGTCTGGTCGAACAAGGACTCCAGCACTATAAATAAGACATTACGCCTTCCTCAGATCCATGAGGTTGGTAAGCTAAGGTACGCTATAAATTTGTTGTTTACAACATTACGCCTTTCTCAGATCCATGTCTGACTTTAGCATCAGAGTGCAGTCGGTCACCACAACAGTGGTCCGTGACTCACATGCATTCCTTGTGCAGGTCAAGGTCAAGCCGGGAACGAAAATTAACTACATCAGCTATAATGCTATGTTGTGACTTTGATGATTCCTTTGGTGTTGGTAGTTCCTCTTATTCAACCAAAACAAAGCAACTTAATTAAATTTCGCATAGGCCTTTTAGGTTCACCTTTGGATGCAATTTAGATTGATTCCCAAGATTATCAAAACATAAACGTTATAGTACTCTTGGTTAATTTATAAAGAAAATTTGATTCAGTTGAAAATGTTTTGAAATGAGCAAGTTATGGTCACTTTACCAGTCATTCAAATCTGTCCATAAAGAAAATATGGTATTGTCCTTGACTTTGGGCGAATTTAGAATATCAATTGATACCGATTATCAAGATTATCAAAATACAAACATTGTAGTACTCTTAATGATCTTATAAACAAAATTTGAATCAATTGAAAATATTTTGAAACGTGCAAGGTATGGGCATTTTACCACAATCACTCAAATCTATCCAGTAAAGAATACATTATATTTTCTCTGAATTTAGGCCAATTTAGATGCTTAATTGAGACTGATTTTCAAGCTCATCAAAATTTGAAAGTGTATTACTCTGAGTTATCTAATCAACACAATTTGAATGAGTTGAAAATGTTTTGAATTGAGCAAGTTGTGCTCATTTTACTACAATCACTCAAATCAATATAGTAAAGAACACATGCGAGATTCTGAAGTATGTGTGCAAGAATCCATGCAAGAGGACTGACAATTTTCACAAGAAAACTCATGGCTGCGAGATTTTAAAGTAAGTTCGCAAGGACCCATGCGAGATCATTTAAAATTTTGCAGTCGCAGAGATCTCTGCAAGGTGACATGGTATTTTCACCAGGATATTTGCTAGAGCCTCAAATTAAAGTTGAATTGATCTAACAATTGTAGAAAAATACATTTTCCAAGTTAGTTAGTGATTAGTCTGATTATACTACTGAATTTGCTAGTTAATTAACTTTTAAAATGTCATTGTAAATAGTCTGTTGTACTCCCAAGAAGAAAAAAAAACAGAACATGATTTGGATAACAACCTTTTTTTGATTTCACAGAGATTGTGGGAGGTGGTGAGATGAGGATGTGTGACACTCACACCTTCTTATAATCTTCTTTTCATTTATGTATTAGTCGTTTCTTCACTTTTATATCTCTGACATTGGTTACCTCATTTATGCTATAGTGAAATATGTAATATATATAATTAAAAGTTGTTTGTAGGTGTACATGTGTCACGTGTGGCGTGTGGTTGGTTCCTTCTCCGAGGTGAGCTTGTGATTTATTTTTCCTTTGAAATGTTAGATTCTAAAGCATGCACTCTCATTTGATTAAGTCAGAGTTTCATTGAGTAAGTGCTATTTCAAAAAAAAAAAAAATTGTTATATTTAGCTTTTCCATCTATTGAATCTCGAGACGATATTCCTTTTAAGATGTGTATATTGTAGCAACCCTAATTTTTGCTTATGAAAATTTTAAAATATATGAATTTATGACTGCGTTTTTGCTTATTCGAATTAAGATACTGCATTCATTAATAAAATTGGTATTTATTAGAAAGCAAAATATATTCATAAGAGTATTATTTATTTATTTTTGTGTTGGTGGTTGTAGTAACTGATTACCAATTTATTTATTTTATTTAGATATTTTTGTATATGGTACTAAAAGAATAAAGCATGGGGGTAAATACTCACACTAGGTAAAAGACCTAGTAGTGGTGCGTTTTGTGGTAGTTAATCAAGGAGATAAAGAAGGACGAGCGACTTTGTTGTTTACAAGGTTTGGAGAAAGGAAGAAAAGAAAAGAACGCTCTGTTTGGTTGGCCATTTTTTGTGGGAAATGGAGTCCAATTCTCATGTTAAGTGATTTTCCGCCGTTTGGTTGTATATTTAATGACATGAAAAAAGTTATGTATGTGCCTAGTTTCCCATCTCTCATGGGAATCCAAATCTTTAGTCTCACCTTGAAAATGGATTTCGCAGATAAGGTTTCAATTCCCATGTCTATTTTCTATCCTACCAAATAAGAAAAGAAGGGTGCATATGCGTGTTGGCACACAATCATAATTTGCACTCGTGTTTGTACGCATTCTTTTTCATGTGTGGATTCGAATTTTTCATGTGGTTTTGTTTTTATCAAAATCGTTGTAAGCCATTTTACTTTTTGTTGTTATTTTACTTCACTTTGAGTAATCAAACTAAAAGGGGGATTGTTTTTAATTTATTGGATTGTTAAGTCTGAATAGTCGGGTTGTTGCTTTTGGTAACCGGATTATCAATTAGATTATAATATGAAGTGACGGTTTTCGATCAAGAATAAATTAATCTAACATTTTATTTATTAAATAGAATATTTTCATTTGTCAAATTATTATTTAGTAATCCGGAATAGGGTATAAATAATCAGACTATTAGTATTGAGTTAATCACATTTTAGGTATATATTGAAGTAGATTATTAATCAGGTTTTTAGGTTTACTGGGGTTATTTAATGAGTTTTTTTAATAATTGTAACCTTTGTTTTAAAAATCACTACCTAGGCGCTAGGTGGCAAGGAAATTCCTAGGCGGGCGCTAGGTGGCCGCCTGGGTAGGTTTCTTAAAAAAAAAAAAAATTATATTTTCGGTATCAAAAATATAAAAAAATTAAGACTATTTTTTATATACATTTTGCATATTTGTCTTGGCATTGAATTGAAAGTAATTTATATGATATTATGTTTATTTTTATAAATAATAAATTATAATACTAAAAAAATTGCCAAGGGCTCTGGGCTAGCCTCCTGCTCGCTGCCTAACAATTTTTAGAATCTTGATTATAAATCAGATTTTTGGGTAGTTATTTAATCGGATTATTTGAATTAATAAATCAAATTATTAATATAAATGAGGGTTGTTATTTAGACTAAACTATTCCAATTTTTGTATTCATAATATTTTCTGAAATATGGGTCTAATAATCTGATTTTTTTTATATAATAAATCAAATTACTTTCACTTGTAAATGAGATAATAAGTAAAGTAATAATCTGAAATATGAGTTCATATCAAATTAGCAATTCAATTTTTTCCAATGATTTAAATCAGAGTGATTTATTATTTAGATTTATTGAATCAAACTTTGGGATTTTAATCTGATTATTGGGCTTAATTAAATCAAAATATTGGAGGTTATTGATAAGATTATTAGTCAAAGCACCAAACATTATAAATTTGATTATTTGTATAAATTAAATTTATTGATTAGAAGTAGGATTTATGTTTTTTTAGGAGACAATCATATTCAAAGTTCTGAGAAATTTGCTTGTGGAATCGAAATAGTCTTAGGTGAGTTTCTCTTCACTAATTTATTTTTAGGTGAATTGATATTTTAATTCCATGTTAATTTTTGTTGTTGATCTTTTTTTTTTTTTTTTTTTTTTTTAAATTGGGTCATTGACCCTTTTTATTTATTTATTTATTAATCCATGCCCGAAGGCTACATGACTGACCCTATAGGGTTAACTAAACTAGGCCTGAAGGCTACAATATTGTTGCCACTTAATGTCCTCGTCGCCTCCATCTCACATAGAGACTTGCTTTCGCTCCGATCCATCGCCTCCACCTTGCATGAAGACTTGCTTTCGCTTCACTCCGATCTAGTTCATCTAAGCAACTGCATTCAATACCCGAAGTCTTATCAACGGCGGAGCAAATATGCTCCTAATAATCGGGCGAAAACTCACAAAATCCTAATTGGTGAGTCCTGAACCCGCAATCTCTCACAAGGAGAGTGGATGTCCGACCAACTGATCTACAATTGGTGGACAATTTTTGTTGTTGATCTTATTTGTGGCTTAGTTTATTCATTAATCCTTGTGTTTATGAAAGTTTGGTAATTTATTGATTGGTACAGAGTGTACAGTCTTATTTATGTGAATTCGCTAAACCACGAGCGTGCCACCGGTGGGTATAGAACCCAAGACATGGGGGTTAAACCACCACATCCTTAACCATCCAACTTGTCTTTTATAGTTATGTGTGTGGGGTGATAATGAGAATTCGTTAACCATGGATTGATATGACCTTTGTGATTGTTGAGGTATGTTTAGAAAGGTTCATTATCCATTGTGCATACACTTGGGTGTTGTGTATGTTTTCCATGTTAATTGATGCGGTATGTATCCTTAGTTAACCTACTACAATCATATTGAGATATGATGACGTTAGTTCTATCAATTTAGAGAAACTATCTTGCGGTCTTGTGGAATAGGTTTATGTTATGTTGTTTTCATTCATAAAGAGAAACTAGTTTGTGGGTCTTGCGGAATGGGGTGGTATTGGTTGGACATTTACTCTGTCCTAGAGATGACGTGGAGTGTATACATTTAAGCCGACTCGTAGTCTTTTGACTTATACGTGAGGCCTTTCGGAGAGAGGGATTTCCTGTATTTGACACCATTTTTGGGATATCCGTGCACATCGTGGTTGCCTAATATGAGGGGGCATAGGGTGATGTATGTTCAACATGGTGTTGATTACGATTGTGGTAGGAAAATAAGCTAGAAACTATTTGGTGTACATGTGAAAATGATATTTTTTTTTAATGAGTGATTACCTTGTCTATCAGATTCTATGTTCGTTTATGTTGCAAATCATTTATGAAATATATGAGTGGAATTGGGAGTTTGTGTAAAAACTTGTCCCGAACATTTTGCATGAAATGCATTTTTGTGAGTTTTGGCTTAGTGTTGAATACCCTTGGAATTGCAGTCTAACCAAATTTAGGACATCAATAAAGAAATTCCTTTTTCTTGTAGTTATAGTGCTTAAAATATTATGTGTATGTCCTAGCGGGGTTGATGAAAACGTTATTATGCACAGCTTTTCAGTTTTGAGATTTTAAATTCCATGCTATTTGGTCAGAAAACATAAGATTTTCTGACATGTCGTTTTGTTTTATTATTTTAGTTGATGCTAATCTTTGTGGATGCAGGATAGTAAACCTTGATAATATTTGATGCAAGTTTTGTTTACCCTAGTCACGCCTCGATTCCAAGACACCAAAATGACTCGGAAATCGAGTCGCAACTCCAAAACCCTAATTTGTTTTTTGAATTACTCTTACTTACACTACTTGTCAATGGTTACCCTTGCTAGCACATGATAAAATAAAATAAAACCATCAAGTATATAAGGCTGCACTAATACCCAAAGGTTTCCATGTCCATTCAAAACACCTAAATCGCAACGACTTACAAAACTCAAAATACCCAAGATCTGAGAACAAGCCTTACCTCTTAGTTGTATAACCCCGCAGACGACCACTCGTTCACTTTGCGTCTCCTGCGGCACCACCAACAACACCACCACTTGCACCCGATTATGGGTACACCTATTTGCCACAAACAAGCAAACGGGTTAGCACTAGCTAATATGAGTTGAACCACAACATCTATCTCAATTAAAATGCATACAATCAACGAAAACAGATCCATAGGAGAAACATAAATTTGCAATGTACTCAATTAGGATGTAATTATGCACATAAGATGCAACATAAGTTCAAAACCACATATTTTCCCACAATCGCATCTTCCATCATGCCGAACATGTCTCATCCTAACATGCCTATACCACTCCTGGCATGTATGTTCCCAAGCGGGGTGCCGCCTCAGGGACATACATATCGCCATGGAAGACCGATCGTGCAGCCCCATCACAAAGTATAGCGCATGTCGGGAACTATCAAGCCGAGAAAGACAAATCCCATTCTCTAGGCCACGAATGTTACTCCCTTTGGCAGCGTACCTAGTATTGAACGAGTGATATGCACCAACCCTGCATGCATGTCCTCTTGATGTTCACCCAACATATTATGCATATATCCCTGATATGCCCCCGCCACAATAGGCATATCCACTTGATATGCACCAAACACAGTATGCATATCCATCTGGCTAGAGTTGTGGGAAAATATGGTCTTTAAATGATGCAAGTCGATTACGGAATTCATAACTAAAATAGCCATATGACTCCTACGCTACATGCCATTGATATTCAATCATACAACCGTTGTCATTGCATAGTTTAAAGTAGAAATCATAATTCTGACTAGTTTTTACATATCCATGCAATTATATGAAATATCAGTAACTAACATGGTAGATTTTCCTACTACGTGGAATCACAATATATCGTCTCCCAAATATTACGCTATACATCGCCACTTGAACCGACATCCATATCACAAGCTAACCACCACAATATTTATGAATATCATTCAAACAAGCATCCAAATTTTAATCTTCATTATAACCGACAAAAAAATGATGAAATGTAAGAAGAGTCTGCACTCACAAGAGTCAAAATGGGTTTCCCGAACCCAAATCCTATCAGCCTAAGCTCCAAATTCGTGGATCAATGAATTAACAACCCGGGGAGCTCCTCAAAACTGCAAAATGAGTCTCGACAGTAAGAAACATGCTTGGCGATAGTAAAAAGGTAAGGGACAACTCGACGAAGGTCTGGAAAATTGCTTACCGAAGACACAGGGGTGTCAGTGACTCCGACAAAGCCAAAACTCGATAAATGGACATCGAAAATCACACTACGCAAGGCCACATGCCATGAACTGGTTGGAATAGCACCACCAAGCCACGGGAAGGTGGATCGTAGATCAATAGTGCGATGGCAACCCGAATTCACGCCAGTGAACCTCCCCGACAACCTTGCAAACTCTAATTTTCATAAATTCTTGGCCAAAACCCCTACCAACCTCTGCATGTGGGGGTTATGGGTCCTGGATGTCGGTCCAAGCTCCACTGGAGGGAGGGAACTGAGCCAAGCTGCTCAAAGAGCCGGCGAGGGCTCCAATCAAGCTCTTTCTCTCCCTTCCAACTTGTTTATGGCGAAAACAACACAAAGGAAGGAGAGGGGAAAAAGAGGAAGGAGGGTGCTCGGCCGGTGAGAGTTGCGGCTACACTCAGTCACAGCCCGAGCACTTCGCCGGAGAAGAAGAAGAAAAGATGCAGGGAGGGAAAAAACATGGAAGAAAAGAGAAGAAAGAAGAAAGAAGAAAAGGGGAGCCCCCTTCTCTTAAAGGTTGGGTGGCTATTCTCCCCCAGCGAAATTTGGAGGGCACCCTTCCCCAAAACCATTTTTTTTAAACAAATTTAATTGAGGATTAATTAGAGAAAAATTATACGGGTGTTACATCATACACACCTCAAAAGAAATTTTTTCCTCGAGATTGCCTAAGAGAAAAGCTATGGGTAGGATGACTGCTTATCTTCAAGCTCCCAAGTAACAACACCTTCCTGAGCACTCCACTAGACTTTCACCAACCTCACTACCCTGTTTCGCAACTGCCTAACCTCGCGGTCCAAAATAGCTACAAGTCTCACAAGATATGTCAAATCTTCCATTACCTCCACTTCTGATGGCTGAACTATTGAAGTCGGGTCTGCGAAACAATTCTGCAACATCGAAACATGAGCCACATTGTGAATGGCCGACATACTCAGAGGAAAAGCCAATCTATAGGCCACTGGGTCCATTCTCTTTATAACTTCATAAGGACCAACACTCCTAAATCGAAAAACTCCTCGCATTGGAGAAACTTTAAAAAACACTCGATTACCAACTGCAAACTCGAGATCTCTACGCCCTCGATCAACATAACTCTTCTATCGACTATGTGTCGTCCTCAAAAAATGTCTCTAATCGGTTCCACCTTTTTCGTGATCTCTCGAATTATGTCTATCCTGGAGATATCCGTATCGCCAACTTCTGCCCAACAAATAGAAGATTTGCAAGGCCTACCTTACAACACTTCAAATGGTGCCATCCCAATCCTCGTCTGATAACTATTGTTTTAAGCAAACTCCGCCAATGATAGATGGTCCTCCCAACTGCCTCTGAAATCCATAACACAAGCTCTCAACATGTCCTCCACAATCTGATTCACCCTCTCTGACTGACCATCGATCTTTGGATGATAGACCGTACTAATATCCAACTTAGTACCCATAGCCTTCTGAAAGCTCTGCCAAAAGTGAGCCGTGAACAAAGGGTTTCTATTTGATACAATCGATACTGGGGCTCCATGGAGTCTGACTAAATCTTTGACAAACAACTCTGCCAACCTCTCAAAAGTTCGACGACCACTAATGGGAAGAAAATGAACGCTCTTAGTCAAACGGTCCACAATAAACCAGATAGCCTCGTGCCCCCTCTTCGACCGAGGAATCCATTAATAAAATCCATCGTCATATGTTCCCACTTTCACGTCGGAATCTCCAATGGTTGCAACAACCCTAAAGGCCTCTAGTGTTCGGCTTTGATCTGCTGACAGGTCAAACACTTCGCCACAAACTGTCCAATATCTCGCCTCTACCAGGCCACCAAAATGATCGCTTCATATCTTTGCTCATCTTTGTACCTCCAGGATGTATGGTAAACCTCGATCTGTGAGCCTCCTCTAAGATCTCTTTCTTCAAATCCACATCCACAGGGACGCATAATCGGCCCCTAAATCTCAAACTGCCCTGTGAATCCACTGTCCAGTCAGTCGGACAACCATCCACACAATCTAGGACCAAATCCTCCAATATTCGCAGAAGTAACAGATCCGAACTCTGTCGCTCGATGACCCGCCTAACCAAGGTTGGCATGACCGCTAAGTAAGCGACGTAAACACAAGAAGCATTTGACACCGGATGCACATCACATGAGACCAACTCCTCAAGAACCTTCCATATTTGGATCATCATGGTAGCCACGACAGAAAAACGCCTACTCAAAGCATTCGCTACCACATTTTCCCTACTAGGCTGATACAAGATCTCAAAATCATAACTGCTGAGAAAATCTAACCACCGATGTTGTCTCATATTCAACTCCCTTTGGGAGAACAAGTACTTAAGGTTTTATGGTCCGTATATAACTTAAACTTCTCCCCATACAAATAGTGTCTCCAGATTCTCAAAGTGAATACCATTGCCGCTGACTCTAGGTCATGAGTGGGATACCTCCTCTCATGAGGTTTCAACTGTCGAGAAGCAAAGGCTACAACCTTATAGTCTTGCATAAGAACACATCCCAACCCAGTACCACAAGCATCTGTGTAAACCACCAACTTAACACCAGACAACGAAATAGTTAATACAACAGCTGAAGTCAATCTCTGCTTCAAAGTTTCAAATGTTTCAATGCACTCTTCTGACCAAACAAGGGGGTATTCTTCCTAGTCAACCAAATCAAAGGTGCAGAAATCAAAGAAAAATTCTCTATAAATCTTCGGTAATAACCGGCTAGCCCTAGAAAAATGTGAATTTCGTAACACTAGTTGGCATTTTCCAAGACCTAACTGCCTCCACCTTATCTGGATCTACTGCTATCCTTTGACTGGATACAACATGCCCTAAGAAACGAACTTCAAACTCCCAAAAATGACAGTTATTGAATTTGGCATACAATTGGTACTCCATCAAAGTCTGTAAAACAAGGTAGAGATGTTCCTAAGGTCCCTTCACATTCCTCGAGTATACCAGAATATCATCGAAGAACACTATCACAAACTGATCCAGAAACGGACGAAACACTAGATTCATCAGATCCATAAAGAATGCAGGAGCGTTCATCAATCCAAAAGGCATCACCAAAAACTCATACAACCAATATCTCATCCGAAAGGCTATCAAAGGTATACTCTGATCCTCAACCCTCATCTGGCGATATCCTGTTTGAAGGTCAAGCTGTGAAAACATTGCGGCTCCCCTCAACTGATCCAACAAATCATCAATCCTCGGAAGGGGATACTTGTTCTAAATAGTCACTCGGTTCAAATCTCTGTAATTAATACACATCCTCAGTGATCCATCCTTCTTAGAGACAAAAATCACAGAAGCACCCAAAGATTAATTACTAGGCCGAATGAAACTACAAGAATATACACACCTAAAAAAATTAAAGTTATCCTCAAGTAATTAATACCACAAATGTCCCAGTCAAATAAAATCACCATACTCACCCCTTCTGTAACATCTCATCCAATTGCTTCGGTGCGAGTCTATAAGCGGACTTAGCAATAGGAGTTGTAACCGAAAGCAAGTCAATCTGAAACTCTACCTCTCGACAGGGAGGAAGGCCAAAATCTCCTAGAAGACATCGGGAAAATCCCTAACTGCCACTACATACTAGATGTCCTGTTTAGGGACCTCTACCGAACAAAGGTAACAAGACATTACGGAGTCGTCATCAGAATCACAAGAGTGGGTAAAAGGCGAAGTGTCAGGAAGTGAAAAAGTGACAACCACTTAAAACATTCCAAAGATATAAAGTGGTTGGTCATCCAATCCATGCCAAGAATGAGATGGAACCCCTCAAATACCAATACCACAAAGTCAAAAGCAAAGGTATGACCCACAACTCAAAACCCGGACATAAGTCATATAACCACACATGCCCTCCTAGTGGGGACAACTCGAAGCGGAGTGGATAAGGGTATGGTTTCTAGGCGTTCCCTATCTATAGGTTGTCTAGAAATGAAAGATCTCAACGCTCCAGCGTCAAACAGTACTCTTAATCGAGAAAATGGAGTATGCACTACACCTACAATGATACATGACATGCCAATTAACAAAACATTCATCCCATCACACGAGTAAGGTATCACCTCAATCACCACAATAACATGCTAAAAGTATAAATAATAACAGAGCATAACGATTATACTTGAGTAAATAAAGCTTACCCTCGACTTTCCCTTGATCAAGGATGGCAGCAAAAACACGAGCGGTCTGCGGCTGGGCGTGCGCACCTCTAACTCCTTGGGGAATCGGCTGCATCTGAGGAGCAGGATGAACGGCCGAAGTCTGACACTCACTAGCAATGTGGCTTGGCTGGCCACAAGTAAAACAAAGGCGGGGTCAAACTCCATGATCTCTCGGCAATGGAAAAGTCGTTGGCTGTTGCATCTCTCTCTGCCACTGATCTCGCTAAACCTATTTCCCAACCTGAGGTCTATTCTCTTCATTGGAGTCATCTCGCCTCAAATCTCCGCTACCTCTACCCCTAACCGGTCCATCACGACCTGTGTATCTCTACTACTGTTGTGGTTGTGATGGAAGTCTCCGAGTCTCATAAGGCTCATCTCTCCGCCCTGACACAGATCTCGAACCACTCCCACTGGTTCTATTATCCTGGGTCGCCTTCCATGCTACATTGGCTTCTTCTTGAAGTAATGTCATATCTATCAATACATCAAATGGCTCCCTGATCGATGGCGTTACAAACGTACGCAAGCGTGGGTTGAACCCATTGATGAACCTCTCATTCTTATTATATTTGGTATCCACAAGGAATAGGGCATAGCGGTTCAACACATGAAACTCATTCACATACCCTATCACTGTCTTGGATCCTTGTTCCAAATGTAAAAATTGTTTCACCAACATCGACTTTTGTGACTGTGGGATGTATTTCTTTACAAACACTTCCTTAAACTATGTCCAGGTCATCACCGAAACATCCTGACTCAATTGGATAGAGTCCCACCAAAACCCAGCATCACCATCAAACTGATATTTTGTGATCTCTCTATTTTCCACCTCTGTTAAATGCATCTTGGAGAACACAGTCTCCACCTTATGGATCCAACGATTTGCCTCCATAACTCCTCGAGATTCATCAAACCTTTCACATCCCAGATCAATAAAAGACTTATTCTGCCGAGAAAAAGGGTCCTGGCCATGGGGGCCTCCACTCAATGTATGAATGAACCCTGCCATAGCAGCCTCATACAAGTGATAGACACACGGTCTCTTCTTGCAAGAAGGAGGAGGGTCAACTACCACCCTGGGCGTGTCTCCAGCAAGTTCGGAAAGGGGCACTATCCGCAGTCGACCTCTACGCACCATGACCTTCAAGAGCAAAGGGGAACTCGAATCAGTAACAGAAAAATAACACACTAACAACACTAACTTCACTACCCGACCCCATGTCCGAAGGCAAGCTAAGCATTGCTGCATAGTGTAACCATGGCTCTGATAGCAAACTGTAATGCCCCGATCTCAAGACACCTAAATGCCTCAGAAACCGAGTCGTGACTCCAAAGCCCTAAATTTTTTTTGATTTAATCTTACTTACACTACTTGTCAATGGTTAACCTTGCTAGCATACGATAAAATAAAATAAAATCATCAAGTATATAAGGTTGCACTAATACCCAAAGGTTTCTATGTCCATTCAAAACACCTAAGTCACAACGACTTACAAAACTCAAAATACCCAAGATCTAATAACGAGCCCGACCTCTCAGCTGTACAACCCCGCAAACGACAACTCGTTCACTTCGCGTCTCCTGTGACACCACCTCCAATAGCACCACTACCTGCACACGATTAGGGGTACATCCTTTTGCCACAAACAAGCAAACGGGTCAGCACTAGTTGGAATGAGTAGAACCAATACATCTATCTAAATTAAAATCCATACAATCAATGAAGACAGATCCACGGGAGAAACATAAATTGGCAATGCACTCAATCAGGATGTAACTATGCACATGAGATGCAATATGAGTTCAAAACCACATATTTTCCCACAATCACATCCTCCATCATGCCGAACATGCCTCACCCTGACATGCCTCTATACACACGCTGATACCACTCTTGGCATGTATGTTCCCAAGTGGGGTGCCGCCTCAGGGACATAGATATCGCCATGGAAGACCGATCGTGTGGTCCCATCACAAAGTATAACGCGCGTCGGGGAACTATCAATCCAAGAAAAACAAACCTCGTTCTCTAGGCCACGGATGCTACTCCCTTTTCTCATCATACCTAGTATCGAACGGGTGATATGCACCAAACACAATATGCATATCCACCTGGCATGCACCAAACCCATATGCATGTTCTCCTGATGTGCACCAAACACAGTATGCACATATCGTAGATATGCCCCCACTACATTAGGCATATCCACCTGATATGCACTAAACACAGTATGTATATCCATCTGGCTAGATTTGTGAGAAAATATGATTTTTAAATGATGCAAGACAATTACGGAATTCATAACTAAAATAGCCATATGACACCAACGTTACATGCCATTGATACTAAATCATACAACCGCTGTCATTGCATAGTTTAAAACATGAATCATAATTCTGACTACTTTTTACACATCCATTCAATTATATGAAATGTCAGTAATTAACATGGTAGATTTTTCTACTATGTGGCATCACAATATATCGTCTCCGAAATATTACACTATACATCGCCACTTGAACCGACATTCATATCACAAGCTAACCACCACAATATTATGAATATCATTCAAACAAGCATCCAAATTTTAATATTCATAATAACCGACAAAAAAAATGAAATATAAGAAGAGTCCGCACTCACCAAAATGGAAATGGGTTTCCCGAACCCAGATCCTACCAGCCTAAGCTCCAAATTCATGTATCAGCGAATTAATGACTTGGGAAGCTCCTCAAAACTGCAAAAAGAGTCTCGACAGTAAGAAACTTGCTTGGCGACAGCAAAAAGGTAAGGGACGGCTGGACAAAAGTCTGGAAAATTGCTTACCGAAGACACAGGGGTGTCAAAAACTCCGACAAAGCCAAACCTCAAAAAATGGACACCGAAAATCACACTACGCAGGGCCACAGGCCGTGAACTGGTTGGAATAGCACCACCGAGCCACGAGAAGGTGGATCGTAGCTCAGTAGCGCGATGGCAACCCAGATTCAAGCCAATGAACCTCCCCGACAACCTCTCAAACTCTGATTTTATGAAATTCTTGGCCAAAAACCCTACCCACCTCTGCATGTGGGGGTTATAGGTCCTGGATGTTGGCCCAAGCTCCACCGAAATGAGGGTACTAAGCCAAGCTGCTCGAAGAGCCGGCGAGGGTTTCGATCGAGCTCTTTCTCTCCCTTCAAACTTGTTTTTGGCAAAAAACAACACAAAGGCAGGAGAGGGGAGAGGGAGGAGGGTGCTCGGCTGGTGAGAGTTGCAGCTACTCTCGGTCACAGCCTGAGCACTTCGCCGGAGAAGAAGAAGAAGAAAAGATGCAGGGAGGGAGAAAAAACAAGGAAGAAAAGAAAAGAAATAAGAAAAGGGGAGCCCCCTTTTCTTAAAGGTTGGGTGGCTATTCGCCCCCAGTGAAAGTCTGAGGGTACCCTCCCCCAAACCTTTTTTTTAATAAAATTTAACTGAGGATTAATTAAAGAAAAATAATACAGGTGTTACAACCCTAGATCAGAGTGTACCAAGGATACAAGGTAGATTGCATGGTTTTGGTAGGTCACATCATGTTAAAAAACTACTTGTTTTCGTTACATAGAGGATGGTCGGGTAGCGGAAGAACTACACGCATAACCAAGTGTGTTTTTAAATTGTTTGTTTATATTTTTGTTCATGAATGTATAACAAAGCTCTTTAATTGGTGTTGGAAATTCTCATACCATCTTTTAGTTGACACAAGTTGTCTAGGTGCTTTTGGGTACGTTCTTTTATGAACGTAGCCAGAGAGCATTGGCAGGGCTGATAACCATTTGGGTTAGGATTCATCTTATAGCTTGAGCATTGGAGATGATGGCCTTATTTATTATAAGAGTCATAGCTTATTGGTTTTGACTTATGGAGATTTTATTTGGTTTTGGTCGAAGATTTAAGACATAGTGTATTTACTTTGGGAGTATTTTATTTACTATGCACTTATTTGCTATACTTAAATAGACTTTCTGGAAAAATGATTTAATGAATGGTTTACTTTTTTGCATTATGTTAGAAGTTGGTAACTGATTGCATGATTTAAAATGGTTTAGGCCTCAGTTTGAGGAAAATCTGATTTTTTTAAATAATATTTGGATTTCCGAAAATTGGGGCGTGACAGGGTGAAGTTGCAGTGACAAGGGAGGGGTGGTGGCGGCGGAGTTGAAGGCATGCCGAAGATTAGGACGAATGAGCAAAGACGAGTAGGGAGATTATAGAGGTGTGATGTGTGTTGTTGTGTTCTCTCTAAGAGATATCGTAGAGATGAAGATGAGATTAAAATAAAAGATTTTCTCATTATCTAATGGTGATGTCAATTAGTAGGGTGAAAAAAATGTAATTTTTTAGGGTGGTGGTGTCAATGAGTGGAAATGATAGTGTCAAAAGGTCATCACCTATTTACTCTACACAAACTTTGAATCATTCTTGTAGAACTCCTCTTTCAATTTTCAATTTTCATTTTTCATTTTTCATTTTTCATTTTTCATTTTTCATTTTTCATTTTTCATTTTTCATTTTTCATTTTTCATTTTTCTTTTTTCTTTTTTCATTTTTCATTTTTCTTTTTTCATTTTTATTTTTTATTTTTTATTTTTTATTTTTTATTTTTTATTTTTTATTTTTTATTTTTTATTTTTTATTTTTTATTTTTTATTTTTTATTTTTTATTTTTTCTTTTTTCTTTTCATTTTTCATTTTCATTTTTCATTTTTCATTTTTCATTTTTCATTTTTCATTTTAGTTTTCTTTATTTAAATATGTTTGGTTGGAAGCCTCTATCCAATTTCACTTTTAATATTTGGAAGCTCCATTTTTTATTGAGAAGGTTAGACTTGATTTGCATGATCCCAACTCTGGATGATTAATATTTAGTTAATTAAGAGATGGAGGTAGTTGATGTTGAAACAGATAATGCAAAGAAGGACGAAGCATACCTGTGAACGCACGATTTTGGCACTTCGGCAGGGATTTCAACATGTTGGCAATTAATTTGCTTGAATGGATTGGATCTTTGCTGGATTGTTGCTGAAATTCGTTGGATCTAGGTTGAATCAACTGAAGGACAGCTGGAAGAAGAAGAAGGTGATGGAACGCTCAATCACCGCCTCTCTCCACCGCCTTAGGTGGCTATAAAAGGAGGTTTTCCCCCTTCTTCATTAATCGTTCTTCCCATATGAGCTTTGTGAGATTTGAGAGAAATTAGGGATCTTCAACCCTTTCTCTTATTTGTACGTGAAAGAGGGAAAAGTGAGAAAAAAGAAAATTTATTTATTTTCTTTGTGAATGATACACGCACCCTACGTATTTCATGGTGTCACTTAGACACGTTTGTATTGAACGACATAAACGTTGTGTAGCTCTCTCCATTTGTATTTTTCGATCTCACTGGTAAAGCTATTCTCTTTGCCCCTGGACGTAGGCAAACTTGTCGAACCACATTAAATTGCTTGTGCAGTACGTGTTTTATTTATTTACATTTACTTTCCATTGCCTTGTTTGTAATTTGGATTTATTACTTTCTATTGCAACTATCAATTGTGTTTCGGAATCTGTTACGCTTTCGCGGGGCACAACAAATTGGTATCAAAGCCGAAAGTATTTATTTGGTTCGTTTATGTGTGAATTGATAGTTTTGTATGAAAGTATTGAGGAACATGACAGAGACGAGTTCAGGTTCCAGTTCGAAGATGATTACCGTTACAGTCGGTAAATTTGATGTCGAAAAATTCAATGGGAAGAACAATTTTGGCATGTGACAATGTGAAGTATTGGATGTGCTCGCACAATAGAATTTGGAGAATGCTTTGGGTGATAAGTCGGACGCCATGGGAGAAGAACATTGGAACAAGTTGAATCGACAAGCGTGTGGGTCTATCCGACTGTGTTTAGTGAATGAACAAAAATACTTCGTCATGAAGGAAACCTTCGCTAAAGTATTGTGGAAAAAGTTGGAAGACAAGTACATGACGAAGAGTATTCAAAATAAACTCTTCCTCATGAATCAGTTTTTCCAGATGAATATGAGACAATGTATTACTTTGTTTGAGCATCTGGATGAATTCAATAGGCTGATTGCCGACCAATTGAATTTAGAAGAAATTGTTCCAAAGAAATATAAGGCTTTATACCTTTTGAATTCCCTTCCAGAAGAATACGAGCATCTCGTGACAACTTTGTTAATGGGAAACGAATCATTAAATTTTGATGAGATTGCTACAGCACTGCTCAATTATGAATTTAGGAAGATGGACCTCAAAGTCCATAGGGATGCAGCATTTGAAGCATTGACTGCGAAGGGAAGATCAAAAAGTAAAAAATCTGGTGGTAAAAGAGATAATTCTCGATCCAAATCGAGAAGTGGGTCAAAGGCTCCGGCGATAAATGAATGCGCTTACTGTCATCAGAAAGGGCATTGGGTAAAAGATTGTCTGAAAATCAAAGCCAAATGGAAAGGGAAGAAATACACCAGTGGGAATGTTGCTGAGCGTAGTGATGAAGATTCTGATAAGTATTCCTTATCTATATCAGCATTGATGTGTTCCACTGACAAGTGGATTATCGATTCAGGTTGCACTTATCATATGTGTCCCCATAGGGACTGGTTTTCTAGTTTTAAAATACTAGATGGTGGAGCTGTTCTGATGGGTAATGATTAGACATGCAAAACAGAAGGGATAGGTACAATCCAGCTGAAGATGTTTGATGGTATAGTTCGGGATTTGAAAAAAGTAAGGTATGTTCCTGCTTTGAAGAAGAATCTCATCTCAGTGGGTTCCTTGGATACCAAAGGTTACAAAATAACCGTGTCAGATGGTGTTCTCAAAGTTGTGTCTGGTGCAATGGTGGTGATGAAGGCAATCAAAAGAGGTAATTTGTATTTCTTGACTGGGAATACAATTACGGGTGAAATTGCAGTTACTGAGACTGCAAGTACTTCTTGTGATACAACCAGATTGTGGCACATGCATTTAGGGCATGTTGGTATGAAAAGTATGCAAACTCTTGTGAAACAAGGTTCGTTAAAAGGTGCTAAGACCTGCAAGTTAGAATTCTGTGAACATTGTGTAATGGGCAAGAAGACAAGAGTCAAGATTGGCACCGCTATCCACCCTACTCGTGGGACTATTGATTATGTTTACTCGGACGTTTGGGGACCTGTCAAGCAAGCATTATTGGGAGGTATGCACTATTTTGTCACTTTTGTAAATGATTATTCAAGACGTGTGTGGTTGTACACCATGAAGCATAAAGATGAGGTCTTGAATGTGTTCCTGAAGTGGAAAAAAATGATTGAAACTCAGACAGGCAGAAAGATCAGAAGGGTCCGTTCAGATAATGGAGGTGAATACAAAGCTTATCCATTCTTGCAAGTATGTTAGGATGAGGGAATTTTCAAAAACTTCATGGTTAGAGATACTTTGCAATAGAATGGGGTAGCAGAACTCATCAACTGTACATTGCTGGAGAAGGTTCGTTGTATGTTGTCCAATGTTGGATTGGGCAAAGCGTTTGGGGCTGAGGCTGTGACATATGTCTGCCATCTCATCAATAGGTTGCTTGTGGCTGCGATTGATGGGAAAAACTTCTATGGAGGTATGGTCTGGACATTCTGCTAATGACTATGATAGATTGCATATCTTTGGTTGTCTTGCTTACTTTCATGTTCAAGAAAGTTAGTTAGATCCCCGAGCCAAGAAAGCTATTTTCTTGGGTTTCGTGGATGGTGTAAAAGGCTATAAGTTGTGGGTTCCTGAATCCAGGAAGACTATTATTAGCAGGGATGTGACTTTTGATGAGGCTTCTTTGCTGAAGCCAAAGAACTCTCAGCAGGTGGAGAGTTCGACCATAGAGAATTCGCAGCAGGTGGAGATTGATGCTACTCTACGTGTTCATCCTAGTCCTATATCTACAGATGTAGTACCTACTGATTCCGCAGTGGGTGCAGATGAAGACACAAATAGTGAGACTGTGGTAGATACAGTTGATGATGTTCTAGAGACTCCAATTCAGGAGTCAATTGCAACAAGTAGACCAAAGAGGAATGTAAAACGTTCTCAAAGGTTTAGTGACTGTGTCGCCTATACACTTCCAGTAGTAGAGGATGAAGTGACTTCTACCTATAAATAAGCAATTCAAAGTATCGACTGTGAACAGTGGAAGAAGGCTATGGAGAGAATGAAACATGGGAATTGTGTAGCTTACCGAAAGGTAAGAAATCTATTGGGTGCAAATGGGTATACACAAATAAAGAAGGATCTCTTAGTGATGGTGCGCGTTTTAAGGTAAGGTTAGTTGCGAAAGGCTATGCTCAAAAGGAAGGTATAGACTACGATGAAGTCTTTTCTCCAGTTGTGAAACATTCTTCCATTCAAATTTTGCTAGCCTTGGTTGCACAATTTGATCTTGAGTTAGCTCGATTAGATGTAAAAAACTGTGTTTTTACATGGTGAATTAAAGGAGGAGATCTATATGACTCAGCCAAGTGGGTATAAGGTTGCAAAGAATAAAAATTGTGTGTGTAAACTAAACAAGTCCTTGTACGGGTTGAAGCATTCTCCAAGACAGTGGTACAAGCAGATTGATCAATTTATGCTAGGGCAGAAGTACACTCGAAGCCATTATGATCATTGTGTCTACTTTCGAAAGCTTTGTGATGGTTCCTTTATATATTTGCTCTTATATGTAGATGATATGCTTATAGCCTCCAAGAGCAAGTATGAGATTGATGAGTTGAAATGTCAAATGAGAACTTAGTTTAAGATGAAGGATCTTGGTGAAGCTATAAAGATCCTTGGCATGGAAATTCAAAGAGACAGGGTGAAGGGAACTGTGAGCTTGTCACAACAAGCATATTTGAAGAAGGTGTTACAATAATTTGGGATGAACGACAACACAAAATCGGCTAGTACACCTCTTGCCCCTTACTTTAAGCTTTCAGCTTCTATGTCTCCTAGCACTAATAAGGAACGAGAGTACATGGCTCAAGTGCCATATGCAAATGCAGTGGGAAGCTTAATGTATGCAATGGTGTGTACGGGGCTCGACATTTCACAGGTAGTCAGTATGGCAAGTCGGTACATGCATGATCCAGGCAAAGGACACTAGCAAGCGGTGAAATGGATTTTACGATACATCCTGGGTACAGTAGATGTTGGTTTACTCTTTGAGAAGGATGTGAATAGTGGTCATTTTGTGTTGGTTATGTGGATTCAGATTATGCAAGAGATCTGGATAAGCGACGATCAACTACTGGTTATGATTTTACTCTTGCTAAAGGGCCAATAAGTTGGAGATCTACGTTGCAGTCTACAGTCGCATTGTCTACAACTGAAGCTGAGTATATGGCGGTTACAGAAGCCGTTAAGGAAACAATTTGGCTTCAAGGGTTGCTTGATGACTTGGGTGTAGTACAAAACCATCTAGATGTCTTTTGTGATAGTATGAGTGCCATTTATTTGGCGAAGAATCAAGTTCATCATGCACGTACGAAGCACATTGATGTTCATTTTCACTTTGTGCGAGAAATCATTGAAGAATGTGACATCTTACTAAAGAAGATTGATACCAAAGAGAATCCTACATATATGTTGACAAAGATAGTTTATGGGATCAGCTCCAACATTGTTTGGACTTGATCAACATCCTTCATGTATGTTGAACCCCTTTGTGGTTGTGAAGGGCAAAGTCGGATATTGCTTGTGTAATCGGTTCAGGTTTGTGAAATATTCACTGAGGTGGAGAATTGTTGAAACAGGGAATGCAAAGAAGGACGAAACATACCTGTAAACGCATGATTTCGGCACGTCGACAGGAATTTCGGCATGTCGGCAGTTAATTTGCTTAAATGGGTTGGATCCTTGCTGGATTGTTGCTGAAATTTGTTGGATCTAGGTTGAATCAACTGAAGTACAGTTGGAAGAAGAAGAAGGAAGAGGAAGGTAATGGAACCCTCCATCACCGCCTTAGGTGGCTATAAAAGGAGGTTTCCCCCCTTTTTCATGAATCGTTCTTACCATATGAGCTTTGTGAGATTTGAAAGAAATTAGGGTTCTTCAACCCTTTCTCTTGTCTGTACGTGGGAGAGAAAAAAGTGAGGAGGGAGAAAAGAGAGAAAATTTATTTATTTTCTTTGTGAAGGATATACACACTCTGCGTATTCCGTGGTGTCACTTAGACACAATTGTATTGAACGTCATAGACGTTGTGTAGCTCTCTCCATTTGTATTTTTTGATCTCACTAGTAAAGCTATTCTCTTTGCCCGTGGACATAGGCAAACATGCCGAACCACATTAAATTGCTTGTGCGGTACGTGTTTTATTTATTTACATTTACTTTACATTGCCTTGTTTATAATTTGGATTTATTACTTTCCATTGCAACTATCAATTGTGTTCCACAATCTGTTATGTTTTTCCGAGGCGCAACAGTTGAGTGGGTCTTTTTCAAATCCCTTAAGGCAATCCGTTGGAAAAAAATCTCTATAGGATCCGTAGAAATTATCGTTAGACCTTTTATCTAACTTGATGATAATAACGTAAATAAAATATAAATGAGACCTAATACTTAGTTCGTCTAGATATTCCTGGCAACTTGCTTCCTTATTCATACTAACGAGACCTAATATTAAGTTCGTCTAGATATTCCAGACAACTTGCTTCCTTATTCATACTTCCACTATCTACCTGATTTTATCATTTTCTTTATAAGAAAAAGTCAATTTAGAATTATAGCTCCAGAAATATGTAGAAAATCAGATATATAGTATTAGATTTAAAATTTTAGTATTGTCCTTGTGATTGCTTAGAAGCCTCCTCACTTGGTGTGTTTTTTGTTTGAAAATTTCAAATTTTGATTATTTATTCTATACATAGCTTGAAAACTTGATGTACTCAAGATATATGAAACGAACTAAATAAGATATACCGAAAGTTGTACAAAATTCATTAGTTGGATGCCCATCAGAATTCCATGACATTCTTCCTCCTCTAAGCGAGAACATCTTAGAGGAGAATATACAAATCATAAGTTGAATAGCATAATTAAAGGAATACATCGCAGAGGTTTATTCCCACCACCATACTCTTTATATAGAAAGTTGAACATCTTCATATCTACTCATCAACATTTACCCTTCTATCCGTTGTTCATACCTACAACACCTCGTGACTAACGGACATCATATAATAGACAAATTCAAACACAAGTGATTTGGGGTTTGCATTTGTATTATACTTCATAATTGAGAGAAATATGTTGGTTTTTAAGTTCACTATAGTTACACTCTACATAATATAAGAGACTTAAAGTGTGTGGCCTTGAAATGCATATGGATATTATATTATAGGGTTATTTGCTATGTGCCCCTATAATAAATAACTAATTGGAATGTGCCCCCTTCTTTAATTCGTATTTCACTTTCCCCCTTAGACTAGTAGTCAATGTACATTAACTGTGAGGCATGAGCTGACTTCAAAATCATCATATTTTAAGGGTAAAACTAGCATTGAGTGATCTGATGGCGGAGATTAAAAGATTATACAAATGAATTGATGACCCGATGGATGAGATTCAAAGGTGAATAGTTATTGGGGAAGAGGAAATAGTCGTTGAGGAAGACGAAATAGCCATTGGGGGAGAGCAAATAGCCGTTGTCTTCAACCCCTATTTATTGAAAGCTATTTCAGACCATGAAAATTGAGTTCCCCACTAGTTTTTGCATTGTAGATCAAAGGTATTTGAAGGCGAAAAGTTTGACCAAACCCAAGTTTTGAACTTAGGATTTCATTAAACAAACACTAGATATGAGTTATTTCATCATAGATCTCAGTTTAGAACACCATAATGAAGGTAAGTCTGTGTTTTTCATTTCATTTTCACATTTCTGTTGACATTTGTTAAGAGTTGCAAGTCATGTTCAACCTCTCGCATGACTATTCTATACCACGGGGCATTCTTAAATTCAAATTTATTATAGGGGGTTAAGTTATTGCCATTATTTATTATAATGGGGAAAGGGTAAGAATTTTGTATGTTTTATTGGCAGGTTCCTTGCAAGCACTATCATCAGTACAATTATACAAGTGAAGACTGTCATTACTTGTATTATATGTGTCCCAAGAAGGGTTGTAATGGAGTTTGCGAGCTTTTGAATTCCAAAACACAAAAAAAAAAAAAAAAAAAAAACCTAATAGGATGCTTTTGGCTTGTCAAATTTTTAGTTGCAAAGGGTTTCTATGGCTTGATAAAGTTATTTTTAAGAGAAATGAAGAAGATAGTTCAAGCTCAAAATCAAATTTCAACTCAAGCTCAAGCTCCAAAAAGAGTGGTTGTTTCAAATGTAACATTCCAAGTCATTGAATGAAGGATTGTCCATAGGTAGATTTTTCATGCCTAATGCCTTCATGCTCTGGAATGAGAACTATCAAAAGTTCTCACTAACCTCGTATAGAAGGGCAAAAGTTCCTAAATTATGATTCTTGCACTAATGGATTCAACCATGTTTGGTAGCATTCAGATTGGCAAATGTAGATAGACAACGGAAACATGCCATTGTTGTCATCCAACGATGTAACAGACAAACTTACAAACAACAATCCTTATATTTTCCCTTCATAAAGCACCCATCCAACCCCACCAAAGGTCTACAACCATGCTTCCAACTAAGGATACTAGCAGAAAATGCCAAGCAAAAACCTGTGAACTTATTATCTTCATCATTTCTTGAACATATAGCAATGCTACTTGGTTTGCTGTCAAGAACTCCATGCAACAAGAAGGGGTTTTCTTATAACTATCCTCATAATTGCCAATCACTTTGGCTAATATTTTCTTTTTTGCCCTCCAGCCTACATGGTAACTCACTTCAACATTGTAGTCCATCCACGTCTGTTTGATGAGGTTGTAAGCTGTGAAAGTTGTGAAGTGTGTACTAATTACTGATTCACACTCCTAGGCAACAAACCTGAAATTCATCATTGGGTTCATCCCATTATTGATTCCTACACATGTGTGATCTTGCCCCCATGGTCCTAACACTCATAGTGTGCCCATCCTTCTCCAATGCTGCATAGCAATGCCATTTGCAGTTTTCACCCTTACACAATACTAAAAGTATGTTAAGATCATTCTTCTTGAAATGCATTACAAACTTGTTCCTCACTACATATTTTCTTAACCAGAACCTAGCTACATCAACTGTCTCATTATTTCTCAACCACCAACACCCAATCTTCTTTATGTCTCTCATCACTATACACATCATCGGTTTCAGCAACAAATGCAACATACTTAGTTGGAGGTGGTTGTGCACCATGCTCATTTTCAGTTGTATGACAAGAATGGTACTCCTCTTCTATAGGGAGGTCATCCAAATGTGCAAACTCATTGTTTTGGGTATCATGTGGTTGGGCTTGAGACGGACCTGCTGACTGGGCTCAGTCCTATGGTTGGGCTTCACATGGACTTGTTGTATGAACTTGGGCTTGTGCTTCAGTGGTCATTGCTGAACATCAGGAGGTCATCATCAAGTTCTTCTTCAGACAACTCATCAAACTTTTTTTTTTTTTTTTCATTTTTGAACTTCACTGACTTATTACTAGCCTGGCCCACCCTTGTTCTTTTCCCACAAGTATTTTGACATTCACCAAAATAAGACCTGTCGTCTTCCACATTCAGTCTTCTTGAAGACTTCCTAGGGGAGTGCCAATTATTTGGTGTACTCTTCCTTGGGGTAGGGTTTTTCTTTTGTTCCAATTTCTTTTGTCCCACACATTAGGCCTCAAATGAATCTTACTAGAAGGGGTGGGTCGTGTGACAGGGGCACGGTCAACTTCAACAACAAGTGGGGTTAGAATGAGTCCATGATCCATTAAAATAGATCCAGGTATGTAGCTCTCATGAACTTGTACTGCCACTTTAACATCAACAAAGATATGCAAAACATCATTGTCTTCATGCTTCCAAATATACATTATGTCTGCGTCATTGCTTATGTCCAGCCTCACCCCATTATTTAGAAAGATATGTGTTTTACCAAGTGTCAAGGCATGCTTATCTTGGTTGGGTATACCTTCAAGGATACTCTTGTTTAGCTTGTCCCAATTAAGATAATCCCCATGCACTCCTACAAAATAATATTATTTCCATTTTTATAGTCATTCACCTTCAACATACCAGGGATCTCAGCCCTCCTACTCCACTTCCCATCACAATAGACCATTAAGTTCCACACCTCCAACTCTTGTTCCTATTTTCCATTACTGCAATGACACACATTCATCAAATATTATAAATGAATACAATAGAAAACATGCAAACTCGTGCAAACTAACATTAATCATAAAGTGAAAATAGAAGACAAATATGCAGTCTTTTTTCGCTCCCTGTTTTGACCTAGTCCCACTGACCTGTTGACCTGCACAAGTAATGCACATGAGCCACATACCACCATGGGGTGGCCGATGGCCCTCTGATGCTAAAGTAAGACAGGGCTCTAAGGAAGGTGTAATGTTGTAACAAGGAATTTGTAGCGTACCTTAGCTTACCAACCTCATGTCTTATTTATAATGTAAGGAGTTCTGGTTCTACCAGGCCATCGTAGGAGTAGTTTAGGAAAGAGATCTTCATGAAAATCCCTCTCTACTTAGGAGTCGTGCTGTAAGAGGGAAGTTCCATGTTCGCTCCATGCTCCTAGATATGCAGGAGATAGTTATCAATCCAAGAGTAATTAGTAGAAGGGAGTTTCCTCGTGTGGAATCCGATGTGGAGTTTTATGCTCGAGAAGCGAGGAAGGCTGAGGACCTGCTCGAATTGGGGCAACATGAATTTAGTGTCGTTAAGAGCATTTTGGCCACAAAGTAGTCTCAGGTCGACGCGCTAACTGGCAGGTTGGAGCTACTAGAGCGTGAACTTGTTGATGCAAAGGTGTAGGAGGAAGAGCTTCTCCAGGAACAAGGCAAATGTGAGTTCCGCTAGGCTGTACATGGACGGTTGGAACTGCTGGCGCTGATGAAGTGGGAACATATGAAGTGGGATCTTAGCTGTTATAAGAAGATGTCTATGTGGACCTGTTTATTACCTCGACATCATCAAGCAAGGAAGACAGTTTGAGCCCTGATCTCCAGGCTGTGGTGTGTGTAGATGCAACTTCTGCTCCTTCTTCCACTAGGCTTAACTCTTCATTTCTATACCCTCTCCTGATAAGGAGTGAACTTTGTGTGCTTGTACTGTTTTTGTCTTTGACCATTAATGAAAACAGTTTTATCCGTTTTGTACTTGCTGTCTTTATTGTGTGTTTTTTGTTTCGCCTAGTCGTCCTGCTTTGGCATAAGTTGGTTGAATCAATAGGACACTGACTGGTCTGTCTGCGGTAGAGAGCTTGATCGCTTTGTGTTGTAAATGACTCGGGGTCATCGCGGTGTAGTCATGTCCGGTAGTGGGCATGTTACGAACAGTTTTGTTGGGGGTTGAGTCATCCGAGTTGTGCCCTGTCCGCAAGGTAAGTTGCTTGAGAGTTGCCTTGCTTGTCTGACCGATTGGCTGTAGCTGCTGTTGTGCACGAGTCGTGATGGCCAGTAGCTTTTATCTAGGCACTGGTCGTACGATCTTTGTATCAGCGCAAGTGGCCTTGGCTTAACATTAGAATATCAGTTCGTTTGAGCGTGAAGACGCTGACTCAACTAGATTCTCGTTTGGCGACCAGGCTGAAAAGCAGTGGTCTCGTGGCAAGCCGTCGAAATCAGTTCGGAACTGACTATGTTCCCACCTTCCAAATCATTTATGTTCGAGCGGAGCGGACTACAAATTTAGGGAGTAAAGGTTTGGCGACAAGGCTGAAAAACAGTGGTCTGGTGGCAAGCCGTTGGAATCAGTTCAGGACTAACTAGGTTCCCACCTTTCAAACCATCTACACCCTCCCCGCGCGGTGGGGCTATGAATTCGAGATAGATTTGGTGATCAGGTTGAAAAGAGTGGTCCCGTGGCAAGCCATCGGAATCAGTTCGGGACTAACTAGGCTCCCACCATCCATATTATTTATACATAAGTTCATCAAACTACAAATTTGGGAGTGTTCGGCGGCCATGCTGAAAAGTAGTGGTCTCGTGCAAACCGTCGAAATCAGGTCGTGGATGACTGAGTTTCCACCTTCTAGACTATCTACACCCTCGCAGCGTAGCTACAAATCCAGGTTTAGTGATTTGGTGGCCACGCTGAAAAGCATTGGTCCCGTGGCGAGCCATCGAAATCAGTTTGGGACTGATTATTCTCCCACCTTCTAGACTACCTATACCCTCGCAGTGGGTGCAACAAGTCCTAGTTTGGATCAGAAGCTTTTGTTGCTAGTCGTCAACAGCTAGGCTTACCTTATTAGGTTCGACAATCATTGACCGCGAAGGGGGCAATGATCCCTGGCGAGTCATCGTCACCAGGCGTGATAGCGCTAATTAGACTCTCACTTCCTAAACTGTCGATGCCCACTCTAAGCAGACTAGGTGTCGGGATGAACAAGAAGCCATCGACATCAGCCTTGGCTGACTAAGCTTGCCTAGTTTGAATAGAGGTTTCGCCTGCTAGAGGGTGTGCGAACCTAATCCCTCCGCACTTTGCATGGGGTGGATGAAAGCACCTTAAATCAGTTGGTGATCTGTAGATATAATCCGTATGCCAGGGTTGACTATGATCTCTAGTGCTCGTGCCAAACATGTGACATAGTGTTGTTTGAATAATAGGTTGATCCCACGGGCCCTCAAAGAAAGGGCTAGGGTTTCCTGCATGGTGTGTTGCGTGTACGGCATAGATTGTGCAGTGGCACATGTACGACGTAGGCTGCGTGACAGTTGAGTATCGGTTACTCCCCCTTCAATTGATGGGGTTGCGTGCAGCGCCATTAATTGATTGATGTGGCCTGCACAGTTTTCTTGGGAACCGTCGTCTTCCAGTTTCCCGTACGGTATTCGATGCTTGGCAGTTAATGCTTGAGTGCCCGCTTGGTGAACCATCATGTCTATATAATGTTGTTTTCCAATCGTTGTAGGCATTATCTTTCACAAAGCTTATCTTTCATAATGTCCTTGCTTGAAGAATATGTTTTGGGTTTTCCGAAGGCTGAAGTTGAATCTCCATCTCTGGAGTCTTCGAATGTTCTGACATTTGCACTGATCAGGCATAGAGATAGTTGCTATTATGCGTGGTCACCTGATATGGGTGGGCACGTAGTTGATTCGCTGAGGTCTCGCAAATTCTTCTCATATATTAGAGAAGTAGATGGAGTTCCTACCAAGGGAGATGCCTTGGTGTTACACCGTACCACTTTTGCCTTCGTGTGCTCGAATTCTGCTGCTAACCAATGGTTCATCGAAGTGTTAGTCGACGTGTGATGTCTCCCGGTGTGGTAGTTCTCAGTCACACCTGACATCGCATATGGGAAAAATGGTCTCTCTTGGTATCACTGTGAGACCGTAGCTGCATCGCTGCTTGTGGCCATCCTCATCTGCCTGCTTCTAAGCCCTTTGAAGAAGTTGGATAGAGGGTGGAATGTCTCTTGAGGAAATCAGCAGCCCGTTGTGAGGTCTACATTGCTTTAGTACGAGATTTTTCTGGGGTGATTTGACGAAGCAATCTGACTGCTTAGTCTTTCAATCCCTTCTACCACTTCGTCTTTATCTTGGGAAGGTATCGAGATATCCCATTCTCTTACCTTTGTTGTCACTTGCAGATTGCTCGCATGGGAGGGTTTGCAAGTCTTCGGCGGACGTTGTCCATAGCAGAGTTGTCTGAGTGAGTATTTTACTTTAGTTTGCACTATATTCATACATTTATAGTGATCAGTCTTTGAATCCGCCTCAAGGCATTCGCAATATGTAGCCTTTTGTATCTGCCTCAAGGCGTTCGCAATATGTAGCCTATTGTATCTACCTCAAGGTGCTTGTTGTTACATCTTTCCAATAATCAATAGAGTTTTTTTTCGTAATTATTTTTTTTATTTCTTAAATGATCGAAAATCACATAAGTCCTTTAAGAACTAAAACTCAATATTGACTGTGGAAATGGAAACAAACAACTTAAAGCAAACTAATTGTTGATGGAGAGAAATTGATCCTGGCCTTGAAGTGGATTCGGGTTGCTCTCGCGGATCATTTGGCGAACTGTCAAGGCGTTACATAGGTTACTGAAAAGTAAACCTTGCAGAGGGGCGGATCTCTGTGCTGATTAAATGTTGGGGGTGTGTTCCCGCTTGTCATGGCCTTTTCGACTCGTCGGGCGAAATAGCTTGTTGCTCCTGTATCGCTTGAAAGTGATGTATCTACCATCTTTTGGCCTTGCACTGGGTCGGGCTGCTCTGCATGATGTAGTTGAATCTGGGAGCACTCTATCTATTTAGTGCGGCGTAGTGGCGACCTCGTGCCGTAGGTTGGTCTCCACGTATGGTTCCTTCGAAGTGGTTAGCAGTATAGTTAACACACTGGTGAAAGGTAGAGACCACTGCTTCCATCTGGTGGAGCCAAGGTCTTCCTAGATGAGATTGTAGGATGACGATACGTCTACTACAATGAAGTCCAGAAATAAGACTTTCCTGAGCTGCGGCTCTCCTGCTACCGCAGCCAACCTTATCTTTCCGATGGGAAAACACTTTTCCCCGCTGAATCCGATCAGCGGGTGTTCTGAAGACGTCAGGTTTTCCTCCTTGAGGTCCATGCTGCGGAACGCGTTGTAGAACAAAACGTTAAGTGAACTTCCTGTGTCAATCAAAGCTCTCTTCACTTCCCACTTTGTGATGGAAACAAAGATGACCAAGGCGTCGTTGTGCGGCACTCGGACTCCATCGAGGTCCCTCTGAGTGAAAGTCAAAATTGGAATGGGCTTCTGAACCGTGAGTGGTAGATGTGCCTGTCCTCACCCGCGGATTGTGTTCGCATATCTAGTAGTGTCCTCTTGCGGGATCTATATGTTTGGTCTTCATTCGATCCGACTCCATGAAGAACATAGATTATACCTGGTGTCGCATTCTCTATTTCCTTAACTGACTCCCCCCGTCCTTTGTTTGTTTTGTTGGTTTCTCATACTTCAGGAACTCTTTCAGTTTTCCTTTGCAGATCCAGTACTCAACTTCATACCTCAGACTCTTGTAGTCGTTGGTGTTGTGGCCACCCTCTTTGTGGTATGTGCAGTATTTGCCGTTGTCGCACTTGGAGGGTCTCTGCATGTATTTGGGGACCACTTCAATTCCTCCAAGCTCTTCATGGAGTTAAGTACGTCTGACAGGCTGGAACTTAGGGGTTTCATTGCTCTGGATCCAATGTAGTTGGATGATTTCTCCGATCCGTTGTCGTTGCGCTTCCTTTTGCTCCATTCCTCGTCCTCGCGACTCTTTCCCTCCTTGTCCCTAAGAAATGAAGGCTTCTTGTTACATCTCAGTTTCTCTTTTAGCGATCCTTGACTCCTCTAGGGTGATGTGTCTCTGGAAGCTCTTGAGGAGCTCTGCCATGTCCAGAGGTGGCTCCAATGTGAGGTCCTCGAAAAGCTTTCCCTCTCTGAGACCCGCAGTGAAGGTTGTCACGGCTGTATCGACGCTACACCCATCGATGAGGGTCAGCTCGTTGTTGAAGCGCGTGACATACTCTCAGAGCATCTCGTCAGACCTCTGCCTTAGAGACAATATGTAGTGCGGGCCTTTTTTTGAAACGCTGGCTTCCGAGGAAACATGTCAGAAATTTCTTCGCCAATGTTTTCAAGGAGTCGATTGACTTCGGTGGAAGGTTGTGGAACAATGTTAGTGCAGAGTTTTTTAGACTGGTGGGAAAGGTTCTGCACATGACGGATTCAAATCCTTTTTTAGGGTCATTACGTGATGGTAATGGCGCAGATGATCGATGGTCCCATCGTAGGAGTCGAGCTTCGAGGGAGTGAACTTCCTCAAAAAGGTCTTGTTCATTATCCGGTCCACAAATGGTGGGACAGAGAGACGATATAGTACGTATGGATCATGCGCCCCTCTCTGGAGGGGGTTCCCAGGGCCGTAGTTCTTCAAGATTATCATGACACGTGTACGACTCCGGGGTGTGAGCTTTTTATGTATCATCAACAAATACACAAAAAAATATACTAATCATTGCAAGTGTTGTACTCATGGGTTAACAAACCCCTAACCATTGAACTCATTGTAAACACTAATCGACCTACAAAACAGTATTAGTGTACTAAGGGTTGACAAAACCCTAACTATGAACAAAATCTCTAACCAACTACTTATGGGTATCCTAACCATTGTACAACTCCCAAATTTTAATTTACCGACCAAAGCAACATCTTTCTTAATCTATAGAGTACTATAACAAATAAATAATAGAATATGAACTTCAATGGCTCGAAATTTCAACCATAAAATGAATCAGGCTACTTTTGGTTTTTTTTACTGTTTAAGAAAATTTTTTGGACTAACAATTGCACAAAAAACTTGATTTTTTCATTAATTTGTTTGAATTGAAATTTTTAGAGAGCATACAGATTCATGTTAGGAATTAACTTTCAGCACGATTCGAGAAAATGTGATTAATATAGCGAAAAGACTCATACATGATTGCACATAATTAAACTATTTGTTTTGTGTTTTCGTTGGAGTTGAATTTATTTTAACGTGCGTGTGTTTTTCCTTTCAAATTTTTAGTCGAAGTAGTTTTGTAGTGGGACCATACAGAGATAAATTATAGAAATTGAAAACTAAATTGTATGAGAGAGATTTCGTTATGAGTTGGAACCAAATTTTGTGTTGAAAAATAGGAATATTAAATTTGTTGTATTTATTTTTACTTTGTTGCCCTATAGGGTAGAACTTTGTGATTATCAAACTTGTTTTGTTTTAAAGATTTATATGAGATAATTCTATTTGTTTGGAGCGTGAAGTTTGTCCAGGCATGGGGTGTTATAGAAACACATAAAAAAATGTAAATGAATATATTATTTTAAAACCATCCATTCAAGTCCCATATATGAGGTATAATATGTTCCCAAATTTTAATGAAAAGTACAATTATAAGTGTCAGTATATTTGTGAATTGCAGGAAATTGTTTAAAAAAAGTTATGTTTCACTTTCGGTTATCGACTATAATGCGGGTAATGTCGTAATGTACCCCCGCAATGTTTTTGTAAGATTTTGAGATATATAATAAAGGTCTGGCATTCCATAGTTGCCCCTCCCCACTAGAGGTTAATTTAAAAAAAAAAAAAAAAAATTGCTATTACTTGAAGGCACCTGCATAATTTTTATTTTATTTAACGATCGTCCATTACTTTGTCATCTAATTCTATATTATTCTATTATTTATCTTTTTATTTAACTTCAACCAGTCATGGAATGCACGCATGTCTACGTCATAGTTGAAGGGTGAGTACAAATTTTGTACATACTTTTATGCAATTTATAAATACTATAAATAAAACAATTTCTACCCAGGACTCTAACACAAACAAGTAGTAGCCAATATTTAACAAAGACATGAGACAAGAAGACAAGAGAGAACAAGATAAGCAATTAAAAGAAAATACAGGAAAACAAACAAAGCTAGAGTAGAGATATCCATTTGAAGAATTTTCTTCAAACTTATCAAATGAACGGTGTTGATACTGGGACAATAATGGTTGACCAGTATAACGAGATGTTCAATCAAGAGAAGTTCTCAGAAAATATTTGAAAAGAAACAAATTAAGAAGAATTTATGCATGAACTTTTATTTATTAAAAGGAAATAAGTACAAGAGGGGGCAAACGATTACATGCGAGATAAGTCCTGCCTTATGCAGAGATACACATTTGCTTAAATAGAAAAGAAAAAAGAAGAGTGGGTGGACGTTTGTCCTTTGTAATCGTGAAAAGTTGAATGAAGAAGCTTTGTTATGTTGCTTGTATTATTGGGGTTAGTGCGAATACTATTCGCTTTTGTAATTGGTGGAAACACTATTGAATATGCTTCAACTGTTGACATTTTGAAAGTGCGGGCACTGTGGATGCACGCGGAAGCTTTATAAAGAAGATGTTGTTGGCTGGCCGAAAGTAACTTCGTCTTTTAGCGGAGGTTGCAGATGCCTTTGTAACTTTGTAATTATTGCTTTCTAGAACCATGATGAGTCATAGACACAATAATGCTTGTAGGGTATGACTTTATGCTAGTGGCGAGAAGATGCTAAAGCAGTCGTCCTTATTGTCTGGTACTGTTGATTCTTCGTCATCCTCTGAATCTTCGGAACAGATTTTAGATAGAGTTTCCAACAGTTCTTGCTTTATAGGTTTTCCTTGGAGCTTCTTCTTGATATGTTGTCGAAGAAGTTGAGCCTGAGAAGGAGACTTGATTGGGTTTACATGTGGATTTGGTAATTTGCCTTTGTTGGAGAAGAAGCATGAAACTGCTTCTTTTGTAACATTGGTGTGATCAAACTGAGCCCACCATTTGACTTTGAATCGGCGACAAAACCAAAGAGGAGCTTGAGCCGATTGATGTGGAAATGAGAGAGCCGTGAGGAAATAATCCCAACACCAGATCCATGACAGATTGAATTTGACAAAAAACCAAAGTGACAATACCTGTTCTGAAACTGGAATTGGTGGATTGAATTTTGATTTGAAAATTTGCCATCTTTCATTGACTGGTGGAGGCAAGATGTCTTGAATTGGACCAAAATAATTCAACCATGAATGTTGGAACCACAACGGAATTGATTTTGGATTGAACTTTTTGCAGAAGAGAAAGAACCATGAATGACCACAGCTCTGGGAAAAGATGTAGAAAGCTCTAAACCACGCTTGCTTGTAGTCTAGATAATTGTAGGAGGCAGGAAGATAATTGACTGAGAACTTTTTGTGAAAACAAGGATGTTGTTTCCAATCAGCTTCAGACAATATCTTCAAAATTTGACATTTGGAATGGGTGATCGTCTCAGGATGAGAATGATCTCTATGGTGAGTGATCAGTACTAAGTCAGAATCGACCAGTATGAACTCATAGAATTCTTGGGTTTTAAGAATATATGCTTCTTCAAACTGAGCTTTTGGAGAAAATAGATTTCTTGCAATTGAATGGGGTTCTTGTGTAAGGGAATAAAAGACTGGTTTGATCATAGTGATATGTTCTAGACTTGGTTTTGTAAGGTATGTATTTGGTGCAGAGGTCTACAGTTTTGTAAAGCTTGTCATTGCAGAACTTGATTCTTCTGCTTGGGACAAGGGCTGGAAGGGATTTGTAAAGGCAAAAGCATAAGAAAGAGAAGGATTTTGCTGCTTTGAAGCAGAAGGCTTCATAGCATATTGGGACTTAGTTTGGGGCTTTGGAGAAGGAGGGGGACAAGAAGAAAAGGAGTTTTGGGAACTCATTTTTGTAAGAATTCTCTTGTCAGAAAATTTGCAAGGGAATTATCTTCTCCTTTTATATATTCAATATCAAAATCAAAAGCTGACAACAGTCCTTGCCATCGTGCAAAATCTGTTTGGAAACGAGATTTAAAACATTTTGGTTAAAATCTCTTTTGCAGATTTACAATCAACACGAAGTAAAAACTTTTGGTTAATCAAATCATCTTGAAATTTCATGATGCACAAAACAATCGATAAAATTTCTTTTTTGACTGTTGAGTAGTTGGTTTGACTTGAATTCCAAATACCAGAATGGTATCGGACTTTTTGTATTTGAGTAGACTCCGGAAGGCGCTGTTTAAAAATACCACCGTATTCCTGGTAAGATGCATCTATTTCTACAATCTTGAAGGCTACAGAATTTGAGATCCCTAGATAAGGAAGACTCTTGACTTGGGTTTTGACTTAACGAAACTATTTGAGAATGGGTTTTAGTCCATGGGCCTCGGTTAGACTTAAGTCTTGCAAACAAGGGCTTAAGTAAAACACGAAGGCTTTTGTAAAAATCAGCAACATAATTGAGAGAGCCCAAAAATCTTTGTAATTGGGTTTTATCTTTAATTTTATCAGGGAATTTATCAGCAAACTCTATAGCTCTAGAGATTGGTGTGATCATCCCATGATGAATCTTATGGCCGAGAAATCGAACATTTGTTTGGAATAAATCAATTTTGGTTGGGAAAAAAACCAAACCATTTTCTTTAATGATTTTGTAAAATTGATACAAGTGTTTCCAATGGTCTTCTAAGGTTTCAGAGAAGATCAGTATATCATCGATATACACAATGGAAAATTGGGAAAAAGGAGTTAAAATATCATTCATGATATTTTGAAACTCACTGGGTGCGTTTTTTAGGTCAAATGGCATAACATTCCATTCATAATGGCCGAATGGGACATTAAACGTTGTTTTGTATCTATCATGAGGATGAATTTAATTTGCCAAAATCTAGATTTGAGATCAAATTTAGAGAAGACACGTGTTGAGTGTAATCTCTTAATAAGATCTCTTTTATTATGTATGGGGTACCTAATCCATTGTAAAACATTGTTTAAGGGTTTGTAGTTGATGACTAAGTGAGGGGTTCCTCGTTCAAGTTCAACAGCTTTTCTGGCATAGAAGGCTGCACAACTCCACGGGGATTTGAAAGGCTGAATTAATTGTTTGGAAAGCAAACGTTGAATTTCTGAGTTTTAGAATTCCATTAATTCAAAAATCATTTGTATCGGGCGAGATTTGGTTTTCGCGAAAAGAATGGTCATATGGTAAACGTACCATATGTTGCTTGCGGTTCCAGAAAGCATTAGGTAGATCAGAACAAAGTTCTGAAACTAATATTTCTTTGAATTGGATAATTCTGGATTGAGTTTAAGAATCCTTAAGTTGTTCTTCAACACGCCTATAAGAAATTTCTATTTTTAGAGAATTCAAGTGTTGGATTTTGTTTGAAATGAAATTGATGAAAAAATTCTTTGTTTTTAAAGAATTAATCTCAACAATTTTGGTTTGTAAGAGAAATTTGAATGTAAGGTCTCCGCCAAGGACAGTGGTATGAATACCAGCTTCTGTGACATTAAACGGATAAATGGTAGTTAAAAATGGCGTTCCAAGAATGAGCTTCTAAGCCATATCTGTAACTAACATTAAATTATGTTTAATACAGATAGAATCTTGGCAAATATGAGCATTTGTAAGTTTATATTGTACTTGTAAGCGATTGTTATTAGTAGTGTATAACTTTTGTTTCGTTGGTTTGAAGTAGGGAACTGGTATTAATCCTTCAGCAACACAGTTAAGATTTGCTCCAGAGTCAACGAGAGCAATGGTATTGATTTTATAACTATGGTCGATAACCAAAGTTATATTGATATACCATTTATGAAACTTAACTTTTGTAATTTCATTAAGATAAGGAGGAATACTTGGTTCAACAACTTCAGAAGTTGAAGGAATATCAGAGAGTGAAAGAGATTGGTTATTGTGAATCTGCAAATTAGGACTTTGCATATGCACACTTTTTTGTTCAAGCCAGGACTGTCCTTGCTTGAGCTGATGAATCTCCTTTTTCATGGTATTCACTTAAGTCAGATAAAGTAACCGGTTGATGAGCTGGAGCCTTAAATCTGTCAATAATGTCCTTATAATTGTAAAAAGGTTTTACAATCTCAGGAGTTGGTTTTTTTAAGTAAGAGTAGTTTTAATATGCTTAAGATACTCAGTTTTAAGGTCAGGGTCATCAATACGATCAACAAAATCTAAAAGAATACTAGTTTCTTTTGATTTTGAAAGCATATTGACACTGGCTAAGGCATTGCATTGGCATGCATTAACACAGTGATCTTCATCAGAATCTTCTGATTGATCTGAGTCAGTGTCATATCGTAATTAATAGACCTAGAGATCATCAGATGAGTCATTTTCTGATTCAGAATTGACCATAACTTTGATAAACATATTTTTAATGTCTTCAGGAGCATTGAGTTCCTGAATCTTTTGAGTTGTGCGACAATTTTTTGCATAATGGCCAGGTTTACCACATTTGAAACAAATGGGCTTTTGAAAAACTAGGCCTTTGGATTTATTAAAAGGTTTATAAGGCTTGGGCTTATGAGTGTCATGCTTTTTGGGCTTGGAGTAATACGTATAAAAATGTTTAGGCTGTTTTGGGCCATAAACCTTTTTGGACTTAAAAGCACGGGCCGGATGGGACCTATACTTTTGGCGAGATGTTTGTTTATGAGAAGGGGCCTTGAAATCTTCATACCCATATTGTTGACAAAATGATCCAAGTTCACGAGGACCTGAAATATTTTTTTTTCAATTGGGCTTTAAGACGCAAATCATTGTAGAGATGCAAGGCTACTTCATTGACAAAGGCAATCAAATCACCAAACGTAAGCTTATCATATGGTATGTCACCATGATACTGAGCTTGGAGTTTAGTTCGAATTGATTCGGCAAAAATAGGCAGTAATCCAGCAAGAAACTTTCGTTTCCAAAACGGATTATTACCCTCATTTTGATGCATGACCTTTTTCATAAACACATCTTTGTACCATCTAAAATCACCAAGTGTAGGACACCGATGGACCATAAGAAGGTCTCTAGCTTTATCCTGAAATTTTGAAGGATCACCTATAAAATGTTCAAGAATGACAAAAATATGGGTATTGACATCATCTAGGATGTCTTCACCATTCTCTGATTTTATAGGATTCCCAGCAAGATCTCTCTTAACTGCTGTTAAGATAAATTGTTGTTCAGATGGAGTAAGATAATTATCCCACCATCCTTTCAATTGGCCAAAAAAACCAGCTATAATAACGGAAACAATACTTTGATCAGATTTGTGCTCGCTGCGATGAGCAGTAGCCATCATGATCATTTCCTGTGTCAATTCAATGATATTTTCTTCAGTTAAACCATCTATATTCCAAGTATAGATGTTACCTGTAAAAAATGATCTGAAATTTTGTAAAGGTTTTTCTTCATATTGCATGTCAGGAAGTGTATGTCTAGGATAAAAATTCCTAGTGGTTGGTAATAGGTTTTGAAAATTGTTTTGTCTAGATTGATACATGGATGTTAGAATAGGATTAGCTTGCATTTGCAATCTATCTAATTCTAACATAGGATCAAATTCTTCAGAGTCGTCTGACTTGGCTGGGTTGGACAGGGTGTTAATCTGTTTTGTAGAAGATGAAGGTGAATCTTTTATTTGTAAAGTTGCTAGCCTTTTGTTGATTTCATCTATGAAATGATGAGGGGATGTTAACACATCCTTTTCAACTGAGAGGGGTGTGAAGAACGCCACTAGTTTGGGAATATTTGAGGGTTTAGGTATTGGATTTGATTCATGAATTAATTTGTCACCTAATTCATGTAACAGAACATTTGTGTAATTATTTTGTTCAATGATTTTTGAAATTCCTTTCAAATGAGAGGCAACAATTGTTTGTCCTTGAGTGTGCACTTTGATTTCTTCTAAAGGTGGCAAGACTGATTCAACAATAGAATTGCTTGACTTCGAATGCCAAGGTTTAGAAGAGGTTCTGATAACGTTAACTTTGGGAAGATAAATAGAAAAATACCATTCTAAAAATGACATGTTTTCTTTAATATCCTCACAAAATTGATAGAACATTTTTCCCAAATTATCTCTTTGATCTGAAGAAGTTTGAGCATAAAATATTTTTCGTTTATCAGAATTGTAATCTTTTGTAAATTTAGTTTTAATCCATTCTTTATCAAGAATGAATTCTTTATCAATAACATTTAATTGAGAATAATCTTCCCTTTCCTAACGAGTGGGAGATCTCTCATTTTGGGTGTCAAGATTGTACACAGGTTGAGGTATCTGGGGATGTTGAGAATTGGGTCTTAGATGAGCAAGATCCAGATGAGGTCGAACGTCTGGTGTAGGCGTTCTAGGGATTTGAGTAGGAGCAGTTCTGAATGATGATTCAGATCTACGTCCTGATTGAAAATCTAGAGGCTGTAACCTAGTACGGCGAGATTCAAATAACTGTAATTCAATAGTTCCATCCTCAAGAGTGAGGATCTGATTGAGACGACTAGGAGGAGGCCTTCTGGGTTGGGATTGAACTTGCCAAGTTACTGGAAGAGTAACTTGGTTCCAGTAGATTGTCTTTGGGACAATAACACTAGTCTTATCTTTGTTGGCCTGAAATAGGACTGTGTGTCCTTTTTCAGATTCGAGCAAAGCCTTGGGACTCAATTGAGTCTTCATAGCTTTGTACGTGATTTTGTAAATTAGAGCAAGAGGTTCAGATCCTAGTAGCATATCAAAACCAGAGGTCTGAATATTGAGGGTTAGTGTTTCAAGGACATTTGGGTCCTTAAGAGACACTAAAAAATTGGGGTAACAGTCAAAATAGATTGGACCCATGGCCAAGGTAGATTCTGCAATTCCAAGCAGAGAATCTTCAAATCAATTGTGCCTACAATCGCGAAGAGCGATGAAAGCACAAGTATCTAATCCTGTCCTAGTAAGGGGTTTTATTCCTACTTGGATGAGACCGATATGGATATACTTGTATTCTTGATTTTTGAGAAATTCAAGAGTATTTGTAGAAAACAATTGTTTTGATTCTAAAGAACCATCAAGAGGCACTGCCTGTTTGACAATGTCTATCAAGTCTTCAGATTTTTGAGAAAATATTGATTTTGAAATTTCATAAATCTGTTTGTAAGGTACTTCAGGGATAGACCATTTTTGTAAATTTTCCTCTACTTCTGGAATTCTACATTCCATCCTATTTGTTAAATTTGGGTTTATTTGTCTGGAGCTAGAAGCTCAGGTAAATTTTGAAAGCAAAGACATTTTGCTGAAAACAGGAAGGTTACAGGGTCTGGAACACTGTACTCGGACCACCTACAGCTGGACCACCAGTATGGGATCACCTAGCCCTAACCACTGCGCTACCTAGCGACTTACACAGGGCATCCAACGGCTGACCAACAGTACCTCGGAACTCACAGACACAATTTCCCCCCGAAAAACAGACACTTGGCTCTGATACCATATAGAGTGTGAAAGATTCATATTATACATATAAAAACGCTTTAAAAAAAGAACTGAAATAAAATAACAAATATATAATTATTTTTTCACTAGCTATCATTTTTAATGTAAAAATAAATTTAATCTATTTTAGATTTATTTTCTCTTAAAAAGTGCTAAAATAATATATATACCCTTTCCACATAGAGTGCACCCGTTTCGTTGGCACAGGTACAATGTCATGCCTTTGGCATGCCACCCTGGCTCTTGGGTTGTGCCTTCGACACTCCCCAAATAAGTTACTAAATTACCAAATATGAAAATAAATTACTCCCCAAATATGAAAATAAATTACCAAATATGAAAATAAATTACTAAATTACCAGTGTCATGCCTTTGCCTTCGACACTCCCCAAATAACTTGATATGGTTGGTTTTAAAGTGGATGAGGAATGACATTTCTGAAATTTTACGAATAGAGAAGGCATTTTTATAATTTGGGGAATGGATGGTGTTTTCATAATGGGAGAAGCATTTTTGTAATTTAGCAAATGAGGATGGGCATTTTCAGGATTTGGCAAATGATGAGAGGTATTTTTGGTATTTAGTGAATTGGTAGGGACATTTTTGTAATTTGATAAATGGAAGACATTTTTATAATTTCGTGAATGGAATGGTCGTTTCATAATTTAGCAAATGAGCAGGGGCAATTTTCGAGATTGGAGAATGGGGAGAGGCAATGTCGTAATTTGTCGAGGTAGGGACACTTCTACCACTTTTTAAAAGAGAAATACAAAATTAACTGCATTTACATCTTTACCCCCACACCAAACAATCTATTATATTGATTAGTTTGTAAATATTATGAAGATGCAGGGGCACTTTGAGATGCAGGAGCATTTTAAGATGCTCGTAGTACTTTATAATCTATCTTACAATTCAGATAGGTGTTTTACTATTCACTGCTGACTGGGACAAAGTTAAATCATAAGCATTGGAGATAAAATATGGTTAGGATTGAAAGTTGAAAAATGTATTGAATTTGAGGGCTGAGATTCATTTTGTATGATGGCATATTGGTAAATATAAAACATGTAAAAGGGCAAAAATAATGAAAAACTTTTGAAAAAAGTTGGTGGAATGTACATGTGGTGGAGAAAGAAAATATTTTGTTTTCCTTTTAGCAAAATGAAAATTATCATAACTATCTACATCATTATCAGATTTCGAAAAACTTAATATCGTTGAAATGAATTTTTGAAGATCTTTCCAACAAAATCAATAATCAATACAAGCGCTAAAATTTTGAAAATATATATTTTATAATTAGAAAATATATAATATATTTCACGTCTTTAATATTTTTCAAAACAATGAGACAGACCGATCATACCAGAAAAAAATGAGTTGGACATCTTAATGCATATTTAAACAACCCTAAACTTCATGTTTTGGCGAATTCAAATATTGGGGGAGAATTCATTCTCAGCGTTTAAATTTTCTCCCCAAGTATTTAAATTTATATGAGTTTAACCCTAAAAATTTATAATATATATTTTTACCTTAGAATAGGCTTACACTTCAATACTGATTGAGAGCAAAAATGAGGATAGTGACGGAGGTGTTTAGTACAAAATATTTGGCAAAAGTAAATTATGTGGAGTGCCAACGGCACGGGCCATACTCTAGTCTATCTTACAATTCAGATAGGTGTTTTACTATTCACTGCTGACTGGGACAAAGTTAAATCATAAGCATTGGAGATAAAATATGGTTAGGATTGAAAGTTGAAAAATGTATTGAATTTGAGGGCTGAGATTCATTTTGTATGATGGCATATTGGGAAATATAAAACATGTAAAAGGGCAAAAATAATGAAAAACTTTTGAAAAAAGTTGGTGGAATGTACATGTGGTGGAGAAAGAAAATATTTTGTTTTCCTTTTAGCAAAATGAAAATTATCATAACTATCTACATCATTATCAGATTTCGAAAAACTTAATATCGTTGAAATGAATTTTTGAAGATCTTTCCAACAAAATCAATAATCAATACAAGCGCTAAAATTTTGAAAATATATATTTTATAATTAGAAAATATATAATATATTTCACGTCTTTAATATTTTTCAAAACAATGAGACAGACCGATCATACCAGAAAAAAATGAGTTGGACATCTTAATGCATATTTAAACAACAACCCTAAACTTCATGTTTTGGCGAATTCAAAGATTGGGGGAGAATTCATTCTCGGCGTTTATATTTTCTCCCCAAGTATTTAAATTTATATGAGTTTAACCCTAAAAATTTATAATATATATTTTTACCTTAGAATAGGCTTACACTTCAATACTGATTGAGAGCGAAAATGAGGATAGTGACGGAGGTGTTTAGTACAAAATATTTGGCAAAAGTAAATTATGTGGAGTGCCAACGGCACGGGCCATACTCTAGTTTTTTACATAGAGACTTGACCTAATAACTTGATCGATATAATCATATATCGACCCGTTGTCATCATCATCGTTACACACTGCTCGCAGGAGTGGTCATCTAGATTGCTAATGCAACAAAGTCCTAGTCATGATTTACATGCTAAACTTTAATTTGATGCAACAGTTGAGGGCTATACCATACAATGCAATATGAATTTCTTTTGTTATTTTATTCTAAACACAATATATGATAAAAGTTATATGTACAATATATATATATATATATATATATATATATATATATATATATATATATATATATATATATATTTTTTTTTTTTTTTTTAAATAAGGATTGTTATTACTTGAAAAACAAACTTTTACATCAGACGGGAGTACATGATTTACCCGATAAAAAGAACCTTACATCATAGCAAAACCAAAATAACTAGAGACCAAAAACCTCTATTTCAATGTCTATACTTGCTGTTACTTTTCTTCATTCTAGCTGATCGACGAGGATGAACTTTGATGTCTCTGAAGTCCGTCGCATGAAATCTTTTCGATATTCGAATTTGGTCTGTCTTTAAACCTGACACTACTCTTGACATATCTTCTTCTTCTTCTTCTGAACTGTCCGAAGTGTCGGTCTCGGTCTCCCATTCGGTTTCACTGTTAGCCTTACGAACCAAATAATTAATATGTTTTATATTCGGTGCTTCAAGTACTATTGCATCCACTAAAGCTTCATCATCTTGTACAATACCCGCATCTGCTGGAAACCCAACCTTCGTCATCTCACTGCTCGTTTTTTTCCCTGGACTAGAGGTCCCGACATCCCCGCCTACAGCCTTGGTCGAAACCCCCTGCGCCCTCCCTGATTCTAACTGGTGATCGTACGCAATAGATTGCGACGCCTCAACATGATTAGTAAGGGTACTCGGTGATGCCGGATTGATGTCTGTGTCATTTGGAATCGGGATTGGTTGGTGTCCAAGAACATGATCAATCTCTGAAGTGGTATACCCCGCCTCTAGTAGGCATTCCTCCGTAGATTCTGGCTTAACCCTGGTTTGAGCAAGCTCAAATTTCTGACCCGATGTTTGAAATTCCGTTGGAGCACTCTCCTCTTCCTCAGTATTCTCCATTAGTACCTCAAATGCGTTTGACGAAACCACCTGTACTGGGTCAATAGCCACCGGCTTGTGGTTCACGATTCCCTTCGTAATCTCCTCGCCTTTGCTATTTTTTGCTCCACTCACACCCACCTCCGGATTTGAAGATTTTTCTTTTCTAAACACGGGAACATAATGTTGCTCGATAGTATTATTTTCTGCCTTTGATTTGACGACCTTCTCAATCTTACCCATGTCCGAAACTCGGTCCCCGACCTTAATGCCGAGCTTCTTGCGACAAACACTCTCCTGATGCCCTATCAAAGAACAGAAATCACAATATTTGAACCCTGGGTATTCTATCTTCTGCCAGAAACCTCGATTATTGGCTCGATCAATCCATACTTTGTTTGGTAATTTGTCAGCCAAAGTCATCTCCACGCATACGCGAGCGTAGCCCGGGCGTGATAAACATCTAGTATGGTCATCCATCCTCAAAAACTCACCAAAAGAATTGACAATTGCTGACTTCTCATCTAGTATACATATCTTTTTCATATGTACAATATATGATAAAAGTTTAAGTATTCTTTTGTTATTTTATTCTAAACATAGTAGTTTGGTTGTTCATGGTGCTGACTTGTGAGCTTGTAATATTGGGAATTAAATAATGGAGAAAACACATTAAAAAGTGAACATATCACCAAAAACTCTTACACCATTCCAAAAACAGAGCGAGCACCTTCAAACGGCGTGGCTAATTTGGGTTGCCCAATCCGGTTGAGGTGGACAGTGAGTTGATCAGACAGGGGTGGTAATGGACGGTGGGTTGATGGACATTGGGTTGGTGGACAGTGGTGGGGGACAGCGAGTTGATCCGGTGGTGGGTGGTGGTTCGATCTGCGCCAACGGACCTAATTTCATAAGAGTGAAAGAATTGGTTGTCGGTGGAGGGTGGTGCGGAAAGGGGGAGGTCGGCGTTGGGTGGTGATTTGTAATTATAAAAATCCGTGTGCTTGATTTGATGTGAATCTCCAAGGCAACATCAGAGTGAAATTTACAGTGTAGGAGTACTTGTTGGCAAGGAAACAAAGTTGTCACGATTAAGGTAGTTAAGATGGAACTTATTGATGAAGAAGAAGGGCAATTGAGTTGAAAAGAAAAAAAAAGAGAAATAGAGTTAATGTGGTGATTGAGTGTGACTTGAGAGCAAAGAGATACATAGAGAAGGGAAGAGGGTGTGTTGTGGTGGTGGCGGCCTGAGGCGGGGCGGTGATCGACTCTGATCAAAAACATAGACAGAGGGAGAGGATGTTGATCGGAAAAGATGAAGGGATCAGTGGTGGATGGGGATACGCTGAGGGTTTTGTAATATGGGAGGGGCAAAAAGGGAAGATCGCAAGTGTGACACATTTGTGTACACCGACTTCTCAATTCTCGTTACAGTAGTAGATTATTTTAGAATAAAAAAAAAACGGTTTGGCTAAGTGAAATGGTTTCTATGGCTTGGTTTTAAGACATTTTGGTTTATTATTCCATTGAAATTACTTTTGTATCCTAATTTTTACACAATCACTAACTAAATGACATAGTATTTTTGTCGTTTAATTTGATCAATAGATGCCTAGCCTCTTTATAATAGTAGAGATTTCTCAGTTACTCTCCTTCACTACGTCTATCATCTTTTTAATTTCTGAAATTGACTTCTATTAATGTATAAAACATGGTCATGAGTTCAAAGCAAATGATTAATTATGTAAGGAACTCAACTACTTTTGTTTTATTTTGACAAATGATTGAATATTTGTTTCATCCTATATTTTTCATATTTGATTTTTCTCAACTAGACTGTTTTTAAACTTTGTTGTTTTCATTAACTATTGGGATTCTTATGCTTGATTATCAATTGGTCATCTTAAAAGATTGAAGAATCCGACTTTTTCTTATCTAATTGAACATGGATGGCTTGGAGACATGATGAGAGTAATAGAGATCTTAGGAGAAATAAAATACTATATATGAGGAGCTTGATCTGAAAATTTACTAATCATAAGCCAATTCATTGAGATGAACTTTAAAATGATTTGTCTCAAATATGAGATTAACTCAACGAAGGCCCTCTTCGACCTTTTAGAATGCCTGAAGTGATAGAATAGAGAGGAGGAGCATTATATCGAATTGTATAGAAACTAGGAGATAGAGTTTACTATTGAGATTTGCTACACAATTAATTATACTTAAACCTCTAATATAATAATTTATTTGAAGTCCTTTTATTATTTATAAATTATATATAAACCCTTAAAATAACAGGTAGTGAATATCTATCCACATAGAGCGTGTACACCCAGTAACGTCCACCTTAGTGGAATAAAAAGTAAGAGCATTTCGGATGACCGTAGTCTCCGAGATGCAGCCCGAGTCTTCGATATTGACATTTGTAATATACTAATGTAATACCCGTGCCATTGGCACTATCACAGATTACATCCTACCTTCACGGCTATGCCGAATACACACATTTGGGGTTTTATTTCAATTTTTAAAAACACTTACATAATTGTCAATTACAACAGTTATGATGAATTAATTTTGTAAAAAGTTAATAATCTTGAATAGTAAAACAATGTTAATAAAACTTATCAACGCAACCAATGTGCTAAGGAATTTAATCTCCACAAAATGCCAGTTTAACTAAAAATAAGAAGGAAAAAAATTCAATATTAAGAAATAACCCATGTTTGTCCAAGTGAGTTTTGCCTAAAATTGATGCCCGGTTTAGTAAAGCAGCAGTTGAAGAAACATAATTTAATTAGGGCAAACAGAATGACACATTCGATTTAAAAGAATATCAAGATGAATATTTTACAAAAATAAAAAAAAATATTTAAAATTTTGACAGAGCTTCCCCTTTTTCAATATTTAAACTTGTCATAAGCATTTGTACCTCACATAATTTGGCATTCACAAAAAATTGTTGTCTCAACGCAATATATAATCACCGTTTTCACTATAAAAAGAGGTTTTGTAGTAGAACATGGTTTTAAACAGTCGAAGAGACATGCACACAATATCAGTATATAAAAAAAATGTCATTTTTTTAATAAAATAATTTATCTGAACATGTCATAAGAAATTATACTTCACATAAGTGACTATAATGACAATCAATGTCATGAACAATTAAAAAATCAAAATTTCGACAGAGTATCCTCTGTATTTTTCAATATTGAAACCTGTCATAAAAATTTATAATGACAATCAATGCCATGAACACCACATAATATCTCCACACACCAAAATTATCATTTAATTAAGGCATGCATATAATCTAAATAGATGAAACATTTGTAGAAAGAACTTACTTGGGACTTCCCAATGAGAAGCTTTTTGAACTAAGTTGTCCATAATTACGGTCAGGCACAATGCAAGGTTAGCGATCCCTGAAAAGAAAAAGGAAATGTTTTTAGATTACAACCCAAGCTTTACAATTGAGCTATCTTTTTGGACCAACCATCAATTCAATAAGCAATACAACCATCAATTTAACCAAAAGCGAAGACTATAAAAAAGTGGAACAAAGAACCATATGTGGAAAAATTTCGATCATACATTTTTCTTCTGGAATTGACATTATTCTAAATAACTCATTTCTAAAACCAAATATTAAGAAGTCATGATCAATGACAATAACATGAAATTAAAGCAAATTAAGCAAGTAGCAAATTAAGCAAGTAGCAAATTAAGCTAGCAAGCTGTCTGCAAGCAAGTTTTGTGAACAGTAAAACTACTCTTTGAATTGTAACAGTCAACCATGCTATGGTCTATGGACCAAAATATTTGGTTGTTCGAGCTCTTGATTTTTCTAAAGATTTGAAATTTTTTCCCCATTCCCTCAAATATTCACTAAATCTATTTAACCCATTATCAAAGGCTCCAACTTTCATCAAATTAGAGGTGCAAAAAGAAGTAATTAAATCGATCTTATTTGGAAAAACAAAAATTCTCAAACCCAACATGATGAATGAATAGTTACAACTCAAATTCTAGAACAATCTCAAAAGCAATCTAAATAACCAAATCTAACAAACCCCACAACTTAAAAAAACTCAAATAAAAGCAAAACATAAAGAAGGGATACCTGAACATGGCGATTGGATTGAAGCCTGAGAGAAGTGGTTCCCGCTAAAATACGCTGGGGTGTGGATTGCGCTCTCCGGCATTATCACCATTTTCCACCAAGAGTATCCATAGTAGATGGCCATCTTTAGCCAAAAGAAAGCCTTCAACAAAAATTCTTTTTGATTAAATAATGGAAAAATAAGAGAATAGAACACCGACTAATTTTGATTAATTTTTTTTCCGGCACCCACAACAACCCTGGAAAATCCGTGCACTCTTCAACAAGCTTGACATTTAGTTCAAATCTTCAAGAAAATTGTGATTTGAACACAACGCTCAACAAAACGAAATTGCCATCAATGGAGGCAAGATTGGTGTTCATAACCTTATTTTAACATTAATCAAATTAATCAAAACCAATTGAGCAGAATTTGCAAAAGAGGGCATAAATTAGGATTAAAAAAAAAGTGTACTTAAAATTGGGGGAACTACATCCGTTTGAGAGATTCACCTGTCAGAACAGTATTAAGCTGAACCTCTTCAAGTTCACCAGAAAATCCATCATCATGACCTCCTTGCAAAACAGAAATAAAATAAAGAACATAAATGCCAACAAATTTTGATTCCACAATCTACGGGAGTATCAATATAGTATCGTTAGTAGTTCTTACTAATTTTATAGGCCTTCAGTCTTCAAACACACCTATCTTAACTTCGCCGAAATTGTACAATGAAATACCTTGCTTGAATAGAGATTTGGCGTACACAATTATTACTAATTTAAAAGCGTGAGCATAAAGATTATTAAAGAGAAAACAATAGAAACCAAAAAAGCACAAAACTTGTATTTAAAAAAAAGAAGCAACATTTGATCAATCGCAATATAATTCGTTGAAATCTAATTAATTTATGTCCAATCTGTCGAATTTTAGGGCTTGTAATTTGAAAATTGAAACAAACAGGAGTTGAACTCATGACGCTAAACTCATGCTTAGCTTTTCAGTGTCTCAATTTAATAGTCACACAATTCTTCTAATTGTAAAAATCTAGCAACTGATCCATCACCAACCTAAGCCATTAGTCGTTGAATCAATCAACACAACCACCACAAATTTTTTTTTACTGACTTATTTCTTCTTTGCTTCCTCAAGCAGTTCTTTTAACAATCACATAAGTAAATGCTCATTTTATGTTCACTGAATCAATCACCACATAACCATATTTTCTTTCAGTCCTATTCGTAGCTGCTTGAATTCACATAATCAACCCCCTCGGCCAGTTGTTTGAAAATTTGAGCTTTTCTACTCTATGTCACTGAAGACTAAAGAATTGATACATTAAACCCATGTTTTCCAAGTTGAGTCTTTCCATGAAGATCCAATGATGCAAAATTAGAATAGACACGTTGTATAATTTGAATAAACCCCATCAGTGCAAAGAGACTAAATTGAGGAAAAGTGGGAGAGAAGAAACCTTAGCAGCAGTAGCAACTGATTCAGTATCAATGCCTAAGCTCTGAAGGGCTTCTTGGGCCTTCTTAGAAGCCTCAGAAAATGCAGGTGTAGCAATCTTCAGTGCCTGGTCTCCAACTTTCTGTAAAAGGGGCAATGCCACATTGACCCAGGCTTCAATGTATCAATCACCACCTCGAGAATACGCTGTGTAAAGCCAGAACACCTGAACCCACCTCTTCTGCTTGCTCAATAGTGTTCTCCACCGAATTCAAGCAAAATCAACAGATGGGTATGAGAGAAACAATAGATTAGGAGTGCAACGAAAATGAAATTACTCACTTGAGTGAGAGATGTCATGAAAGTCACACACCAGATTGTTATTGCGATGATGATCCGATCTGTCGAAAAGCTCATCGGATTTAATCTCACCAGACTCAGCATCAGAGTGTGATTTCTTCTTATCCACGTCACCATTGGAGGCACCAACGAACTCTCCTTCCAGAATCTGTTAACCGAATATGATGACGGCGTCTGTGGGCGGCGATTGGCTCCTCCTCCTACCGATATGATGCCGTCTTGGTCTTCTACGACTGAAATGTTCTTGCCGTAACACTGTCCCATAGTTGTAGTTGTAGTTGTAGTTGCAGTTGTTGTGATTCTTCAACAACAACAGCTATGAGTGTGAGATCGATCAAGATAGATCAAATCAAAGTTTTACTCATCGATCAAACGGCTTCGATCAATTCATCTAAAAGGGATCACAGAGAGACAGACATCGAGAGTATCGAGAGAGATCTCTCGCTCCACAAAGACGGAGATAGATCTTTCCGTCGCTATCGCGCTTCCTGCTTCGATGGCGATGGTGGCTGTGATTCCAGCGCTTGGCTCCGTCTTCGGGAGATCTGTGATGCTTCTTGCGAACGTTCGGGAGATCTGTGATTTGGGCAGAAAGCAAGCTTGGGTTAGGGTTTGAGCAGTAAGGAAGAAGAAGACGAAATAAAGGAACGAACGAAGGGATTGTTGGAGAGTTTGTAGAAAAGGAAAAGAACAGAGAGGGAGATGAGAGAAGGAATCGAGAAGATGAGAGTTGGGGGGAGATGGAGGAGAGTTTAGGGCTGAATTTGAGAAGGAACCGAGACCCTTCTTCATCATTTGGCAGACTGAGATGAAGAATGTGGTGTGCTAGAGAATTGGAATCGCAGAGGAAGAGAGGGGAGGTGGTGTGGAGAGAGTGAGGAAAGCATCGGGGGTAAAAATTTTCACTGAAGTTCTACCAAAGATATAACATAGCCACGTAGGACAAACATTGCCACGTAAGACAAACACCCCTTTGAATTGTAAGATAGATAATTGGTGTTCATGTACATAAGGTACTCACTCGGGTTGTAATGTGTACGAAATCTCAACGCACCTTCTCTTCTTCACTCTCTCTCTCTGGCTTTTAAATTGAAAAACCAAAGCCTTAGAAACTTCATTTGGGATTTTATCTTACAGCGATCCTCTCTTCTCTCTCTTGGATACCCAAAATTAAGACAATTCAAACACTAGTTGGTCTTCAATTTCAGGCCCCAGACTTTCAATTTCCCAAACCCACAATTGAAGAACCCTCAAGGATTCAATCTTTGAAATTTCGAACCCTAGAAAAAGTTTCTATCTCGAACCGCAATTCTCAAAATTGACGTTCATGGGTAGTAGCGGAGGAGGGGTTTCGAAACAAGCGCCTACAGTGACGACGAGCTCGACGTCTGTGACAGAGACCGTGAATGGGTCTCACCAGTTCAAGATCAGTGGGTACTCTTTGTTGAAGGGGATGGGGATCGGCAAGTACGTAGCTTCAGAGACATTCGTGGTCGGTGGGTATGCATGGGCGATCTATTTCTACCCAGATGGGAAGAGCATGGACGATAATGCTAGCTATGTGTCGTTGTTCATTGCACTTGCCAGCGAAGGGACGGATGTCAGGGCGCTCTTTGAGTTGACTCTAATGGATCAGAGTGGGAAGGGGAGGCATAAGGTTCATAGCCACTTTGGGAGGGCCTTGGAGACCGGTCCTTATACGCTTAAGTATCGAGGAAGCATGTGGTAAGTGTGGGTTTTTTTTTTTGGTTATGGATGCTCCTCACTGTGTGATTGGGTGTTGTTAATTTAGAGGGTGTTTGTTTTTGGTTCTGATTGGAGTAGAAGTCTTGATAAGAAGTGGGACAAAACATTCGAGTGTGTTTGTTTTTACTTTAATTAGAAGTTGAATTTCTGACTGGAGTAAGGACCATGGGGTGCTCATCACTTAGCAGTAAGTGCGCAGTAAGTGCTTAATGAAAATTTACTTTAATATTAACTTCCCAATAAATTATGTTATTTCTTTCCTCCATGGACCATCCCTTTTCTCTATATCTCCTCTCTATCATGCGAGAAATGTTGTCTCCACCACCACTACTCCCCCTTCCCTCTTCCTTTTCCTTAAGTTGTTGGAGATTTACAAGGAACATAAAGTGATATTGCGTGGTTTCTTGTGGTAGTGGGGGAAGGTGATATACAACTTCCTTCGTTGTGTTAAATTAAATGACAATTTATTCAGTTATTGGGCTAATGAACGAAGAACTCGAGCAAATTAATGGTGAACAATCACAACTGTTTCAAGTATTTGGATCACGTGAACAAACTTGAACAAACTGATATGGTTCATCATCATCATCATCATCAAAGCCTATTCCCGATATTTTCGGGGTCGGCTACATGGATTTTGGTTCTTCAAGCAATGCGGTTTTTCCACATATCCTCGCCTAATCCAAACTGATATGGTTAATTTACGAAATTATATTGCAAACGAAATATCAATAAGAAATTTGGTTTGATAATGTTTTTTAAATATACTTGTTCATATTTCGATATTCTTGTAATGAAAGATATATTGCTGCATTATCTAGGATTTGGATAATTATTGGTTATGATTTTAAGCATTATATTTAGGTCGTACTTTTATTCAGCTCATGGGGCAAAATTGTCAAATAGTTTTCATTCAGCACCTACAACCAAACACCTTTAATTTTACAGTTTCTAATCAGCAGCTCATACATAATTTCCAACTCTAGTTAGAAGTTAGCTTACAAACACTTATAAAAAACAAACGCCACCGTGTTTTGATTGTGAAATACTGCCATTGGATTGGATTGGATTGGATTGACAAGTTTGGTGTGAATTCCCAATTTGTTGAATCTTCTTTACCCTGAATTTGTTTCGAATTGAATTATGCAATATCTTAGTTTAGGTCATGTTTATCAACTATTGCAAGGTTACTATAGGTCATAGGTGTAATAATGAGTTTCTTGTTCTGAATGCTTGAATTTTGAAGTATCAAAGAAACCAGTAACAATTTTGATTTTAGAAATGTTAAAGCATAGTGTTAGAGATGCTAAAAATTGTGATTCTGAAACTGAAAATGATGTTATCCATGTTTTTAGTGATGTAAGGGCTATCTTTCCATTTTATAACGACAAATGCGATTGGTCATGCTAGTTGTAATTGGTTTAGAATAGTACCATTGATTATGTTTACCCTATTTCTAGAAGAGGAAAATAAAGCTTATACGCTATATCCGGTAAGTCCATGGGGTGCCCCATTTTAATAGGACCATCTTCCCAATGGGTAAGGTTGATACTTCGCATTGGTGAGGCAACTATGGAGCCTGTAGACTTGGTGTAGTAAAGTGGAGCCTCAACAGAGTCTTAGATGGTATGACTTAGCATTATTGCTGAAAGGATGAAACTAATATATGATATGAAATATGGTCCTTATTAATCCAAACAGTATAGTTTGGCATCTGTACAAATATGTTATAGGGAATAAAGTGGAAAGATGACACTCGTCGCTGGGCTGAAATTTGACAAATGTAACAAACATTGGTGGACTAAGTTATTCGCAATTATGCCTGGCACTCTGAATACCTAGACTGTATAGACAACAATGGGCCCGAAGAAGATCAGTATATATCTGAAAGCACAAGAGTGGGCCCATATTTTGAATCTTCTTGGTATGAATAGGTGAATCTCATCGATACATACAAACCATATGCCCTAAACTGTTGCAACAACAATCCCCTAAATGACACATAGATGAAGAGTAGGAAAGTGTGAAGTTAGTGTGTCGGGGGGTGGGTATAAAGGAGAGAGTGGTGGGCAGCGGTTGTGGGTAGGGGTGGGCACGGGACAGGATGAATCATATCGTTGTTTTATCTTTGGGACGAGACTGGGACGGGATAGGCCTCATTTTGATCTCGTCCTATCCCAAACGGATTCGGGACGGGACATGATGAATATGATTGGATTTTTGTGCAGTCTCAACTTAGTACTAGGTTATTACATGCACATTTAAACGTATAATCATGTAATTACTATATCAACCCTTCCCATTCAGTCTACTTATTTCAAACTCTTAAAAAGTAGGGGCAAGGCTCAAGTTAGGGCTGAACAAAAACCGATCAAACCGATTAAACCGACCGAACCGATCTAAATCGAACCAATCGGTTCGGTTTAAATTCGGTTCGGATCGGTTTCGGTTTTAAAAAATTCAAAACCGAAGTGGTCGGTTCGGTTTTCAGTTTCTATGTGATTTTAACCGACCAAACCGAACCGACCGAATATATATAATTAATAATATATATTTTATATATAAATAATACAATATGTTTAAAATAGTCGGTCGGTTCGGTTTTATTTCGGTTTTGGTTTGATTTTAGTCGGTTCGGTTTCGGATCGGTTTTGTTAATGGTCGGTTCGGTTTGAAAATTTTAAAACCGACCTAAGTCGGTTCGGTTTTCAGCCCTAGCTCAAGTATAGTCTAGACAGCTAAATAAGGTTCACGTCCAATGAGAGTGAGGCGGCTTTTCGTAGGTTTCTATTAATACTATAGTCTATTTTTCAGTCATTATACATATTAAGGAGTTATTTATGAAAGTGTTATTGTTTTAAACTATGACAGTTATTTGTGATGTTAAGTTCTCACAACTCCTCAAAACTTCATGTATCACATTGAAATGGACTAGGTCTTGATTTGATACACAAAATTTTGAGTTAATAAAAATAAAATTAATAATAATAAATATTAAATAATAAAGTTTGGGACGGGACGAAATGGGCGGGATTGGAAATCTCCATCCCGATCCCATCCCACACTAGATTGGGACATGATATGATCGGGATGAGTTTGATCAATCCTAAAAGAATCCGAAAAAATTAGGGTGGGATAGAACTGAAACGGGATTGTGATCGCGGGATGGGATGCTTAGTGTTGTTTAAAATTGTATAAGAAATCGAATTGATGATTTAAACATACTGTATGTTCATAGTAGTGTTTAAACGTGTTCGGGTGTCTTAGTGGACAAGAAAGTTGTGCAATTTTATTTATTTGCTTTTTCATATTTTAAATGACCATTAGTGGTATATATATTATTAAATTTTAGGTTTACTTATGCCATTTCCTCTTCTGTGTTGTGTAGCCTGACATTAGGGCAGTTTTTCTTTAGTTGTTTGTCTCCCTTGTCACCATTTCTCTTCTCTATCTACCCCCTTCCTCCCTCTCTCATTTACTTTGTGCAATGTTGGAGACCAGGCTAAGGATTGTCATTTCCTGTGTTCACTCATGGCTGCACATCTGATACTTAGTGTCAATGAATATTCTTTACTTGATTTTGCATTATAAAACTTGAACCATTGTAACCATTCCCCACCAGTGACGGAGCCAGGATTTTTGTTGAGGGGGGGGGGGCAGAGTGATGTCATAATTAATTAAATATAATATAAAAATTAGTTACTTTAACATGAATTTTCTTTTTAAATATAGCAAAAAGGGGAGTACAACAAAGACAGTCATTGAAGATGATTGCTACTATATTCATTGAAGATGATTACTACTTCTAGAAACACAACAGAAGAGAAAGGTTTGAATCGTTGATTACTACTACATGAAGAAAAGGAGGACGAGATTGGGTTGCTTACGATTTTTTTGTGGAGATGACCAACACAATGATTAATGAAGGCACCTGGTACCTAGAAGAAGAAGAATAAGGTGGTTTGGATCCTACTGGATCTTGTGAAGATGAGCTCAAATAACTCAATAGTTATAGATCTTTGAAGATGATGAAATATGGGGGTTTCCCTCATCTTATCCAATCGATGGAGTGTTAAGAAGAAACTGTGGATTTTGGTTTCTTTGATGAGCAATTTTAGCTGGCCTGGGAAACCAGCCTGGGGGGCGAAAATACATTTTTGCCCCCCTATTTAAAACACCTTTTTGGAGTATGTGTTTAAAGAGGGGGGGCAAAAATGTATTTTTGCCCCCCAGGCAGGGAAACCACGCTGGTTTCCCAGGCCCGCTAGAATTTCTGTTCTTTAAGAGATTTGAGGGATTTAACCTCTATCTCAAACTCTAAAAGTAGAGTTTGAATTTGATATGTACATTATTTGAAGGATGAAGTTTTGGTTGAAGTGAAAAGTGAGAATAGAGGGGCAAATAAAAAAACTAATTGGGGGACAAATAAATTTTAAAAAAAAAAAAAAAATCTCAAAAGTCAGTGGGGGCAAGTGCTCCCACTTCCCCCCACGTAAATCCGTGCCTGTTCCCCACAGTTTATGCAATTTATATATTTTTCCATCTTATTTTTCAACACCTGAAAGTGTTAATCTTAAATTTTACATCTCTTCCTAAATAAAGTTTGGAATATGCTAAAACTTAGTTATTTGCAGCTTGTAAGTACCAATTTAGCTCTAGAAATAAAACATGAAGTTTAAAACTTTAAAGTTATAATGTATGGGTTCTTTGTTTATTTAGACTATTTATATGACACCATGTCAAACATCTTGTACTAGAGCTTTTCCATGTTTTGTATGGTCCGTTGCAATTTGCATTTCCCAAAATACAGAGTTAAAGGCATGAGAAACTAATGGTTGTGTGTTCTTTTACTGGTTATCAATGTAATCATGTGATGCAATCAACTATTTACTCATTGCAAAAATCTCTAGAAGTTTTTAGTGCAGTGGACTTTGTTAACGTTAACTGATGTATTGGTTTGGTTGTGCAATCGTGCAGGGGCTATAAACGCTTTTTCAAAAGAAGTAATTTAGATATATCAGACTACCTCAAAGATGATTGTCTCTTGGTTCACTGCAGTGTTGGTGTTGTTAAATCACAGACAGTGGGACCCAAGATCTATTCCATAGCAGTGCCACCTAATAACATTGGTCGGCATTTTGGGCAGCTCCTAGAAAGTGGGAAAGGAACTGATGTGAATTTTGAAGTAGACGGGGATACTTTTTCTGCTCACAAATTGGTGCTTGCAGCTCGCTCGCCTGTGTTCAGAGCACAACTTTTTGGTCCAATGAAGGATCAGAATACTCAGTGTATTAAAGTTGAAGACATGGAGGCCCCTGTTTTTAAGGTGGAAACGCTTTTCTCACTGTTATTTTCATTGTACAAGTTTCTTACAGTTTTTGCTTGCTTTCAAAGTTAACTTAATTCATTATCCGTTAAGATTATTACCAAGTAAAAAGTATTTATGTGCTCCGAAGCCCGTTATGGCATGCGTACAACTGTCCAAATATACAGAGGCAGATGGCATGAACATTGGAACTTTATTTGTTGACTAAATGGAGCTTATTTATACATGGTCGCTAAATATCTTGGAACTGTCGATGTCTATGGTACCCGTGTGTGCCATGTGGACACATTTTTTGTTGCAGAGAAATTTACACTTGATAAAGATAATCAATCCAGAAATAAGTGGCAAGCATCATCAACTTTTTGTTTTTGTTTGGGTTGGTTTTAACTGTCCTGAACTCTTAGTTATTTACTATACACAGCTACACTTCATAAGCGAGATTTCGTGCTCAACATGTTTTTGAAACCCTAAGATGGATGCTAAGAATATAGGTTATTATTCAAACTGGATCATGCTTCTTGTTTTATAACAAATGGATTTCTCATGGTAGCTGTGAAATAACTGTCAAAAGTTGTTGCATTTCAGTCAAAGTTCAGGCAGTTTTTGTCATTGTTCTACTGAATTCCTCTCTTTCATTGCATATTGTAATTGAAGAAATTGAAAATAGTATAATAAGTTAAAACCGATTTTGATTAATCAATACCTTGTATTACTGGAACACCTATTTTGGTTGAGGATCATATACATGGCCTGACAGATCTAAATATTTTTCTTTAGTTCACATATTGCACTTTGCTTGCGTATTCATCAGACGTCTAGATTGCTCACATGGTCTGTTGGTTGCTGGGGAAATCTTGCCGCTGCTGCATTTTGGTTTTACATTAATCTAATATATGTTTTATGTGATTTCCCTCTTGGTTCGACTTTACTATCCAACGAACCACTTCTCTCTTTTATGCATATATTTTCAGTAAAACACCAGAAATTGCATTGAGAACTCAGACCTCGTGATGAGAAATGGTGGGTATCTGATGCTGGTCATTACAAGATGTTGGATACATTGATGACACACCTGTGGCTCTATTAAACCGAGGGCACACCTCATTTTGTTCAGCTATACTTGTAGATGATATTGTTCATAAAACTTGTGGAGTTGAAGTGAAATGTCAATGTTCTCCAAGTGAATGATTGTATATTATGATTCAAAAAAACAAGTTAAGGGCCGAATTTTTTTTTTCTTTTCATATAAATGTTTTGTATAATCTGCAGAACTGTCATTCATCTATTTTGGTCAAGTGTTGACTACAAACATTGTTATCGTGACCGATCTTATCTTTGTTGATAAAAAATGGTACCTCTGTGGAAAATGTAAAACAACACAGGACCATCTTCTTCTTCATTGTGACCTCGCTAGCCTCATTTGGATTCAGTTTATCCGAAGTAATGATGTGTTGTGTATTTCTGAGATCCTTGGTTGATGTGTTGCATGATTGAAGGCCAAGCACTTTCTTGAGGAAGGAGAAGAGTCATTTGGTTTTGGGCCATTTGGCAAGAAAGGAACAAATGAGTGTTGAGGGTGTCCACTTGTCTAGAGACTGCATTATTATGAATGTGATGGCTTTCTTACTGTAAATATGCTCCCACCATGCTAGCTTCAATGGTGTTTGTTCCGATAATTCATTGTAATTTGGGATAGTATGTTAGTTCAATTGTTTGTTGTTATTGTAATCGTAGGACTTGTAATTCTCCTTTCTTTTCAATAAATATGGAATATTGACATTTGTGTGTGGTCTGAAATAAATTTTAATGTTTCAGACCTACTATGCATGGTCTGATGTTGACATTTATTTTTCTCGTCTTTTCTATCTTTGTTCAAATCTCCCTTTGAGGTTCTAGTGCATCATGGGTAAGGCAGGGAGTTGATATGTTTTTCTTATGCCTTTTGTGTTGTAATTTGCAGGCATTGCTCCATTTCATATACTGGGATACTCTACCTGACATGGCAGAGCTTACTGGTCTGAGCACGAAGTGGGCTTCAACGCTGATGGGCCAGCATCTACTTGCAGCAGCTGATCGGTATGGACTTGAGAGGCTCAGGCTACTATGTGAGGCAAAACTCTGTGAAGATGTTGCCATTAACACAGTTGCAACTACTCTAACTTTGGTAGAGCAACACCACTGTTTCCAGCTGAAAGCTGTGTGTCTCAAATTTGTTTCATTGCCTGAAAATTTGAGAGGTGAGTTTGGTATTTATTGCCTTCTGATACATCTACTTAGAAGTATCATACGAGTTAAAGGTTTTTTATTTTTTTATTTTTTTATTTTATTTTATTTTTTATTCAAAGTTGAAGAACAATTTCTAGTAGAATGATTATTTCCTGTATACTGCCTGTTGTCATGTGGATAAGAGCTTCTCCAATGTTAAGACTTAAAACCCCAAAGATATTAGTTAATTTAAGTTGTTTTAGGGGAGAGTTCTGCTCCTAGACACCGAAAATCATAAATACATGAAGCCTGTACTAAACTTTTATCATTTTCTCTCATTTCGTGATATGCCCCCTTTTTTGGAGGTCTCAGCACTCTTGAGCTCTTTCTATGGAAAGCCAAGAAGATGAAAAGAAGCATGTTTTAGGGGTGATTTTAGGTTTTGTTACTTGAGAGGAAGCTTTAACGATGGAGAATCATGTTCTATATATATTATCATTTTCCATTTTCCTTCCATCTTTCATTTGCTACTTGCCCAATCCGGTATATTTCCCTTCCCTTCTGACAATATATTATCTGCAAATCCACACCTTCGGGTTTATTGGCATCAGGGTGTTCCTATCTTCTCTGACCCCATCATGATTAGCATGCTTCTCCAAGAGCAAATTTTCTGATTTGGTCTATTGCCCATGGAAAGTATCAAACATCAAGAACTTAGCCAATGGTGATTGCTCTGAGCAAACTTTATCCTTTATGGTTTTTCTTTCATTGAATGTCAGTCTTAAGAGGTTACTGTCCTTTTTTTTCTCTTGCTTTAAACTTGCAGTCTCAGGTGTTCACTACTTGGCTTTTCTTTTTTATAATGCATAAGCTTCTAACTCCAGCTTTTTCTGGGTTTTATCAGTCCATTAAGTAAGAGTTCGTTTTGTTGGTTGTGCTTTGATTATTTATTTTTCGTTGAAGCTAACTGTGAATCTGAAAATGGTTCAAAAGATGGTCAATGGTCTTTCCACTTCATTTTCTCTAGGTTGTTGTTTTTTTTTTTTTTTTTGAAAGCAAGCAGAGTTTAAGGACCCCTCAACTTTATATCACTTCATTTTCTCTAGCAATCATTGGTTGATTCATATTTGGCTGTTCTGATGCAGCATGGCCCTGTCTCATTTTACTTTTGTATTATTCTATCATTGATGTGTTCTATGCAGCTGTGATGCAAACCGATGGTTTTGATTACTTGAAGATGAGTTGCCCCTCACTCCTGACCGAGCTCTTGGAATATGTTGCGAGAATAGGAGAGCACTCTGTTATGGTGGCTCAAAATGGAAATGAAGCCATCCTAGACGGCAGTGACATCAATGGAAGACGTGTGAAGCAAAGGATATGATGCATTCAACAGCACATTGCAGATGGGATCTGTAGTCCAACAGAGGAAGCATAAAGGAGTGCTTTTTGTAGAACTAGAAATTCTATTCTGTTTTCAGAGATGTAAAATTAGTCATACCCATGTATGCCTTATATTGTGAAAGCTTCTTTGCTTGCTTTTACTTCTTTCCTTTAGTTTTTTTCACCCATTTTTTAAACTAAGGTTCCTCGTTTTAGCACTAGTTTCAGTAACATAACTAGCTGCCACTGGGCTGAGTTGAATTAGGCCCCAATGTGTAGATGAATTTGCATGTGCATGGAAGTACATTGTCAATCATTATGTGTGGTCCAGTTAGGGAGATTCTGATATACTGATTAATTTCTATTTGGAGCTTGTGAAATGTCTCTCTCTGGTTTGCAACAGTTGCCTCCAGATAAAAGGTTTACTATTTGGCTCTCATTTTTGCAGTGAATTGTTATTCTCTTCATGTTTTTTTTTTTTTTTGTCAACATTAAAGATGGCGGCCTTATGGATTCGGGACTCTGACATTGACTATAAGCCAAATATAAGCTCCTGCCAAAATGAACTGAAGTGGTTAATTGGCAAAGCGTTTTGGTTAACCAAGAACATGGGACTGTAGAAGGCCTAAGGGTGGTGTTGTAACTAACGCTCCCTCGGCACAAAAGAAAAAGGTGGCAACTATTTGTCACCACAACATACAAGGCAGTGACACCCACTGCCCATTTTTTTTATTTATTTTATAATTTTACCGGCTTTCACAAGCTACCTAATTAAACTACTATTTATCTTCTTCTTTTCTCACCCTATCTTCTCATGAACAAGAACAACAACAACAATATGGAAGGGGTGAGAAAGGGGGCGATTGATTGCGAGGGACGGTGAGAGACGATCGACGACGGCAAGAGATAGAGGAGATGGAGCCACAGGCACTATTGCCCTTTCTCCATGTTCTTCTTCTCCTTACTCTCTATATCTTCTTCTTCTCCTTCCCCTCTCCTAGTTCTTCAACTATCTCTTTTTCTCCCACACTCTCTCAGTTTCTCTCTCTTCTTCTAGCTCAAAAGCCATCGCCCCTTTCATTTTCCTCTTTCCCCTTTCCTTTTTTTTTTAATATTTTTTCTCGCCCTCGCGGCGAACCGTGCAAGGATGGGTTCCCCAACTCGCACGGGCCGCTGCAAGGGAAAAATAATTTGACTCTCGTAGAGGTATCTGCGAGTGGAAGACTCGCAGTCACGAAGTCACTCAAATCTATCCAGTAAATAAAATATGGTATTGTCCCTGACTTTCGACCAACTTTGATGTTTGATTAAGACCGATTCTCAACCTCATCAAACACACGAAAAATGTAGTACTCTGAGTTATCCAATGAACACAATTTGAATCACTTGAAAATATTTTGAAATGAGTAAGTTATGGTCATTTTACTAAAGTCATTACAAATTGTCTAGTAAAGAAAACATGGTATTGTCCCTGACTTTCGACCAACTTTGATGCTCGATTGAGACCGATTCTCAAGCTCATCAAAACACTAAATGTAATATTATGAGTTATCTAATGAACACAATTTGAATCACTTGAAAATGTTTTGAAATGAGTTATGGTCATTTTACTACAGTCACTCAAAACTGTCTAGCAACGACTAAATCGCAAAGGATCATGCAAATGTAAGTCTCCCACTCACATGATCTTGTGCGAGTTTAAGTCTCTCACTCACATGATCCGCTGCAAGTTTAAGTCTCCCACTCACATTTGCAATGGGTCATGCAAGTGAGACACTTACACTCGCATAAGATCGTACGAGTGAGAGACTTACGTTCACATGATCCTTTGCAACTTAGTCGTTGCTAGATAGTTTTGAGTGACTGTAGTAAAATGACCATAACTTGCTTATTTCAAAATATTTTCAAGTGATTCAAATTGTGTTCATTAGATAATGCAGAGTACTACATTTTTTGTGTTTTGATAAGCTCGAGAATCGGTCAATCGAGCGACAAAGTTGGTCGAAAGTCAGGGACAATACCCTGTTTTCTTTACCAGACAGATTTGAGTGGCTTTAGTAAAATGACCACAACTTGCTCATTTCAAAACATTTTCAGGTAATTCAAATTGTATTCATTAGATAACTCAGAGTACTACATTTTTCGTGTTTTGATGAGCTTGAGAATCAGTCTCCATCGAGCGTCAAAGTTGGTCGAAAGTAAGAGATAATACCCTAATTTTATGTTTTGAATGAGTGGGTGCTAGGGTGTTTTGAGAAGAGAGGAGAAGAGGGGAGGCCGACAGTGCGACCGTTGTGATAACCACCATCGCATCCCCATCTCCTATATCTCTCACCTTCGCACGCTCGATTGATGAACCCTTTTGGTCGAGTCCAATGGAAGTGGAATGGGAGAGATTGGGGGAGTGAATGACAGTTTAGTTGGGAGGGGATAAGGATAGGGAGATTTCGATCGGAAGATAGGGAGAAAGAGCTTTCAATCGAAGAAGAGAAGAGGAAGTTGGGAGGGGATAAGGAGAGAGAGCTTTCAATCGTTTGAACTATGGTGTGAGACAGAAAGTGCATGACGTGGAAAAGAAAAAAATTAATTGGATGGTGCGAGTGAAAGTAAATTATGGTGTCAAATAATCGTTGCCAAAGAAAAATTGGTCAAAGAACGATGCAACTTGTGATTCACTAAAAAAATATTGTTTTTCTTAAAATTTTGTTATTGAGTATACAAGATTGGGATAGCATTGCTTAATTAAACTCAGCCCTTTTAAGGAAACGTGTGAGGGAGAGGGTGTAACCACCCATCCCCCTCGAGATGGGTGACGACGCGCATCTCGAAGGGGATCACCCATCCCTTGCTCTCTTTCCCTCGTGCGTTTCCTCGCTCTCTTTCCCTCGTGTGTTTCCTCGCTGTTTAGAAAAGCTAATTAAACTCATTATCTAGTTGAACTCATATTCTTTTCCTGATTCTAGGGAGCGAGGGAGACGGCGCGAATGCAGTCACTACTACACATCTCAAGGAGGGTGGGCGGTATTGGGCTGCCCTCGTGCTGTCTCCCTTGCTCCCTAGACTTACTCTATTCTTTTTTATCGGCAAACCCATTTTACTCATCTCTCGTAAATTTCCTGCGGTGAAATTAAACTCATCTCATCCTAGTAGCAATCCCTAGTTAGGGTTGATCTGTCAAGCTCATACTCAAAACAACTGTTTGAGCTAAGCAAAAGTTGGTGCCCGGACCATTTATTCCCTTTTATTTCTTCAAACAATTCACTCTTCGACACCAATACACAAGGAGATAACCAAGCGAAAGGTCTCGTCGATCTCTCCATTCATCCTGCTTTCCTTCTAGCGAAAAAAAGTGATGAGATGGTAAGCTCCCACTCCTTTTGTGCCTTCAAAAATTGAATCTTTAATACGATTTCCTCGTCTTTTGTTCTGAATTTCTTTATTTCAAAGAATTTTTTTTTGGCTTTTTCCCACAATTTCGATGATGGGTTTTTCAGCTCCTTTCATTGGCTGTTCTGATTTGTTGGGTTTTTTTTTTGTTCTTGTAGTTGTTCTTCTCCTATTTCAAGGACTTGGTAGGCAGAGAAGTGACGGTGGAGCTGAAGAACGATTTGGCAATTAGGGGGACTTTGCATTCTGTGGATCAGTACTTGAACATAAAGCTTGAGAACACAAGGGTTGTTGATCAAGAGAAGTACCCACACATGGTATGTTTGATTCACTTAATAAGTTAGGTTTTTGTTGTTTGTTTTGTATGTTTTGGTGATTTCCTTTGTGGGTTCTGTTTAAGAGCTCTGTTTGTATATGGGTTTTCAGAATAAGTTACAATGGGATAGTAGATTGAGAAAACAAAGAGTTTTGACTTTTGAGTGAAGGGGATTAGAGAATTCAGGATTTAGGGTTTAGGGGAATTTTGCTTAGGTTGGGGGGTAGAGTCCACAATAGGGTAAGGCAAGCCCTGCTAGGAGGGAAGGCCAGCTCGGTATGAAGGTGTGATAAATGGCTATTGGAGGACTGTGGTCTTGCTTAACTAACACCAAGACTACGAGGTGTCAGTGTGAAGGGCTCCTAAAAAATTGGGAAGGTTATTGTGGATGCTTTTGGTGGTGTGGGTTATATTTCAAAAATAGTACTTTGAGCTTTAGTGTCGGTTTGACAACTTGGAGTTGGAAATGGGGTTGAGAGCTTGCGACTTTGTGGTTGAGATATTTCCGAGTTGAATGTAGTAGGTCTGATTGTTTATTCCTGCAAGTTTAAGATTTGTGAGTATTTCAGTATGTTTGTATATAAAGCTTTGGAGTTCAGTTCCAATTAGTATTTGGCAGTTATTGTGCCCACTTTTATGGCTTGAGTTGTAACTAAATTTTTTTCTTAGAAGGATCTTGATGGAATGGTGTAATGTGTAAAATTGATATGGAAAATGCGTAAACTATCTGCATGTGAAGTGGGACTTTGACTGAGATGCAAGGATTTTGGGCAAGCATGAGAGGATGGATGGGAAAATGGATCTTCACATTGTCATTCTGGATTTTGGTCAATAGAGTATTTCCCACATTATAAACTGAAAACGACTGGGTAGTTTTTCTCTGATTCCATCGTCGTTCATATTGGTGATGGTTTGGGTAGGGATACTTCCAAGATTGAGATGGATGGGTCTTGTAGGTGCTCCCATTTGAGGAAATAGTCTTGTTATCTAGCAGCATTAGGGGTTTTCTTGACTGCTTCCAACACCCGCAAGAAGTGTTGCATTGCTTTCAACTTTCAAGCAATATTTGAGTTTTGCCTGTATATGTGAGCGGGAAATCAGCAATATGAATGCCTTGGCCAAAATGAGTTTGTTGCTTAGCTCCTAGTTTGGTCTTTTGCTAGGAGCCAATTATTACTCAATACCAATGTGATTGTTGGTGCTGGAGACCTTTGGCGAAATCTTTATCATATTTATCTGTTTATAGAGTAGACCAGAATATATTTGATAATTTATGCTTACAGTCTAGACCTTGGTTCTGATTCAAGGATACAAATTATTAGCCTAATAATGGTTTAATTATTATTTATTATCTAAATTCTTTTATGGCATGTGTATTTTGCTGTAAAGTTGTGGTAATGTGTTTGATGATAATTATTTCCTCGTACTATTATAAATACATATGAAAACCAGGCAACAACATGAAATTGGTCACAAGTATCATCTCTTTTCAAATACTGTCTGCCACATGCTAATTAGGTGGTTAATGGGTTGGATTTGGATCCGATCTAATTTGACAAGCAAGGTCGTGCACCAGGAATGGTTTAGAGTTTAGACCAATCGGTAACCACAGTTATCAGTATTGTATGCTGACTTGTATGGTAGAGTGACAGAACGCCAAATTGATATGTTTTAGAGTCAAAAAAATATTGTTTTGATTTTAAAATTTTACTTTGATTTTTTTCTTAACTGGAATAAACCTCATTTGTTTTTCACAACTTCAGTCTCCATGATTAAGAAGATAATGAAATTTGCATGAAGTTTTTGTGGGATAATCAGAAAAAAGTCCCCATTTATGGAGTAGGATGTATTCCAAGCAACACAATGAACTCTACGCATTAAAAATATCAAGTTTAGGAATCTATACTCCTTGCAAATTGACCTGGGAGGTCAGAGAGGAAAAACCTGTGGAGGATCATTGTCTCGTGCTGCGGATGTAGTAGTTCAGTATGAGAGTGGATAATGAGTTTATTGGTTCCTACTATTTAGGATTGGTGAGAGGTTCAGTGATCCTTATGGTTTGGGTTTGGGACAAGGCTAAAATACTTTTTAAGGGTTTCAAAAAGTGGTTAGGATCAGACTATGGGACAAGATTTATTTTAGGAAGGATGGGTTGTGGGGTAACTACTCTGCATATACTTCATGGAAATAGGCTATAGGCTGAAGTTGGACTGCAAGACGCATCCATTCCTCGACTTTGTTTGCAGTTCATGTGGGAAGAACTGGTAGGACTTAGAATAAACTTGCAGTGCTTCCACAAGGCATTTGTCTCCCACAGTTAAAAAAAAATTTCAGGCTTAGCACTGAGAATATCACACATTTCTATTGGTAGTTGGAAAAATAGTTGTAATAATAAAATATAAAAAATCCAAACATGTTCTTCAGAATATGCTCTGGTAGCTCTATTAGTAACTTTTTTGTTTTTTTTTTTTGCTAATGTATGTATACTTATAAACTCAAAGCACACTTAAAACTTGTTTTTGACAGACTCATGACCCGACTGAATTTGGTTTAACATAGCCATCTCAGGTACACAGTTCGAATAAACCAGCACTTTATAAATAATTTTACCCAATATCAACAAAATACACAAAGTTCTTGAATGTCATGATCCATACTATAAATCTCGCCATCTGAGCTCTGATTAGGACACTTCATACATTGGGCAAGCTCAGTCCTGTTGCTGAGCAACCACACTTTCTTCCATTCTTCCATCCTTGCACCCGACACTTCTCCAAACGCTACTTCAAAATTTATATTAGAAATGGTTCGTATTGTGGTATTTTATGAAATTGGATCGCACCTTTGTCTTCTTTTTTACTTGAAGGCTTTTATGATCTTTAAGTGACACGCTTGCTACTTCAAAATCTTGTGCATGTGTACGGTTCGATTTTGTTGCCTTTGGTTTGGCCATTTTTATGTTGATGTTATTCATGTTTACCCAATCTCTGTCATAGAACTTCATAGTTCCGACTTGTTTACTGCAGCTCTCAGTGAGGAACTGCTTCATCAGAGGATCAGTTGTGAGATACGTCCAGCTACCTCCAGAAGGAGTTGATGTGGAACTTCTTCATGATGCCACAAGGAGAGAAGCTCGTGGTGGTTGATTGTCGAAGGTGTTCGCTAGTGGTTATTTTTAGCCTTTGCTGATTGCAGTATATTGGATTGTAAGAATATTGAGCTAACTTGAGATAACAGTTTCCAGTTTCTAACTTGATATTCTTGTTCCCTCATTGGAGGTTTGTTATCATTCTGTATGCAATCAGTATCCCAAATGAGTAATTGTTGAGATTTCAGTTTCTGGCACATACTCAGCCAACTTAAATTTGAAACTTGTTCTGTCCGCCTTTGATTAGCAACCTATATATGATCCATTTTTCTTGAAGCCTAATCTCATTGTCAAGGTTTTATAATCCTATCTATCCTGAACTCTTAGAAATTATCCAAAATAAGACAAGGAAGTAATTATTGGTGTAACAGGAGCATTGAATAGTTGATGATCGACTAAGAAGTCGAACAACTTGTTGATTCTCATACGAAAGAGTCTTTTATGCTATGATTGTTGCCCAAGCAGATGTTATCTATTGATTTGGTGGGCTAACATCTACTTCTTTAACTGAAATTGAATTGCTGCACAGGCAGATGTTAACTATTGATTTGGTGGGTTAACATAAATTGAAGTTAACTGTTCAATGAGCAGTGTCTGTGCTAGAGCATCACCCTGTCTGTCAATATTTCGAAATGCCGAAAACACACCCTTTATTTCCTTTATAGGTACAGGCATTTTCGTCAACAAATATTTAGGTTTGGCTGAAAACTATGATCCTTAGACAAATGATCCCAAACTACTGGAAACAACTTTACAAAGTAAATACCATTTAAATGCCACATTCACCCCATTTTAATTGGGGAAAAATAGACTTACTTCAGTGCCCTCTACAGGAAAAGCTAAATGGGCCATAAAGCTCACATATTTTGATGTTGGGCCTGAGTTTATGGATTGAACTTTTTAAGTTTTATTTAAGCCATGACTTATATATACCAAGATTATATAATAGACTAATAATGCACTAATTTTTTTTCCAGTAAAACTTCAATTATATTTAATGCTAGCAAAATTGGCGTGTAATTTTTCTAACTAATTTAGGTAATATTTTGTTAGCCAACTTAAAATTTATAGCCAAACCACCAAAAATACTGAACATACGCGCACGAAGAGCTTCAACCCCTAGTATGGTTAAAAAAACAACCAATTTGAGGTGGCTTAATAGGCATTGGCTCAAACATATATGTGAGGAGAGATAGGTTGAATTCTAGGGTGTGTTTGGTTGCATGGAATCCTATGACATGAGAATCTTATGAGGGGATCACCTAAATCTAAGCAAATTTGAAGTTCACTCAACAATACACCATTGCATTTTGTGATCAATAGTGGGAATAGAAATCTCATGAACATGAGAATCCCCTAATGGATTTCCATGACATAGGATTCCATGCAACCAAACACACCCCTAGTTTGGTGGTTTTCAATTAAGCTGGTATGATAAATCTTCATATTTAAACCTGAGAAATGCTAATTGGCTACGTTCCAACGGGAACGTCCCAAGAAGCAAAATCTCATTCGGGTCAACAATTAAATTGGTATGAGAAATCTTCATATTTAAATAAACCACAAATGAAATAATAAACAAACAAATAAATAAATAAATACATAAATAAATAAATATATAAAGAAATAAAAGGTTCAAGAATCTCATTTCTTTCCTCATTGCTTTATAACATAATTGCAATTGGAGACTGGTAGTTTCTCACACCATGTGGAGGCAAACATCTCAAATTAATTAGATAAGTAATATACAATCAACTAGATAAACAATTACGTTAGTTAATTTACCTCTACTTACCAATAGTTGAATTATAAGGCAAGCCGACCCTGCGAGAAAACGTTAGTTAGCTTGTCATACTGCATGTGAAAAATTAGAAAGATAAAGCCATATAATGGTGTATACTAAAACTCTGGTAGCGTCATTCTAGTGTTTCTAACGAAACCATTCAAAATTTAGAAAAAACTTAAGAACAAAAAGTATTCAGAACACATTTTTCTACAGAAACTTGCAAAACTAGGTAATTCGGGCACTAAGAAAGCATCGAAAACTCAATTTCTTATAGACTGTCCATCCTGCCTAAATTACAATAATCTATAGATACAAAATTTCAAAAATATTTATTTAAAAAAATGTTTCGAATTATGTCTTTTACATGAAAATGAAAAATTGTACTAAGCAGAGTTACCAATTAGTCAGAATCATCAATTAAGACAGTTGTTTCCATACATTACTTGTCTTCAAAACTATTCATTTTTAATAACTTGATCATCTTAGACTATACCATATTCGCACCACCCCCGTGCCGAACATATATGTCTATATACATCTTTCATATAAAGGAGAACTTCTCCGTCATCTATGCCCAAGTGGAAACATCATATACGAACATGCATCACCGGATACCCCTAACTATATGAGTACCATAAAAGCCACACTAGAACTAACAATGCGCAAATAATCTCACGTCTTTATTTTGACAGAGGAAAACTAAATTCTTCATTAGGCATTTAAAATCTTCCCAATTTTCGCAAGACCCAACCGAAGGTTACTTAGTTTTTATATAGGAAGGGGGTTACTTAGTGTGGTTACTTAATTTCTCTATAGGAGAAGAAAATCATAAAAAAACAAGAGAGGTGGTAGTTCTAAGGGATACAATTCAATGTGATTAAATTTTATGAATTCAAGGTTATCCGTATCACCTATTATGTATCCCACGATTCTTACACAATGACACTTTGTATCATAAACAAATCCACCCATTGTTTTGAGGAAACATAATAATTTTCATGGACAAGTTCTCTATGCAAAGTGACGATCATACTCATTCAACATAGGAAAACATACTCCTTAGCAAGTCAATTTGCATAACAATCCAATTCAAATGTAAAAGAGAGTCACATACTAACTATTTATTTCAAGTCCTAATATAATAATGTAAATATCAATTGACATATCCAATTTTTTGCATCACATGAAAAGCAATATGAATGTCAATTTGCGTAACAATGCAAATACCAAAGTCATCTCATCAAATGAGGAATCCTCAAATTAATTCCAACTTAACTAACAACAATTTCATCCTCTAAAGTGAACATGTAGCAAAATCTACATTGAAAATGTTATCACAATTCATCATGACAAATCATGCATAAACACCACATTAACAATCAAGAAAAGCCAAGTACGAACTACCGTAGTTGAGTCATAAAACACACGAATTAGTCAAGAAGATAAATACATTTCATATTGTGTATATACACATCATGATAGCAAACATGAGATAATGATAATTTACTAAAATTTTATTTAAGTTTCTACCCAATTCAAACAAAGAATTTCCTTTAACTACGTTAACACAAAACCCGGAGTTATTCCTAATCTATCTATAACTTTGGCCTTGCCTCGAGAGAATTCAGACTGTTGGATCGACTTGGGTTTAACATATGTTTATGGCTCAAATTTTCTTACCATGGATTTGATTGAAACTAAATCTGACATCGGAAAGGTCTCGAATCAATAAAAATCTTAAGATAGCACAATATTGTCCTGTTTTATAGACATGATAAAAATATGGTTTTGGGTCTCCTTTTTAGTCCAACCATTTCCCATAAAGAAAACAATGAAAACCTTCATCCAAACATGAAATTTTGGACTTATTTGCATATTAAATCCAACCCTAATATTTGATTAATCTGAACAAAAGTATAAACAAGAAAGAAGAACTCGCCGTTTGTTTGTTGTGTTGAATAATATTTTTTTTCCTAATTACCCTCCCTCATTGTTTGAATCCTCGTCTTTTTCTCTTTCTGTACAAACAAAGTAAAAAGCTCTCCCAATTTCTAGCTACCCCTAAAATCCACTACCGTAGCTAGGTAAATCCTAACATGGGTATTTGCAACCCCATTATTTTTCTCCCATTTTCTTATATTATTCAATTCATAAAAATATAGCAAATAATTAACTATTTATGTAATAAGAAAATATATTATTTTGCTAATCAATTACTATAAAAAATATCACCAAGGTAATGCATTATTTATGAATAATAAATTTACATGTAATATATATCATATGTGATATTATCTTAACATAAAAAAATAAATTGGTTGAAGCGTAAATGCAGAGTTAAATACTAGTTCACATACATTCTAAAAAATGGGTCGAATGACACATTTTGACAAGGCTTCACAGGATATAAGCCCTAGAAGCCTATTTAAAGCTTGCTTCCACCGTTTTTTGGCTCATGGCAAGTTGTTTGGCCTTCGCCCATTCTTTAGAGACAACATATATAATTTCTCTCCCTGCAACTAGGCATGGATTTACATGGGGTCAAGTAGGAGCACTTGCCCCCACTGACTGCGATTTGCCAACCCCTATGTCGCCGACGATGCAGTCCCACCCCACCTCTTCCTCTTTCCTTCTACTCTCTGCGACACCAACGACCCTGCCCTTTCTCTCTCTTTTGCTCCCTCTATTTATTTACTATGAGACATGCAACCTCCCTGTTTCCTTCTCTCTACTTAATTTAGTTTCCTTTCCCGCCGTTGCCACTAGCCACAAGCAACCCCAACCCCTTTTACCTACTTTGAGGAAGGAGGGTTTTTTTTTTTTTTTTTTTTTTTTTGTATTTTCTCGACATGAATTTGTATCTTGAGGTCTAATTTTGTAATTTATTTATAGGATCTTTCTAGAGATACATGAAAATTTTGATCCATTAGTTTTTCCTCAAGATACATGTTTGTATCTTAAGATTCATCTATGGGTTATAGTTTAAAGCACATTTTGATAATCAACGTGAGCCTTTTATCAACCAACACACGTTGGCTGCTAGTCCTAGGGGAGACTGCAATAGTAATTAATGATGGAGTAGCCTCTAATTAGCTATTTTTGATAGGGGCAAATAGCCTAAATTTTTTTGTCCACATATAATTTTACAATAGAAATTAATTTTTGCTCATAATATATACCAATTTGATTTGCCTTCATATATTTATCTTTTCTGCTCCTACAAAGTAGCTTGTTGGATCCATTTCTCCCCCCATAGATTAGATGGAGTTTTTAGAAATTGGTGCTTTGTATAGTTATTATGTGTTGTTCAAATAAAATATTAAAGTAATTAATTATATTATTATTATTAATTAATTATGACTCATCACCCCGCCTCTTTCAAACAAAATATGTTAAAAAGTAATTAATTATTATATTATGTTGTGATTTGCCTAAATTGGTGTTTTTTCCAGTTGCATATGAGTGGATACACTACAGATTCAGGCAATGTCTTTCCGAACTATTTTGCATCCCTCTCAGGCATGTCCTATATTCCCTTTCTTATTTGACTACTATAATGAAAAAACCAACTTTGCAATAGTGATTTGCGAAATGCATTCGAAATGTTTCCAATTCCCCAAAACGCCCCTGCTCAAATGACGAATATTGAATGCATCCATCATGCAATTTTTGGATTTCCAATCATAAATAAATTACACTTATGTATACCATGAATTCAATTTAAGAATAAAATTTTAAGGGTTTTTTTTCGTAATAAGTGTGAACACAACTTTAAAATATTTTTAATTTTAAGTGGCCTCTCAATCTCTTGATAATATAGGAAAACCCTTATAAATAACTATATAAAACCCTCTTTTTTTTAAACACATATCCAATGGGATAAAATATTTATGTAATTCTTGTATATAGATGCATTCGAATATAAACTTTTCTATCATCAAATTAGAATATTACACATTAATTTAGAACGAATGAACGACCTTTAGCCGAATTCCATAACATTTTAATTTGCATTTAAATTCTTAAAAATGAAAAATGAATATACGCGCACGTAGAGCGCGTCGATACCCTAGTTAATATGACAAGAAACACTATCACTCAGCCCACCACACCAAAGCCCATAAAAGGCCCACCTTATGACATAACAACACAAACAAACATGTAGCAGGTTTCGAAAATATATGATGAACCCAACATGTGCAATTGGCATTCTCTAAAACACGCTTCTCGAGCTTCGTCAAAACTTGAATGCAATAAAACAAAGATCCAATAGCAATCAAAATTTTAATTTTAATCATCTTATTAAATCAAAGTAAGCAGCCAAAGGTGTACCAGCTGAGTTGGTAGAGGTGTGACGGATGGAATCACATGTCACATGTTCGAACCCGGCCGGCAACATGGGATTGGGGTAAAAAAAATAAAAATAAATAAAAAGTAAGCATTTTTTGATCTTCTAGAAATAATATGTTTTATTGGGCTGGGGAAGTTATATGACAGTAAAACCCCAGGAGCTAGCCCAAGTAAAAAAAATGTGAAGGTAGTATACTGTAATGATGATGCATATAAATTATAATATTAGGTCGATGAGAATGAAAAAAAATGTAATTAATCAATGTTTTAGTAACCCATCATTTGTTTTCATATTTGCTAATTTAGTAACTTATTTGGGGAGTGCTAAAGAAAACATATTTTTATCTTCTAGAATAACATGTTTTATTGTGCTGCATGAGGAACTTATATGACGGTTGATGATACATAAAAACGATCACACTCCTGAGCCGAACACATGTCATGATGATCTCGAGGAACTACAGGCTCAAGTATCGACCCAACACAGATCCAGCCCAGGTGGATCTAAGCCCGCTCAACTTCAGTCCGACCAAGCGGACCCGGACTCTCATAGCATGTTAGGCCCACACGTCTCAAGGCTATCCTCGATACCCATAAGCCCTCTTCGGGCAAGTATCTCGATGATCAACTTCAGACGGGCAACTACAGCTGCTCTCTGCTTCCAACTAGGAAACAAATACCAGAGTATCTTCCACACATGAAAAACTCCCTTCTATGGATTGTTCTTGGATTGGGAACTATCTCCCGCATATCTAGGAGTGCAGAGCTAATAGAGAACTTCCCTCCTACAGCACGACTCTTAATTAGAGAGGGATCTCTACGAAGATCTTCTCCCTAAACTATGCCTACGATGGCTTGGTTAAACTAGGACTCCTTGCACTATAAATAAGACATGAGGTTGGTAAGCTAAGGTACGCTACAAATTCCCTGTTACAACATTACACTTTCTTCATATCCCTGTCTGACTTTAGCATCAGAGTGCCATCGGCCGTCCCACGGTGGTCTGTGTCTCACGTGCGTTACTTGTGAAGGTCAGCAGGAACATGGTCAAGGCAGGGAGCGAAAATCGACTGCATCAGTTTGGCGTCGTCCGTGGGGATGGCATAGTTCTTAACTTTACACTAAGCGTCATCTTCTACCAAATCCCAGAAAGATGGTGAACACTAGGTCACGCAACAATGAACCAGGGGACACGTCCAAAGCTCCAGCTGTCCCTATACCAGTTTTCGCCATGCATGGGCAACCTACTCATGCCCCTACACTAACGGCAGCAACGACAGACCCCATAATCGAGGTGCTGGCTTCTCAAATACAACAGGTTATCAAGGCGGTGGAAACACTCACACGACAGAATCCACCCGCTGCTAATCGAGACCAGGAACAACACGGACCTCCACCTCCAATGGACGTTAGGGAGCAAGTGCAAGAGAGTCGGGCCCCCGCTAGTACCCATTGGACTAAGGGAGGTTGTGTGGCTAACGCTGATCCAGCCGCCAGGATAGAGAGGCTCGATCTCGGGAACCCTTTCCGTAGAGGAGCACACGACCCGAACGTACTATATCGCCTCTCTGTCCCCTCTTTGTGGACCAGATCACGAGTGAAGCACTTCCGAGAAAGTTCACTCCCCCGAAGCTCTATTCCTATGACGAAACCACTGATCCTTTCGATCATCTACGCCATTACCAGCACGTAATGGCGCTCAAGGAATGATCTGAATCCGTCATGTGCAGAACCTTTCCCACCAGTCTTAAAGGCTCTGCATTGACGTGGTTCCACAACCTTCCACCGAAGTCAATCGATTCCTTCAAAACATTGGCGAAGGAATTCTTGACACGTTTCATCGAAAGCCAGCGTTTCAGAAAAGGCCCGCACTACATACTCTCTATAAGGTCGGGGTCCGGCGAGACGCTCCGAGAGTATGTCATACACTTCAACAACGAGCTGACCCTCATCGACGAGTGTAGTGACGATACAACTGTGACGACATTCACTGTGGGCCTCAAAGAGGGAAAACTCTTCGAGAACCTCACCTTGGAGCACCCTCTAGACATGGCAGAGCTCCTCAAGAGCGTCCAGAGACACATGACCCTGGAGGAGCCAAGGACCGCTAAGAGGGAGACCGAAGGCAATGGAAAGCCCTTAGCTTCTAAGGACAAAAATGAGGGAAAAATACATGAGGATGATGAATGGAGCAAGAGGAAACACATTTTTTTTTGAAAGGCAAGAGGAAACTCATTTACAACAGACTGGATCATGATCAACCCAGGCCGGAGAAGTCATCTAACTACGTTGGATCCAAAGCCATAACTACTTTGACACAGGAAGCTCGCTCAATGTTTTGTTCTACAATGCTTTTCGCAGCATGGACCTCAAGAAGAAAAACCTCGTGCCATCAGAGCACCCCCAGATCAGATTCAGCGTGGAGAAATATTTTCCCATCGGAAAGATAAGATTAGCCATGGTAGCTGAAAGAACTACGGCTGAAAAAGGTCCTATTTTTGGATTTCATTGTGGTAGACGCACCATCGTCATACAATCTCATCCTGGGAAGATCATGTCTACACCAAATGGAAGCAGTGGTCTCCACCCTTCACCAGTGTGGTAAGTATACTGCCAACAGCTTAGAAGGGACTATACATGGAGACCAACCTACGACACGAGGCTGCCACTATGCCGCACTGAAACAGATAGAGTGCTCCCAGATCCAGCTGCATCATGTAGAACAGTCTGACCCAGTGCAAGGCCAAAAGATGGAAGAAACACCATTTTTGAGCGGTACAGGAGCAGTCAACTCTCCCGCTCGGTGAGTCGCAATGGCAATGGCAAGCGGGAACACATCCCCCCGACATTTCGTCGACGCGGAGATCCGCCCCTCTGCAAAGTTTGCTCTTCAGTGACCTATGTAACGCCTTGACAGTTCGCTAAATGATCCGCGAAAGCTATCCGAATTCACTTCAAGGGCAAGATCAGTTTATTTCCATCAACAGTTAGTTTGCTTTAAGTTGTTTGTTTCCCTTTCCGTAGTCAATGTTAAGTTTAGAGTTCTTAAGAGACTTATGTGATTCGCAATCATTTAAGAAATGAAACAAGAATTTTAGGAACAAACTCTATTGATAATTGGAAAGATGTAACAACAAACACCTTGATGCAGATATAAAAGACTACATAGTGCGAACGCCCTGAGGCGAATACAAAAGACTGAGCACTGCAAGCATCTAAATACAGTGCGAATTGAAATAAAAAACTTGCTTAGACAATTCTGCAACGGACAGAGTCTGACGAAAACTTCTAAACCTTCCGATACGAGTAATTTGCAAGTGAGATCAACGATAAAAGCTTCTCGACCCATTCCGAAGACGACAACGGAGTTAAGAGAATGGAAGATGCTCGACAACTTCCCAAGATAAAGACAAAGTGTAAGAGGGGATTGAAAGGACTGAGCGGTCAGACTGTTCCGTCAAATCACTACAAGAAAGTGTTTTCCTTTCAGCATCGAGAACCTCATGACAAGCTACTGATTTCCTTAGGAGACGTCCCACTGTTTATCCAATTTCCTCAAATGGTTTAGAAGAATGCAGATGAGGATGGCCACAAGCAGCGACGCAGTTACGATCCCATAATGCTATCAAGAGAGACCATTTTTCCCATATGCAATGGCAGGTGTGACTGAGAGCTACCACACCAGGAGACATCGCACATCAACTAACACTTTGGTTAGAAGCGTGATCCGAGCACACAAAGATACAAGTGGTACAGTGTAACACCAAGGCATCTCTTTTGGTTAAAAAATCCACACTACTTCTCCATGGTATAAGAAGATATTACAAAACCTCAGCGGATTAACTATGTGCCCACCCACAACAGGTGACCACGCATAACAACAACTATCACCATGCCTGGTCGAGGTAAACATAAGAACTTTCAAAAACTCCAATGATGAACATCCAACTTCAGCCTTTGGAAACCCAAAGCATTTTCCCCAGCCTTTGGAAAATCGAAAACATCTTTCTCCAGACAAGAACATTACAGGAAATAAACTCAGCAAAAGATGGTGCCTACAATGATTGGAAAATACCATTATATAGACATAGCGGTTCACCAAATGGGCACTCTAGCATTAACTGCCAAGCATTGAATGCCGTATGGGAAAATGGAAGACAACGGTTCCCAAGAAAATTGCGCAGATCACGTCAATCAATTAATGGCGTTGCATGCAACCCCATCAATTGAGGGGGAGTAATCGATATACTCAAATGTCACATAGCCTACACCATACACATGTCACCGCGTGATCTATACAGTACACGTAACGCACCACACAGGAAACCCTAGCCTTTCATTTGCGATCCCATGTGCTCAACCTGTTATCCGAACATCACCCTGTCACATGCACTCAAGGATCCTAGTCAACTTTGACGTACAAACTTTACCACTCACCAAGTTAAGGTAACTTCATCCACACCCTGAACCACTAGGTTTGCACGCCCCTCACAGGCGGAACCTCTGGTCAAACCAGGCAAGATTAGTCAACCAACACTGATGACGATAACTTCTGGTTCACCCCGACACCTAGTCTGCTTAGCGCAGGCATCGACGGTTTAGGAAGTGAAAGTCTAATCAGCGCTGCCACATCTGGTGACGATGACTTGCCAGGGGTCACTGCCCCATTCACGCTCAGTGTTCACCGAACCTAATCAGGTAAGCCTAGCTGGTGATGACCAGCAATGAAAGCTTCTGATCAAAACCTGGACTTGTAGCCCCCACTGCGAGGGTGTGGATAGTCCAGAAGGTGGGAGCTTAGTCAGTCCTGAACTGATTCCGATGGCTCGCCACAGGACCACTGCTTTTCAGCGTGGCCACCAAATCACCAAACCTAGACTTGTAGCTCGTGCTGCGAGGGTGTAGATAGTCTAGAAGATGGGAACCCAGTCAGCCATGACCTGATTTTGATGATTTTCCATTGGACCACTGCTTTTCAGCGTGGTCACCGAACCCTCCCAAATTTGTAGCTTGGTGCACTCAGGTGTAGATAATTTGGATGGTGAGAGCTTAGTCAGTCCCGAACTGATTCCGATGGGCTCGCCACGGGACCACTGCTCTTCAGCATGGTCGCCAAACCCCTCTCAAACACAAAGCCCCCACCGCGTGGGGAGGGTGTCGGCGGCTCGAAAGGTGGAAGCCTATTCAGTCCCAAACTGATTATGACGGCTTGCCACGGGACCACTGCTCTTCAGCCTGATTGCCAAACCTTTACTCCCTGAATCTATCGATTGCTCTACTCAATCATAAATGATTCGAAAGGTGTGAATCTCAAACAACTCTCCACATGACCTCCGCTCTCCCTCAGGATTGCAGACGCAAATATGAGCTTCGGTGAGTCAACGCTTTCATGCTCAAACAGATTGACATTCTCACATTAGGAAAAGACCACTCGTGCTAATACAAGGACAGTACAACCGGTGCCCAGATGAAATCTAATTAGGATGCCAACTCGAGCTTACGGTGTCTGATTCGGTGCGAACACTCTGACACGTATTTTCAGCCACCACAGCTTGTCGGTGTCAACAACTACAGCCGACCAGTCAGACAAACAAGAAAAAACTCAAACATCTTATCTATGGGACATGGCACAACTCGGGCGACTCAACCCCAGTTAAATTGTTCGCAACATGCCCGTTAGCTGACATAACTACGCAACAATGACCCCGAGTCATTCACAATACAAAGTAGTCAAGCTTTCTGCCGCAGACAGACCAGACACCGTTCTATTGATTCAACCAGCCTATGTTAAAGTAAGATGACAAGGCAAAATGAAAAACATACAATAGAGACGCCAAGTACGAAACGAAGAAAACTATTTTCATTAATGGTAAAGACAAAAAGTATACAAACACACAAAGTTTGCTCCTAATCAGGAGAATGTACATAAATGGAAGAGCTAAGCCTAGGAGGAATTGGGGAAAAATTGCATTTGTACGCGCTTCGGCCTGGACGTTAGGGGTTGAATTGTCCTCCTCTCTCGACAACAGACAGATCCACATATGACATCTTCTTGTAACGGCCAAGATCCCACTCCGGATGCTCCTTCTTCATCAGGGCCAACAACTTCGGCCGGCCATGAACAACCCAACGAAACTCACATTTGCCTTGTTCTTGGAGAAGCTCTTCCTCTCGCACCTTTGCATCAATAAGGTCACACTCCAATAGCTCCAACTTGTTAGTTAGAGCATTGACATGAGACTGCATTGTGGCCAGACTGTTCTTCACAGCACTGAGTTCATGCCATCTCAGTTCGAGTTGGTCCTCGGCCTTCCTCGCCTCTCAAGCATAGAACTCCATATCAGATTCCAACTGTTGCTTCTCAGCAGCCCAGTCAACTTCCTTCGAAGCACTCTCTTTAGCAAAAGACTACAACTCAGAATGCGCCTTAGCCGCAACTTCCTGTGCAACCTCGACCTCTAAGCGGAGCCAGCTCAACTCCTGCTTAAGTCCGTCCCTCTCGAACACCGCCTCGGTCAAATTATGCTTAAGGTCATCCAGACGAGCCCTCTGAGCCTCAGCGGCCACAGTTGATCGATCCGACTGCATCTCTTCGGCCCGCTTCTTAAGCTGTTCAATTTCATTGAGCGCATCAGAATACGTCTGCACGTGCGAGAAGACACGTTCCAAGGTATATACTCTCTCGTGAGCCACATCTACTTTCGTCCCAGCAACGACTACGTGGCTCATATGAGACATACCAAGCATAAGATACTTCAAACCCTTGTCCACACGCTTTTCCAGTGTATCATTCTCGGGTTTTGAAGCGTGGTCCATCAACCAGTTGTGACACCTGCTTATATGCTTCCTCGAAGCATACTCAACATCCACCTCTTGGTGCCTAACATGTGAGCTCATCTTCACCCAGTCCGGTGCAGACTTATTTGTGCATCAAGATGAAGCTTCCCCTGATCAAGAATTATTTCAGCGCTGCCCTTTATGGTCGCCACCGTCCACAGACTATCCTTCGTGGCTTTTCCCTTGTCAAGAACGGCCGACCTTTTATTATGAGACGACCCGACAGGATCCGGAGGCAGAGGAGGGACCGAAGTATCCAAAGGATCTTCCAATAGTTTTAGTTGTGGCCTAGAACGAGGAGGTGAGCAATGCGAACTACAGGAGACACGGCCGGTACCACGACCACTTTCAGGCGAGTCAACGGTGGGGTGATCAGATTCCACCACCTCAGGCGAATCTTCAACAGAGCCCTCTATCGAAGCGGCTCCACGCGAATCGGCACTAGCGAGAGCCGCCATTGCAACCCGCACCAGTCGGTCATTCAGAGCCTCAACCTGCGCGTTACTAAGGTTCGACTCGACAACAACTCTCGCCATTCGTAGATAATCTTTCTCCAAGCCAGAAACATTAGTCTCCGCTTCAACAATCCTAGCAGACTCGCGCTCCTCTCTCACCAGAGCGGGTTGTGCCGAAGACGGCCCAGTCCTAACGCGAGGCTTCTTCCTCACAAAGGAAGCAAGCGTTTCAGATGGATCATCCGCATCAGATAGGACGAGAGTCTCGGCCCTAGCAACCTTCATTTTCCTGGAAGGAGCCCCTTCTTCCAGCTTAATGCACGACTTTCAATACGGAGTGGGGGTGACGTGCATTTGTCCCAAAACCCATTACGAACGAAATTGGAAACTCTTATGATATCAACCGGCTCCTTTATGCCATGACGCAGAATGTCTCCACGGTGGTTTGCTCCTCTAAGGTAAGAGGAGAAGTAGGAAACCTTCCTGCAGAAGAACACAAAAAATGATCACTCAACCCACTATCAAGCACATCAAAGTCACATGAAGGGAGTTGAACTTACAAAGCGGCCTTAACTGTCGTTCAAGCGAACGGCCTTTGCACCGGAAATACTTCGAATCCGCAGGAGCCAAGAAGCAGTGCTTCTGCCAGAACTTGAAATCATCAGGAAAATTATTAAAGCATTTCGGTGACTTCATCTGACAGACAACATTGCTCTTCAGCTAAGGACAAGTCAGCAACTGGATCACCCATGGAGTCACGCTAACACTAGCCTCCTTAGCACTAAACATAATCATGAGAATGATCCTGTATCCATTTTGTCCCAACTGAGATGGAGGAATCCCCAAGAAATCCAAAAACTCCCAAATCACGTCCAGAACTGAGAAACACACTCCAGTTTGAAGCATCTCTCGATGCAAACAGAAAAAATCGGCCGAAGGCGACATTGGCGTCTGGTCGCCCATCAGAAGGTACAACGACAAGTCTTCAGGATCTCCAAACCTTGCACGAAATTTAGCGAGACCAGGCTCGGACAATAGCCTATCTTAAAAAAACTCTAGGCCCTTAGCCAGACATCATAATCAAGAAGGTTTCTCGAGCCATGAAGAAGACGAACGGACCTTTTAGAACAATATCTACAAAAGCAAGTGAAGTGGAAGGGTCAGTCTCAACACTGCGGATGACCTATATAGAGGACAGGTTCCGCCTCTTTCCCGCCGAACCAATGCATGCCCAATTAATGCAGCGTGCGGCTCAAACAACGATTCAAACTCAATCATCATGAGCACCGCATCCCTTCAAGATATGACTTAGCTAACCGATGTGATGACCCACTAACTCGGGGGGAGTAGCTGATGATACATAAAAATGGTCACACTCCTGAGCCGAACACGTGTCATGATGATCTTGAGGAACTACAGGCTCAAGCATCGGCCCAATACATATCTAGCCCATGCGGATCTAAGCCCGCTCAACTTTAGTCCAACCAAGCGGACTTGAATTCTCACAACATGCTAGGCCCACACGTCTCACAGCCATCCTCGATACCCATAAGCCCTCTTCAGGCAAGTATCTCAAGGATCAGCTTTGGACGGGCAACTACAATTGCTTTCTGCTTCCAACTAGGAAGCAAATCCTAGAGTATCTTCCACAGAAGAAAACTCTCTTCTACGGATTGCTCTTGAATTGTGAACTATCTCCCGCGTATCTAGGAGTGCAGAGCTAACATAGAACTTCCCTCCTACAACACGACTCTGAATTACAGAGGAATCTCCACGAAGATCTCCTTCCTAAACTACGCCTATGATGGCATGGTTAAACCAGGACTCCTTGCACTATAAATAAGACATGAGGTTGGTAAGCTAAGGTACACTACAAATTTCCTGTTACAATATTACACCTTTCTCAGATCTCTGTCTGACTTTAGCATTGGAGTGTCATCGGCCACCTCACGGTGGTCTGTGGCTCACGTGCACTACTTGTGTAGGTCAGCAGAAACATGGTCAAGAGAGGGAGCGAAAATCAACTGCATCAATAGTAAAATCCTAGGAGCTAAGCCTAATTAAAAAAAAAAGTGAAGGTGGTATACTATAATGATGATGCATATAAATTATAATATTAGGTCGATGAGAATGAAAAAAGTATAATTAATCAATGTTTTAGCAAACCCTAATTTGTTTTCATATTTGATAATTTAGTAACTTATTTGGGGAGTGCTAAAGAAAACGTTTTTTGATCTTCTAGAAATAACATGTTTTTATTGGGGTGGGAAAGCTATATGACAGTAAAACCCCAGGAGCTAAGCTTAAGTAAAAAAAAAGGTGAAGGTGGTATGCTATAATGATGATGCATATAAATTATAATATTAGGTCGATGAGAATGAAAAAAGTGTAATTAATCGATGTTTTAGTAACCCATAATTCGTTTTCATATTTGATAATTTAATAACTTATTTGGGGAATGCTAAAGGAATCATTTTTTTTCATCTTCTAGAAATAACATGTTTTATTGGGCTGAGGAAGTTATATGATAGTAAAACCCCAGGAGCTAAGCCCAAGTAAAAAAATGTGAATGCGGTATATTTTAATGATGATGCATATAAATTATAATATTAGGTCGATGAGAATGAAAAAAGTGTAATTAATCATATTTTAGTAACCCATAATTCGTTTTCATATTTGATAATTTAGTAACTTTTTTGGGGAGTGCTAAAGTAAACATTTTTTGATCTTCTAGAAATAACATGCTTTATTGGGCTAGGGAAGTTATATGACAGTAAAACCCCAGGAGCTAAACCCAAGTAAAAAAAAAAGGTGAAGGTGGTATACTATAATGATGATGCATATAAATTATAATATTAGGTCGATGAGAATGAAAAAAAGTTTAATTAATTATGTTTTAGTAACTCATAATTTGTTTTCATATTTGATAATTTAGTAACTTATTTGGGGAGTGTTAAATGATCGACCTAAGAATTAGGGTGACATGTCGAAGGCATAACACTGTACCCATGCTAACGACATGAGTACACGCTATGTGAAAAATGTATGGTCACGGCTAATACACTAGTTATTAATAATTTCAATCGAGAGGATATTTTTCTCTTTTATCACATGGGTCATGCATAACTCCGCCCGTTGCAACGGCCGGTCCCAAGCCCGGATAAAGGAGGAGGGTTGGTGTTAGGCTTGTGATAGCCAACCGTAAAAAAACCCATCACGTCCCTTTTCATGGATATTGGTTCAAAAAGATTAATGCAAAAGGATAGGGCGTCCCCCGCTATAAGCGACGCGCTGCACCTACGCTCGGGTGTAGTGACAAATGAGCAAGGCGCGCTGCAGCGGCGCCCGGCTGTAGTGTTAAATAGGCAAGGGTTCTCGCACCTTTCTGGACGGGGGCGAGTAAAGAAGCTAGTCCAGGTTAGAGCTAGAGATAGAATGATTAGATTAGCCTCTTGGAACATAGGAACCTTGACGGGAAAGACAATAGAATTAGTGGATGTCATGCGTAGGAGGAAAGTAAACATAGTTTGTCTTCAAGAGACAAAATGGAAGGGGAACAAGGCTAAAGATTTAGGAGGAGGGTTCAAACTCTTCTATTCTGGTAAAGATGGCACTAGGAACGGGGTGGGAATAGTGGTAGATAAAGTTTTTAAGGATGCAGTAGTCGACGTTAGGAGGTTTGGGGATAGAATCATAAGTATTAAATTAGCTTTAGAACTAGAGATAGTGCATGTTATTAGTGTGTATGCACCCCAAGTGGGTTTGGACGAGGAGACTAAGAAGGATTTTTGGGACTCTTTAGAGGAGTTAGTTCTTGGAATTCCCTCTTCCGATAGGGTTTTCCTAGGCGGGGATTTGAATGGCCATGTCGGTAAGGATAGAGTTGGGTATGAGAGGGTACATGGAGGTCAAGGCTTTGGGGATCGAAACACTGCGGGGATTTCTATTCTAGATTTTGCTTTAGCTCAGGATTTTGGGATCGTAAATACTTTTTATAAGAAGAGGGAAGATCACTTGGTGACCTTTGCGAGTGGGCATAATAGAAGTCAAATTGATTATTTTCTTGTGAAGAGACACGATTTAGGTAGGTGTAAAAATTGTAAGGTTATACCAGGAGAGTGTCTGACATCCCAACATAGGCTGTTAGTTCTCGATTTTTGTCTTAAGAGTAGGGGTCGTATTGCTATAGAACAGGTTAGATCGAGAATTAAGTGGTGGACCTTACAGGGAGATGTGTGCCAAAGATTTCGAAAGAGGATTTTGGGTGGCCAGTCAGTTTCAGAGGGTGGGGAGAATCTAGAACCAAAGGATAGGACTAGTAGCGCGGATCTTTTTGAACATTTGGCAAACCGAATAAGAAGATGTGCGAAGGAAGAGTTAGGACAGGCCAAAAGAGGAGGTTTCTATGGTAAGGAGACATGGTGGTGGAACGCGGATGTGCAACAAACCATTGCGGAAAAGAAAAGATGCTTTAAGGCGTGGCAAAAAGATAGGTGCCTAGAGTCTTATGAGCTTTATAAGCAGGCTAAGAAGTCGAGTAGTAGAGCAGTAGGGGAAGCTAAGAAGAGAGCGTATGATGCTCTTTATAATAGGCTAGGTACGAAGGAAGGGGAGAAGGATATTTTCAAGATAGCGAAGGCTAGAGAACGAAAAACTAGGGACTTGAGTCATGTTAAGTGTGTTAAGCATGAGGATGGAAGAGTCTTAATGCAGGATAAAGCTATTTTAGATAGATGGAAGGATTACTTTTGGAACCTACTCAATGGAACACATGTAGGGGAGTTAAACTTGGAGGGGTATGCTTCACAGGAAGGGAGAGATCGCGTGTTCCATCGCAGAGTTAGTGCCACAGAAGTGAGAGAAGCTTTAAAAAGAATGAAGACAGGGAAGGCCGTTGGACCAGATGATATACCAATTGAAGCATGGAAATGTCTGGGAGAAGTTGGGATTCAATGGCTAACTAAGCTCTTTAATAGGATTTTGGAAACTAGAAAAATGCCAGATTCATGGAGGCATAGCATTGTGGTACCAATTTATAAGAACAAAGGGGATATCCAGAATTGCTCGAACTATAGAGGGATAAAGCTTATGAGTCATACGATGAAACTTTGGGAGAGGGTTATAGAACAAAGACTTAGGAGTTTAACCACGATTTCGGAGAATCAATTTGGATTTATGCCAGGTAGGTCTACTACGGAGGCCATCTTCCTGCTTAGGCAAACTGTAGAAAAATATCGAGAGGCACGTAAGAGTTTGCATATGGTTTTTATTGATCTGGAGAAAGCATATGATAGGGTCCCCAGGGAGTTAATTTGGTGGGTGCTTGAAAGGAAGAAAGTGTCTCAATGTTATGTCGATATCATTAAGGATATGTATGAAGGGGTTGTAACAAGTGTTCGCTCAGTAGGTGGGATGTCTAGTGAATTTTCAGTGACAGTAGGACTACATCAAGGGTCGGCGTTAAGTCCATATCTCTTTGCTTTGGTCATGGATGAGTTGACGAGACATCTGCAAGAAGATGTACCTTGGTGCATGTTATTTGCAGATGATATTGTCTTAATGGATGAGACTAGTGCAGGTTTAGGTCAGAAATTAGTTAAGTGGCAGGAGGCTTTAGAGAGTAAAGGTTTTAGAATTAGCCGTTCGAAGACGGAGTATTTAGTGTGCAACTTTGGGTGTGAACCAAGAGGGAGAAGTCATTCAATTGAGATCGAAGGTGTTGAGGTCCCGGAGTGTGAGGCTTTTCGATATCTAGGGTCTATAATTCAAAAGAATGGGGCTATTGGAGCAGATGTAGACCACAGGATTAAAGCTGGTTGGTTGAAATGGCGAATGGCGTCAGGAGTATTGTGCGATAGAAGGATGCCTGCAAGGCTAAAAGGGAAATGCTATAAGACAATTGTTCGACCAGCCATGCTATACGGTTCAGAATGTTGGGCTACTACGGGACAACATACACATAGGATGGCAGTAGCAGAAATGCGTATGTTAAGGTGGATGTGTGGTAAAACTCGTAAGGATAAGATTAGAAATGAAAGAATTAGGAGATACTTAGGTGTAGCGCCCATAGAGGAAAAAATTAGAGAAAGACGTTTAACTTGGTTTGGTCATGTGCGGAGGAGACCAAGCACGGCGCCAATTAGAAAATGTTTAGATTGGCAAGTTAATGGAGGGTGTAGACGGAGGGGACGACCGTTGAAAACTTGGATGAAGACGGTGAATGAAGATGTCATTGAGCTTGGATTAGGTGAGAAAATGTGGGAAGATCGCATTGCTTGGAGAACCAAAATTCATGTAGCCGACCCCGAAAATCTCGGGAATGGGCTTTGATGATGATGATGATGATGATGATCACATGGGTCATGCATCATGCATCATTTGGTGATGGTCAAAAGAAAAGTATAGTAGGCAGAAAGTTTGGTGGGTTTTTTTGTAGTCAGTAGATGATTGTATGCTTTAGGGTGTTGCAAAGTGTACATAGCTCCTCTAAGCCATAGTCTTACCCGCAAGTCATCAAAGACATTATTAGGACTAGGGGTTGAAGTAGGGGTGGGCATCCCATTCCGCGATTTCGATCTCGTTTCGTCCCGTTCCAATTTTTTCGAGTCTTAATGGGATTGAATAATTTCATCCCGATCCCGTCCCGTCCCGATCTAGAATGGGATGGGATGGGATGAAGATTTTCAATCCCGCCAATCCCGTCCCGTCCCTAGCTAATTTTTTAATATTCACTACCCCATAATTGCAATTTTGTAACATTTAATTGTATCATTCTTCAACTGTAGCAACAGTTGTATTAGTTTATTCTTCAACCAGGTTACTAGCATTCTTCTACCTGAGTGGATTTGCTTCCTATATTGCTATTGTTATGCATGCAGCTGCTATGCAGCTTTCTTTGTCATCTCGGAATGGTACTTTTAAATGCACATGTTTATATGCTTTAGAATTTCATGTACTTCTATGGATGTGCACTTGTTGGTGTAGCTTTGTTCTTTTATACGTATCTATAAAACTATTGTTTTATCTCCATATAAAATAGTATTGCATGGCTTATGAACCATAATGGACTGAGTGTTCATCGATCACTGACCTCTTTGTAACACTTTCCAATTTCTACAAGTTGATGACTTTTTTTTATTTCCCAGAGTGTTCATCGATCACTGACCTCTTTGTGACAGTTTCCAATTTCTACAAGTTGATGACTTTTTGATTATCCCCCCACTCCTTTGTGATTAAAAGGCTAGACAACTGGACCTTACAAAGGGAGTGAAACCACTCTAAAATGGATGCAAGTTTCTGTGGGGTTCATAGCGTCGTTTTTTTCTACAAGAAAACCTATTTGTTGACCTTTGGTTTACCTTGTCTGTACCATGAAATCACCAAGTGGATTATTGTTACTTAAGTTTTTTTTTTTAACTTTAGACCCTATATATGAACAATGTTTGAAAAATTTTAGTTATAAAATCCTACTTAATTCTATAAATAGTTACAGGTAGATCAAATTCAGAAACAGTCGGAGAAACCTCATGTTGAAGTATGCACTGCAGCATGGAAACAGTCGGAGAAACCTCAGGTTGAAGTAAACACTGCTACACGGAAACAGTTGGAGAAACCTCAGGTTGAAGTTATCACTGCAGCACGAAAACAGTCGGAGAAAACTCAGGTTGAAGTTAACACTGAAGCACAAAAACAGTCAGAGCAACCTAAGGTTGAAGTAAAGACTGCAGCACGAAAAATTTATACCGTGTCCTCAACTGGTTAGTTCTTTACCTGTCAACTAGATGAAAAATCTGGCTTGTTTACATAAGTGCCATCATAAATAACACTTGAGTCTCACTTTCCAAACATTTCTTTTGTTTTTTCTGAGCTGAACTATATAGAGTATTTTAGACATCATTGTGTAACACATCCACTTTGTTTACTTTTCATACAACCAATTCGGGAGAGTACTGAGGCCGCTACTAATGTGGATGAGTCTCACTATGAAGATCTCAATTGCACGGTATATTTCTTCTTTATAGATAGATTTTGCAATTTTACTACAGGTTGCTTGTGTTCCTGTCTGACGAACTACCTTTCTTCATTCCTTGAACAGATACAAGAATTACCTGATGATCAGAACAAACAACCTCAAAGTGACCAACCTACTGAAGATCTCCAGGTAATGCTGTTGGACTTCTTTCTATATTAAGGCTTTGCTTTCTCTGTTTGCCAAATGCAGTAAACTTTGTCCAATTATTCCCAAGTGGCATCTCCTTCCAATTATTGAGACATTTAACTTTGATATAAATTGACCATTATTTGTCCCCCGTGTCTGCTAATGATATCTGGATAAGAGGTATCAGTGTCATCGTATATTAGTCAAAGCATGTAGTTGTCTTTAACCCATTGGTCTAGTTTCTGATGGCAATTTTCAGCAGTGTGTGCTGCTCTGCTGGTGCTGTTTTCCTCAGCAAGGTTCATATTCTGGACTGCACTGCAGCTGTTTTTTATGCACAGTGTATTTGGCTCTGTCTCAGAAACAAAGCTTTATAAACTTTGTTTTTTTCGGCGCAGCTGGGGCGTAGAGATGTATGGCAGTTTTGGTAACATTCAGGTGATTCACGTTCTTGGTTTTGATCCTCATGCATTTGCACATTTTAGGGATGATATGCTTGTCCAATGTGCTTGATGAACACTCATCTTCATATATATAGTGCTAATTATTATTTCTTGATTTGTTTTTTCAGCTTATGCAAGAACAACACTCTTGATCGTAGCTTGATAAAGGGGAAGATCGTTGTCTGTGCTTTTGAACTCCCAGACCTTAGAAGCGAAAAAGCCATTTAAGTTAGAGAAGCGGGTGGTGTTATTGGCATGAACAGCTTTGGATTGTCTGGATGTTGGTGACCAGACCTGATTGTACTTTTGATTTTGTTATTGTAATGACTATTTTACTGTTTTCATATGAAAGAACCTGTAAATTTTGTTGATGTTGGTCTTGTTATTGTAATGACTAAGTTGATTCTAATATTTTCAGTAAGATATCTGCTAAGTCATCAGCTGAATAACACCTTGAAGGGTAAAAGCATGTTTTTTTTGTAAGTTGGGTATTTTTTTTGTAAGCTGTAAGAGATTAAACTGAATAAAATTTCCATTTTGTCAAAGTATCAGCTTCACCCTTTTGTGTTGTTCAAAGATTTTGCAAGAATCATGTAGTGACAGTATTTTCAATAGTATAATTTATTGTGTGATGCTAATTTATACAATTGCTTCATCTAACAAAAATCAGCATCATGCAATATGTGATTCTCTTTTACAATTAGTATCATCTTTGTTGAGATGCAAATTTGTAAAGTTGAATAATTTAGTAAAAATTAGTATCATTAGCCAAATGATACTAATTTTAAGTAGTATCACTTTCAACATGATTCTAAATTTATGATCACCAAGAATAGTATCATTTGATAGGTGATTCTAATATTTTCAGCTACACTTCAAAACAGTTACAAAAACACTGTTTTGGTGTAGTGATTTATTATTATTTTATTTATTTATTTATTTATTTATTTTTATTCATATAAACTTACAGATGCTTGACAGAAACTCATGGTGTTTGCAGTGGTAACAGAAATGTTACTTCAAGAAATAAATGTTCATTAAGCAAGAGAAAATAACAGACTGTTGCTTGGATTCCCAATAAAAGTGGCTCCAATTATTTAACTTCCAAATATTGATATTACCGGGTGAAGATGAAAAATAACAATTAACTGAGTAATACATATTCAGAAGGGAACATTCAGGGGCGGAGCCAAGAATTTGAGATGTCTCGGGCTGTAAAAATAATTTTTTTTAATTACAATATATGTATTGATGGTAAACCATTATGAATATGTTAGAGCATCACCAATAGGTCTATATTTCTTCCACAACAAAAGATGAAATGTCATTTTGTCAAGGAATCATGAATTTTGTTTTCCACAGTAATGAAATTGTAAAATCAGTTGGGAGGCCATCACAGCGACATAATACTCTTAGTGGGTCCCATTTATCATGTCATTTTCTAAAAATCAGCCCACTCGACTTCATTGTTAGGGGATTTAGTGGTTACCCTTATATTTGCATGCCACATCTATATCTAATTATAAGAAAGTTATTTTTCACGCTCTTATATGATGATAACCTTCGCAGCAGTCACATGCAACACGCTGATCATGTCCCGTCACGAACCCGTTTGGGATGGGACGAGGTCGGGATGGGGTTTTTTCCATCCCGTCCCGTCCCGATCCCATATGAACGGGATGGGTATATCTCGTCCCATCCCGTCTCGTGCCCACCCCTAGGTTGAAGCGCTATACATGTGCGTATATTTAATATAGGGGTGATTTGGCTAAAAAATTTAAGTTGAACAATAAAATATTATCTAAATTAGTTAGAAAAATTCTGTGCCAATTTTTCTTGTGTCAAAAAACATAAAATTTAAGTTTCACTAAAAACAATTTAGTGCACTGTATCTAATGTATGATTTTTTTAATTTCTCCAACACTGATATAAGTCATGGCTCAGATAGAGTTTAAAAAGTCAAATCCATGAACCAAAATTTGTGGGTTTTATTAAAAAGTGTTTGCAGCCCACTTAGCTTTTCCAATGGAGGGCTTATGTCCTTGAGAAGGACCAAACAATGGGCTTTTATTTTTTGTTATATTTATGCACATCCAGCAAAGGAAAGTTGATTGAAAAGTCAACAATAACAAAAATTCCGAAATATGGACATACAAAATTTAGCACAACTACAACTCAATTGCAGTTATAAAGTATATTTTTGTGTTTGTCTTTAATTCTTTCTACTAACAAAAGTGATGGGTCCAAATCTGTCCCTATTGATTTTGCCCTGCAAAGACGAAAAACGGTGAACTAGATACCACTGTTGTGGTGGCCAAAGACACTTCGATGGTAAAGTCATGCACTTGAACTAAGATGGAGATAGATTGATAAAATTAGGATTGCAAATGTGTACCTCTCTCATCCGTTTTATTTACCTTATATAAGAAGTTTCACTCCTACATTGACTCTACCGTTGAAGGCATGATTGATTCTTTTTTGGCACTTAGCTCGCTTTAGAACCCAATGCTTAATTGGACCAAGAGGTGTGCAAATGAATCTTGGGCCTTCTATAGTCCAGAAATTTGTGTTCGAGCCTTATTGTCCTGGGTCAAATTCCAAGATTTTCACCACTTTGGGCTCGCATAATTTGTGTTTGGGTGCCTGACTTACGGGCTGAATAGTAATTAGCATGGGCCTGATCTATTTTAGCCTTTTTATTAGAGCAACATTGTGCCACGTGTTCAGCTGGATCAGATGATTATTTGATGTCTCATCAGTTATTCCCCCTAGTTAGTAGGGTTGTATTCAGGTCCATTAACTTATTGAGTAAGAACTTGGGCAGTGTATTGGTAATCAAATTCAACGTCTCTTCGGCTTTTGCGCAACATTTAATGTTAATTAGGGAAAACAATGGGGCGGATTTGGGCAAATTTGTCCCTGCCCATCAGGAATCGCGGATCCCCAAATCCACCCCGCAAAATCGTTTATTTAAAAAAAAAACCATAACTGGTCCATCATGGATGATGGTTATCCACCCCGCTCTGATTATCCGTTTATTAACTGGTTTTTTTTTCAAGTGGTTAGCAACTACCCGCCCCGTTCCAATCCATATTTTTTGGGCTTTTTTTGCTAAAAAACCAATTCGACCCAAAAGAAGAACTAAATCCATTTTTGCTTGACTCAAACTAGGCCCAAGCCCAAAAATAGACCCAAAATCTAAACAAGATAACTCAACAGACCATATTTTCCTATTTGGCCAAGAACACACAAAGAAGAGGAAATGGAGCCCCTCCTCCATTGATGCCAACCACTTTTCGTTGCCCCTTTCACGAATTTCTTTTCTCCACACACAACATCACAGAGGCAGAACCTTACGCAGCTCCGTAATTAAAAAAACCACATTTTTCATTTTTTTTTTAAAACCCTTCTTATTCTCTTCTTCATCACTTGAACCAGAGCTTTGCTAGATAGCCAGGCCCGCGCCACGCCAGCCCATCACCATCCATCATCCTTGAGATGCTGAAAATGGCTCCATTTCTAGGATGATGGATGGTGATGGGCCGGCCTAGAGCGGGCCTGGCGTTCTAGAATTAAACCTTGAACCATAACCTTCTTTAGTGTAGGAGGGAACATGAAGAGAGAAGTAGTGAGAGTCATCAAGCTTTACTGCAGCCTCATCTTTAGCGAGTGGATATTGGACTTCATCCCCAATTCGAGCAAGAACAACAACAACATTTTGATTCTGACGAAGGTGAACGATGGTGAGGTCACCAGAAGCGAGTTCAATGATGGATTGTTTGTCAACGAGATGGACTTTAGAACCAAGGATGTTAAAGAGGATCTCTTCGACTGATTCCATGGGAGCTATGGGGGCTGATGTCGTTGAGATCTGGAGGCGATGGATAATTAGGTTTAGGGTTTTCTTCAATAGCATTTTGTATTAAGGGTTGATGTAGTATATTTCTACTCTCCTTCCTCGCCTTTACCTGAACTTGCATAGGAAACGCATGTAAGCCTAAGACCACAGTGTGGCGGCCAATGACACTTCAATGCTTAAGTTAGATAAGGCTTAGGAGAGGCTTAAAGCTGTAAATTGGGTTTTTGTACGCACATTTGTTCATCAACCTTATCTCCCTTTTATAGTGTGAGAGTCCTTGTTCAGCTAGGCCTTTGGTGACGTAGTTTAGGGAAAAAGATCTTGCTGGAGATCCTTTCGTTGTTGGGAGTTGTCCATGTAGAGAAGTTTTCCTACACGACTTGTGCTCCTAGATTTGCGAGAAAGGTTTCCCTTTTTTAGTGTTGTCCATGTAAGGAAGTTTCCTTGCCTGATTTATACTTCAATATTTGTTTCCTAGTCGAAACCAAAGTATTGTTGGCATGTTTGTCTTGGGTCGATCCCCTAGATACTTGCCTTATCAGAGCTTACGAGAATTGGGATTGATCACGTGACATGTGGGCTTAGTGGTGCGTTGCAATTTGGGTCTGATCTTTTAGATCATGCCAATCGTGAGCTTAACACTGTCTGGGCCTTGCTAGATTGAGCGTGCAATCAGGCTTATTTTGTTATGTTGACGAGATTATCATGACACATGTATGGTTTTGATCAGAGGATGATTTGGTGTATTATCAGCTGCTCCCCTGAGTTAGTGGGCCATCATGTTGGTCCACTAAGTTGCTTTGATAAAATTTGCACAATCGTGGTGATTGAACTCGAAACGTCTTCTCGAGCGGCACATGTCATTAAATGAGTATGTGACTGCTCAGTAAGGAAGGGGGCGCGACTCCCTGGTGCTTATATAAGCCGTTGCCTTTGCAAGAAATAGTTTATTTACTTTTGTATCTTTTTTGCCTCCTTTTTGTTTTATTGATTTTGTGTTCTTTGCTGCAACTTTTTTTGAAAGTTCAAACTTTCTCCCAAGGCGGGCAATGTCGAATTTACTTATGGACAGAAGTTGTCTCATGTTTGCCTTGACTTTTACTGGGAGCAGAAGGGTCTGATTCGGCTAAGCTTCGAGAGGACTATCGGATTCCTGAAGGCCTGGAACTGACCCCATTGGGTGCTACCCACAATCCGTTGATGCCTCCGCAAGGGTTCATAGCTTTGTACAAAAGCATGTTCCAAGCCGGGCTCCGCTTTCCAGTTTTGGAGGACATTTGGCGCTTCTTGACGCACCTTCGTATTCTCCTGCTCAGATGGTGCCTAACGGATTCAGGACCTTGATTGTTGTCCTTATCAGGGTGAAGGACATTGGCCTTTGGCTAACTCCGCAAGTGATCCACCTGCTAACTTCTCCTCGGCTAAATTGCCACGAAGTTTGCTGGTTGAGTACTCCGAAATGCTTGGGCTCCCTGTCTGATGATTCAAGTTTTTGCAGAAGCATTGCTTTCTGGCTTCTTCGAATCACCGTTCTTTAAGGTGGAGGGGCGATCGCTTGTCCAATATTTCAAATTCGATCTTAGTGAGTGTAATGTCCCTCTTCATTTTTTTTCTTTTTATGCGCTTTCACGGATACTGACATGTTGTTTTGCTATTTTGCAATGTTCTAAAAATCGATCTAGGCGGGGCCTAGGCGCTAGGGGGCTGAGAGCCGCCCAGACGGGCTGGGCGGATTTTTGATTTTTATTTTTATTTCCAGCTCAAAAAATATAAGACTAATACTTTGTTTATACATTTTGCATATGTATATTGGCATTTAATTGGAAGTAATTTATATATTATTATGTTTAACTTTATACATTATAAATTATAATAAATAAATAAAATCACCTAGTCCTTTGGGCGCTAGTCCCCTGCTCACCGCCTAACGATTTTCAGAACACTACTATTTATGCAGGTAAATTTGCGACTCCAACTCTTATTGAGGAGGAGTCGGTGAGGAGGGCGTTTAATGAACTTCCTTTGATCCCTATTGAGGAGGTTATAGCTTCAAACAACATTGTGCAGAGTGGGCTATTCAAATACTTCCACGTAGCTCTTGATGTGCCTAGGTCATCACCGAAAGAGTCTGGTAGTGGTTGTTCCAAGAAGTGGAAACTCATGATACTAAGCCCTACAAGGCAGGCTGAGTTGGAGGCTGCCATGCCGCCCATTGGTCGGCTCAAGAAGAGGCGAACTAGCAGCAAGATTGTTTTTTCTTCTAAACTGGCTCCGCTGGATCAAGAAGTGGCGGTCGCAGCTTCTGGGCCCAATCAGTCTGCTCAAGAAATGGTTCTGGGAGAGCGGGGTGCCTGTCTGGAGCTTCTTGTTTCATTAGCTGTACTGGGGCTAGCTAGAGACAGATTTGGTTGGGAGAGGAGATAATAAATGTTAAAACATAACTGAGGATCATATGTAAAAAGGGAGGAGGAAGAGCCTACTGATGATGCCACCAAAATTCCCACCCAATGATATATCAAACTGTCACCTGATCGTTCCCATACACGTGGTGCAGACCACGATAACTAGAGATGGTTGTTGCGATGAAGATAAGTCATGACAAAAATCACTCCCCTAAGGACACATCTTAATTAGGAGAGGACCATTACGAAGGAGATAAGTCATGGCGGGAATCACTTCCTCAATGACACGTCTCAATGAAGGAGGAAACCGTTACGTCAAACGTCCCCCTTCATTGCTCCATTCGAGCTTAAGTCATGCACATAGTTAAAGGCATTCATTAATGCAATCATTATATAAGGTAAAGGAAAATGGATGAACAAGGAGATGCGAAAATACATCACAACTATACTCTATCCAAGTTCACTTTCTCCTACATTTAACTGACTTAAGCATCGGAGTGCCTTCGGCAACTAAATAGGCACTCTTTGGCAATCTAACCTTGTTTTCAGGTCAGATCACGAGAATAACAAATTTGGACGCATCAGTTTGGCGCCGTCCATGGGGAAACGACAATTTCCTCCAAGTAAAAATGGAGATTCACGCTAATTCTCGTGCTGATGGGGTACAAATCATTGCCGATCAAGAACGTCCCTAACTTAGAATTGGGATAGCATGAAGCACTGAATAGTAGAGCACCACTGCAGACTCACAGAATTTCCACTACTCAGATGGAACACTCACGTGCCACTCATAATGTTTGGTATTAGCTAACCACTTGATCCACCTATCTTTTGGCTTTGTATCTAATATTTGCATGAATCCTATGCGTGCAACTAGCAGTGGGATGTGCACAAAAATAAAAAAAATAAAATAAAAAGTCAAGCAACAAACAATGAGTAACAACTAGCTCACAGAAAGACTAATTTTGTTGTCCGACAGGTTGGACAACAAATTGTTCCGCATGTTCGACACCAAACTTGTCCACAAATCCGACAGGTCCAACAGGAGACAAGCCCAACAACAAATTGGTCTGCAAGTCTGACAACAAAGTTGTTCAACAGTAAACTGGTCCGCAAGTCCGACAGGAGACATATCTTACAGAAGACAGGTCTGACAGAAGACTAGTCCAATTGGAGATTAGTCACACTAACTTCATTTGGTTCGGACTCATGAAGTTTGACTACAATGTATAACTAGGGGGAGTAGTTGATGATACATCAAACTGTCATCCGATCGTGGTCATACACGTGGCGCAAACCACCATAACTAGATAGTTGTTATGAAAAAGATAATTCATGGTGGAAATCACTCCCCCAAGGACACATCTCAATTAAAAGATGGTCATTACGAAGAATATAAGTCATGGCAGGAATAAATCCCTCAAGGACATATCTCATTTATGAGATAACCGTTACGAAGGAGATAAGTCCTGGCAGAAATCACTTCCCCAATGATACATCTCAATGAAGGAGAAAATCGTTATGATAAACGTCCCCCTTCGGTGCATCATTCAAACGCAGATAGTAAATGCACTCATTATATAAGGTATAGGAAAATGGATGAACAAGGATGTATGAAATTACATTACAACTATACTCTAACCTTGTTTTACAAGTTAGATCTCAAGGAAAACAAATTTGGACGCAACACCAACTTTTTTAGTAGAAAAATGAGTACTTTATTTGTCAAACATTAACATGTTGTACTCACAATCCATAGCTAATACACCTATACAAGTAGCCAATCAAGAGCAGATAAACTAATACTTGACAAACATACTTTTGGCAGGACCATTACATAAACTGCCCTTAAACATACTTGATGAACCATTCCAACATGTTCTCATGGGCTTCCATGGCACATTTCACTGCCACTTCATCTTCATCCTTGTATCTCACCGTCCATCCATGTGAGACCCCAGGAAATATCTTCACATGACGATCAACCTGTAGGATACACAACCTGTTAATTTCTGACCAAGATGAAAACAACAATGAAACGCTCCACTTAAAGTAGCCAACTATAACAATATCAAGCAAGTGCATAGAAATGAATACTGGAAGCAAAGAGATATTTTGTAAATGTTATGCATGTTCCAACATTACTAAGCATGACAAAATTTCAGGATTCAACATAACGGTTTTCGACTTTGGAGCAACCACTCTATCGAATTGGCTGCTAGACTATATTCTCATTGGCAAGATCTCCTTCACAAGAAATCTTTTACATTTAAAAAATGGACCTCACAAATAAATATAAAACTTTAGGGTGTGTTTGATTTATTTTTTAATGTTTAAGTGAGAAAGTTTCAGCCCATGATGTTGAAATTTTTTCCATGGAAAACTTGTTTCAATGATTTTGAGATAAGACATTGTTGAGGTGTAACAAGTTCTCTCATCTCCACTCTTTTTGGGCAAGGTTACGAAAATATTTTCTATTCACAATCCATAACTAGGTCAGAAATTTCAAGAAGAATCATCCTTGAACTCATTTCCATGTGGCCAGATACAAGGGTAATGTTAAGGCAGATTTAAGGTCATATAAGAATAGAATAACCTTTGTGAATATCCTAATTGGTTTCTCGTGGGATGCATAAATAGAATTCAATTCAGATGAACTTCTGTGTTCGTATACTTTATTACAATTTTTTTATTTTATATATATATATATATTATTTTTTATATACTTTTGCCTTTGAAACACTAATCTTGATTTTAAATGTGAGCTGAAATTCCCATTTTCTGGCTCAAATCTTTGCAAGCAAATGAAAAATGTCTATTTGATCAAACTGTAATGTCAGGAATCTCTATTCCACAATCGATAACGTGATGAAAATTTGCAAGCTGGTGGAAAACATTAAATGCCCTTAAAAGGTCCCCTCAGGTAAGCATGACGACCAGAGGGTAAGATACTGTAAATGGATATACATGGCCAATTAGAGTTACTGTTATGCATATATTTTACCTCTGGTTTGGTGGACAGAACCTCGTCGAATTGTTTCAAGAGTTCTGGTGGAGAAACCCTGTCAATCTCAGCTCCAAGGACAGCAATGGGGACCTTGACCTCTGGAAAACAAAACTAAATCAGCAGGGTCTATAAGGAAATAAATAAAACACAAAGCATTGCAATGAAAGAAAATATGGAAGCTTGAAACTTTACAATAAAAAACGGGTGATATCTAGATAACAGTGTTATACCGTTGATATCATCCACAGTGACACGTGAAGGATGGCACATGACTGCAGCTTTTATGTCACTGGACTTTGCAAGTTGCACAACTATCTTGGCTGAGAAGCATCAAAACTATATAGTTAGGTCTAAATTAAAGATACAAGCATCTCAAGAGGCACTGCACAAATTCAATATTTCTCATATGGGGATCCTAAACCATTGATATTAGAAAACCTCAAACACTTCTCCAGAAAATCATAAGGAATAAGAAATCTCACCACCCCAGCAAAAGCCTGCAGCCCCAATATCAGATATGCCTTTACTCTTTAAAGCAGCAAGCACTGTTTTGGCATCGTCAATGACCTCATCCTACAAGAACAAGTGTATGGATTCAGATGAAATTATTTAGCGCAATTGGACTAGACCACGCTATATAACATTTGATACAATAATACTCGTTTAGGTTCAGGAATCGACCGGTTGATGAGCTTGTAACCAGACTGATAAAGGCTTCTCAGGATTGTCTGGTACATATGGATCACCATGTATGAAGTCTGGAACCACCACATAAAACCCACCAGCTGCAATTTTGTCTGCCAACTTCCTTTTATGACAAATGTACAACTTAGCTTAGTTTCCATCTAAAAAACTGTATGCATAGAGAGCAATCCAAAAGAAAAGGATCCACAGAAACAAAATAATCACAGCCATTAGGAAATCTCTAAAGGAGAAGTGCTCTTTGACTATGTGATGTTTGTCATAGTGAAATGCAAAGCATGCTTCCGTGTTGGACAATGATGCACGGACACGACACGGCGACTCGGCAATTTTCAAAAAATTAGGACTCGGCGACACGGCGAATTAGTCAAACTTTACTTTTTATTTTTTTATAACTCATATCAACATAAACAACTCAAAGCTTAAAATTGTTTAAAATTTTTACTTTTGAAGCTAGAAGAGGAGAACTTAACAAGAGAGATAGAAAAATTTACAGAGATGCTCGGATAGTCAAAATTTATTGGGGAGTGTATCTAATTTACAAATTATTTCAAAATAATGTGTAATTGTGTATCTAAGAGCAAATTAGTCATCAGAAACAGATAAATCAAATTACAGAGAAATTATATAGCAAAATACCATTTTTTGTGTGTATTGTATCTAATTTAGAGCGAGGGAAGAAACGACCTTGATGACGCCTGATGTACCATCAAATGAAAATGTCAGTAAAAAACCTTCAGATTGAGTACGGCGTGAAGAGGTGCTCTAATTGAAGCAACCCCTTGTCCTGACTGAAGGAATCGAAGAATTGGCGATTGGAATTGAGTGCAGTAGAACTGGTGTTTCTTCAAGAACTACTTCCGAAAACCAGCAGAGAAAAATAAGAAAAAAGAAAAAAACCAAGAAAAACAGGAAAAAAAAACACTGGCCGTGTCCTAGCCGAGTCGGGGCCGTGTTGGTCTCAGTCAACGTGTCTTGACCGTTGACCGCGTGTCAGATACGTGTCGGGCGCGAGTCCGTGTCTGACACGTATCCGACTCTCGAAACGGGGGTTTCCCGAAGAGTCCATGCATCCTTGGTGTTGGAGAATAGCCTTCATTGAATAGGGAAAGAGATGGAAAGCCAAGACAAACAATATACTTAAAGGTCAACATATCAAACATATTCGTAGTATGCTTTGTTTATGCTAATCCAAATAAATCTCCGACAACACGAATTGGAGGTATCCAAAACGAATATCAAATTTTTATTGTCCTTTCTAAATCACCAAAGAATAAAAGGGCCCAACAATGAAACATCCCATGAGCTGAACCACCAAAGTAAACATGCATAATTTGGAAAAACAATTTTTGTATTAGGTAACAGTGTTAGTGAATCGTAAATCGTATTATAAATCGTAATGTGTAAGATTTAGATTTAATCGTAAATCGTAAGATTTTTTACTTATAATATATATATATATATATATATATATATATTATATACATATTTTTGCCTTCATTTTGGAATATATCATTTCTTTTTACTTACATTCTCTGTACTCTTTATAAGTTTCAAAATTACCTGGAACTCGAAGTGTATTCAGCTTGATCAAGTATAAAAGTGGGGTAATAGATGTGGCAAGTGCGAATGAGATGACCATTAGAACGACTATTGTGATTCAGAAGATAAATTGTTAGAATAAAGATGAATGAATGTAATCCAAGTTCAACTTTACCTTTGGTTGAAGCAAAACTTGCTTTGTTTGGTAGAGAAGCCTTAATGTATGAAGTAGAAGACTATGGAAGATGTTAAGAAAGTATCATTGTTTGGTGGTAGACATTGAAGGACATTGAAGAAGGAGATTTTTTATGAAAAAGCTAGGTTTACAAAGGTTTTCTTTCCTTGAGAAAAGCCAAGGAAATAAGGGTTTACAAAGGGTTTAAAAAGGGTTTACAAAGGGTTTACAAAGGTTTTCTTTTGGGGATCGTTTTTTACTTTAAAAGATAAAAACATTGTCTGAAAAATAAGGGTTTAAAAATGATTTTATATTTCTTTAAGGGTTTAATTATAATAATTAATAACAAGTATTTGTTTAGGGGTACAAAAAAAATTTCTCTCAATTCTCAATTCCCAAACACAGAGAGTAGAGTTCTCTCAAACACAGAGACTGGAGTTCTCTCAACTCAAACACAAACGTTCTATCAAACAGAGGGTTTAAGAAAAACAGAGAAGGACATTATCTCAAACAGAGGGTTCTCACAAAAAGAAAAAGGACGTGTAGGGAAGAAAATAGAGGGTTTAAGAATGATTATTCTTCAACAATCGGTCGAATCTGATGATCAACTCCTTTTTCAACAATCGGTCGAAGCAGCTTATTCTTCAAACCAATATGAGGCAAAAACAGTGGATCTGAGGGATTGGCCTCGACAAGCAGTGGATCTGAGTCAGAGACGAGGGAAAGAGCTCGTGTCGGAGCGGATCTTAGCCTGATCTGAGCCGGTAAGTGTTTGAATATTGATCTTCTTCCCTTTCTTTGTTCTTTTTTTTCCCTTTTTTTTTTTTTTTTTTTTTTCTCTGTTGGATTTCTCGCCTTTGTACGAAAGAACATAAAGCGAACGATTGTCGTTCAATCGCGCTTTAACGATTTCTTTCCTAAATCGGAGACGATTCACTCCGATTTGGGTGAAATCCGATTTGTTTGTCGATTCACATCGTTTGCATGCCGAGTCGAGTAAAATCGGCGATTTGACTCGCGATTTGTACTGATTCATACAACACTGTTAGGTAATGTTCTACAGTGAGATATGTGAGTGAATCATAACAAGCAACAAAAAACAATCCATCTACAGTGAGATATGTGAGTGAATCATAACAAGCAACAAAAAACAATCCAACAAAAATATTCATAAATTTTTTGCCATGACAATCCTATCTAAGAGAATATTTCTGGGATTTGACATACCTCAACTTTGGAGCTTCATATCCTGCAAAAGACAATTGCCGTATGTAAGATACAACGATGATAATGATAAGCAAGACTCTTGTTGCATAGCATACAACTATATACACATATACCAAAACTCAACAATTTTATTACCTCATCAAATTTTAGTTCCTTTTGATTCTTATAAACTAAAATGAAAGTTTACATATTAATAATGGAGAACCTAAAGCGCAAAAATGATAAAAAAAAACTACAACAGCACGACTTTTAAGTCGTATACAATCACAAGCATGATATATGAGAACCAATGTAAAGCTTAAAGACTATGAGTCTACGATATTGATTTAATAGAACAGATTCCTGCACACCAAAAACGTAATTAGTGACTAGGGAGGGATATGAAAGCGACTTCGTGTTGCAATATCATTCTAGAACTATGAGTGCAATGTCCAACTTTCACCCGTAGAAACCTTCTTCCAATTGGTTAAACAACTATATTAACTCCACTCTAAAATACCAATCTTAAATCAAGGACCTGTAACACTTCCCATTAAACCTGAACTTATCAAATGGAGAAACATATCAGTGAAAAATAAAAATAAAAATCCACAAGCATAACCCAAGGAACCTAAAACTTCACTGGAGATTGAATATTACAAATTACTCAAGATCAAATTGTCACACGAAAAAAAGAAGAAGTTTTAGGACTTATTTGTCACACCATGTCACATGATATGCATTTCTGCCGTATATCTTGGGGCTTGAAATAATTATGTACGATAACAAACACCTCAAGTCCAGACCGATGTTTCAAACAAATATGAAAAACAAATGGTAAGGGCTTATTGGTCGTTTGTGCTTGCTAGTAAAGTGGCTATAAGGGTGCTCAAATTAAATAATTAAGTACCTACAACGTAAGTTATCATGAGACCCGAACGATAATGAACCTCCAGGATTATGGAATGTCAAGTTTAAATGTTGTGACATGTAATTGCAGATTTTTTACTTCCTTATCACCCAACTGTATTTGCGTCACAACATTATAAGCCCAGGATCATAAATTTCCACCATGCTTGCATAAAAAATGACCTTTTTGTATTAAGTTCACTTTCTCGTGAACCTCAATAAACGTTTCTACCAAAGTAATAAGGCTTATAATTCTACAGACAACTGACCTATGTATAACAGAATTTTAATCGAACACACGATCGGCATACATAGGCAAAAGGGCTCATCTGGCAGCCCACTACGGAACACCCAAAAACAAATGATTCTTCAAAAAGTTTAAAATTTTAACCGAAAACACACCTTTACAAGCAATAATAACAATTGAAGAAAACACATCAAGAAGAAGATATTTTTAATACACAAAAGAAAACAGTTCAAGAAGAAAATCGAAATGGGAAATCACCATAAACATCAGAGACGAGAAGCACTGCTCGTTTGGAATCAATGGAACCAGAAACGTAGGACTTAAGGCCTCCAATTTCTTCGACAGAACCAACTACAAAGCTTGAACTGAGTGTTGGTGGATTGTCGCAGCATTGGGGGCCTGACATATTCGTCTCTACTGATCGATCCAACAGTCGAAGCTCTTGTAGTCTGAGAATCAGAAGATACCAACAGAGAGATAAATAAACACAGAGAAGACACTTTAGAAGCTTAGGGAATTAAATGTTTTTCTTGAGCTGAATGCCTCCACGTGGTATTTGCTTTTAAAGATCGGACACAATTTTATTTTATTTTACATTTATTTATTTTATGTGTTTAATTTATTATTATCTCTTCTCTAACGAGAATCCACTGAAGGATCTCACTTTCATTTCCACAAATGCTCCCGCCTTCATCCGTCCAATCCCATCCCTTCCCACCAACTCAATGGTTCAGATCTGTCCACCGTCATAACAGGCTCACTTTAGGCGTTCCCACTCCCACAATCCCACAATCAGAGCAGGACCCTATCTAAGAGTATCTCTAATGGTAAAAGAATCATTCCTCATTTTAATTAAAAGCTAAATTTAGGATCAACCCTTTATTTCATGATTACTGGCTGAATCAACGACTGACAACTGATCAAAGCAATCCTCATATCACTGTTTTTGATGGCCGGACACTAGATCTATTCACCGTCAACGCAAATCTATTGTCAATGTTGTTGGATGTATTGGCCAGTTTTTCTTCCCCTCTGAACAATCAGTGTTCTAAAAATAGGTCTAGGCGGCGCCTAGGCGCTAGAAGGTGGAAAACCGCCCAGATTAATGCCTGGGCGGGCAGTTTGGGTGGTTCTGGGCAGTCTGGGAGGGTCTAGGCGGGTCTGGGCGGGGTCTAGGCGGGGTCTAGGCGGCCTAGGCGGGGTCTAGGCGGTCTGGGAGATTTTTTTTTATTTTTATTTTTTTAATTTTTTTTAATTTTTTAATAAGGTTGATTGTGTTCTTATTTTATTTTTCTTTCCTATTTTTTAGAAATAAACTATTTAATTGTTTTTTATTCAGTATATGTCTAAATGTAGCGAAGGATGATTACTTAATGGAATTCTCAAAAGATCTGCCGGTACCAATTTTACTAATGTAGATTTTATCAAACATAATTGAGGTTATTCATGCAATTTGAAGAAAAATAAAAGAGTACACAAATTCAAATTTATATAAAGTATCCATCATGACCAACTTCAGTCATTTGAGTTTTAATAAATTTTGTTCACGATTGTTAATTTTTCATGTTTTTAAATTTTGCATATGTATATTGACATTAAATTGGATGTAATTGATAAGGTATTATGCTTAACTTTTGTAAATTATTAAAGTTATAATACAAAACCTAAGACCGCCTAGACACCCGCCTAGGCCCCTGGGCGCTAGGCACCTGCTCGCCGCCCGCCCAGCGTCTAGCGATTTTTAGAACACTGTGAACAATAAGCAGTCTTCTAGCCGGTTGGAGGCGTGTGTTTTTGGCACTTCCAATCAGCTGCTTTCACTGATCAACAGTGCCAGCGAATAGGGGTGGAGCCAGAATTGCTGATAAAGTGAGGCAATTTTTTTATGAAAAGACCAACTTACCCCTGAACGTGGTTTTCCGAACCAAACGAAGATTTTTTTTCTTTTTTAACTCCCAACAAACCTACCCTCACCAACCCTCTCACTCTCTCTTCTTCACCTTCTCTTATATTTTCTCTCCCTCACAAACCCTTTCTCACTCTGTAATCTCTCAACTCCGCCTCTCATCTCATTCCTCTTATATTTTCACTCCCAATTGGCTCAACTTCGTAGCAATTGGCTATATCGAATCCTGAAACGCGAACATATCAGTAGCAGAGATTTGTATAGAAAGGGGGAGGGAAGAATCTAAACTTTTAAAATAATCCATAATTTAATTTTTAGTGGAGTTAAGAGCCAAGATTGTATACAAAATGGGACAATCTAAACTTTTAAGGGGGGGGGGGGGGGCAATATAAAAAATATGAGTAATTTAGTGGGATTTTTCAGAAAGATAAGGGGGGCAACTGACCCCCTTAGCCAAAGGGTAGATCCGCCCATGCCAGCGATGCAGGCACTGGTAACGGTGAAGTTAAGGCTCATCTCCTACAGGCTGAACAAGATTTGCGAAGCCTACCCAATGAACTAGATCAACTTGAGGACCTACCTATATCGTCACCTGGATTCGTTGGGAAATTTGGCTGAAACTACAGGGACTCGCCACTGGATGAATCATCACCATCTGACTCCTCACTGATGGCAGACCAAACTGGTGTAAGGGCAAGTTCTAAAATTGCTACTCACCAACTCCTGGGTTTCAGAACTCGGTCGGAATCTCAGGATCATGCTAACTGCCATGAGAGAAGGAAAAAAAGAAGAGTAGAAAATAAAAGAAAAAGAAAAGAAAAAAGAAGAAAAAAAAATATGCTCGTTGTGGCCCCGTTTGCTGACCGGAGAGGTGGTTGGAGCTCATCTCTTTGGCCATTTCTAGCGAGGAATGAACCCGATTCAATGACGTTGATCACGACGATGGAAAAACTAAGCCGAGCCCATTCCTCCCTTTCGTTTGAACCGGTGATTTTTACCGGCCGGATCCACATGATCTCGCTACCGGCGATAGAGCAGATTGGTACACGATCATCATCATCTCAATTTGTACGTCTGCTTCCTCTTTCAATAAATTTCAAGGCATCATCAACGCAGTTGGGGAAGACAGTGCTAACGTCTGTGTTTCACACCGTTATGATAGAGAGTGTTGATACCACTGCGGATAATCAATGGCTAGCCTTATCTTCTCGTCTGAATCGGTGGCTCTCATTGGCCGGATCTACCAGGTCTTGATATCGTTTGACTCGTCACCGTCCGATACATCATCGGTGAGCGATCAGATAGGTACAAGGGATTTAATTCGAACTGTACGCTATGTGCAATATTTAATCCGCTCAAAGTCAAACTTCAGTCCAGCTGGTGCAAACTGTTATAACGGAAATTATAAAACCAATTTTCACCTTACAAACTATAGCTACGCAAACAACTGTTCCGTCAGGCATGAAGTCACACTCGCTATCATTTCAGACATTTCAAGCGCAATCAATTTTAACGGCCACATGTTTCACTGTAATAATGGAATATAAGTTGGCATGTCAGATGAAAGTCAGTCCCATCTTTGTCACGGAATTTACATCCATTATGACGACTAGCGCGACAGGCCCTATATCAGATCTGCTGACAGTCCAAACGCTGTCCTTTTAATTTTAACAGACTCTGATAATGTTGCTTTAAATAAAATCTAAGATAGCATATCAAAAGGATGTCAGTACTGTTAAGATAATTAGCGCCGTTTTAACGACATCTAAGTTGAAATCTAAACGGGACGTCAGTACTGGTGCCATAATGACGAGAAGTGATACTAACACCAACCCAGGCAAACACATAATCGAGTTAGTGTCAGCTCCCAACTTTTAACTATCAAAGGTCTTTTAGATGGTTATATTAGTGGCACACTTGAAAGATTCATGTTTTGTTATGTTGATTGCTTTATTGTTGACCACTTTAACGAAAGGTGACTTCACCAGTTTATCAAAAGGCAAGCATGAGAATAGGCATGTCCTAGTGACACCCAAACAAATTCTCATCTCCAGATCTCACTCACTCACGATATCGGCAACCATCACTCAAGGGTCGCCAACTATACCATGATTCTTGCATGGAGTGCACGTGGTATAGGGTCCATTCGTGCGATCTGAAATCTAACAACCCTCTCCAAACAATCCAATCTAGACGTCATGTTCTTATCTAAAACAAAAGCTATTGTCGCCAAAATAGATCACCTTCGCTAGAGACTAGGATACAAACATGGAGTTACAGTACCGACTATTGGACAATCAGATGGAATCACACTATACTGAAAAGAAGGTATCTCTCTCACAATCCTCTCTTCGTGTAAATATTATTTTAACTGCATTATCGAAGATTACTTTATTTCTACACATTGGTCCATTTTTTTATTTTTATGGTGAACCTCACCTTGCTCTCGAAGTCTTGTTTTATGTTTCTATGTCGGATGTGTACAAACACCAAACTTTCCCTAGTATTGTTATGGGTAATCTCAATGCTATCTCGAGCCCAAGAGAAAAATGAGAGGAATATCTCCTCATTCTTCAGTCTTGTTCGTTCTCCGTACCTTTATTAACAATCACCACATGATTGATCTCCCCTTAAATGACTCTCAGTTTACCTGGAACAATAAAAGAAAAGACAAGAATGGGATCAAAGCCAAACTTGACCGAATCTTAGCCACCACTGATTGGTTAGACCTCTTTCCTTCGGCTACCGCTCACACTATCCATACAGCTGCCTCTGACCACAGAGTTTTGTCTCTTCAGCTTGTCTCCCAAGCCCATAGTGGTCTGAAATCTTTATGTTTTTTTCACATGTGGACTAGAGATCCCAACTGAAGCCATTTAGTAAACTCTTCCTGGAACCAAAGACAACAAATCTCTCTGATTCCTAACTTCACCCATAGGATCAAGAAACTTAGCCATGGTCTATCTCACTGGAACAAAAGTGATTTCCAAAATATTCAGCCTGTATTTCAGAAACCCAAAAGGCATGAGATGAGCTTCAAAACAAACCTCCTTCTAAAGATAATGCGCTAGCCATTGCTTCCATTGAGGATCGTCTATCAAAACTATTTGCTAGAGAAGAACTGTTATGGAGAAACAAATCAGGGAAAACCTAGCTCTAGGAAGGAGGCAAAAATACTAAATTCTTTCATATTGCCTCATTGCTCCGCCGAAAAAGGAATTTGATTCTTCGCCTTAAGGATGTAGATAATTCTTGGCACTCAAACCCGAGCTCAGTTGGCAACATCCTCAACAATTACTTCTAGAACATTTTATCTTATTCCCATCCTAAACCCAATCCAGATATCATATCTCTGTTTAATCAGGTAATCTCATATGAAGATAATGAAGCCCTTACTATTGTTTTATCTGACTTAGAAATCCAAGCAGTTGTCTTTGCCATGGGTAGTCATAAGGCCCCTGGATCAGATGTTTTCCAAGCCTTTTTTTTCCAGTACTACTGGGATATTCGAAGTGGTTAAAAAAATTCATCACCCGTCAACTGAACCCCAAGCTCAATGAGACCTTTGTTGCTCTTATACCTAAAGTCAACAATCATGTCACTCCGGACAAATTTAGACCAATAGGGTTGTGCAATTCAAAGAAGGAGACTCAAGGAATTCGTCGAGCTTCCAGACAAGCAGTCCAAAGGAAAAGAGAAGGTTGACGCTACTGCGCGATCAAAAGAACAACCCAGAGAACTGATATACGCTCTACACTGCATAGCTAGAGGAAATGAAGGATCTGGCTGATCAATGAAGTGACTAGTGGTACCGCCCACTCGAACTGATATATATCGAAGTAGGAGCACTAACATCATCGAACGAGGCCAGAAGAACCACTAAGCAACTCACAACGGGAAACACAGAGAAGTTTGCACTTCTAGCGGAAATCAACAACGGAGAAGTTTGCACTTCTAGCGAGCTTGATCCACATTATCCCTAACAAGGCCAACAACGCCTCCTCCATTACTGACAATGAAACCGTAAACAAATTTGATACAATGAATAAACCCGATACGATTACAAGGTCTGGAATCCTGAAGTTCATGGAAGCCTTGGCAATTGGCGCTGATGTGAGAACTGATGATAAACCAAAACGGTCCCAGCTCTACGCCGTACACGTGTCATGATGATCCCGGGGAAAATATGAAGATAGGCCCTAACATCAGCCCGACACTGATCCGGCCCATGTGGTTCTAAACCGGTCTAATGCAGTCTGCTAAACGAACCTGAATTTTTACAGCTTGCTAGGCCCACTCAAAGTTATCTCAAAAATCCTGGCTAACCGTTTCAAATCCCTTCTTGAATAGATAATCTCTCCCAACCAAGGGGCTTTTCTATGTGGTCGCTCTATAGCAGATAATGTTAGTCTTGCCCATGAGATTTTCTTTCACATGAAGCACCACCATAAAAAAAAACCTGGATGGCGATAAAAATTGACATGGCTAAAGCCTATGATAGAGTAGAATAGACATTTCTACTTCAAATCCTAACACAATTAGGTTTCTCGGATGGCTGGATTCGATTGATCAATCAATGTTTCTCCACTCCCACTCGTCAGGTTTTACTTAACGGATCTCACCTCTCTTCGATCAAGCCCTCGAGAGGTCTCAGACAAGGAGATCATTTATCACCATATCTTTTCATCCTTGCCTTGGAAGCCCTCTCTCGACTTTTGGCCAGAGCAGAGTCCGAGGATCTCATCAAAGGTATTAAAATCAAACGTCACTCCCCATCCATCAGCCACCAGCTCTATGCATACGATCTTATGATTTTTTTGTCGCGTTTCCTTAGCTGAGGCCCATGCTGTCAAAGATATTCTCCATCAATATTGTTTGGCTTTTGGTCAAGGGGTTAATTTTGATAAATCTTCGGTCTTCTATGGTTCAAATGTTCATCCTAGACACTCTAGGATGATTAACATGATATTGGGCTCAAAATTTTACAATCCGAATGACAAATATCTTGGAACCCCTGTCCTTCTCTCAAAAAATAAATCCAGCGATTTCTAGTTCCCGTTTGACAAAGTTAACACGAACTTTTAAGTTGGAAATCTATAGTTTTCTCCCAAGAAGGACGAACTACTATGATCTGAATTCGATCCCTATTTACACATACATAAGCCCTTATTTATTCATAATTATTTTGTTTAAAAATTCAATAATAATTTTTCTTATTATTGAATTATTGTAATAAAATAATAAATATCCACGTATGTAGGGCTCGTGGACACCCTATTGACAAATAACCATCCCAGCTTACCATTCTGACAAATTCAACCATTTTAACAACTCGCAGGGTCCATACAGGCAACCTGAAGAGCCATGAGGACAAAAGTTGGTCATCTCTAGAAGCTACAGTCGGATCATGCAAGATAAGTGTGGAAAGATTAGGTTAGCTTCTGCTCTATCCAATGCAAGCATTTATAAATCTTCGAATCATTCGGTCTCCAACTCTCAAACCAATTTCAAACCCATGGGAAGTAGTTTTCTGGTCGAAATCGATTGACCCGCCCCAAGTTGCCCCCTACTAGTATTTTCTTCCATTTTGAAAGAAAATTGGAAGATACCTGAAAGCACAAACAATATAGAGTAAGAGGCGTTTCATCTCTATGATTGGGGTGCCAAAGAGAAGCACTAGAATGGAGAACCACCACCTCCACCACTAACTCCTCTTCTCCAAGTTCCAATCTTTCCACCCTACAAACTAGCAAAGATGTTGCAGAACCATCCATCACCACACATTCTCCAATCCCCAACAATATTTGGTCTCTCAAACCCTGATTCCCATCCATCTTTAACCCACCACCCCCAAACTCCCTCAACCCCACCCCCACCAATCTCCTCTCCCCACCACCATTACCACTGCCCTCCTCTCTCCTTCCACTTCTCTCCCGAGCCCAAACCCTCCTCCTCCACATGGCCTCTTTAGCCAACAAGCACTTCCAAGTCTCTCCCAATCGATTTTCCCTTCCCACTTTATTCTTCAAACTTGTGGCAAAGAAGGTTGGGACACATGTATCAAGATAGAATGCAAAGATTAGTAAATGATGGGATTCTTCAAAATCTAGATTTTACTGATCTTCGTGTGTGCGTGGATTGTATTAAAGAAAAACAAACCAAACGCACGAATAAATGTGCCACAAGCAGTAAAGAACCTCTTGAGATTGTTCATACAAATATTTGTGGGCTTTTTGATGCTCCGTCATTTGGTGGAGAAAAGTATTTTATCATCTTTATAGATGATTTTTCACGATATGGTTATATCTATTTGTTGAATGAAAAGTTTCAAGCAGTGAACGTTGTTGAAGTATATGTCTCTGAGGTTGAAATTCAATTAGATAGAAAATTTAAAATCATAAGGTCTGATAGAGTTGCTAAATAATATGGAAAATATGATGAATCGGGGCAACACCTAGGCCCGTTTGCTAGACTTCTTGAAAGGAAATGTGTTTGTGCTCAATACACAATGTATGTCATGCCTCAGCAGAATGGTATAGCTAAAAAAGGAACCATACCCTTATGGACATGGTTAGAAGTATGTTAAGTAACTCTTCATTACCCTTATCTTTGTGGATGTATGCATTAAGAACTACTGTTTATTTATTAAACAGGGTTCCTAGTAAGTCAGTTCCTAAAACTCTTTTTGAGTTATGGACATGAAAGAAACCTAGTTTGAGACACCTGAATGTTTGGGGTTGTCCAGTAAAAGTTAGAATATACAATCCACATGAAAAGAAATTGGATTCAAGGGTATAGGTTACCCTTGTGGTTGTCCAGTAAAAGGGTATAGGTTTTATTGTCCTAACCACAATACAAGAATTGTATAAACCAGTAATGCTAGATTATTTGATAATGGTGAAGTCAGTGGGAGTGATAAAACTCAAAATGTGGCAATTAAAGAAGTTCGGGTGCAAGTCTCATTCCCTATAGCTTCAAACAAGATTGTTGTTCCCATGGTTGACGCATGCCTAGTCAACCCACAACAATAAATTCTTGAGCCACTACTCCTTGTTCCTACAGTTGTTGATCAACATAATGACTTGGAGCCACATGCACACGACTTTCCACTCCATGATGAGATTGTCGCAAATGATCAAACTGCAGCAGAACCACAAATAACATTGAGAAGATCTGAAAGGATCAGAAAGCCTGTTATTTCTAATGATTATGTGGTTTATCTCCAAGAATCTGACTATGATATTCGGACATCTAAAGATCCAATTTCATTTTCATAAGCCATAGAAAGTGATAATCATGAAAAATGGATTGAAGCTATGAAAGATGAGTTGAACTCAATGGCCCAAAATCAGGTATGGAAACTCCTTGAATTGCCCAAAGGATATTAAGACTAAACGCGACTCAAAGGGCAAAATAGAACAATATAGAGTTAGACTTGTGGCCAAAGGGTTCACTGAAATAAAAGGCTTTGATTATAAAGAGACATTCTCTCCGGTATCCCGAAGGACTCACTCAAAATTATCATGACATTAGTTGTTCATTTTGATTTAGAGCTACACCAAATGGATGTGAAAACAACGTTCTTGAATGGAAGTTTAGATGAAGAGGTATATATGGTTCAACCTGAAGGATTCTCCATTGAAGGAAAATAGCATTTGGCTTGCAAGCTTAAGAAGTCAATCTATGCAATTAAGCAAGCTTCCCGACAATGGTACCTTAAGTTTAATGATACCATCACCTCTTTTGGATTTCACAAAAACATCGTTGATCGATGTATTTATCTAAAGGTTAGTGGAGTAAGTCCATATTTTTTATTTTGCATGCTGATGGATATATTACTAGCAAGCAGTGACCTTGGATTATTGTATAAAACTAAAGACTTTTTCTCTCAGAACTTTGAAATGAAGGATATGGGTAAGGCAAATTACGTGCTTGGAATAGAAGTATTCCGGGATCATTCACGTGGATTGTTAGGTTTGTCTCAAAAAGCCTATATAGAAAGAATTCTAGAGAGATTTGCAATGGCCAATTGCTCACCAACTTAAGTTCCCATTCAGAAAGGGGATAAGTTTAGTCTTATGCAATGTCCAAAAAATAAATGGGAATAGAAAATGATGGAAAATTTTCCTACTGGTGTACTAGGCAGATATCAGTTTTGCTACTGGTGTACTAGGCAGATATCAGGAAAATCCAGATTTTGATCAATGTAAAGCTGCAAAGAAATTGATGAGATACCTTCAAGGTACAAAGGATTACATGCTCACATATAGGAGATCAGAGAGTATTGAGGTCATTGGCTACTTAGATTCTGATTTTTTCGGATGTGTTGATGATCGAAAGTCCATTTTTGGCTACATATTCTTGCTTGCTGGAGGAGCCATATCATGGAAATGTGGAAAAGAATCCATCATAGCTGCATCAACTATGGAAGCTGAATTTGTGGCATGCTATGAAGCCACCCTTCAAGCTTTATGGCTACAGAATTTTATTTCAGAGCTAGAGATTGTTGGTACCATTCATAGGCCGGTGAAAATTTATTGTGATAACTCATAAACCGTCATTTTTTTTTCTTTCAAAAAGTGACAAATATTCTAAAGGAGCAAGGCACATGGATTTTTTAAATATCTTATCATTAAAGATGAAGTTCGGAAACAAAAAGTGTTTATAGACAAAATTAGTACTAACTTTATAGTTGCAAATCCATTAACCAAAGGATTATTTCCAACGACATTTATGGAACATACCAACAAAATGAGTTTTGAGAGTAATCTTTGATTGTACATACTAATATGTGATGGATTATGCTTTCTGCATGTTGATTTTCACGCTCTACTCCACCTTCCGATATCATTTGTGTTTTTTGATATATCTTTTCTTAACTATTTATGTACATCGATGTGAATGAATGAATATGGACAAGATTAGTCTATTGAATGATTATAGAGACGTCATGTGGACTTTTATGAACTCCTCTTATTATGCTAAGCTGATTATTGATTTATAGTACATGGAAGGAATTATGTTGTTATTAACATAAAACCGCCATGACTCATATTAGTAGTTTGTCTTCTTATGATGTTGTTGTAACCGTTTGATCTTAGAGTGTTATGTGTGCACCTAAAGTATTACTCATTAGACATATTAATGTTTTGGGTCCAAGTCGGAGAATGTTAACTTCCTAGTAGGTGGCCTAAGTGGTTACAATAACTGCCTAATGGAAGCAGTTATATGTAGGAAAATAAAAAAGAGGCAGTCTTCCCTATGATATTCTGTGTTGTTCTTCTCCATCACAAAAAAACACTGTGAGAAAAGGGCAAGAAGAGAAATTGCATCTTTGGACTTATCTATACACAATTGTGAATTATGGATCTGGGTAAGTCTTTGATCACAACACATTTAACGTGGTTTATCTTCCACATTATGATGAAATCTAACACAAACCACTATAACTAAATATGGTTGTTACGAAAAAGAAAAGTCATGGCAAAAATCACTCCCCAAGGGCGCATCTCAATTAAGAGAGGGTCGTTACGAAGGATATAAGTCATGGCAGATCATTTTCCCAAGAATACATCTCAATTATGAGAGGACCATTGCGGAGGAGATAAGTCATGACAGGAATCACTTCCCGAATGACACATCTCAATGAAGGAGGAGACCGTTATGTGAAACGTCCCCCTTCATTGCACCATTGAGCTTAAGTCATGCACATAGTTAAAGGCAACTCATTAATGCACTCATTGTATAAGGTAAAGGAAAAGGGATGAACAGGTACGAAAATACATCACAACTATACTCTATCCAAGTTCACTTTCTCCAACAGTTAACTGACTTAAGTCTCATAATGCCTTCAACAACTAAACAAGTGGTCTTTTGGCAATCTAACATTGTTTTGCAGGTCAGATCTTGAGGAGAACAAATTTGGATGCATAAGTTTGGCACCTGGGGAAACGAAAATTTTCTCTAAGTAAAAATGGAGACTCATGCCAACTCTTGTGCTGATGGGGTGCAAATCATTGTCGATCAAGAATGTCCCTAACTTAGAATTGGGATAGCAGGAAGCGCAGAATAGTAGAACACCACTGCAAGATCAAAGAATTTCCACTACTCAGGTGGAACACTCATGTGCCACTCATAATGCTTGGTATTAACTAACCACTTAATCCACCTAATCTTTTGGGCTTTGTATCTAGTATTTGCAAGAATCCCATGCGTGCAACTAGTAGTGGGTACATGCCCAAAAAAAATAAAAAAATAAAAATCGAGCAACAAACTATGAGCAACAACAAGCTCACAAAAGACTAATCTTGTTGTCCGACTGGTTTGACAGTAAACTAGTCCGCAGGTCCGACACCAAACTAGTCCGCAAGTCAGACAATAGATTGGTCCGCAAGTCCGACTGGTTCGACGGGAGACAGGTCCAACAACAAATTGGTTCGCAGGTCTGACAATAGAGTGGCTCGACAATAGATTGGTCTGCAAGTCCAACAGGTTCGACAGGAGACAAGTCTGATTGGAGACAGGAAACAGATTTGATAGGTGATAGGTTCGATAGAAGACTAGTCACATTGACTTCATTTGGTTCAGACTCATGCAGTTTGACTACAATAACTTCATTTGGTTCAGACTCATTCAGCTGACTACGATGATTTTTCAGATGACTTCATCTTATACGAACTCGCGCAGCTGACCACGATGACTAGTCACACAGACTGCATCTGGTCTGAACTCACGAAGTTCGACTATGATGACTGGTCACAAAAATCTTTATCTGGTCTGAACTCATGTAGTCCGACTCCGATGACTTCATCTGGTTCAAACTCACTCAATTCGATTCCGATGACTTGTCACACTGTCTGACTAGAGAAAGTCATCGTGCCATTACGCGAGCTCCCAAAATTGACAATTTAGTCGCCAAGCAAACAAACCCACTAACTAGGGAGAGTAGCTGATGATACATCAAACTGTCACCCGATCGTGGCCATACACATGGCGCAAACCACCATAACTAGATATGGTTATTACGAAAAAGATAAGTCATGGCAGTATCACTCCCCCAAGGATGCATCTCAATTAAAAGAGGGTCATTACGAAGGATATAAGTCATGGCGAAAATCACTCCCCAAGGACACATCTCGATTATGAGAGGACCGCTATGAATAAGATAAGTCATGGCAGAAATCATTCATTCAATAACACATCTCAATGAAGGAAGAGATCGTTATAATAAAAGTCTCCCTTCATTGCACCACTCGAGCTTAAGTCATGCACATGGTAAATGCACTCATTATATAAGGTAATGGAAAATGGACGAACAGTGAGGTAAGAAAACATCACAATTGATGATACATAAAAACGGTCACACCCCTGAGCCGTACACGTGTCGTGATAATCTTGAGGAAATACGAACACCAGCATTAGCCCAACACTGAACAGGCCCAAGCGATTCTAAGCCCGTTCAATTCAGTCCGCCAAACGGATCCAGACTCTCACAGCACGCTAGGCCCACACGTCTCACATCTCTCCTCAATACTCGTAAGCTCTCATTAGGAAAGTATCTTGACGATTTATTTCGGACGAGCAACTACAACTGCTCTTTGCTCCCAACTAGGAACCAAACACTAGAGTATCTTCCACATAAGGAAACTCCCTTCTACGGAATGCTCTTGGATAGAGAACTATCTCCCGCGTATCTAGGAGCGTAAACCTAACATGGAATTTCCCTTCTACAACACGACTCCTAATTAGAAAGGGATCTCCACGAATATCACTTCCCTAATCTACGCCTACGACGGCCTGGTTAAACCAGGACTCCTTGCACTATAAATAAGACATGAGGTTGGTAGGCTAAGATACGCTAAAAATTTCCTATTACAGCATTACACCTTCCTCAGAGCCCTGTCTGACTTTAGCATCGGAGTGTCATCGACCATCACAACGGTGATCCGTGGCTCACGTGTGCTACTTGTTTAGGTCGACAAGTCAGTAGGAACCATATTGAAGCAAGGAGCGAAAAATGATTGCATCAATTTGGCGTCGTCCGTGGGGACGACATAGCTCGTAACTTTACACTAAGCGTCGTCTCTTTTCATAACACAGAGAAATGGTGACCACCAGGTCACGTAACAACGGAGAAACAGAGGACACGTCAAACGTTCCAGCCGTCCCTATGCCGCCTTCTTCAGCAGCTTCTATCTTGCACACGCAACCAACTCACGCTCCCGTACCAATGGCTGCAACGATAGATCCCATAATCGATAGGCTGGCATCCCAAATACAGCAGATCACCAAAGCGGTTGAGGCTCTCACGCGACAGAATCCACCACCCGCCAAGGGAGACCAGGAGCAGCACAGACCTCCACCTTCGGCAGACGATGGAGAGCAAGCGCAGGAAATCCAAGCACCCGCCAGTTCCTATTAGACTAAGGAGGCTGCGCGGCTAACACTGTGTTCAACACTAGGGCAGAGAGGTTAGACCCTGGGAACCCCCTCCGTAGAGGGGCGCACGACCCGAACATACTGTATAGCCTCTCCATCCCGCCATTTGTTGACCGAACCATGAATGAGGCCCTACCGAGAAAGTTCACTCCTCCGAAGCTCGACTCCTACGATGGAACCACCGATCCCTTCGACCACCTGCGCCATTACCATCACGTAATGGCCCTTAAAGCGGGATCTTAATCCGTAATGTGCAGGACCTTTTCCACTAGTTTGAGAAGCTCCGCATTGACATGGCTCCACAGCCTTTCGCCGAAGTCCACCGATTCCTTAAAAACGCTGGCGAAGGAATTCCTGACCAGTTTCGTCGGAAACCAACGCTTCCAAAAATGCCGGCACTACATACTCTCCCTGAGGCAGAGGTTCGGCGAGACACTCCGAGTGTACGTCACACGCTTCAACAATGAGTTACCCCTCATAGACGGGTGCGACGACGATATAGCTGTGACAGCCTTCACTGTGGGCCTCAAAGAGGGAAAACTCTATGAAGATCTCACCCTGGAGCCCCCTTTGGACATGGCGGAGCTCCTCAAGAGCATCTAGAGACACATCACCCTGCAAGAGTCGAGGACCTCAAAGAGGGAAACCAAAGGGGACAGGAGGCCCTCCGCGCCCTGAGACAAGAATGAGGGAAAGAGACCCCCAGATGAGGAACAAAGCAAGAGGAAGCGTGGTGACAATAGGCCAGACCCTGGTCGGTTCAGGCCGAAAAAATTGTCCAACTACGTTGGATCCAGAGCAGTGACTCTCCTACACGCTAACCTGCTGAACATACTCAAATCAATGAAAAACTGGGAGGAACTGAAGTGGCCCCCAAAGACACGCGGAGACCCCGCCAAGCGCGACAACGCCAAGTACTGCGCGTACCACAAAGAAAGTGGCCACAACACCAATGACTGTAAGAGTCTGAGGTACGAAGTTGAGTATTGGATCCGTAAAGGCAAACTGAAAAGAGTTCCTGCAGTCCGAGAAGCCAACGGAGCAGACAAAGGACAGGGGGAGTTAAATAAAGACATAGAAATGGAGACTCCAGGGATAATATATGTCATTCATGGAGTCGGACCAAATGAAGACCAGTCACACGGGTCCCGCAAGTGGAAACTACTGGATATGTGGACACAATAAGCGGATGAGGAAAAACACATCTACCACTCAAGGGTTCAGAGCCCTATTCCCACCTTTGCCTTTACAGACAAGGACCTCGAAGGAGTCCGAGCGCCACATAACGACACCTTAGTCATCTCGGTCTCCATAGCAAGGTGGGAGGTAAAGAGAGCTCTGGTTGACACAGGAAGTTCACTTAACGTTCTGTTCTACAACGTGTTCCGCAGCATGGACCTCGGGAGGAAAACCTGACGTCTTCAGAACACCTGCTGATTGGATTCAGCGGGGAGAAATGCTTCCCCATTGGAAATATAAGATTAGATACAGTAGTAGGTGAACCGCAGCTCAGGAAGGTCGTATTTCTGGACTTCATGGTGGTAGACGCACCATCATCCTACAATCTCATCCTGGGAAGACCATGGCTCCACCAGATGGAAGCAGTGGTCTCCACCATTCACTAGTGTGTTAAGTATACTGCTAACCACTCGGAAGGAACAATATGTGGGGACCAATCTACGACACGAGGCTGCCACTACGCCGCACTGAAACAAATATAGTGCTCCCAGATTCAGCTACATCATGCAGAACAGCTTGACCCAGTGTAAGACTAAAAGACGGGAGAGACACCATTTTCGAGCAGTACAGGAGCAATCAGTTCTCCCGCCCAGCGAGTCGTAAAGGCAATGGCAAGCGGGAACACATCCTCGACATTCCGTCCGCGCGGAGATCCGCCCCTTTGCAAGGTTTACTCTTCAGTGACCTATGTAATGCCTCGACAGTCCGCTAAAACAATCCGTGAAAAGCAACTTGAATTCACTTCAAGGACAGGATCATTTTATCTCCATCAACAGTTAGTTTGCTTTAAGTTGTTTGTTTCCCTTTCCATAGTCAATATTGAGTTTTAGTTCTTAAAAGGCTTATGTGATTTGCAATCATTTAAGAAATAAAGGGAGAATTGTGAAAAACAAACTTGATTGATTTTTGGAAAGATGTAACAACAAACACCTTGAGGCAGACACAAAAGACTGCATATTACGAACGCCCTGAGGCGGATACAAAAACTTTATCATCTGAATACAGTGCGAACTGAAGTAAAATTCTCGCTTAGACAATTGTGCATCGGACAGAGTCCGATGAAAACTTTCAAACCCTCCGATACGAGTAATCTGCAAGTGAGAGCAAAGATAAGAGAATGGGAGACCTCGAAACCTTCCCAAGATAAAGGCGAAGTGCCAGAAGAGATTGCAAGACTGAGCAGTCAGATTGTTTCATCAAATCACTCCAGAAAAGTCTCGCACTACAACATTATAAACCTCATAACGAGCTGCTGATTTCCTCAAGAGACATCTAGTCGTCTATCCAACCTCTTCAAAAGGCTTAGAAGAAGGCAGATGACGATGGCCACAAGCAGCGACGCAGTTATGGTCTCATAATGCTATCAAGAGATACCGCATTTTCCATATGCGATGGCAGGTGTGACTGAGAGCTACCACACCTGGAGACATCGCACATCGACTAACATTTTGATCAGTTGTCGGTTAGCAAGGGGATTCAAGGTCACAACGGCAAAAGTGGTACGGTGTAACACCAAGGCATCTCCCTTGGTAGGAAATTTGTACTACTCCGCGAAATAAGAAGAAATTACAAGATCTCAGCAGATCAACTACGTGCCCACCCAAAGTAGGTGACCACGCATAACGACAACTATTATTGTGCCCGGCCTTTGCAAATGTCAGAACATTCAGAGACTCCAGAGACAAAAACCCACCTTCAGCCTTTGGAAAACCCAAAACACTATCTTCAAGCAAGAACATTACAGAAGATAAGTTCTGCGAAATATAGTGCCTACAACGATTGGAAAACACCATTATATAAACATGATGGTTCACCAAGCAGACACTCCAGCATTAGTTGTCAAGCATTCAATGCAGTATGAAAAACGAGGAGATGACGGTTCCCAAGGAAACTGCGCAAACTACGTCATTCAAATTAATGGCACTGCACACAACCCCATCAATTAAAGGGGAGTAACCGATACTCAACCGTCACACAGCCTATGTCGTACATGTGTTACCACGTGATTTACGCCGTACATGCAACATACTGCTCTTCATCCTGGTCGCCAAACTTTTACTCCCTGAATCTGTAGCCCCACATGATTCGGAAAGGTGTGAGCCAAGTCAGTCCCACACTGATCCCAACGGCTTGCCACGAGACCACTTCTCTCCAGCCTAGTCACGAAACATGAATCTAGTTGAATTAGCGTCTTCACGCTCAAACAGACCGACTTTCTAATATTCTCGATAGCCATTTGCGCCGATACAAAGATCGTACAGCCATTGCCCAAATAAAAGCTATTTAGGATGCCAGCTCGAGCTTACGGTGCTTGACTCGACACGAACGCTCTGACACATGCTCTCGATCATTGCAACTCGCTCTTAGCAGCAATTGCGGCGACCGGTGGACAAACAGGATAAGACTCAAGTAGCTTACATCGGGAACAAGACACAGCGCGGGAAACCCCCAGCTAAACTATGCACAACATGCCCACTATCGAACATGGCTACGCAACAACAACCCCAAGTCGTTCACAATACAAAGCAGTCAAGCTCTGTATCGCAGACAGACTAGTCAAACGTCTTATTGATTCAACCACCTAAGCATGACGCCAAGGCAAAGCGAAAAAACATACAATAGAGACAACAAACACATTACTAAAAAAATTGTTTTCATTAATGGTCAAAACTAAAAGGGGTGCAATCACACCAAGGTCACTTCCTACTAGGAGAAGGTACAGAAACAGAAGAACTAAGCCTAATGGAAGATGGAGCAAGGATAACATCCACACGCGCCGCGGTCTGCGTATCAGGGTCCACATTGTTTAACTCATCCGATGATGCATAGGCAACAAACAAATCAACATATGACATCTTCTTATACCGGCCAAGATCCCACTCCGGATGTTCCTTCTTCATCAGTGCCAACAGCTCCAGTCAGCCATGTACAACCCAGCGGAACTCACACTTGCCTTGCTCCTGAAGAAGCTTTTCATCTCGCACCTTCGTATCAACAAGTTTGCGCTCCAACTTGCCAGTCAGTGTGTTGACCTAAGACTGCCCTGTGGCCAGACTGCTCTTCACAGCACTACGCTCATGCCACCCCAATTCAAGTTGGTCCTCAGCCTTTCTTACCTCATGAGCTTAGAACTCCACATCTGATCCCAACCGTTGCTTCCCAGCAACCCATTCAGCTTCCTTCAAAGCGCTATCTTCAACAAAAAACTGCAACTCAGAACACACCTTAGATGTAGCATCCTACGCAACCTCGACTTCTTGGCGAACTCGGCTCAACTCCTGCCTGAGTTCGTCCCTTTCGGACACCGCCTTCGTCAGACTACACTTGAGGTCTTCCAGACGAGCCCCCTGAGCCTCAGCAGCCACGGTTAACTGATCCAACCGCTTCTCCTCAGCCTGCTTCTTAAGCTGCTTGATTTCACAGAGCGCATCAGAATACATCAGCTGCATGTGAGAGAAGACACACTTCAAGGTATATACTCTCTCACGAGCCGCCTCGACTTCCATTCCAGCAACGAGTGCGTGGCTCATATGAGTCATACCCAGCATAAGGTATTTCAGACCCTTATCCATGCATCCTTCCAACGTATCCTCTTTGGGTTTCGGAGCATGATCCATCAACCAGCTGCGGCGCCTGCTTATGCGCTTTCTCGAAGCATACTCTACATCCACCTCTTGATGCCAGACTTGTGATCTCATCTTTACTAAGTCAGGTGCAAACAGGTTTATCCGTGCATCTGGGTGAAGCCTTCCCTGATCGAGAACTACGTAAGCACCACCCTTCACGGTTGCCACCGTCCTCAAACTCTTTTCCGTGGCCTTTCCTTTGTCAAGAACAACCAACCCTTTATTGCGAGAAGGCTCAATGGGATCCAGAAGGAGCGAATTATCCAAAGGACCCTCCAACAGTTCTAATTGTGGCCTAGAACGAGACGGTGAGCAATGCGGACTACAAGAGAAATGGCCGGTACCGCAGCCACCTTCAGGCGAATCAACAGTAGGGCGATCAGATTCTACCACCTCAGGCAAATCTTCACAGGAACCTCCAACAGCAATAATCCCACGTGAATCAGCACTAGCGGAAGTTTCCATTGCGACCTGCACCATACGGTCATTCAGAGCCGCAACATGCGCGCCACTAAGGTTTGACCTGTCCATGACTCCTACCAACCGTAGGTAATCTTTCTCCAAGACGAAAACATCAGTCTCCGCTTCAACAAGCCCGATAGGCTCACGCTCCTCTCTCACTGAAGCGGCTCGTGTCGATAATGGCCCAACTCTAATGCGAGCCCTCTTCCTCACGAAGGAATCAAGTGTCTCAGACGGCTCCCCCACATTGGATAGAACAAGAACTTTGGCCCCAGCAGCCTTCATCTTCCTAGAAGGGGCCCCATCTTCCAACTTAATGAGCGACTCACTGTACAGAGTGGGGGCAACGTGCCAGTTGTCCCACAGCCCCTACGGATGAACTTGAAAACTCTTATGACATCGACCACCTTCCCATGCGGCATGACACAGAACATCTCCATGGTGTTTTGCTCCTTTAAGATCAGTGGAATGGTAGGAAACCTTCCTGCAAGGGAACACGGGTAATGAGCAGTCGGCTCCCTACCAAGCATATCAAAACCGTGAGAAAGGGATTGAACTTATGGAGTGGTTTGAACTGTCGCTCAAGCGGACGACCCCTGCACCGGAAATACTTCAAATTCGCAGGAGTCAAAAAGCAGTACTTCTGCCAAAACTTGAAATCATCAAGCAGTTTACCGAAGCACTTCAGCAACTTCATCTTACAGACATCATTGCTCTTCAGCCGATGAGAAGTCAACAACTGGATCACCCGCGGAGTCACGCTAACACCAGCCTCCTTGGCACTGAGCAGAATCATGAGGATGATCCTATATCCATTAGGCCCCAACTGAGCCTGAGGAATCCCTAAGAGATCAAAATCGCGTCCAGTACCGAAAAATGCACTCCATTTTGGAACATCCCACGATGTAAACAGATGAAACCGACAAGAGTTGACACAGGCGTTTGGTCGCCCGTTAGGAGATACAATGGCAGGTACTCAAGAACCCCCAAACTTTGTACGGATTTTTGCAAGACCGGGCTCGGACAACAAGTTGTCTTCAAAAATTCCAGGGCCTCAGCCAAAACAGCATCACCAAAAAGGTTTTCTTGAGCCATAAAGAAGGCGAACAATCTTTTCAGAACAATATCTTCGAAAGTGAACAAAGTAGAATAATCAGACTCTGCACTGCAGATGACCTAAATAGATTATGGTTTCCCGCCTCTTTTCTGAGGAACCAACGCACGTGCTATTAATGCGATGTGCGTCTCAAGCAACGATTCAGGCTCAATCATCATGAGCGACACATCCCTTCAAGAGATGACTTAGCAAACCGATGTGACTGCCCACTAACTCGGGGGGAGTAGCTGATGATACATAAAAACGGTCACACCGTTGAGCCGTACACGTGTCGTGTTCATCTCGAGGAAATGCTGACCCCAGCATCAGCCCGACATTGAACAAGCCCAAGCGGTTCTAAGCCTGCTCAATTCAGTCCACCAGGTGAACCCAGAATCTTACAGCACGCTAGGCCCACGGGACTCACAGCTGAATACCCGTAAGCCCTCCTTAGGCAAGTATCTCAAGGATCTGTTTTGGACGGGCAACTACAGCTGCTCTTTGTTCCCAACTAGGAAGCAAACACCAGAGTATCTTCCGCAAAGGGAAACTCCCTTCTAAGGAATGCTCTTGGATTGAGAACTATCTCCCGCGTATCTAGGAGCGTAGAACTAACATGAAACTTCCCTCCTACAACATGACTCTTAATTAGAGAGGGATCTCCACAAAGATCTCCTCCCTAATCTACACCTACGATGGTCTGGTTAAACCAGGACTCCTTGCACTATAAATAAGACATGAGGTTGGTAATTAAGCTAAGGTATGCTAAAAGTTCCATGTTACCGCATCACACCTTCCTCAGAGCCCTATCTGACTTTAGCATCGGAGTGTCATCGGCCACCACAACGGTGGTCCGTGGCTCACATGTGCTACTTGTGCAGGTCAACAGGTCAGCAGGAACCAGATCGAAGCAGGGAGCAAAAAATGACTGCATCAACAACTATACTCTATCTAAGTTCACTTTCTCCTACTGTTAAATGACTTTTGCATCGGAGTGCCTTCAACCACCAAACAGGTGGTCTTTGGCAATCTAACCTTGTTTTGCAGGTCAAATCTCTAGGATAACAAAATTGGACACATCAGTTTGGCGCCGTCAATAGGGAAACGACAATTTCCTCTAAGTAAAAATAGAGACTCGCGTTAATTCTCGTGTTGATGGGGTGCAAATCATTGTTGATCAAGAACGTCCCTAAATTAGAATTGGGATAGCAAGAAGTGCGAAATAGTAGTGCACCATTGCAGGAGAAAAGAATTTCCACTACTCAGGTGAAACACTCATGCTCCACTGGTATTAACTAACCACTTGATCCACCTATATTTTGGGCTTTGTATCTAATATTTGCAGGAATCCCACGCGTGCGACTAGTAGTGGGGACATGCACAAAAAAATTAATAATAAAATCGAGCAACAAACTATGAGTAACAACAAGCTCACAGAAGACTAGTCTTGTTGTCTAACTGGTTTGACAACAAACTGGTTTGCAGGCCCGACACTAGACTGGTCCGCAAGTTCGACAACAGACTAGTCCGCAAGTTCGACAACAGACTAGTCTGCAAGTCCAACAGGTTTGACGGGAGACAGATCCAACAACAGACTGATTCGTAGGTCTGACAACAGAGTGGCTCAACAGTAGACTGGTCCGCAACTCCGACAGAAGACAGGTCCAACGGGAGAGAGGTCCGATAGAAGACTAGTTCGACTCGAGACTAGTCGCACTAATTTCATCTGGTTCAGACTCACGCAGTTTAACTACAATGACTTCATATGCTTCGAACTCATTCAGCTGACTACGATAATTTGCCAGATGATTTCATCTGGTACGGACTCGCGCAGCTAACTGTGATGACTTGTCACACAGACTGCATCGTCCGAACTCACAAAGTCCAACTAAGATGACTTGTCACAAAAATCTTTATTTGGTCAAAACTCATGCAGTCTGACTACGATGACTTCCTCCGATTCAAACTCTCACAATCTAAAGGCGATAACTTGTCACACTGACTTCACAGTCTGACTAGAGGAAGCTATCATGCTATTGCATAGGCTCCTACAATTAAAAAGTTAGTCTCCAAGCAAGCAAACAAGCCCACTAACTAGGGGGAGTAGCTAATGATAAATCAAATTGACACCCGATCATGGCTATACACGTGGCGCAAACCACCATAACTAGAGATGGTTGTTAAGAAGATAAGTCATAGCGGGAATCACTCCCCCAAGGACGCGTCTCAATTAGTAGAGGGTCATTACGAAGGATATAAGTCTTGATGAAAATCACTCCCCAAGGACACATCTCAATTATGAAAGGACCGTTACGAAGAAGATAAGTCGTGGCCGGAATCACTCCCCCAATGACACATCTCAATGAAGGAGGAGATCGTTATGATAAACGTCCCCCTTCATTGCGTCATTCGAGCTTAAGTCATACACATAGTAAATGAATTAATTAATGCACTCATTATACAAGGTAAATGAAAATGGATGAATAGGGAGGTACTAAAATACATCACAACTATACTCTATCAAAGTTCATTTTCTCCTACATTTAACTAACTTAAGCATCGAAGTGCCTTCGGCCACCAAACAGGTGGTCTTTTGCAATCTAACCTTGTTCTGTAGGTCAGATCTCGAGGAAAACAAAATTGAACAAATCAGTTTGGCGCTGTCCGTAGGAAAACGTCAATTTCCTCTAAGTAAAAATGGAGACTCGCGCTAATTCTCGTGATGATGGAGCGCAAATCATTGCCGATCAAGAACGTCCCTAACTTAGAGTTGGGATAACAGGAAGTGTAGAATAGTAAAGCACCACTGCATGCTCAGAGAGTTTCCACTACTCAGGTGGAACACTCATGTGCCACGTTTGGTATTAACTAACCACTTGATCCACCTATATTTTGGACTTTGTAACTAATATTTGCAGGAATCCCATGAGTGCAACTAGCAGTGGATACATGCACAAAACAATCGAGCAACAAACAATGAGTAACAACAAGCTCACAGAAGGCTAGTCTTGCTGTCCGACAGTAGACTATTCCACAGGTCCTACACCAAACTGATCCGCAAGTCCGACATCAGACTGGTCCGCAAGTTTGACTGATCCACAAGTCCAACAGGTCTGACGGGAGACTGGTCCAACGACAGACTGGTCAGCGAGTCCAACAGGTCCGCAAGTCCGACAGGAGACAGGTCGAGACAGATCCGATAGGAGACAGGTCCGATAGAAGACTAGTCCGACTGGAAACTAGTCACACTGACTTCATCTGGTTCAGTCTCATGTAGTTTGACTACAATGACTACATTTGGTCTGGACTCATGCAGCTGACTACGATGATTTTTAGATGACTTCATTTGGTACGGACTCGCGCAGCTGTCTATGATGACCTGTCAAACAGACTGCATCTAGTTCGTACTCACGAAGTCTGACTACAATGACTTGTCACAAAAATCTTTTTCTGGTCCGAACTCATGCAGTCCGACTCCGATGACTTAATCTGGTTCAAACTCATACAATCCAACCCCGAGTTAGTAGCCAAGCAAGCAAACCCACTAACTAGGGGGAGTAGCTGATGATACATCAAATGGTCACCTGATCGTGGCCATACACGTGGCGTAAACCACCATAACTAAATAAGGTTGTTACGAAGAAGATAAGTCATAGTGGAAATCACTCCCCCTAAGACGCATGAGTGCCATTACGAAGGATATAAGTCATGACTGGAATCGTTCCTCCAAGAACACATCCCAATTATGAGAGGACTGTTATGAAGAAGATAAGTCATGACGAAAATCACTCTCCCAATGACACATCTCAATTAAGGAGGAGATCGTTATAATAAATATTCCCCTTAATTGCGCTATTCGAGCTTAAATAATGCACATAGGCATCCATTAATGCACTCATTATATAAGGTAAAAGAAACGGGATGAACAGGAAAGTACGAAAACACATTACAACTATACTCTATGCAAGTTCACTTTCAACTACAGTTAACTTAAGCTTCGGAGTGCCTTCAACCACCAAACAAGTGGTCTTTGACAGTCTAGAACAAATTTGAACGCATCACCACCAACTCTTTAGTAGAAAAATAAGTACTTTATTTGTCAAACATTAACATCCTGTACTCACAATCCATAATTAATACACCTATAGAAGTAGCCAATCAAGAGAAGATGAACTAATACTGGACAAACATACTTCTGACGGGACCATTATATATACTGCCCTTGCTTAAACATACTTGGTGAACCATCCCAACATGTCCTCATGGGGTTCCTTGGCACATTTCACTGCCACTTCATCTTCATCCTTGTATCTCACCGTCCATCCATGTGAGACCCCAGGAAATATCTTCACATGACAATCAACCTGTTAATTTCTGACCAAGATGAAAACAACAATGAACGCTAGACTTAAAAGTAGCCAACAACTATAACAATATCAAGCAAGTGCATAGAAATGAATACATGAACCAAAGAGATATTTGGTAAATGTTATGCATGTTCCAACATTACTAAGCATGACAAAATTTCAGGATTTAACATAACAACAGTTTTCGACTTTGGAGGAGCAACCACTCTATCGAATTGGCTGCTAGACTATATTCTCATTGGCAAGATCTCCTTCACAGGAAATCTCTTACATTTAAACAATGGACCTGACAAATAAATATAAAACTCTAGGGTGTGTTTGATTTATTTTTATTTTCATGGAAAATCATAAAAGGGTGTGTTTGGTTGCATGGGAATCCATGAGGGGACCCCTACATTTTAGGCTAAACTCCACATTCACCATTTGATTTTGTGATCAATGGTGGGAATGGAAGTCCCATGGACATGGGAATCTCACTCCTTGGTCCCCCAAGGCATGTGATTCTCATGTTCATGGGACTTCCATTCCCACCATTATCAAAAAATCAAATGGTGGATGTGGAGTGATATATCATTTTAGCCTAAAATGTAGGGACCCTCATGGATTCCCATGGCATAGGATTCTATGCAACCAAACACACCCTAAGAGTGACAAAAAATTTCAGCCCATGATGTTGAAAATTTTTCCATGGAAAAACTTTTTTCAATGATTTTGAGAGAAGACACAGTTGAGTGTAACAAGTCTTCTCCTCTCCTCTCCTCCACTCTTTTTGGGCAAGGTTACACAAATATTTTCTATTCACAATCCATAACTAGCTAGGTGAGAAATTTCAAGAAGAATCATCCATGAACTCATTTCCATGTGGCCAGATACAAGGGTAATGTTAAGGCAGATTTGGGGTCATATAAGAATAGACTAACCTTTGTGAATATCCTAATTGGTTTCTCATGGGATGCATAAATAGAATTCAATTCAGATGAACTTCTGTGTTTGTATATTTTATTATAATTTTTTATATATATATATACTTTTGCCTTTGAAACACTAATCTTGATATTAAATGTGAGCTGAAATTCCCATTTTCTGGCTCAAATCTTAGCAAGCAAATGAAAAATGTCTCTTTGATCAAACTGTAATGTCAGGAATCTCTCTTCCACAATCGATAACGTCATGAAACTTTGCAAGCTGGTGGAAAACAGTAAATGCCCTTAAAAGGTCCCCTCAGGTAAGCATGATGACCAGAGGGTAAGATACTGTAAATGGATATACATGGCCAAGTAGAGTTACTGTTATGCATATATTTTACCTCTGGTTTGGTGGACAGAACCTCGTCGAATTGTTTCAAGAGTTCTGGTGGAGAAACCCTGTCAATCTCAGCTCCAAGGACAGCAATGGGGACCTTGACCTCTGGAAAACAAAACTAAATCAGCAAGGTCTATAAGGAAATAAATAAAACTCGAAGCATTGCAATGAAAGAAAATATGGAAGCTTGAAACTTTACAATAAAAAAGCGAAAAATCTAGCTGGCCCGTGGTCATGGCCCGTCCCATGGGACGGACCCTCCCAGGCACGTGCCTTTGGGAGGGCGTCTCGCACGTGGAGGAGGAGAAGGGTTTGCTTGCCAAAAAATTTGGGATTTTTTGTTCTTCACTTCAGCTTCTTCACAGAGCAAGAGAAAGGATTTTCGCTTCTTCATCGACTCCTCCTCGCCAACTTCTCGCCTCCTCACTGCTCCTCCTCGCCAACTTCTCGCCTCCTCACTGACTCCTCATCGTCTCCTCCACTCCTCCTCGCCAACTTCTCGCCTCCTCACTGACTCCTCATCGACTCCTCCACTGCTCCTCCTCCTCGCACTGCTCCTCCTCCTCGCACTGCTCCTCCTCCTCCTTCTTCTGGTATGTAATTTCACATCATATTTTTGTTTAACTTGAAAATTAGGGCTAATCCTGCATTTTTTTATTTAACTTGAAAATTAGGGCTAATCTGCATATGTTGAACTTGAAAATTAGGGCTAATCCTGCATATGTTTAACTTGAAAATTAGGGCTAATCCTGCATATTTTTGTTTAACTTGAAAATTAGGGCTAATCCTGCATATGTTGAAATTATGCTACTGAAATTTTTGTTCAAATTTTTGTATGTTGAAATTTTTGTATGTTCATATTTTGTTAAATTATGCTACTGAAATTCATGATAATCCTGCATAATTTTTGTTAAAAAAATAGATTTGTTTAGATTTTGTTAAATTTATTTTTTGTATAAATCCATTTGCTATTAACCCTTTGTATGTATGGATTCAATAATGCTTTGGGGTATTTTAGTTTTGGGGTGTTTTAGTTTTCTCTGATTTCATCACCCCTTAGTTTGATTTCTGCAAGTTCTGATGCCGTTCAGCTGTTTTGCTCCCTTGAAAGAAAGTCAGAACAGCCTGATTTTTATGTTTTTTGTTTTGTTTTTCTATGTTTTGATGATTGGTAGTGCAATTAGAGGAATGGATATTGTTTTGATGATGTGAATTGTACATTGTTGTTATCTTTCAAGAATGACTACATAATTTGGGCTTCTTTTTCCTAGCATTTTAAGTTGTTTTGTTTTTAAGCAAATGTTGTGTCAATGATTTGATTTAATTAATTTCTCTCTTAAGGATAATGAATTCGTACTAAGGTTTGTTGGATTTATAGTTCAATCAATGAATCAATAGAAACTGTGATTCACTGTGCAAAATATAACATGTCAGAGTTGCTACTGTTTTGCTATTTGCTACTGTTTTGATATTTTTTCCTCAGTGAATCAATAGAAACTGTGATTCACTTGTGAGAAATCAAAAAAATTACATGCTATACTAGTTGATGGTGTTTACTATTAATTAATTTCCTCAGTGAATCAACTCAAAACTGATGATGGTGATGAGGGTGGACGGTCCCCACCCCGCCACATCACGTCCCTCGCCCGTTTCCTCAACATTTAGAATTCCTGATATTGATAATATAAAGCCAGGTTCTCTGATGTCTTTCTCCACCTCAAGAGAGGTTGAAACTCCAAGGTGTTAAAAAAAATTTCCATCTGACTTTAGTCTCTAGTCTCCACTGCTTTTTTTTTTTCTCCTTGAATAATTCGTGAAGGCTGCCTGAATATGTGCTTAGAGATCATTAAATTCTCCAATTTCAGTAGACTTTCAATTCAGTGCACAACCAATATGTTTGAACCACACCCTTCCAAAAACTATGATTTCATCCCAAAAAGAAGGTTTCCTCTTCTTTTCTTTCTGCAGAGTTATGTATGATGTTCATGTCAGATTTTTTTTTTTTTTTGGCAATGCAAGGTTACAGGATTAGAAGAAAAGGAAGAGGAAGAGTCCTGCTAGACATCAAGAAAGATCAAGAGCATCTCTTGTTTGGCCACACTAATAAGTGAAATTGATTTCCAAGCAGTACTGGACTGTTTTAGTCAATCTGTAATAGGCTTTTGGTTCTTTTGTTGCTTCTTATGACCTCCTCAGTCACTTCCTGTTTGTACTCCTTGTAATTATGATATAATATGAATTTTGGTACAACAATTAATATGATTTATTGATCAAATTTCCAATGATTGAAATGTATTTGAAGCGATGTGAATAAGATTTTTCACTTGTTTGATTTTCTTGAAGAGTTCTGAATGAACAAGAGATCTGAGGAGGGGCTAATTTTATTTAGAGTTCTTGATTTTCTGCAGAGTTCTGAGGAGGGGCTAATTTTATTTAGAAGACTTTTAGCCTCTCACAAGAGATCATGACAACAAACTCTGGTGGTTTGATGTTGTATGAGATGACACTAGGCAAAAAAGAGAACAAGCAACATTCAAATGTGTTTGCAATAATTGTAACAACAATGATGTTGCATATCCAGTATCTTCATGTTCTATGCCATGACATGTCATTGTCGCTAAATGAGGGTCAGTTTATGACAATTGAACATTTTCAATACATAGATATCATATGGCACAAATGAGGGGTTACAAAGTCTTTCTTTCAAAGTGAGTTCAAAGCACTCTTGCAACTTTTTACAGACATCAAAACACTCAAATTTATCTTCTCTAACAATATAGGGAGGAAAATGAATATTATTTTACATGAATTTCTCCACTTGCATGGAGTTCCTTAACCCTTTTATCGTAATCATCTTCTTCCTCGGTTCCTTCCTCTTCTTCTTCTACTTCATCTTCTCCCCATCCAAAGCCTTCAACAGGTGTAGAGGAAGGTGGGAGGTTTCTTGCCTCCCCTACAATCTTCATTATGTAATCCACACTCTGTACAGAGAAACTTGGGTTGTCTCTCTGATAGTAGATTGCTTGGCCTGCTTCTGTTAGCTCCCTTGGCAAGTTCTTCAAGAACCATGGGTGAGTTTTTATGTCTTTAATTGTAATTCTCTGCAAGTACAGATCAAATAACTGAATGAAGATAATTAATAGTAAACCATAGGAAATTCACATGGCAGTACATAATAATTAGTATAGCATGTAAATTTTTTGATTTCCAACAGTTCAAATCATAGTTTATGTATCACCACACTAAAAGAAATTAATTAATAGTAAACACCATCAACTAGTATAGCATGTAATTTTTTTGATTTCTCACAAGTGAATCACAGTTTCTATTGATTCACTGAGGAAAAAATATCAAAACAGTAGCAAATAGCAAAACAGTAGCAACTCTGACATGTTATATTTTGCACAGTGAATCACAGTTTCTATTGATTCATTGATTGAACTATAAATCCAACAAACCTTAGTACGAATTCATTATCCTTAAGAGAGAAATTAATTAAATCAAATCATTGACACAACATTTGCTTAAAAACAAAACAACTTAAAATGCTAGGAAAAAGAAGGCCAAATTATGTAGTCATTCTTGAAAGATAACAACAATGTACAATTCACATCTTCAAAACAATATCCATTCCTCTAATTGCACTACCAATCATCAAAACATAGAAAAACAAAACAAAAAACATAAAAATCAGGCTGTTCTGACTTTCTTTCAAGGGAGCAAAACAGCTGAACGACATCAGAACTTGCAGAAATCAAACTAAGGGGTGATGAAATCAGAGAAAACTAAAACACCCCAAAACTAAAATACCCCAAAGCATTATTGAATCCATACATACAAAGGGTTAATAGCAAATGGATTTATACAAAAAATAAATTTAACAAAATCTAAACAAATCTATTTTTTTAACAAAAATTATGCAGGATTATCATGAATTTCAGTAGCATAATTTAACAAAATATGAACATACAAAAATTTCAACATACAAAAATTTGAACAAAAATTTCAGTAGCATAATTTCAACATACAGAAATTTCAACATATGCAGGATTAGCCATAATTTTCAAGTTAAACAAAAATATGCAGGATTAGCCCTAATTTTCAAGTTAAACATATGCAGGATTAGCCCTAATTTTCAAGTTCAACATATGCAGATTAGCCCTAATTTTCAAGTTAAATAAAAAAATGCAGGATTAGCCCTAATTTTCAAGTTAAACAAAAATATGATGTGAAATTACATACCAGAAGAAGGAGGAGGAGGAGCAGTGCGAGGAGGAGGAGCCGCGAGGAGGAGGAGCAGTCGAGGAGGAGGAGCAGTGCGAGGAGGAGGAGCCGCGAGGAGGAGGAGCAGTGGAGGAGTCGATGAGGAGTCAGTGAGGAGGCGAGAAGTTGGCGAGGAGGAGTGGAGGAGACGATGAGGAGTGTCGATGAGCAGTGAGGAGGCGAGAAGTTGGCGAGGAGGAGTGGAGGAGTCGATGAGGAGTCAGTGAGGAGGCGAGAAGTTGGCGAGGAGGAGCAGTGAGGAGGCGAGAAGTTGGCGAGGAGGAGTCGATGAAGAAGCGAAAATCCTTTCTCTTGCTCTGTGAAGAAGCTGAAGTGAAGAACAAAAAATCCCAAATTTTTTGGCAAGCAAACCCTTCTCCTCCTCCACGTGCGAGACGCCCTCCCAAAGACACGTGCCTGGGAGGGTCCGTCCCATGGGACGGGCCATGACCACGGGCCATGTAGAATCACTCATAAAAAAGGGTGATATCAAGAGAACAGTGTTACCCTTGATATCATCCACAGTGACAAATGAAGGATGGCACATGACTGCAGCTTTTATGTCACCGGACTTTGCATGTTGCACAATTATCTTGGCTGAGAAGCATCAAAACTATAGTTAGGTCTAAATTAAAGCTACAAGCATCTCAAGAGGCTCTGCATAAATTCAATATTTCTCGTTTAGGATCCTAAACCATTGATATTAGCAAACCTCTAACACCTCTCCAGAAAATCATAAGGAATAAGAAATCTCACCACCCCAGCAAAAGCCTGCAGCCCCAATTTCAGATATGCCCTTACTCTTTAAAGCAGCAAGCAGTGTTTTGGCATCGTCAATGACCTCATCCTAAAAGAACAAGAGTATGGAGTCGGATGCAATTATTTAGTGCAGTTGGACTAGACCGCGCCATATAACGTTCGATACAGTAATACTCATTTAGGTTCAGGAATTGACCGGTTGATGAGCTTGTAACCAGGCTGATAAAGGCTTCTCAGGATTGTCTGGTACATGTGGATCACCATATATGAAGTCTGGAACCACCACATAAAACCCACTAGCTGCAATTTTGTCTGCCAACTTCCTTTATGATAAATATACAACTTAGCTTAGTTTCCATCTAAAAATTGTATGCTTAGAGAGCAATTCAAGAGAAAAGGAGCAACAGAAACAACATAATCACAGCCATTAGGAAATCTCTAAAGGGTAAGTGCTCTTCTTCTATGCGATGATTGTCATAGTGAAATGCTAAGCATGCTTCCATGTTGGAGAATAGCCTTTATTGAATTGGAAAGAGATGGAAAGACAAGACAAACAATATACTTAAAGGTCAACATATCAAACACATTCGTAGTATTTTTTGTTTCTGCTAATCCAAATAAATCTCTGACAACAAGAATTGAAGGTATCCAAAACGAATATCAAATTTTTTATTGTACCTTTCTAAATCACCAAAGAACAAAAGGGCCCAACAATGAAATAGCCCATGAGCTGAACCACCCAAGTAAACTTGCATGTTCTTGTATTAGGTAATGTTCTACAGTGAGATATGTGAGTGATTCAGAACAAGCAACAAAAAATAATCCAACAAAAATATCCATAAATTTTCTGCCTTGACGATCCTATCTAAGAGAAGATTTCCGAGATTTGACATACCTCAACTTTGGAGCTTCATATCCTGGAAAAGACAATTGCTGCATGTAAGATACAGAATAAAAAAAATTATAATCATAATTAAGCAAGACTCTTGTTGCATAGCAAACAACTATATACACATATACCAAAACTCATCAATTTTATTACCTCATCAAATTCTAGTTCCATTTGATTTTTATTGTTATTTTTATTATCTAAAATGAAAGTTGACATATTAAGAATGGAGAACCAAAAGCGCAAAAATGATAAAAACACTGCAACAGCACATGACTTTTAAGTCATGTACAATCACAAGCATGATACATGAGAACCATGTAAAGCTTAAAGACTATGAGTCTACGATAATGACTTAATGGAACAGATTTCTGCATACCAAAAACGTAATTAGTGACTAGTGAGGGATATGAAAGCGAATTTGTGTTACAAACAATATCATTCTAGGACTATGAGTGCAATGTCCAACTTTCATCCGTAGAACCTTCTTCCAATTGGTTAAACAACTAATACCAATCTTAAATCAAGGATCTGTAACACTTCCCACTAAACCTGAACTTATCAAGTGGGGCAACAAACCAGTGAAAAATAAAAATAAAAGTCAACAAGCATAACCCAAAGAACCTAAAACTTCACCGGAGATTGAATATTACAAATTACTCAAGATCAAAATTGTCACACGAAAGGAAAAAAAAAATGAAGTTTTAGGACTTATTTGTCAGACCATGTCACATGATATGCTTGAAATTAATTATGTGAGATAACAAACACCTCGAGTCCAGACTGATGTTTCAAACAAATATGAAAAACAAATGGTAAGGAGTTATCGGTTGTTTGTGTTGGCTAGTGAAGTGGCTATAAGGGTGCTCAAATTAAATAATTAAGTACCTGCAACTTAAGTTATCATGTGACCCAAACGATAATGAACCTCCAGGAATATGGAATGTCAAGTTTAAATGTTGTGACATGCTGTAAGTCCAGATTTTTGACTTCCTTCTATCACCCAACTGCATTTGTGTCACAACATTATAAGCCCAGGATCCTAAATTTCCACCATGCTTGCATAAAAAAATGACCTTTTTGTATTAAGTTCACCTTCTCGTGAACCTTTCTACTAAAGTAATAAGGCTTATAATTCTACATAGACAACTGACCTATGATTCATCAAACACATGATCAGCGTACATAGGCAAAAAAGGGCTCATCTGGCAGCCCACAACAGAGCATCCAAAAACAAATGATTCTTCAAAAAGTTTAAAATTTTAACCGAAAACACCCATTGCAAGCAATAATAACAATTGAAGAAAACACATCAAGAAGAAGATATTTTTAATACACAAAGCAAACAGTTCAAGAAGAAAATCGAAATAGGAAATCACCATAAACATCAGAGACGAGAAGCACTGCTCGTTTGGAATCAATGGAACCAGAAACGTAGGACTTAAGGCCTCCAATTTCTTCGACAGAACCAACTACAGAGCTTGTATTGAGTGTTGGTGGGTTGTCGCAGCATTGGGGGCCTGACATGATCGTCTCTACTGATCGATTCACCAGTCGAACTCTTGTAGTCTGAGACTAGGAAGATACTAACAGATAGATAAAGAAACAGAGAGGATATTCTAGAAGCTTAGGAAATCAAATGTTTTTCTTGAGCTGAATGCCTCCACGTTGTATTTGCTTTGTTGTTGCTTTTAAACATCAAAACAAATTATTTTTTCCATTTTTTAATTTATTTTATATGTGTTTAATTTATTTATTTATTAATTATTTTTTAATAATATTTTTATTTATTTATTTAAAACAAATACTGAAAACAAACTCTCACAAGAGAGAGGATTCACCAATACAAGCCTAGATTATAAACAATCTCAGCCTTTGTACTTTTTGTTTGCTTTCTTAGTTATATTGGATTTTAGGGGACAAAGGCTAAAATCTTTGGTGTGGGTGTTGTCTTTGCAGCCGATTTTGTAATCGCATCATCATCACTAGAGAGGCCTGGCTCATGCTCTTCTTCAGGAACCTGAAAATTTTCCTGTCTCAATCTATTGCATGTGCGGTTCTTATCCTCTTCCCATGCATCTTTTAACCAAATGTGGACTGCCTTCATTTCTTCTTTGTCACGTCCTTCAAAAGCTTCTTGCACTGTAGAAGGAACTTTGTTTCCCTTTTCGTATTCATTTATCATCCTTAACAAATATTCAATCTTAGGAAGAGTAAGGATACATTTTGCTTCGATGGGTTGTTTCACACTGCGGTCCTCGAATTTCTCACCATCATTTACATCCTGGGAGCTGTTGTCTTCCTTCGCACCTGAAATATTGGCTGTCGGCATGTTGTAGATTTCTCCTACTTTATCATCCTCGATTGAGTTTGGCACAATTTTATTTGGGTGTTTACTTCCATGTTCTTCCCCCAATTCGTTGTTGTTCTTTTCTATTGCCTGGTCTTCTACAACTGCTGCCTGATTTTGTTTTGTCACTGCAACATTGATGTCATTCACATTATGAGCAAAGCTGTTGAGCATAACTTTGTCTGCATCTGTCAAATGTGTTAGTTCTTCAGGAGTATATCCACAATTTGAGTTCATCTTCTTGGCTGAGATCAACTTTTCTGAACTAATGTCAACTTCTACTTTGTTCTTTGCCTCATTAGTACCAACTCCATCATTGTGTTCAGTAGCCGAGTCCGGAATGACTAGAAGATTTGTAGTTTTTTGTTGATAGTATTGTTTCTTGTGCTTCTTGTTGTCTGCTCTTTTGAATCCTTCCTGACCTCTCCTTGCTTTTTTCATTATTCGATAGTTGTTGGGTTGGTACCGACTTCTTCAACTCAAGGTGTTTAATTTATTATTATTATCTGGACCATATTATGCCCCTTCCTCAAATAGATAGTAAAACGTACGTCTTCAACTCTAAATTTTCTTTTTCGTTTTGCAATTTTGTTTATATAATTAATAGACCAATGAACAGTGCCAGTGTATTTGTGTTTTTTTTTACTGAAATTACTATTATACATTTGTCTTCAACTTAATTTTCAGGTTCCGACAATACCCACCCAACTTTACCATATTTACAAAAAAAAAAAAATATAAGGGGGGTGTATTGTATATGGATTCTTATGGAATTGATAAATAATTTGAAAAGTCCACGGACTCTTTAAATTGTCCACAGACTCTTTAAATTGTCCACGGACTTCTGCTGATTTATTAAATCCATAGACTTTTGCTACAGACTTTCTAGAGATTTATGAAAATCCACGAACTTTGTATGAACGACTTTTACAGATTTCTAATTATTTGCAAGATACAAAAGAAGTTGGAAAATAATTTGGGGGTTGCTACTGAATAAATCAGCCCAGATGTTATGACCGAAGATAAGCGATAGCACAACTGTTAGAGCAAGAATGACTGAAAGCTTTAGCGTTACTGCCACGGCATTCTTAGCTTTATCAGCATTCCCAGCTCCTAACTCATTTGATACTCTTGTACTGTCAAAGTAAATGTACAATATAACATAAGTATATTGTTGAAACTGAAAACATTCTCTCAAATGAAAAGACGAATTTCACATGTATAGTGCATACAACTTAATGCACCTTACTGCAGCACTGAAACCATATGCGATCATAAACGTAACAGCTTCCGTGTTAACACTGCACATCATTGTTACTCATAAAATAAGTTCAAGATTAACAAGTTCAACCATGGTTCAAAAGTTAATGGGAGTGGAAAAATCTTTACCACATAGCAATTAAGGAAGTACTTGTTTCCGAATCTGGCATCAACCTAGCCAATAACACCAAAAGTTCGAATGCCCAGTATTCCAAACTGTGATAACATGGAAACAGAGGAAATAAATTTTAGTATATAAGATAGAATACCTGATAATAGAAAATTAACAATAACATTCAAAGTTTCTTTTATGCAAATATAGAAAAAGAATAGAGAAAACAAGAGGATGGGAACCAACCTCTTCGCGGCTGACACAAGGAAGAACTTTGGGAGACTTTTTTTCACGTTGAAATCTTTGATATGGAGGCTGGCAAACTATTGAACTTTGTTATTTATACCTAACACTACAAAGTCCATGAGAATCCATGATTTTCCAAATCCATAAATATGAATGATATTTTGAATACCCTAAAACTTTTGTGGACTTTCTGAAATCCACATTGAATACCCCTAGACTTTGTGGATTTCAGAAAGACTTTTTAAAATCCTGATTGAATACCCCTAGACTTTTGTGGACTTTTTAAAATCCAAATTGAATACACTCGGATTTTCAGAATCCATGGAATTTATTAAATTGCCCACAAAATCCAGATACAATACACCCCCCTTAAAAAGGTTGTAAAGTGAGAAAGGGTGTTTGTGTCTTTAAATAAAAATACTATTACATTTTTTTTACACTTATGCCCTTGCAATTCAGATTATTTATACTCAAACCCAACCCTTCTCAATATTCATCAATTATACCTAATTCCCTAATATAATTTATTTGAAGCCCTCTAATTATCTATAAATTATAGATAGACCATTACATCTAACATTTTGATTTTACCATTTTACCTTATACATTTTATAATCTTTCAATCCAAACCAACCATTCTTAAACATTGATAAATTATATCTAAGCCCCTAATATAATTTTTTCAAGCCCTCTAATTATCTATAAATTATAAAAAGAAATGCCCTTAAACTAACTTTTTATTTTCTATTTTGTCATTCACATTTCATATTTTTACAATCAAAATCAGTGCATCTGAAATATTGATTAATTATAAATAAGTCCTAATATAATAATTTATTTGAAATCATCTAATTATTCATAAACTATAAATATGCCCTACAAAAATATTGAATATTTGCGCACGTAGAGCGCATCCACCACTAGTTGTTTTTAATTTCGAGTTGTTATTAGTGATTAGTAATAGCATTTTGCTCCTCTTTGGAGAACAACGGGCGTTTGTTTATATCCTCTTATAAGCGGTTGAGATTCATAAGTAGCTATAAGCATTAGATCAACTAGTTTTTGCATGTGTTGGCCTTCGATTGGTTATCTGCGTTTGGGTTTACATAACTTGGCGAAAATATTCGTCTTGTGTAAGTGAAGAGTTGTTATATATAGCATGTCACGACTGACTACAACGTCGTGGATTATTCACCAAAATAATCTCCGCTCTTCTTATTATTGTCATTAGTATGTCGATGCGCTCTACGTGTGTGTATATTTAAAACTTTTGTTTTTTAGAATTCAATGAGTCAATAAGTGCAAATTCAAATAGAGAATTTGGAAGTGAGTTTTACTAAAATAAAAAAAAATGAATTATAAAAAAATCGATAAGTCGATCCGCAATGCAGTTTGCAAATTTGAAAAAATAAAAATATATAAAACAAACATTTTAAAAAATGATATATGATGGTGTCAATCCTATTCTCCTTTACCTTGACCTCCACAAGGAACACATGTGAGCCAAAGACCACTGTTGTAGCAGCCGATGACACTCCGATGCTTAAGTCAAACAAGACTTAAGAAATGTGTAATGTTGTAAATTAGGTTTTGTAGCGTACCTTTATTACTCAACCCTGTGCACTATTTATCATGCGAGAGTCATTGTTCGGTTATGCCTTTGGTGGCGCAATTTAGGAAAAGAGATATGCTGAGAGATCATTTCCTGATTGGGAGTTGTCCATGTAGAAAAGTTTTCATACACGATTTATACTCCGCTGTTTGTTGGGGATTCTCCCCTTGTGAAGTGTTGTCCATGCAGGAGAGTTTCCGTACATGACTTATACTCTGGTACTTGTTTTCTGATAGGAGCCAATGTATTGTTAGTCTGCCTGTTTTAGATCAAACTCCTAGATACTTGCCCTATTAGGTCTTCTTACAAGTATTAGGCTTGACCGTATGACGTATGGGCTTAACAGGGCACCGCAGATTAGGTCCAACCTCCTGGTCCCTGCCTTAGTGGGCTTCGTATTGTCTAGGCTTTGCCAAATTGGGTGCGCAATTAGACCCACTTTGCTCCGTTGACGAGATCATCATGACACGTGTACGATGCAGATTATTGAACGGTTTGGTGTATCACCAATATATATAAAAGATCTTTTTTTCTTTTTTGCTTTAGTGGTTTGCTAAATATTAAAGCCTAGGCCCACTATTAAATCCGGGCCCAATAGTTCTCTTTAGGGGCACATTTGGGCTTTATCTAATTTGAGGGCAGATTTGTAATATTTGTAATATCGGATTAAGGGTCAATTTTAAATTTATTAAAGCTTTCAAGGGACATAAGTAATTGGTTGAATTAAAATTTAGGACTAAATCTGAAATAGACAAAAATTATACAATAGATTTTGTCTTTTTCTACGTATGATTGTAAAATGTAGAATTTGGTAGGGGCATAATTGTGGGTTATAAATACGATAGAAATGGGTTAAATAATGAGTTTGAATAAGAGTTAAGCAATTTTATGATACATATTCCGGTGGCGGGGCGGTGATGGGTTACGAATCAGAGAGGATGAGAGATTAGAAAAGGGGTGAGAAGACGGGGATATGAAAGGGATTGTTTAACTTGGGCGAGGGCAAAATGAAAAAAGAATGTTAGAGTCGAAGACATACTTTCTACTTAATTTTCAAGAAAAAAAAAGACATACTTTCTACTGTTCATTTGAGAAGATTTTTTTTTTTTTTTTGTTAAAAGCATATAGCATAAGTATTAAAGATTATGGTTACAATAAAGTTGTCCAGTAGTGGTAGCCAAATTGTGAGCCTCGAAATTTAGGTTTCAAGTAATAAAATTACAAAACCATGACACTATTAGGGGTGTGCATTTAGGACCGAAAGCCCGGACCGAACCGACAATCGGACCGATCGGGTCGGTTCGGATCGGTTTTAATTAATTAAAAAAAATTCGGTTGTAAAAGCCTGGCCCGGTCCGAAGTTTCTGGTCCGGGCCTCGGTTTCCATTTTTGAAGCCCGCCAGGTAACCGGCCCGGCCCGGCCCGACTCCAGATAGAGAAATAAATGAGGAGCCACCACCATTTCAGACTCAGAGCATTGTTTCCAATTTCCATTTCTTTTCCTTTTTCTTCCTTTCTCCCTCATTTCTTCTCTTCTTCTTCAGTGAGAGAGCCACCTCCAACCCTGTCTCCTCCACCCCCGTCTTCCTCTCTCCCTCATTTCTTCACCCCGCCACTTCAGTGAGAAAGCCAGTGCCACCCCTGTCTCCTCCACCCCCGCCACTTCAGTTAGAAAGTAACCACCATCTCGTCTCCTCCACCGCCACCCCCGCCAACCCCGTCTTCTTCTTCAATGAGAAAGCCCCCATTTTCAGTGAGAAAGCCATGGCTATGAGATCTGAAGTTAGGGTCTTTGAGGCCTCTTCAATGAATACGCATCTGGTGATGATGAAGATGATGGCAATAGGTTTCACTGATCTTGATCTCAGATGATGAAGATGATGGCAATAGGTTTCATTGAAGACATTCGGGCCCGTTTCAGTTCTCTTCTGCGACCAGATCTTGATCAGATCTTGATCAGATCAGATATGATCTTGATCAGATCAGATATGATCTCAGATCTTGATCAGATATTCTTCAGAGATATTTTTTTTATCAGATCTTTTTTTTTATCAGATATTTTTTTTTTTTTTTTTTTTTTTATCAGATTTTTTTTTTGATTTTTTTTGAGTTTTTACTAAACAATTTGTAATCTGTAATGTGTGTAACACAATCTGTATTATGTAATGTGTGTAACACAATTTGTAGTGTGTAATGCTCATTTTGAGTTTGTTTGAATTGATGGACTTTCAGGGGCAAAATGTGGTCCAATTAGACTTGTGCCCTTAGTTTGTAGTGTAATGCTCATGTTGCTCTTAGGACCGAGACCGGCCCGTAATTCGGTTAATTGGGACCTCGGTTAACCGGTCAACTCGGTCCGGTTTCGGGTCTCATAAACACGGGCCCGAATTTTTCGGGCCGGTTTTCGATTTTTACATTTTGGGCCGGTTACCCGTATTTGCCCAGCCCTAGACACTATGATAAGAAATAAGGTGCTTAATACTGCAAATTAGATGACACCACATCCAACACATGTATGTTTTCGGCTCTAGTTGTTTCTCTTGCAAAATAGTCTACAGCGTTCCAGAGTCTCCCAAAAGAAGTCTCATCTTCTACTGTCGAGCTTGGATAAACAAAAGCGTTGCCTCAGCAGCATATCACTCTGCCATAGTGCTGTCAAAAACATTTCCCGAGATGGGACAAGCTACCCGAGCAAGTACCCTTCCAATAGCATTTATCGCCAAAATACCAATAGCTCCCTATTTAGAAAAAGCAAAGAAACTAGCATCATAAGTGACTATAATCATGTCAGATTCCAAAATATGGGGAATGGGTCGGTGTTTTATAGAACGCGAGTTGAGCCTGAGGTGTCTAACTGACAGGATTTGTGTCTGGATCAATTCCATTCTGGTAGTTTCCTTCTTAGAGAAGGGTCCTAAAGAGGCATTGGGATCAACCTAGTCATTTGCAAGACTTGACGGGTTATCGGTTAAGGTAGTTTCAAGGATGTGATGGATGGAAAAAAGTTTTTTTGTATCCATAGTGGTATGGGCTACAACTTGATTTTCAAAGGTCTGGTTATTGGTGAACCATTGGTTATGCCAGGATGACCAAGTATGTGTAAAGGAGGAGAAAAACATTTGCACGTTGAACTTGCTTTTGTTGAAAATGATTTTGTTACCCATTTGCTAGATGGTTTGGATAATAGCTGTAAATTGTGACATCATTTCATCTTTGGCCTGAGGATGGGCTTTGGTTGTGTCCCACGTGAAGTTAAAAACCTCGCAATAGTGGGAGATTTGAAGTTGGCATTGAGCCAATTGAGTACCAAGTAACAAAAATCAGCAGTCCAGGAACGTACTGGCTGGATAACAACAAGAAAAAATATTATCAATGAAATGTTACCTCATCCATGGAATGTAGAACACTTGAAAATATATTATCAATGAAATCTTTCGCTCCCAAATTTGAAACAACAAGAATTCAATCAGGACAAGGAAGTCGGATTAGAAATCTTACTCGTGAAAATACTCGGCACGACTAGAGTATCAAGTAAGAACAAATACATGTACTGGACGAACGAGTCAGACATAAAAACAAAAACTTCTGGCCTGATCAACCATGAAATTAGAAAGTACCAAGACATAAGAGTTGGACTTTTTCTCGTCGACTATATCACACGACATCGTAATCCGAATGTAGAACTGGATTCCATAAATCAGAGCTTTTACACGACTAAAACGTCGAACATCGAAGCCATTCATAAAAATCTGGACGAACGAGTCAAAAATCTCTCAAGAATGTCGTAAATAAAAGCTGACAAGCTAGACATAGTGGACACAACAAATGCGAAATAAAAATTTTCCATTGATCTTCTAAAAAAGGAAATTACAAAAAATAACAATTAAGAAAGAAAATCAACATCATGGGCATTATCTCTAGGCAGCATGGGCTCAAAAGGTTCTCCGACATCCGGAACAACTTCCTCGATATCATCAAATTCCTGCTTAGCAAAGCAATGGTATTTGGACATATCTAAACCTTGCGTCTCCAAGAAATCCAAGAAATCATGGCAACCATCGACCACTTTCTTCTAATCCGCGAACTCCACTGCTTTCAGATTTTTAGTAACGGATGACAGCTCAGCTTGGGTTGACACTAATTCCTTGTCAACATCCACAAGTTTAGTAGAGAATTCAGACTTGATCTTGACAAACTCGGAATTTAGCTAAGCGATTCGAATAGCAGAAGCCTTGAGCTTGGCAGAACGAGTACCTTCATCACGTTCCTCCTTTCGGTTGAACAACTCTTTCTTAGCAACGTTAAGACGGGACCACAACTTGCCCAATTCTACTTCAGACGTCTCGAGGTCAAAAGAAAACGTATCACGAATAGCCTCAAGTTCCCTCCACGACGTCTGCGCAGAATCTGCAACCCTTTCATGCTCTATGCATTGCGCCTTAATCAAATCCAATAGACGGAGAACATGAGAAATGACCAGGGTGTGTCTTGCAAGTTTTCGTTTGATATGCACCACCTAGTCACGAGCAACCTTACAATCCGACCCCATCACGGTCGTCTAAGTAAGGTGCGTCATCCCCTCCATAAGGTACTAGAAACCCTTGTCAATATGGCGATGTGGGTGGCATACGGACATAAAATCCCTATTAGCCAACCGCCAATGAGGTTGCGATCGTTGTCTTGCACATCAGCCTCGGAAGGCCAAAAGATCTCCTCGGGCATAATAGAAGCAGGATGAGACGTGGAAGGAGTAGCAGGTGATTTTGAGTTCCTAGCCATGACAAAAGAAGCAGCGAGCTTGAAATTTCGAGCTCGGGCATCAACTGGATCCTCCATTGACAGATTATACTCGAAGTCATCCAAGGTCTTGGTACCCTCCGGATTCTTCGAGTGCCAAAGACCAAGCTGAACCATTTTATTCTCAATAATGCGCGAGTCATCAATAAACAGGCCGGTAGAGGCGGGCAAATCATAAGAGGGAACAAGATTTTTCTCGTGGTCGTCTAAAGGACGGGAAACTTCCTTCTTACTCCTTTCGAGAACTCAGTTTACCACTTCGTCCTCCCGAGCAGAAGAATCATCCTTTGAACAATGACCTCCGTTCCGGCGAGAGGGAGCCCTAGCAGCGTCAAGAACTGAGGACGCAAGCTTCTTCGTCTTCGGCACATGGCCAAAACTGACAGCCAACATCTTGGAAGGACCGGGAGGCCTAGGAACTTTTCGTTTCCTTACAATCGAGCTGGTACTCTTTGAATCTCGAACATCGACTGAATTAACTCGTCCTATGCGCTCGTCAACAGAACCTTCTTGGTGGCCGACGTCTACATCACCAACGCGCGCAACAATCACTTCTGAAGCACGACTTGCCTCACTTGATGAATATAAGCCACTACGGATAATGGCATCCGCAGTGAGAAAATCTTCCATTGAGACTTGAGGAAGATCGCAAAATCGACTGCAGAACTCCTGCTCTTCCAAAGACAACGACAAATCTACTATCTCAGGCTCCCAGAATGACCGCAAAATTTGATTTTCGTGAAGCCTAAAATGATTAGAAGAAAGGGATGTGTAGAACCAAGACCTCGACCAACTCCCATACTCTTCTCGCATGTCTTTGAAACAAGAAGGAGAATGCAGACAACAGGTGCGATTGGGGTTTACGCTAAACCCCACCAAATAATGAAGAACCCTAGCATTCAGATACAAGCTGACAACCCTTGCTAAGGTCGAAATCATTACTTTCCAACCATTAGGGACCAGTTGGGCCGGAGCAATACCAACCAAATCCAAGTACTCCCAGATGATCATAGGAGCCGGTAGCCTGAAACCAAAGTGGAACATACCAGGATACAAAACAATGTACCCATATTTTGGACGATAAGAACTATCGCCCTCTTCGAGGAGAAAGATATCCAGATCAGTCAGCAACGAGTAATCGTGAGGAATGTTGTCTTCGTGCGTTGCCTGCTTAGGCAAAAATAAAGCTTCGCGGGCATCAAAAACATTGCCGCTCAAATCCTGAAGTTAGACATGACTCCAGAACGAACGCAAGAAATCAAAGAATTAACAACTAGAAAATGAGGAGGTGTAAAAAGAAGTAAAACACACTCAAACTTCTCCTTTTATAAGAACAAATAGCAAAAGGTTCGCTCTTGGGAGAACGAGCGAACGTGCAAGATATGACAGTCGCACGAAATCCCAGAAATCGCGCCAAAACGAACAGGCGGATGGAACAACGGAGAGACAATAACAGCAACAGATAGCAAGAACACTAAATGTGCCATAATGTTGAAATCTAAAACAAAACCGCCACATAGTTAGTGGATACATGAACATACCGACTAACTAAGGGGGGAATAACTAATGATACATCAAAATAAACCGATCATCACGACCGTACACGTGGCAGAGAATATCCATCACGGGGATATAGTGTCCAATTTATTGGGCCAACTCATAAAGCCCAAGAAGAATAAAACTAATTACAGAGGGCCAAATAAGGCCCGCCAACGACAAGACATAAATAGAGCCCGAATCTAGGCCCGTCATGAGTTCTCTCATAAAGAAGATGAATGTTGCACAAAAAAAAAAATCGTGGAGGAAGTTACGCTTCCACAGACGTATCTCCATTAAGGAAAAGACTGTTACAAGAAACATTTTCTTCTGTTGCGTCGCACATGCTTAAGTCAAACAGAGAATTAACCGCGACCATTATCAAAAGGTAAAGGGAACGTTCGACACATGTATGCAACTTTAACTGAGTTTTATCGAGATTTACTTCATTCTTCAAACAGAGTTGCTGACTTAAGCATGGGAGTGCCTTCGGCCACCAAAAAGGTGGTTCTTGGCAGTCTAACATTTGTTTTGCAGGTCAAACTCACAGGAGGACGATTTTTGAACGCATCAGATTTCACCGCCTGTATAATGCCACTTCTATTCTTCTAGTGCATTAAAATGAGTTCAAAAGAACTTGAAATACTTACCGGTGCTTTGATGCTCTTTCCACACCTCGTTAATTGCAGCACATTAGCATGCCATTACCATACTTATTTCAGCAACTGAAAAATCCCTAATTTCATGCATTTTGAATGATAAGCTAATGTTCTTACCAAAAAAAAAAAAAAAAAGAATGAAAAGCTAATGTTAATGCCCTCTCTAATTGCATTCAAAGGGATTCCAAATCCTGATCCGATAGAAATGAAAAGTTCGAACCCGACCCATTGACTCTTTTCAATCAAACCAAACCCCATCATTTCCAAAACCTAATACTCAGTAAAAGCTATCTGTCATATGAAATCATTTTAGTTAAAGTAGTTACACTCTTCCAGACCCTCCCTCCATGTTACTTTCCCTCCTTCGCAGCTCCACCAACCTCACTCAAATAAACCAAATTCATGCACAGATCATAGTAAATGGACTACCCCTTCAAAACAATTTCCTCTCAAAGCTTGTTAACCTCCATTATCTTGACTATGCCCGCTCAATCTTTGATCAAACGCCTTATCCAACTGATTACTCTTGGAATTCCATGATTAGAGCCTACACTAATTACTCTCCTCAAACCTCTATCTGTTTATACCTTAAAATTCTTCGAGACAATGTAAAACCGAGTAATTTCACATACCCATTTGTCATAAAGGCTTGCTCAGCTCTTTTAGCTGTTAAACTAGGAGAACAAATACATACCCATGTTGTGAAGTTTGGGTTTCAGTCAGATGTCTTTGTGAACAATTCTTTGATTGATATGTATTCTAAGTGTTTTTGTATTGGGGCGGCACATTTAGTGTTGAATGAAATGCCGGAGAGAGATGAGGTTTCTTGGAATTCTATCATTTCGGGGTGTGTTCATTGTGGAGAGATTGGGAAGGCTCGGAAGTTGTTTGACGAGATGCCAGTAAGAAGGAATGTGGTGTGTTGGACTGCTCTGATAAATGGTTATGGGAAGGGAGGAAATCTTGGAGAAATGTTGAATTTGTTCAAGCAAATGCTTGTCTCTGCAGATGATGTGGGACCTAATCCAATGACGATAGTTTGTGTTTTGTCAGCGTGTTCAACCTTTTCTGATCTAAGATTGGGGAGATGGGTTTCAGTTTTTATAGCTGTTAATGCAATCCCTTTGAATGAATACTTGAGGACGGCCCTTATAGATATTTATTTGAAATGGGGGGATGTGGAGAAAGCAATGCGACTTTTTGATGGGACTTCTACTACGGGTTTGGTTTCTTGGAATGCTATGATCACTGGGTGTGTTCATTGTGGATTGCTAGAGGAGGCAATCAAACTGTTTCGTCAAATGCAAGTGGAGTTGGTGAAGCCTAATGAAATTACGATGGTGAATGTGTTGTCGGCTTGTGCTGGCTTGGGGGCACTAGAACTCGGTAGAAAGGTTCATGTTTACTTGGGGAGGAATGGGTTGGATATTAATGTAATTCTAGCTACTGCTCTCGTTGACATGTACTCGAAATGTGGTAGTGTAAATGATGCTTGCTTGGTCTTTGTGAAGGCAATATACAAAGATGTGGCCTTGTGGAATGCCATGATCTTATGTCTTGCGTACCATGGCAATGGAAAGGATTCTTTAGCTGTCTTTGCACAATTGGAGAAGGATGGGCCTAAACCAAATAATGTGACATTTATCGGAGTTCTGTCAGCATGTAACCATTCAGGATTGGTTGAGGAGGGAAGGTTTCAGTTTTCAAACATGGTTGTGAATCATGGTTTGAGTCCTGAGATTGATCACTATGCTTGTATGGTGGATCTTCTTGGCCGTGCTGGGCACCTAGATGAGGCGGCTGAGATAGTCGAGAACATGTTGGTGTCACCTGATTCAATCATTTGGGGTGCATTGCTTAGCGCTTGCAAAATCCATGGGTATGTTGAGTTGGCTCATAAAATTGGTCAAGACATGTTGTCATCTCAGGATCCTAATTTGAGCTGCTGCATTTTGTTATCAAACATCTACGCTTCTGCTGGTAGGTGGAGGGATGTCGTGCGAGTAAGGAGAATAGTTAAGGAAAAAGGGATTAGAAAACCATCTGGTTGTAGTTGGATTGAAGTAGATGGCGTTGTTCATAGATTTGTTGTTGAAGATACATTTCACTTTGAATCTCAATTGATACATGACACGCATTACAGATTGGGGAATGAGTTGAAGCTTGAAGATTATGTACCCAACTTTGATTTTGATTTAAAGAAGATTGATGCAGTGTGAACATTCATTTATTAAATTATGTCTTAACATGCCTTTACTTTCAGATTATACACTATGATCCAAGAACACACATTTAAGAGTAATAAATAGGTAGTGCACATAGGCGCGATAAGAAATGCATATTTCACCCTGAAGCTACACTTGAGATAGATTTAAAAAATAAAAAAATAAAAATCACAAGAATTCTAATGCAACTTTCATACAATCGTGACTGGAACCTCATTCAACTTACAAAAGGGTGGGTTACATTATTTTATTTCACGCTGCACTGACTGTAGCTTCTGCAAGTACCTATTTGGTGTTCAAACTTTAACACAGTTATCTTGTACAGAGGAGGATAGACCTTACCCCATTCAACCAGAGTATTGCTTTGCTGTCTGTTGTCGTCCTGAAAGAATGCCCACCTCCTTGTTCTGCTTAACCTGTTCCATCATGCTAAACAGTCTGTAACCCTGTTCTCTCAAAATCAATGAGAAATTTACATTTACAACGTGAGAAGTTGATGGCATTTTCTTTTCATTGGCGAGAGAAATTTGAACTTGAGTTACATGGTTGCACTTGCAGTTGTAGATAGGAGCATAACAGCCCTTGTAGCATCTTCATATGCACGTCTAGGTTTGAGATCATATGCATATCTATAGTGGCATAAAGCATGAACTTAGCATTTGACCATCAATCGAGTAATGGAGAGTAAGATGTAAATTTTTACTAGGTACATGAATCAATTGTCATTTAATAAAACAAACCAATAACTAATAAATTCCAATAGGGCTAGTAAAATGTGTATGCAGATTGATCAAGTAAGAATCTTATTTAATTTGTTCATTGTGGTGTGGCTGCTGATGCTTCTTTACTCCTGGAATTTCATCCCTTTCTGTTTGAGCTTTCTTATTAGTCTCTATAAATACTTTGAGCTGTCAAATATTTCGGACTTTGCAAAGTCAGTCAATCTACATCTCAAGTTGTTTAATTTAGTATGTGGTATACTAACCAATCCATTTCAACAAAATTCTTCTTGCTCCATCTACAAACTACATGATTTTGATGGTGAATTATTTTGTCATTGAAAGCTTATAAATAGAGCTATGCAACTATATTGTTTATGTATGCATATGAATTGAGTGTGTATCTGTGTTAAGTTCGGAAGAATAGGTCCTGCATTGCAAAGAGCCTGGTATCCCGATGCCTACCGATATCCACCATAATTGTTGCTCTTGCTTCAATTACTTGGATTCTAATCTGAGTCTGCTAATGTTACCAGTATTTCAGAAGGCTATCTAACACGTGCAAAGCACGTGCTGTAAAACATTAACTCTTCCTCCTCCTCTTCTTCTTCTTCTCTCGTCCGCTAAAACCACCAAATCAACGTCTCTCTTTCTACAAGTTTCCACCTTTACATCACCAACTCTTGTAAACCCGCAATACCGAAAACCCCTTTGACGCCATCGTCTCAGAAGCTCTTCTTCTTACAGGTAACTCTTCTGCACTTCAAAACCTCTCAAACACCTCAGTAGAAGTTTTGTTATTGGTCAAATTAGATTGATTTGGCTTAGGGTTTCGTTTAATTTGGGGAAGAAATCATCTCCTTTACTTCTCTGCAGACATGCCCAGACGACCGACAGGAAACAACAAGGGCTCTTCCAGGCCCCCATTGTTACCTTTTTCTTCCTTTGGTCGATCTCTTGCTCGACTTGCTTCGGGTAGCTCTTCCAAGTTTGATATAGAAGTTCTCCCGAAATCATCTGAAGGTATTTTCGTTTATTTGCATAAAGTTTTTATTTTTATTGTGTGGGTTCTAGAGTTTCCATTGAAATGTGTTTACTTCCAGAAATTGGGTTTGAAGAACAAAGTGTGAAAGAGAAGGTTGGGTCTGCTAAGAAAAGATTGAAAGAGAAGGTTGAACAACAGTCTGAGTCTGAAGTTTCCAGTGATGAAGAAGTGGATGAAGTAAACACATTTTATTTGGCATGTTTGAAATTTGTTCACTCAGGGTCAAATTTTGATTTTTGAACTTTAATATTTCTTTGAGTAGGGGATGGTTCAAGCAGATTTCGCATTTTTCGATACTAAACCCGATGACTTCCATGGAGTGAAAATATTGCTGCAGACTTATCTTGATGATAAGGAGTGGGATTTGAGTGGTTTTGTTGACTTGATTTTGGCACAAACCACAGTCGGTACAGTGGTTAAAATAGAGGACACAGAAGATGATGTACCATTCTCTATTCTGACTGCCCTAAACTTGGGGCGATACAAGGTAAGCATTGTTTATTTCAAAACTTTGCCACACATTTTGTTGTTCTTTTTATGCATTTTAATTGGAGATTGTCATCTAGAAGTCATCTTTTCTTTTAAGACTTTATTTTGTTGCTTCTAATAGGATCATAACTGCATAAGGGAGATCAAAGAATACTTGCTTACAGTTTGTAAGGAGAACGATGTAAGAGGAAAACTTAAAATGATTTTGGATGACCAAGCGCATAATGTGGGGCTCTTGGTTTGTCAGCGTGTGGTGAATCTTCCTCCCCAGCTTTTACCTCCGCTCTATGATGCCCTCTTTGATGAGGTTTCATGGGCAACAGAAGATGAGGTTTGCTTTATTTTGTGATTAGTGGCAAAAATGTGGTGTAGACAAATGCTTTATTTTGGTATGATAATGAGGTTAATATCTATTGACAATTACTCTTTTTGTTTCAATTTTTATAGCCAACAGAAGAGCTTCAAAAGTCTTTTCGCTTCAAATACTATATAGTAGCTACTAAATTCTACAAGGTATTTCAGTATGTTCCAGATTTCTATTTTCATGCTATTTGCATGTATTTTTTAAACGGCTCATGGCTTTGAAGTCGTAACGTGTTTCGTGGTTGTTTGGGGTATAAACTATAGCATAAGGCCGCTAACCAACACAAGGGCACATTGAAGACGGGCAATGATGAGCCAATAATATATGTTAAGGCTGAAGATGAGATCTTCCATAAGGTACCCATTTGAATCTCCAGAAGTAGGATTTTCCTCTTTATATTTCTTCTTAAAGTCTTTTTAACTAGTTAACTCATTTAATCTCGAAATTGTTTCAGCTAAGCTTATGGTCCTGTAGTTTTCCCCTACATACCCAACAGCTTGCAACTGAAGAGGTATGTGTCATGTATGTTAGTCTTGTCATGAAATCATGACTTCTGGCTCAACATCCCTCAAGAAAATAATAATTCAACTAGACTTCATAGGACTATAAAATGATGTTCTAGATCTGTATCTTTTCTTTTTTCAAAAAAAAAACTTGTATATTCAGTACTGCATATAGTTCCTGCTATAGTTGTCTCATACTCCAATTTCATCTGTATTTTTCCGTTTATTTCATATTAATTTACTGATATGCAAATATGCAATAGAGCAAAGTCATATTAGCTTTGATTAGCGGCCTATCTACAGTAAGGGGGGCTAGATTATATACTGAGCACCCATTCAAATGGAAATAAGAATACAAGGAGTTCCTTATCTGGTTTTGTCTCTGGCTTTCAATTTTAATGCTTGAACTGCCTATACACGAGAATCACATGCTCATCGCTCTTGCCTCTGGATTTGTTTGACCAGTTTTGGAATATCTTCTCAATTGGAAAATAGAGGACAGTTCTAGGAGATGTCCATGGGCATGCTCGACACAATCATCAGAGAAACCATTTCTGCTCAGTCTTCTTTCTGAAGTAAACCAACCTTATCATGTGTTTAGCAAAAAGAATGTAGGTTTGCCTTCATAAGTAGCCTATGCTGTTACTAGTAACTAGCTTTTAAAAATAATGAATGGTTGCCTAGTCTAACTGGAGACATCCACAATCGTAGAACTAGAATCAGTAAAGTTCTCTTTCATATCTCGCATAAGTGTAGGAATGTTATCATAACTCGCATAAGTCAAGGATTGTCATAACTAAAATCAGTCTATTTTGCAGCTCTTGGTTCTCTACTTGTGGAAAAGTTTGCATAAAAATATGTAAATGAACAAAATGCCCAAAACCAAGTTCACTAAGAAAGCTCTTCATTGACTAATGTTTCCATTAATCAGCCAAAAGTTGATGATTTCGAATATCATAAAACTTTCACGAGATCTATGTTTCAAATGATCTTGTTCCGTTGAATGATCTTATTTCATTGAAGCCTCTTGGGAAAATATAATGACGCACTTGATTCAGATAACAATGTTATAGCTCATGCGACAAGCCAAAAATTGTTTCTAACATGCTCTACTATGTCGTGAATCGTATAGTAAATCGGAAGGTATAAGATTTCGATTTAATCGTAAATCGTAAGATTCACAATATTATAAATATTAAATTAATAAATATCCATACTTATTTTGAGGGTTTTGGTTGTTATTTTATTTTTTTATACAAACTTGAAGGTTGAAGGTTTTTACATTTTTTAATTGTGCATCATACTTAACCTGTATATGAAATTGAGTATCAATAAATGAAATTTCATGAGTACTTCCTTCCATTGGGCCAGTAATCACAAAATGCTTATCTGGGCCCAAAATCTTTTAACACATCCAAGTCCAAAGTCTTTATACATTCAAATGGACCCAAAACAAGAGATATTGCATGCTTTAATTTTGCACAGATAAAGAGGCAGATGGATAGTTCAGAGAGAAAACCAAGAAAGTAAGTCAAAGGGATTTGTTTTCTTAAGAATGTTGTTTGTTTTCTCAAAGCATCAAGACTCATAAACAACAATCTCCTCTTCTTCTTCTTCCATTTCTTCTTCTTCAACACTGAAACGAGTGCACGGATCAACTGTCGATCTGTGTCGACTACACAGATCGACACAACTTCTTCTTTTTCTTTTTGTTAAAGATTCTTCTTCTTCATCAACGAGTTGCAACACAGACAGAAACAAAACAAAAACAAATTAGGTTTTGGGTTTTGTTTTTTATTCTCAACTATAAGTCGCACCCACCTTTCCTTCAATCGTGTGCGATTTTTAACGATTTGGGTAAGATGCGATTTAAAAACAGATTTAAATCGTTTGTTGTCCGATTCGATTCAAATCGCGAGTCAAATCGCGATTTTTCAACGATTTGAACAACACTGCACAAGATCACTAATAGCTAGGTGACTGATATCTTAGGTCCTCCAACAACTATGTCTAGTTCTTTCTGTTAATGGTGTCATATTGTGAATGAATAGTTAGTAAATTGTTTTCTCTATACCCCATAAAATCATGTCAGTTACATGAGTGTGTTGCTTACTTGTGGTTGACTCTTGTGGTTTGCAGTTGAGGAATTACAAGTTAACAGGTCTTGTCATGGCTGTTGAAGCAAGCAAGGTTCCAATGTTCCGTAAAGAATTGCATTCTCTTACTAATGACTCCTGAGACATTACAGTTCCTTGGAAAGCTTTTGAACCATGTTTTTGTCTCTAGTTTTTTTTAGCAGATTTTTTTTCTTGTGTGTGTTTAATCGCCTTTATGTTAGCCAAGCTTTACTGAAGAGAGTTGATTTCCAAACTAGATATGTGAGTTAGTCCTTTTTTGTAGAATCTAGGAAACAATGGGAAGGCAGTCCTGTAAGTAAATTGCATCAACTATGAATTATCTTGGTAAATGCCAACTTCATTTTGTTTTTATTGATAGTGAATGCTTATTGCATCTTCCATACCTTATTCTTTGGTCTAAGCAGATCTTGGTCTACTTTGATCATGTTTCTATGTTATTTTAATCTTGTGACACAAATATATTCAAGCTGGAAATCTAAGTATCCTGGAATCCATTTCAATATCATGATTAACTTGTTAAATCTCTGTATCGGTCCATCCATTGAAATCAATATTCGTTCAGACGAAGAAGTATTGAATGCACAAGATATGATGAATTTAACAATAGTTGTAAATTGTCATTAATTATCATATCCCAGGATTGAGGATTCTGTTTATAAAAACAGGGACATCAAGCTGAGAGGCAGTGAACATTGTTTTGCCCCAGCGTATGTTTCAGAACTTGCTTCAACCACTAAGTAGGTTTCTGCATTTTTTTTTTTTCATCACAATATTATGCTAGTTTGCACCTATGCAACTTTTTCTCCCGAATGGAACTTAGAAGTCTACAATGCTGGAGTAAACATTTTCCACCAAGGACCAAGTGTATGTTTGGTGCATGGAATAATATTTTTCTCGATAAAATTAAATTTTCAAGTGTTTGGTTGTTTGGAAAAGAAGATTTTTAGGTGTTTGGTTGAAACTTTCAATCTGGAAATTTTTTCTAGTATGTGCCTATTCTCCCACTTACTGTGGGAAAAGTTTCCTTAGCTCACCCCCTAAGCAAAACTTTCTTGTAGAATTTTGATCATAAAAAATTTATCCAGAATTTGCTAGACAATTTTATTTTCCAATCAAAAAATTTCTAGCAACTAAACACACCTAATAAGAGGACAAAAAAGGCTTATATTACAACTGAAAGAGTTGTTGAAACCTGTATACGAGGCATGAAACACTGTTTCTCTTTGACAAAATGCAGTTAGACTAGAAAATAAACCTCAATGAATTCTGAGAGCAGCACCAAGTACAACTTAAACCTTGGATTTGTCTTCATCAGTATACTTGCAAATAAATCTCAAAGAATTTTGAAAAGCAGCACCAATACAACTCAAAGCTTGGAAATGTCTTCATTAGTCATTACATCGAAATTTGTGTCTCTGGGGAAACTGAAAATTTTGAAGTGTTGATGCTTCATCTATTAAACTCCTTTGATGAACTACTTAAAAAAAGTAAAACCAATCCAGCTCCAACAATAACCAGCACCAACTCTTTCCAGTTATTTCTAGGTTTGTGTTTCAACAGATGCCATCATCCACCCAATGTCAGGCCTTCAATTTGTGGAATCACACAGGTCGAAGCTCTTCATGGTCAACTCTAAGCTCGTGCTCGTTGGGGTAAACCGCATAATTTAAGATCAACACCTCTGTGAGGGCCGGATGGTAGCCCAAAGTGGACAGTATTGATACAGTGTGGGAGGGGGTCCACTTTGGACTACCATCCGGCCCTCACGAAAAGCCCACCTCCACGTGACATACTTCCGGCTGGGTCAGACTCTGATACCAAACTGTGACGACCCCTCCCGCACTGTATCAATATTGTCCGCTTTGGGCTACCATCCGCCCCTCACGACTTTAAAACGCGTCGATACAATGGGGAGCTGACCCCGCACATATAAGGATCATCCTCCTCCCCTACCCAGGCGATATGGGACTATGATTCTCCTTGTAGCTCGTCCAACCCCTCTCGGCCTATTGGGCTTGTTGGGCATCTTGGGCCTGTTGGGTTCCAACCCTCACCCTCACCTCAGGTCCGCCCACTCAGAGTCTCACAACCCTCAGTCACGAGAAAGCTTTGGTGGCTGTATACTCTTTTTGCTAAAGTCGGGTTTAGAATAGCAAAATAAACAAATAAATAACAGGATTTCATTAGAGGCTGTATCCTCAACTTCCTCTGTGAATGTTTTCCAAATTCCCCAAGTCCTGATCACAACTGCCGGCTTGAATGCTTAGGTCGAGAATAGAAATTTAAGAAGCCAGTTACAAGAATAGCTTATAAGATTGAAGATGTGATAGTTTCCACACCTTGGGAGCATCTAAAAGACCCTTGATGGTTCGTGCTAATGAGCTTTGCAAGAATCCCAAGGAAAAAGTTCAGTGCGAAACTCAATCAAGTTAAGTAGAATAAAGAACGCGGATGATGAAAACTAGCCTTCGTTAGTTGGGTACTAAATATTCAAGTTTCTCATATATTTGAGCCAAGCCAGATCTTGCATGCATTTCTCATGCATCTACAGGAGTGCGTCCTGCAACAAGAATCAAGTTCAGATCATTTGAAAAAATAAGTTACCTAAATCATATTCTACGCCAAATATATATCATTTTAAGAAGCGAATGCTACCAAACTAATCGAGAGCCATAAGTTCAGTATACCTGTCCCAGCTTACACAGACTTAAAAAAGGGGGCAACCACTGATTTCAGTGAAGTAATAAAACAAGTGGCAGAAGATAAAAAGGAAACTGCTCAATAAACATTAGAGAATGAATCAATTGCCAGGATCAGAGAAACACAGAGTGGGGGGATGAGAGCGTCGAGTCATTGTTAATGATTCATCAGATGTTTTGCCGATGTTGCTCTTAAATGTAGAAAATACTGAGCCAATCCTTGCCTGTAACCTCTGGCATTGTCTATATAGTTCAGGATGCAATCTTCAATTGTTAGAGATTCAAGATCACTGAGATACTTCAGCCATTCTGGCAATATACTTAGTTTCTTACAAATCGGAATTATCATTTACCTGAACATAGTAAGGCATTGTATCCTCTTTCACAAAGCTCTTAACTTTTCTCAAAGCTTGTTGACCTCCATTATCTTGATTTTGCCCCCCTCTGCTTTTGATCAAATGAACTCCATAGTTAGAGCCTACACTCAACTGCTCTCCTCAACATTCTCTCATTGTGTATACCTTTAAAATGCTTTGAGACAATATAAACCAAGTGAGTTTTACACAATTTCATGAAGGTCTCTTTGACCCTTTCAATCATTAAGCTAGGAGAATGACCCTTTCCACCATTGAACTAGGAGAAACATATATATTACCCATGTTTGAAATTTGAGTTTCATTCAGATATGAAATTCATAATTTTTCTTTTGTCGGGGAAAGCTAATTGATATGGATTATCACTATTCTTAGAGCATCTCCAACAGCATGACATCTAAATTTACACATCCAAGCAACTCCAATAGCTTCATTGCAAAACGTATAATTATTGGGCGACAGAGGTCTGTGTGGTAATACGGAGGGAGGGCGCTACATTGTTTTGACAAACACATTCCCATTCAGTAGAAAATGCAGTCTCCGAGAACAAGTAAATTTTACCAACGGAAAATGGTTTCTACATTTTGGGAAGTCTCGAGTCAATATAAGCACTTCCTATAAGTATATGTTGCAAAAGTGGGACTTGGTAATCCCTTCTGGAAGAGATTGTAGTTGTTTCATCTCCAAATGTCCATGGTGTCAAGTAGTGAGGTTTTCTAAATTTCCTGTATTCTCCTAAGCATGTAGAATAGTTGTTAGTTTATGAAGTCCGATGGTAAAGATATTATCTCCTACAATTTCATTCAGAAGAACGACACTATGAGAGGATTGTCTGATGATCTCAATATCCTTTCACAAACTTTCCACTAAACTACATGTTAAGAAAGAAATGAAAGGAAAAGCTAAGAAGATCTATTCTTGATAGTCCAGCATATTTGATTTGATCGTTTAAGAAACTAATCTAGCAGGGGGCATAAATGTCTCTATTTGACCTGATCGTTTAAGAAACTAATCTAGTAGGAAGTAGAAAAACAGATGCACCACCTGCAACCAAGTTCTAACCATGGAAGTTTGACAATCTGAAAGACATCTAGTAGATAAGAACACAATTATTGCAGCATAGGAAACAACATTGCATATCTATGCCAAGTAACATGATTTATTAAGAACAAATCACTTACAGGTGCATAACAAGAAATGCTAATGACACAATTGTTTCAATTTCATATAATGGTACACGAACTACACAATGTATTTACACATTGAATAAACCAAATAGAACCAACATCATTGTCAAGGAATTTCAGTGAGAACAATGAACGAGAACACATGTAAAGAGGGAACAGTGAAGGGAATGGCTATTATTTCTTGACAGGCTCGTCATCATCTTCAATATCCCAATTCAAATCTTCTTCTTCTTCTTCTTCTTCCTCCGCGACACTCAACCGCTTACGCAAATCACTTCTCCTAGGACTCCCACCACTTACAACTTTCTTCTCATCACCACTACCCAAATCCTCAATCTCATCCCATCCTACATCTTCTTCCTCCGGCACCATCACTTGACTTGTTCCAACTGAACCACCCGCAACACCACCTTTAACGGATTCAACCAGTTTATCACTGTGTGTTGCCTGCATTGCCTTCTCATCAGATTCCTTCACTGCCTCCTCACTCTTCACTTCAGAAACCTCCACATTCTTATCCAACTCCAACTTCTTATCCTCTGAAAGCGAGTCCACAACCTGGCTTGTTTTACTCTCAATTCCTCCTCCAACAACCACTGGTTCCTTCTTCTTAATCACAGCTTCCGGAGATTCTTTCTTCTTCACCTCCTCCTCTTTTGAATTACCCTGAGACTCCACAACACTATTTTCATCATCAACATCCCAGCTCAAATTCTCCTCCTCCCCGGAAATCGCCCTTTTCACCAGATTAGCTCTAGCATCCTCAACCTGCTTCAGCTTAAAAACCCTATAAAAATACCTACACCAAAATGTCTCATGATCAACCACACTAGGCACAAGCTTCGCATAAATCCCATCCATCGCCGCATTCTCCGTCAGCAAATTCTCCATATCCTCACCCTTTTCCTCCAACTCCCCCACCCCAAACCCCAATTTCCACTTCCTATAATCCTCCACATCCTCTGGCTCCTCACTATACGTGCTCGAATCACCCTGAATTGCAATAACCTGGGCATCAAACCTACTGTACTTCTTCGACGAGCTATTAACGATTTGCTGAGGTGAATTCGAAGTGGAATCGGCTTCAAGATCAGCTAAAATTGATTCTTTACTCTGTGCAATGATCTCAGTTGTTCCTCTCCACACCGATTCTATCGAGCCTTGTGCTACCTCAATCGACGATGGGAGTTCCTTGGCAACGCGACCAGCAGCTTCGCGGATCGCCTCGGTCTCCTTTTTCAAACCCGACCCGAATTCCTCCAGATCCCGTCTGTAGGTTTGGATCACTGTCTCGGATTTCGTCGCAAAGGTCTTGATTAGACCCCCAAAGCTCCACACACCTCCTCCATTTCCGCCTTCTGGTTCGTCTGAAGATTGGGATTTGGGGTTTGGATTGGGATCTTGCAATGTGGGTTGTTCTTGATTTGGGTGTTGGGGTTCGATTGGGGGTTCGGGAGTTTCGGAGATTGGTTTTGAATTAGGGGAGTTTGTGAGATCGGATTGGTCTGGTTCGTCTGAGAAGACGGATTTGATGAAATCCATTGAAGCAAAATTGGATCTTTTCTCGTTTAGGGTTTGTGGGAAAGTTTGGTGAAGAAGAGAAGAGAGATCACTTATCAGAGCGAGAAGATAGACATCTGGCTTTGTATTGTGTTAACGTCCGCCAGGTGGTGCGTATGTATGACTGTACCTAATGAAGAGGAAAGAGTGTGGCTCTATTTAGACCCAAATCCAAATATTACCTCCATTGCGTGCTGGGATAAATTTTCAGGTCGGGTTCGGGTTGTTCCTTTGGAGTTAGACAAAGAGTCCGGATCGTATGGCGTATGCCCTAGTTTTAGATTCTTGAATCTTACTTGTATACTTTGTGTCCGGATGGATGATTGACATACTTGTCATCTGGCAATTCATGCACCACACTGGATCTTATTGAAGATGATTTGAATTCTTCAAATTAATGTAACTTATATCATAGTTTCGCGCAAGTATTATAAGCAATAATAGTGATTTTAAATTTCAAGGTAAAGAGATTAAGTACACTTAAAGATCACATCTTATTATCAAAAAAAAAAAAAAAAAAAACATTAATTGTGTTTCAATATACAATTAAGGATCAGTTTTTCTATGGAGCGAGGGCAGCCTCCCTCGCACGTGTTTTATAGAGAAAAAAGAGATGTAAAAAAAATCAATCGCTCGAAAAACCTAACTAACGGTATCACTGTTCGTTATCCCTTTCCCCCAAAAATTTAATCTACCTAAACCAAAAGCTCTCTTTGCTCTCTGCAAAAAAGCTCTAGATAAAGAAAAATAAAAAAAAACGTATAGAGAAGAAAAACTCAAAAGCTCTCTCTGTTGAAATCATTCCCCATTTCGTCTTCGAAGAAAAACTCGATTTCGTCCCCAAGTTCAAAAGCTCATAAGCTTTCTCTGAAGAAAAGCTAAAGCTAAGTCTGAAGTTCTAGATCGAAGCTCTTTCTGGTTCTAAGCCTTAGATTTCGTCTTCGAAACCAGATCTGGTGGTGGGTTTCGTCTTCCAAACAACCTAGAGAGAAACATTTTTTATTGCAGTTTGGTGCTTGTTGTAAGGGTGTGTTATTGAATATTGAGGAGAATGGTATTTGTGGCGGCAAGGTTTGGAGGTTCAGATACTCTTATTGGAATAGTAGCCAAAGTTATGTGTTAGCAATGGGGATGGAGTAGATTTGTCAAGGAGAAGAACTTAAAAGCCGGAGATATTGTTAGCTTTCTAAGATCAACTGGCAGGGAAGATAAGAAGCTTTACATAGCTTGCAAGGCCTAACCGATTTAAAATTCCACTGCCACCGATTTACCCAATTTAGTCAGTCAACAAATTGGTTTAGTCCTCTGTGCAAGTAGTAAGGTTGTTTGGGGGTGAACATTTTCACAAAATTACCATCAGCAGTTGTGGATTGTGGTAGCAGTTGGAATAATGGTGGGAAGAGAAATAGAAAAGTAGAGTTGTTATCAGTAGTGTTGTAAGAAGCCATGTTTAGCCCAAGCTTTGTAACATCTAGTTAGTATTTTATCTTTTTTTTTTTTTTTTTTTTTTTTTTTTTGCATTTTGTTTTGTACATGTTTGATGAAAGGAAAGGGGAAAGAAGAAGAAGAAGAAAGTGTAGGGAAAAGGGAATGTAAGCCAACTTGCAAACAAGTGTATATTATAAGACAAAAAGGGCTAACAAGTTGATGAAGAAATCAAAATTTTCTTTTCTTCATCATCATCTTTATTGTACATAATTTATACACGAATTGCTCAAAATTTACCTTAACTTTGTTTTTGCCAATCAGTCCTAGCTTGTGTGTTGCATCAACCAGCTTATGTTTCTTGTTATGTTATGTTAGGTTAGGTTAGGTGAGGGTAATTACACTTCGCAGTTCAGGCAACTACACTCCCCAGAAAAGTTTTGGTGCAGTTTTGTTTAGGTAAATTTGGTATTAACATGTTTCATTAGTCATCAGAGACTACAAAATTGCACTAACAACATTGATTCACAGTAACATACGAATTTGAACTTACAAAATTGCCTTGACTTCAACTTACAGATGCTTCCAGTAAGGTATCTAGGCCTTCCCTTGATCTCCACTCGTTTGGACTACAACCAGTGCCTACCTCTGATAGACAGAGTTAGGAAGAGGGTTCAATCATGGAAGAACAGATCATTATCCTATGCAGGCAGAGTCACCCTTATATGAGCAGTGTTGAACAGTCTCCATGTCTACTGGACTTCTTGCTTCATTCTGCCTACTAGTGTTCGTGATGATATAACATCAATGATGAGGAACTTTCTCTGGTCAGGCTCTGATACATAAACAAAGACTCCTATGGTTAACTGGCAGCGTATATGCAGTCCCTACAATGAGGGAAGCCTGGGCATCAGATCCATTGAAACAACCAACAAGGCCACAATGATGCAGCATGTATGGAATATCGTTTCAAACAAGGACAACCTATGGGTTCGATGGATATACCAAATGAGGCCTCCTGGTGCTGGCGTAACATCCTCAAATGCAGAAGACAGGCTAGCTCACTCATTGTCCATTCTATTGGAGATGGGAAAGACCCTTGGCACCCTTTGGGTATTCTCCTACCAAGGTTCCAACAACACCTTACATACCACTCCACTCTACACCGTAATGCAACGGTCAGTGCACTGATACACAATGACCACTGGGACACCAGAAGGCATGACAGATTGCACATTACAGACATATGTGAAGACCTGGGAATGGTGGAACTAGACACTGCACACAAAGATGTTATCACCTGGATGGGAGGCCAAGATGGAGAATTCTCTAACAAAAGCGCTTATCACTCAATGAGAACAAGGTCACCTTCTGTCTCGTGGTCCAAGCTAGTGTGGTTCATTGGGAGAATACCTAGACAGAGTTTCATCACTTGGTTAGCAATGCATAAGGCCCTTAAAACCCAAGATAAACTGCTGAAATGGGGAGTTCTTGACAGGTCTTCTTGCCCTCTATGCAGTGACCAACCTGAATGTGAAGAACACCTGTTCTTCAAATGCAGATATTCCAACTTCATATGGATGCACATTCTACTCCAATTAGGACTGAAGCACCAAGTCATGGACTGGGCTGATGAGTGGAGATGGTGTGAGTTGAAACTCTCTGGTACCTCACCACACAGTGTGCTCAGGAAGCTGGCACTCAATGCCACTACATATCACATCTGGACAGAGAGGAATTGCAGACTTTTTCAGTCCAAGTTTCGGGCAGCCATTGAAGTGGAGACTAAGATCATCGAGGATGTCAGATTACGTGCCTCAGTCCTAGACCTTCGAGTTACAGATAATGCAGATAATAGGCAGCTTTTTGACAAATGGAGAATTGAGGTTCAATATCACTCACGACAATTCACTCTACACGTATGGGAGTGTCCTGAACAAGGCTGGTTTAAGGTAAACTCTGATGGATCGCTCACAGGCACTAAAGGGGGATACACAACGCTCATTCGGGACCATGATGGAATTGTGGTAACAGCTGGGGCAGGGAGCCAACGAGCGCAAACGGTCCTACTTCACAAGCTACAGGGGATTGAATTGGGTATCCTACTTGCCCAGCGACATGCATTATGCAGACTGGAGTTTAGCATGGACTCCAACAATGCACTGAAGTTCCTTACCACTAACAAAGCCCCCCAGGGGAAGCAGTGCATATTATTAGAAGGATCAAGGCAGCTCTAACACAGTTTGACGGGTGCAGGCTTATGCACGCAGTACGGGAAACAAATCAGGCAGCGGATGAATTAGCAAAACTATTACTGACTCATGAGTTTGTCGAGATAATTCCAAGCTCCTTTGCGGAAGATATTAAGAAGATTGTATTTGATGATGCTAGAGGTAGGCAATACACATGAATGTAACTTTTATATTCCTTTTCCTTTTCAGTGATCCGGGGAGCCCATATAAACCCCCACACTTGTCTTTCAAAAAAAAAAAACATACAAATTTGAACTAACAACATTGATTCACTTTGCATTCAAAACAATACTTGAACAACAACTATAGCAACTTGCAAATTACAACTAACAACAACTTGCACTGACAACAATATAACAACTTGCAACGCAAGTAACATTGATTTGCAACTTACAGTAACATTGATTTGCATTCAACTTGCACTACAAGAAAAAAGCCCATTAATGGCGTTTTGTAAAATGCTACGGTGCTGTGTCTGCCGAAGCTATAATAGACCCAGGGTCTATTATAGCATTTTAAAAACGCTATAGTAAGTTGGCCTTTTATAGCGTTTCTGAAACACTATTGTAAGTAGGGGTGGGCATCTCATCCCGCGATCCCGATCCCGTCCCGATTTTTCCGGGTCTTAATGGAATTGAATAATTTCATCCCAATCCCGTCCCGATCTAGAATGGGATGGGATGAAAATTTTCAATCCCTCCAATCTCGTCCCGTCCCGAGCTAATTTTTTAATATTTATTATTAATATTTTATTTATTTATTTTTATTCATATAAACTTAAAGATGACTGACAGAAACTCATGGTGTTTGCATTTGAATCCTTTCTGGGATCTTCATCTTTTGATGTTCAAGATTGCATTTGAATTTCATTTATTTTATTTTGGGTTTTATATATTATGTAATATCGATTTAGACTATATATGAGTGTCTCTTGAGGCTATCATTTCTGGGTTTATCTGAACTTTCAAGGAGAAAACAGATGAAAACAAAAGCAAATTGAACTCTCCCAAACATCCCAACTAGATTAGCACTTGAGGGAGGTTTGCAATCAATCACGTGCTCGTTACGTATACAATGTTATAAGCATCTTGAGAGACATATTCAGACATGTCTTTTTTATCCATTATTAATTTGGTTTAAGACTAAAGCCTGCTAGGTAATATGCTACTCACCCTCGGACAATAGGAGTTATCTTGTAGTGTCAGAGAACGTATATTCAAGAGCTGGTCTGGTTTACGAGACCTTGGGTTTTCCATGGGGTCGCCTCTATATTGGTGGGTATTTCACTGCTTAGGTGTTATCCATAACTATTTCCAAATTCCTACAATTTGCTTATAGGTTTAAGAAAGTTATTTTTCACGCTCTATATCTAATTATAAGAAAGTTATTTTTCACGCTCTTATATGATGATAATCTTCGCACCAGTCACAGGCAGCACGCTGATCCCGTCCCGATCCCGTATGATCAGGATGGGATAGGGATGGGTATATCTCGTCCCATCCCGTCCCGTGCCTACCCCTAATTGTAAGTATACATAGGAATTTTATTTATTTATTATTATTTTTTTTTTGCTATCAAATGACTTTTTATTACATCTTATAAGTTTTATTTCTAGAAAATAAAAATTTTAATGTGCCAAACTTAAACATTTCCATGAATGGAGGCAAAGTAATATAATTAATGAGATAATGTATTACATCGAGTCACAAAATCTATCAAATTAATAATAAAGACCAACTCTCTGTATTACATCGAATCACAAAACATTTCCAGCTTTTCAAAACCTAAAAAAAAAATTAAATATAAATTACCACAGCTCCCTGTATTAACACCTTAACCACCTCAACAGAACCACAATCATCTTCATCAGTCCACCTCAACAGAGCGCTCCATTCAACACATAGAGCATTCCCTTGTCGCTATCTCCAGCAAATGCAACAGAAAGCATCTCCAGTTGCTCAGCATACATTCCTATATATAGGAAAACTTGGTTGGTCAAAAGTCCAGAGAGTGACAACCGCTTGAGGCCTTTACAGGACTGAACAATGGCTCTGAATCCTTCATCTAGTGGCATTGTTGTAACAGGGTCAGGTTTTCTTGGATCCAGTATGCATAACCTGAAACGAGTGAAGTTCAGGCAATTCTTTGCAACAGTTATGAGTGCAGCATTAGTCGTCTGGTGGCAGAAATATAGCAATGAATGCAGCTTTGGGCAACCATTAGATACAGCTACCAGACTTTCTTCGGTCACAATTGCATGACCGACCGCAGTAAGGGAAGGAGAAACCCTCAAGTCCTGCAGATCTCTGCAAGTGGCAGCTAGAACTGCAAGCCCTTTGTCTCCAATGCAATCTAAAACCTGTATCAATAGTTAGAACTTTACTTTTTTTGTCTCAAATAACATTAATAAGAGATGCAACAAGGGAAATTTGAGAGTTAAGAAATCAAACCCATAGGCGTTGAAGTTTTTGGCAGTGACGAATTAGCTTGATGAGATCTTTCCCTGGAATTCCTGGCGCGTAGCTCAAGTTCAGGGAAGTAAGGTTCAAGCACATTGAGTAGATTGTTTTTAAACAACGAGGAGCAACTTCCCAAAACCCTGATAAACTTCTGACTGATCTACACTTCTTGGCAGCATCTATAAACCTTCTATAAGCCTCACAAGGAGGCTCGACCATGTATGACCCAATGCCCAAGTCGACCAATTGAGGTGCTCGCACAAGGATTTTTTGTAGTGTATCAAGAGGCACTGCTCGATTTAACTTTAAACTCCTGAGGTTGGGATTTCTTGCCACAAGCCTCTCTAGAGCCCCCAAATTCACATCTCCTTCCAGGCACGCAAAATTCAAAGAGACAAGAGATGTGCAGGTCTCGGGGAAACAACTGAGCCAATTGCCCTTATCATCCTCAATCTCATTTTCTTGCAAATCAAGCTCCTGGAGAACCCTGTGAATATAGAAATAACAAGACAAATGTCTTAGACAAGATCTTCATTTTAGGTCAATCTCTACAAAGAAACAAGTCTCTGCTCTTTAATAGGTAAATAAGTTTCCCCGCATACCAACAAATTCACGCAAATGTCACAAAATCAAGGAAAACAAGCACAGTCAGACATTAGCAACTATAATAACCAAAGCTAAATTCGACCATCCAATTACTAGAGGCAAAGAAACTCAATCTATACCAATTATGCAATCGCCAAACTTCCCAACTTTTTGATGAACACTTGTAAGAAAATACTTCAATGATTCAGATTGTAAACCAAAACCTTATCACAATAGATCATTCAAATTATGATGGTGGATATGCAAGTGCCGCAACAGATCATAGTGTTATGTAGTACTAGACTCAATGAAAAGCATGACTACATATCATTCTAAGAAAAAAAGATAAACTAGCCAACAAAGTAACAGAATTACAAACAACAAATTGCAACAAAATGATCATAATAATCCACTATAATTGGTACAAAAAACAAAAAGGTTATCTTTGGATCCAATGCTTAATATTCTATATACATCATAGATTACCTAGTAGGGTTCAACCATTAATAATCAGGTGAAAATATTTGCAACAATATGTATTTGACACAATTAGATACTGAAGTAGACAAAACTAACACCAATACAAAACTAACACCAATAGCAACTCTAGCAAAACAAAAAGGCTCATACATAAGTTCAATTGAGCTCACTAATATATGGCTAAGATGAAATATAATTCATGTTAAACTAAAAAGGATTTTATTCACATCTAAGCAAACAATTGAGCTCATACATAAGTTCAACCCCATCTTGACCCTAAAGCATAAATTTTCACCATTGACACGAGTAAGCAACTAATAATAGCATGAAGATGGATACAAACATACATGTGACCTGATAGGGTGGCATGGTTGCATTCAATATTAAGCTTGAATTCATCTGCAAAACAAACAGGGAACAATTACTAATAAGAAGAAAACCCAAACAACATTTCACAACAGCTCAACAAACCTTGATTGTGGTGTCTGATGAGCAGTAGCAGCAGGTGTTTGTTCTAGGAACAGGGAACAATAGCAGCAGGTGTTTGTTCACAATCACAATCTTCCATGTTAGACATTAGGTAATAAGAAAACCAACAATATTGCAAAACTGTGTTGTAGGTTGCAACACATGCTGAAGCACTTTCGCTTCTGTATAAGCATCACATTCGGAAGAAGAAGAAAAAACCCTGATAGTAATCGAGTCAATGAAGCCATTGTCAGTTCTTCACTCTTGGCTCTTGGAACAGTATACGTGAACACCAGTTGAATATTTCTATGTTAAAAACCAATTTTACAGCATGAAGAATATTGCATAAGCATAGATAGTTTCGTTTGTATTTAACGCAACTGCACCAGAGAGAAATGGGCAAGAAAATAACAATGTGGACATGGTCCACTAGAAGGATAATTGGATCAAATGTCAAGAATTCAGTTGGATGACCTGAACAGAATGTGATAAATTTGACACTCCTGAGCATCTAATTATTTCAGATATTTTCTTCAACGAAATAGGACTCATGGAGTGAAAAGGTTTCTCGTGCTCCATCTTCATGAGCATCTAGTTTGTTCATGTATGAAAAAACAAATATATATATTCAAAAACATATTTCCTACCAGTAAATGGGTTTACTTTCTGTAAAAATAAATGGTCACAAGACTTACAGGGTAGTAATTTCCGGCAACGGGTTGGGTGACTGAAAGGGACCAGTCAGCTCTATAATCACGCACCTGCAAATCCAAAATGAATAACTTTGTAGCAAAATATGTATAGAACGTTGGAAAAGGCTTATAACTGCTTCAGAAAATGACTCGGGAAAAAGAAAGAAACATATTCAGTAATTGGCATTGTCTGACATCATCATTCAAAAAATTGAAAAATTGTAAGATACCCGCTTAAGAAATCCCTCCCATTAGAATCTGTATAAAGTGTCGCATTTGTGGCCATATTCGCTGTCAATCGCATAATGACCTCCTTTCCAATACCATCCTCCATGGGAATTGGGCCGATCTTCATTGGAAAAAGATTATCATAAATGAATTTATAATATATATAAACATTACTTTGAAAAGAAAGAAAAGATAAACCAATTTGACCCGCTTTTGGATCTTAAGATCATATACAAAATTATATAGGTGCAGAAACTCACGGTAAATTCAACCTCTGCATGTTCTTTTTCTTTGTAAAGCCTGGTCACCTGGGAACATGTTTATAACATATGAGAGTCCCTCCGAGGTCATGAAAGGCCATAAAAAGATATAAGAAGCACATGGATTGTCTACTTACATGAAACAGTATAAAAAGAATTCCTTGAATTTGGTAAGAAAATGCATTTCAATCACCCAAAATGGACGAATATATTCCTTATCTTATAAATTTATAATGGTCAAAAAGAAATTCCAGCAACATTACTTAGCCCCACAAAAAGAACTGAATGAATACTCTGAAATATGAACTTACTTCTGTAACACAAATTCATATAAAGATGCACATTGCTAACGTTCTAAACCTTGTCAGCCTTCATAGCTCAAAGGTGACCCAAAGAGAATGACCAATTAAGAAAAGGGAATAAGCAAGTGAACCATATACTGTATATGTGAAAAAAGTAAACGGGAAATTGGAATTGGTAATTATAGAAGAATACAGCCCCAACAACACTTGAATAAGAAGGTTCTCATCATGTTGAATAAGAGTACCATCAAGCTTTCATGCAAAAGATTGGCAAGCACCTCAACAGTTTTTGGCAGGGATGCACTTAGTACACATGCCCACCACATCCTTGTTAATGGGTGTAGTTGGTATTTTGGGGGCCATTCCCTAATGCCTCTTTTTCTGATTGTGATTGTTTTTAACTGATTGAGAGTTCACATCAGTTTGTAACATCTTTATAAATATACCTAGCAGGAAATGTCATATCTTTATCTAATCAAGAAACGGCAAATGACTTAAATAGTTAGTTTTCATATTGTCAAAACTCAAACAAACTTAAAACATTAAGAAGTAACCCTCTGGTCAAATTATAAATGTGTTTGTGGAAATATGTGTCAAGTCCAAGCCCAAGAAATAATCTAACAAGTAACCCTCTGGTCAAATTGGTACCAATTCTTAAGATGGTACTCAAGAATGGAACTGCTAACCTGTAATGATAGTGTCAGAAAGAGCTCTTTTCATGCGCTCGATTGCTTTCTCTCTTGTTGGAGCCCAAACAATAAGCTAAATGAAGGCCAGTGTGCAGAAGTTAGATTACTATCAACCTAGAAAGCTCATTTGAGAACAACAGTCCACTGAAAACAAAAGTATTCGACAACTTATGGCAATATATGACAAGTTTACAAAACATCAAGAGCACAAACATTTATAAACAACCACACATAGATTAGTGTGTGTATACATGCAGACATGAAAGAGAGCACAGGGGTGAAGATGAATCTTTCCAAGCAGGGAGTCATAGCTGGGGGGAACAACATAATCAGGATAAACATGGCTGTCCATTCTCACAAATGGGCCACCAGATGACAAGTAGGCTGTTATCCTCCCTGTTCAAACAAATAAGAAAGCATATCAGTCTTATTAAATCTCTCCAGTTTTGCTATATTAACTGAGTCACGATTCAGTGTAATAATATTGAAAAAATTGCAATTTTCATTGGAAAAATGTTAGTTAATGTATTGACTGACGGAAACAATGGAAACTAAGCATGGAACAGTCTAAATCATATAACAGATGTGCTATTTATTGATAAATCTAAGAATTCGCCCAAAACAATGTTTTACAAAGTCAAAGTGAGTGCATATTGTATTGTCTGCAACCTAAGTATAGATAACTCCCTAAATAATTTCTCTTTGGCTTACCAACTGCGTGTTTTCAGGATTGGCTTACCTAACCATGTATTTCAAGCTTTCCCTATTTTCCGAGCAACACCAGGTTTAAATCTTTTAGGCAAGTTTCCTTGGGGAGCAGAATTGTCTTCCCTCCCCCAGGATGTTCATGATTCAGACTCTTATTGCTAGATCGTTCAATTGGTTTTTCATGATATGTAGTAAGGACTTTGTTTCGGAGCAGGAGTGTCATGATGTACTTGAGGATGAAAAAAAGGAAGGTAAAGAGGCTAACAATTTGATACAGCAAAGGGGTTATTTGACGCAACGAGGAGGAAGGAAAGGTGGGGATTCAATTTGCAGAGATGGATGGAGATTTCGAGTCACCCAATCCAGGAGTCGCTATTTATATTTTTAACCTAATGTTATTTCTTTTCTTTCAATGTAAGTTCCTAATAAATAAATCAGCAAAGGGCAATAACTTATAAGCCTTAGGAAGGATTACCTGGCCCTGGTCGGAATCCTTTGAAGGCATCTTCTGCATTGATACGACATTCGATAGAGTGTCCTCTAAGTACAATATCTTCCTATGGATAGAACACCAGCATAGAATCAGAACTTCCATCGTCAATGATCAAGAAAATGAGAGTAAATGTATTTTGGCATATTACCTGCTTGTATTGTAGTTTCTCTCCCATGGCCACACTAATTTGTTCTTCAATCAAATCAACTGAGGAAATCATTTCGGTCACAGGATGTTCCACCTGAGTTTGATCAACACATAAACAAAATATTATAAGTTTTAACTAATAATGCAGACAGAGGTTTTCAGAATATAAAATCCAAATCATAACTTCCCCCATTTACCTGGATTCGAGTGTTCATCTCCATGAAATAAAAGGAACCTCTTTCATCCAAAAGGAACTCAACAGTCCCTACACCAATATAGCCTATAGAAGCTGTTGCAGCAACTGCTGCATGACCCATGGCTTTCCTTAGCTCTGGGGTTAATGCCGGAGAGGGGGCTTCTTCTAATAGCTTCTGATTTCTTCTCTGTTAAGAAGTCATACTCAATGTAAATTACATAATTCCTCCTGATTGTCTGGAACTTTACTTTTAAACTCTTTTATCAGGTAATCAGATTTTGAGGGCCATGAATTTCTTATTGATTACAACTGCACAAACAGATAAACTTGGGAAAAATTGGAAGTCATTTCAAGCTAAAGCAGTTGAAACACTTGGGAAAATCTTTGACACATAGCTCAGTACGTGGTCACATGGTAGCCTTAAGCTGAACGGTTCATATGTAGTGGACTGCAGCCCTTCATACTATTTCACATTTGGAAGAGAGCAAGGACTGAACTGAGTATGCATATTATGCACGAGTCAACCATGTACTCAAAGTTATAAAAACATAAACAAAACCGTGTATTTATGTTGTATTTGTGAATACATTATTAACTTCCAAAAAAATCTATGAGTAAATATATTTAAACTTTAAACAAATCCATACACAAGAAAGGCATGTATTTCAGAAGTAAATGAGTATATATAACATGCATATTACTCTAGTGTAATTTGAAGTTTTATTTCATATATATAACATTCAGATGGATCATTTTTGCATCCCATTAATAAATCCTGCAATATAATAGGGAAAATAAAAGGTTTGTTGTTTTTGCAATATATTTGACATTGCAAAGTAATATGACATGTACATAAACATAGATACCAAGGGAGAGAAAAAAAGAGGGAGTAACTAATCTACATTAATGTCGTACCAGAACATAAAAGAAGAGAACACCAATGCAGCTGCACCTGCTGTCACACAGACGTAGCTCAAGCTATACAACTGTTTGTTTAATGAGATAGCTGAAATGGACAGAGGCAGAGTATTAGACAATAAAGTCATAGAAAACAAACAAGTATCATCCAATTCTCTTTTCTGACCATTTGTGAAAATGGAGAACAAATCCTAAACTGAGGAGAGAAAGGCCCTTGATCATCCAATGTTTTAGTCTCTCAGAGTGACCCTGGAATTGAGCAAAAACAATAATCAAAAGACATTATGGAAACGAAACACAAGACCCCATAGAAAGGTGTGAAGCAACAAACCTCCAAATGTACCAGAACATGACCACATTGCACTCCGATAATTGTCATTAGAATAGCTGATAGTGAACTGCATGAAGACACAGTCATGTATATTAAGGGCGGGATGTGGGACTCTGCCAAAAGGATGTCATTATTTGCAATAGGAAGAATATCATATTTATTACCTTCTAATGAAACATAGATAGATTCTCTCAACTAAAAAAACAAAATAATTAGTTGCCAAATGAATGACAAACACAGATCTTATACCATGCTCATGAATCTACAAATGGTAAAATGTGTGGTTTAAGCCAATCCATTAAAAAATAAAAACCATGACAAGAGTTCAACAATTAGAAATATTCCATCTGAAAAACCTGGAGAATACCACAACGCCTGATCCTTTTCATGTCAACTCCAAATGTTAGCTTGTTTGGAGCGAGTATCCTCCTTCAAAGCATACGGAAAAAATATATTAATAACTACAGAGGACTATGGGAAAGTGTTGGATACTACATTCACAGATAAAATCTCAGTTCTCTATCGTTGACTCATTTGGCTTGTCAATAACCACATGATCACATGTACTTTCTACATTTGCATTTTGTATTCCTTCTATTGATTTGTCTATACAAGGGAAGTTTTTAAACCACGTTGGTTTCAGTCGAGGGCGTTTAAGACCCTACAAGTCTTGAGGTGCTAACACAAGAAATCCTAAATCATGATCAAGTGATCACATAAATGGTATCTTTATTACTACCAAAGCATCTTATGTTAACTACGGACAAAAGGCTCTCTTTTCAATGCCAATACAAATTAGAATACCATTTCAGCTGTATAGATTGGCAATTACAAACACAAACTCATCATTAGATAAACAAGCAAGAGTCTACCATTCATAAAAACAATAAATAAATAAATAAAATATTTTTACCTATTAATCATGCTATAAAACCTTCCCACATTTTATAACACATCAGAGAAAATTTAGGAAAAAAGGGCACCATCAAAACATGTCCAACATTTTATCTAACAAGAAATCAGTATGCTAGTTTAACTCACAAATCAAGAACCAACCTTGTAAATCAAGCCCATTGCTTCTCATACTTCAATGATGGAAAGTTCATTCAAGTGCATAACAAATTTCATTCATAGACAGGAAAAAATGACTAATAAGAAATTGAAACCCTCATAAAGATGAGTAATTAACATCAAACCTGGTTTATGTAAATCTCTTATCTCTGGCAACTCCTCCAAATTTAATCTGCCAACCCTTTTCCTATGACAGCAAAAACAGAATGCTTTTAAGTGCATATGAAATAGAAAATTAGTTTTGGGATACATTAGTTAGAAGCAACATAGCTATCACACTGAAACAAACAATACTACCTACTGCACTTATACTGTGAAACCTTTGAAGCATATGTTTCAATTTCAACTGGATCAACAATCCTGTCTTTGTTGATTGTCCAAATACATACAACTTCTTCAGAACAAGCAGTAATAAAGTCCCCATTTTCTAAGAATTTGCCATCCCAAACACAACCAGGATGCCCAATGCCTTGCACACACACCACATGCGACTAAAACTGTGAATCGATGAACCAAAGACATGATGTAATCAAGATCGGCCAAAGAAATCAAGTTCGAAATTCACAAAATCGATTTCGAAATTCACCTCAGGAATTTGTGAATTTCTCAAATAACAACGAACAAACATTTGACTTGATAAACTAAAACCTCAACCATAAACACTTCAAAAACGATAACAGTTGAAGAGAAGTACCTCTAAGAAACCTTCAGTATCAGCAGCGAGAGCCTCCAAAGCCAACTGCGCCTCATTCAACTTCAGTTCAACCTTACTCGCCATATCTCCAATCGTAACTCTCCCACCACGCGAATCCACCGAGAAGCTAGAGCCATTGTCGAAAAATTAATAATCAAATTAAAGAGAACCAAACATACCCATCTCCCCAAATCAAACAAGAACCAAAACCCAGATTGTAAATCTAGCTTAAAAGCAACCCAAACCCTAAAAACTGAAGAACCCTTAATCAAATTACATAAACCCATTTGTCCAAATAGAACAAGAACCAAAACCCACATCTCAAAAACACAACTTAAACAGTGCAAATTAGAGAAAACCCAAATCAAACTTACCTCCATGGAATGTAGATACCCATAGATATCTGAAGCATAGTTCGTTCACATCTAGGGATCATCTAAATGTGCTGCTTCTTCCATATCCTTCACCAAAAACAGCTTATGATGTTGCTTCTTCTTCTTCGCCCAGTTTTGGGTTTTTGAACCTCAGAACCGCCCCAATTCGCAGCGGCAGCGACATTTGTAAGCTTCCCCAAGACAACCCTTTTCTTGTTCAGTTGATTATCCCCTCCGAGCATAGAACTCGTCACCCTCTTCGCTGCGGCACGAATGACCCTAACATAGTTCTCCTGCTCACCCATAGCATTACTTAAACAGGGGAGGAGTGAACAGAGGAGAGGTGAAGCAGAGATAAGAGAGAGATTAGCAGAGAAGAAGAAGTGAAGAACCCACCTAAAGAAGAAGAAGTGCTCGATCCAGCCATCGTCGAGTGTGATGAAGGGGGAGAGGAGGAGGTTTGTCGTGTTTTAAGTTTTTAGTTTTGTAGTTTTGAAGGGGGAGAGGTGGAAAGTTGGCGCTGAGTGACGCTATCTAAAATGTTTGGCGAGGCGCTAATGCGTTTTAAAATCCCGCCAACTTAAAAGATAGCGTTTTTAGATTAAAACTTCAAATAGTACTTAAACTTAACTTTTCATAGCATAAATGCAAAAAACGCTATTAACAAATGCTATAAAAGAGGACTTTTGGTGTAGCGTTGCAACTTACAGTAACTTTGATTTGCAAATTACAACTTGCTACTTACAGTAGCATTGATTTGCATTCACCAAAATACTAACATTGATTCACATAAACAACTTGCAAATTACAAATAACAACAACTTGCACTAACAGTAACAACTTGAACAACAACTATAGCAACAACTAGAATAACAACTTTGCACTAACAGCAGCAACAACTTGAAGAATAACTTGCACTAACTCGCTAAGGTTTCAATTCTTGCTAAGGTTCCCTAGCAATTTGACACACGTCCTTCCCCTTTATTCAATAAACCAAATTTGAAAAAACAAAAAAAATATTTGAAGAACTAAAAACTTGAAACAGTTTTGCTCATAGAGTTCAAGATAAGATTTGAGTGCATTAGATTTACAAGATGTATCCTCATAGAGTTTTTACAAAATCTAAATGTCAATTCAAAGTAAAGGAAATTGTTTATCTGCACTCCAAATCAGATCTAAACAACAATCAAATTGGAAAAATGGTTCAGAAGTGATGGTTCAGAAGCTAATAGAGTGTTTAGGTGAAGGGATTTTGGATATAGGAGAAGATGTTGTAACTTGACCATTAGAATGGTTCAAGAACATGCACTCTTCGGCTTCTATCTTTGCTTCTATTGAACTTGCAAGTATGGTCTGCCAACAAATTCAAAATCTCTGTGTTAGGCACATTTTAAAGTTTCTAACCAATAACCAAACAAGAACAAATTAACAAAACAACAAAGGAAAAAAAAAATAACCATTACAAAGCTATACCAATATTGAACACTTGAAGAAGAGGTTGAATGTGCCAAGGAAGAAGGGGTTTTGTTTGGATTTATAAAAAAAACATGCGTGAAGAAGCACCTACCACCGTGCAAGAACTTAATTACTCGACTCATTGTTACTGTATAACTTGGAAGTCTGAACCAAGAGAGACGAAGCTGCAATCCTGCCCTTCTCATCTGTTTTTGAGAGAAGGAATAACGAATTGTCAACTCCAGCTGGATTTTTTTTTTTGTTAACTAAGCCCTCTCTCCCCTATTCACGTGTCAGGGAGGCTCCCTCCCTCTCTAGAATTGTTGATTAAGGATTGAGGAGGATTTGACCCCATCCATGTAAATCAATAATATGATCTTGGTTCAGTGCTGGAGTGGCTCCTTAAAGCCACCTTTCTTCGACGCTTCTGATTTTTCATTTATATTCGAGGTGATCTTTAACATGGGCTTCAATGGTCTTGGAGACTTCAGGCCTGAATCTTTCCCAGCCTCCATTGCTTCTTGTGTCTTTCCCTTTGGTGCACTTCTCTGCTTCCTGTGTATGTCTATTTCTTCTAACCCTTCTTCTATGTTAACAACTTCTTTGAAACATGCGGGATTGGCACCAGCTTGAATCCATTCTCTAGTGTTTTCACCTTGTCTAAAGACAAAGTAGGATCTTTACCACCTTCTTTGTCTTCGGATTCATTACTAGAAGGGATGTTGGCAGTGTCCTGCATTTGGCCCTGAGTTACACCTACTGTTGCATTATATCCATTGCCATCATGGGCTAATCCACCAAGTGCATTGGCATGAATTGAATTATCGGCATCATTGCTGCGCTTCAACTCAACATGAACTTCATTAGCTGAAGTACGTTGTTGTACTTCATCGATTGGCTTCAAGGGCTTAACCGAATGGACTACTTGACCACCCTTGAGGCTATGGAAGATGAAGCTATTCATCACAAAGTTGAAGAGCCGATTGCAGATCCCCTGAACCTGCAATTGGTTCTCCCCTTTCTCCATTTTTGCTGGCTTGAAGGGGGGGGGGGGGGGGGGGGGGGGGCATTAATGTAGCATGGCCATTGTTTGGGACCTGAGATGCCTTCCTTTCTATTCAATCCCATAAGAGATCTATCAAACTTACCCTTTGTAAAAAGCAAAAGCTTCCAAAGAAGTGAATATCAGATATTTTTTATACCATTCATTCCAAGAGAGTTTGGATGTTTTCTTCTTTATGTTGTTCTTCAACAACACCATATTCATATCCTATACCTCCTTGGCCCAAACTAGCTATAATATATAATTTAATGTGCTATATGGATATGGAATCTTCTCCATTCTCAACACAATATCTAGCTAGCTCGTTGTTGTTTATCAACTCCATTAATCAATGTTTCCAGAAATGATGGTGACCGTAGACTCAAGTTTAGTATCAAATATTTGAATGATATCATGTAGGCATGCCTATCATGTAACACCTGTGTAAATTAAATGGTGTCGGCCCAGGGGCGGAGCCAGGATTGCAGATAAAGGAGGGCAAACAGTACATAACTATTTACGAAAATACTAAAAAATTGGATTTTTGCAATCATGGTGACATGGCGTGATCGTGAAAAAATGATGATTAATTCAACCATACAAACAATATACATGACATGATTAATTCAATTGTAGCTAGCTAATTAAGAGCTTCCCTTTTTACTTGAAGAAAACAGAAGCAGACATAGTGGTATAAGATGAGAGTTGGCGAGGAGCAGACCTCTGACTTTGAGGTAGCAGGACGGTATAGTCCAAGTCCAAGGAGTAGTAGCTTGACTGGACTGGATGGATTCAAATGAATTTGTCGAACAACAATTTTATTTTTGGAATCTTCCTTCCTCTTCTCCTCCTGCTTTATCTGTCCGTCCGTCTCCTCTTCTATGAAACTCACTCCTAAGTCAGAGCCTCCGAGGATAACACTTACACAACCAGCCCACTCTCTTTTGTCTTCTTATTATTGTCTGTCTTCTTGAAAGGGAAATATATGTGTGTATAGAGAGAGAAAGTTTTCTCTTTTGGGCTAGCTCAGGTGCATCATACAAACAACAACTTAACTTAATCGACCTACGACCATTGTGTTTTTTCAACCGCCCCAAACCCAACTGATTACTTTTAATTTTGAAAGATCAGAGATAAAACAATGCAGATCAGATCCCAACCCCCAATTAATCTAATGTGTTAACTAATTTTTTATCACTCTTACCACCATATGCTAGTTGAGTCATAAATAAGATAATCTTATTATTTCTTTATTTTTTTTAACAAAACAAGAGAAAACCAATGATGATGACAATGTAAAATTTTCTTGACCGGTCCCCAACCCAATTAAAAATTTTAAAATGAATATAATCACATGGGAAGCAACTCTCTATTTACGAGGTTCATCGGCAATCAGCGGATGAGAAATGGCCACATTACTTGCTCCACATCAAGCATAAATCTGAGGAGACAACAAGGGAATATGTTACTCGTTTCACTAACAATTTAACTATGATTGACGGATGCAGTGATGACACGGCCACTGCTATTTTCACCGCCTGACTAAAAATATGACTTTTTTTTACGCTTTGAACCTGGAACCCCCAAAGAACATGGAAACTCTATTGAAGACTGCTCAGAAATACATCACTCTCAATGAGATGATAGTGGTCAAAAAAGAAGAACGAATCCGAAAGGGAAGCCCATTCGAAAAGGCGAGAAAGGAGAGACGACAGACCCCGAGAGACAAACGTGCAGTCAAACATGCACCAAACGGGAGGCCCGAATTCAACAAGCAAGAACCCGAAAAATCACATTCAACGAGACCCAGATATGAGAGAGTGACAAACGTGATGAAAAAACGTACAAACTATATAAGACCTTGAAGACTAGCCGAGCAAACATACTGAAACACATGACGAGATGGGAAGATGTTAACTAGCCACTCAAGATGAAAGGAGACCCCGAAGGGCGAGACAAAAACAAGTACTGCTCTTTCCATAAGGACCACAGGCACGACATTGAAGACTGCTATAAACTTAAAGATGAAATTGAGCATTGAGTTCAAAGAGGACAACTCGATGAGTTTCTCGGGTTATCAGATAAACAGCTCAAAGGGAAGGTCAAAGCGAAAACCACCACGGGATCTGATGCAATCGACTTTCGGTCCCTACTTTAACCTTAACCTGCAAACCTGCACAAGGAACGCATGTGAGCCACGGGCCATCGTTGTGGTGGCCGATGTCACTCCGATGCTAAAGTCAGACAGGGATCTGAGGAAGGTGTAATGTTGTAAACAGATAATTTGTAGCGCATCTTAGCTTACCAACCTCATTTCTTGTTTAGAGTGTTGGAGTCCTGGTTCGACCAGGCCATCGATGGCGTAGTTTAGGAAAAACGATCTTTGTAGAAATCCTTCTCTAATTAGGAATCGTGTTGTGGAGGGGAGTTTCTCTGTTAGCCTTGTGCTCCTAGATACACGGGAGGTAGTTCTCGTTCCGATAGTAGTTTGTAGATAGAAGTCTTCATGTGTGACATATATTCTGGAATTTGCTTCCTAGTTAAAAGCAAAGAGCTGTTGTAGGCCAAAACTGATCTTCAAGCTATTTGCCTTACCAGAGCTTACAGGTATTGAGGATAGTTGTGAGACACGCGGGCTTAGCATGCTGCAAGAATCTGAGTCTGTCTGGCGAACTGCATTAGGTGGGCTTAGAACCGCTTGGGCCAGGTCAGTGTTGGGTTGACGCTAGGGCCTATTATTCATCGAGATCATCATGACACGTGTACGGCACAGAGTTGGCACTATTTTGGTGTATCATCAGCTACTCCCCTCGATTTAGTGAGCCATCACATCGGTTCGCTAAGTCACTTCTTGAAAAGATACGTCGCTCATGATGATTGAGTCTAAATCGTTGCTTGAGCCGCGCACTTCATTAATTGAATGTGCGTAAGTTCAGTGGAGAAGATGTGGGAACTCAATCCTTATTTAGGTCTTTTTTTATACGGAGAGTGACTCTTCTACTTTCTTCACTCTAAAAATTTTTGCCCTGTTCATCTTCTGATTGAAAAGATTTTTCATCTTTTTCATGGCTCACCAAAACCATCTTGATGACGCGACTTTGGCCAAGAGCTTTGAGTTTTTCGAGGACAGGTTGTCTTCTGAATTGGGCCTTGCTGAAATCCAAAAAAGTTTGCGAAACCTGAGGACCTGCCACTATATGCTCTGAAGGATGATCAGACGCTAATGTTTCCACCGGCAGGATTTATCTGTTTGCACCGCGGGATGCTCCGAACTAGAGTCCGCTTTTATATTTTTGACGTGATTTGGGACTTCTTGGATTTTCTTGGAATCCCTCCTGCCCAGTTGGTACCCAATGAGTACAAGATCATTCTTCTTATTTTGGTTAGAGTGAAGGAATCTGGTGTCTGTGTGACTCCGCAGGTGATCCAGTTGTTGACTTATCCTCAGCTGAATGATCACGATGCTTGTAAGATGACGTCGCCGGCTTGCTTTGAGAATTTGCCAGATGACTTCAAGTCCTGGCAGAAGTATTGTTTCTTGGCTCCTGCGGATTCAAAGTACATCCAGTTCAAGGGTCGTCCGCTCGAACAAGAGTTCAAGCCACTGCGTAAGTGTAGTTTTATCTTCCAATTTCGTTGTGTTGACTGTAAGCCAACCGTTGCTCGGGTTTTGTCTAGCACGGAAGGGTTTTCTAAGACGCTTGCCTCCTTTGTAAGTTCGAAGAAGTCTCGTGTTAGGAATGGGTCGTCTTCCAAACGGTCTGCTCCAGTATGTGAGGAGCGTGAGCCTGATCGGCCTGCCAGGGCGGAGGCCGAAATGTCCGCCTGGAAGAGGGACCACCTGCGATTAGCAGGGGTTGAAGATGCATCGAATCCTAGTACTGCTCAGGTAGAAGCTCTGAGCGAGAAGCTGATGTTGGCTGTTGTGGCGACTTTTACTGGTGTTCATCAGTCCGAGACCGTTCAGCTAGAGAATCCTAATGAGGATTCGCCTGAGGTTCTGAGTCCAATCGTTCCACTAGTGGGTTGTCCGATAGTGGAGTTGGTGACACAGGCCAAGTTTCTCATAGTCTGCATTGTTCCCAATCTCACTCCAGGCTACATCTCATAATGATTGAGGGTCTGTTTGACAACTCGCGACCTTCTATTGCTCCATATTCCGCTAAATCATCTGGCAATAAAGGGTCGGCTATCAGAGACAAATGAAAGGCTACGGAGGAGAGCCTAGGAGCAGTGGTGACTACGAGGGTGGTGCTGGCGTAATTTGTTTGCCCCGGACGTAGTGAAGTTGAGCAATTAGGCCTGGCACCAGGAGGTTGATGTGCATTATGCTTCGAGGAAGCATATAAGCAGGCGAATGGATCACACTCCAAAAATCGATGACGATACGCTAGAAAAGCGTATGGATAAGGGTTTAAAGTATCTTATGTTGGGAATGTCTCACTTGAGCCAGGTGGCCGTCGCTGGGACGAAAGTTGAGGCGGCTCGTGAGAGGGTTTATACCATAGAGCGTGTCTTCTCGAACATGCAGAGGTTGTATTCTGACACGCTTTTTTAAATTGAGCAGTTGAGGAAGTAGACTGAGGAGAGGAGGCTGGAACAGTAGGTCGTTATTGCTGAGACTCAGAGGGTTCATCTGGAAGCCCTTGAGTCTGACTTAGCAGAAGCGGTGTCCGAGAGGGATAAATTTAAGCAGGAGTTGGATCTGACCCGTTGTGATCTGGAGGTTGCATAGGAAGCTGCGACTGAGGCGCATTCTGAATTGCGATCTCTCGCTGAGGAGAACACCTTGAAGGAGGCTGATTGGGCTGTTCAGAGACAGCAGTTGGAGTCTGATGTGGAGTTCAGTGATTGGGTGGCGAGGAAGGCCGAGGACCAACTTAAATTTGAGCAACACGAGCTCAGTGTTGTAAGGAGAAGTCTGACTACGGAGCAATCTCAGGTTGATGTGCTGACAGGCAAGCTGGAACTGTTGGAGTGTGAAATTGCTGAAGCGAAGGTGCGCGAGGAAGAGCTTATCTAGAAACAAGGCAAATGTGAATTTCACTGTAGATTGGAGATGCTGGCGCTGATGAAGGAAGAGCATTTGGAATGGGACCTCAATCACTATAAGAAGATGTCGTGTGTAGACTTATCAGTGGTTTTCGCTTTATCAGATGAAGAGGCGGTCCGGATCATGATGCTGATGAAGGAGAAGCATCCTTCGAAGCATACTCCACATCAACCACCTGGTGCCAGACCTGAGTATTCATCTTTACTAAGTCCGGGACAAATAGACTGATCTGCGCATCCGGATGAAGCTCTCCCAGATGAGGAATTACGCTAGCACCACCTTTTGTAGTCACCACTGCTCCCAAGCCCTCCTCTGCAGCCTTTCCTTTGTCGCCAGCAGTCGACCCCTTAGTGTGAAACAACTTAGTAGGATTCGGACTGATGCATGGAGCGAGTTGTCCAACAGACCCCCCAACACCTTGAGATATGGCATGGAGCGAGACGGGGAATAATGCGGACTATGAGAAACTTGGCATGTGTCACCATGGCCACTATCGGACGGCCCACAAGTGGGACGATCAGATTTCATAACCTCAGGCAGATCCTCACATGAACCTTCTGTCGAAATGGTCCTGGGCGAATTGGCACCAGTTGAAGCCACCATTGCACCTAGCATCAACTGCTCGCTAAGAGCTTTTGTCTGCGCGACACTAAGATTTGATACATTTTCAATCCCTGCCAATCGCAAGTGGTCCCTCTCCCAGCCAGATACATCAGCCTCCACCCAGACGGGTCAGTCAGGCTCACGCTCCTCACTTACTGGAGCGGATCGTTTTGAAGATGACCCAGTTCTAACACGGGACTTTTTCGAACATACGAAGGAGCCAAACGTCTCAGACAACCCCTCCGCATCAGACGAATCAAAAAGTTGACTCCTGAGGCTTTCCTTTTCCTAGAAGGAGCCCTACCTTCGGAATTAACTCGCAACGATCGGTAAAACATGGAGGCAAGTCGTAGAATGTCTCCATAGTGTTTCACTCTTCTGGGGTAAGAGGAGTAGTGGAAAACAGTTCTGCGAGGAAACACGAGCAACGATTAGCATACAACCAAGTGCAACGGAATCGGAAGAAAAAACTATACTTACGAAGTGGCTTGAACTCTCGTTCGAGTGGAGACCCTTGAACTAGAAGTACTTTAAATCCGCAGGAGCCAAGAAGCAATAATTCTGTCAGGACTTGAAGTCATCAAGTAAATTCTCAAAGCAAGCAGGCGACATCATTTTACAGACAGCGTGATCGTTCAACCGAAGAAAAGTCAGCAACTGGATCACTCGCGGAGTCACACGAACGTCAGCTTCCTTCGCCCTAGTCAAAATGAGAATAACGATTATGTACCCATTAGGCACCAACTGGGCAGGAGGAATTCCAAGGAAGTCCAAGAAGTCCCAAATCACATCCAGAACAGGAAAACAAACTCCAGTTTGGAGAATCCCGCGGTGCAAGCAGATGAACCCCGCCGGCGCTAACATTGGCGTCTGATCATCCTTAAGAGCAATGATTGTGATTTCGTTTTTCGAGTTCATTTCGATATCCTGATTTTAAGAAATATTTCGGTGTGTAAAGCAAAAACGTAAAAATTTCGAGGATACATAAAAAAATATGTAATGAATTTCGAGGGTATACGATCATGTGAAAAAAAAAATAGATGCAAGTAAATAAATCAATTAAACATATTAAATGAAGCCTAAATACCAAGAAATGAAACAAACATGAAATCAATATATAATTAGAAAATCAAGGGGTGGTTTCAAAAATCAATATATAAGTAGAAGAAATGATAATTAGAAAATCAATGGGATGGTTTTGAAAATCAATAAATAATTAGAAGAATTGATAATACGAAGAAAAAAAAACCCGAAATTTACGGAAAAAACTCTGAAAATTTTCGAAAAAAACTCTGAAAATTTTCAAAAAAACCCTCAAAAAATGTAATTTTTGGTAGCTGGGATTTGTATGTTTATATAAAAAATGAAATTTAAAAAATTTCGAAATTAAAGAAAAAATCTCGAAAATTTTCGAAAAAATGTAACATTTAATTTCACACTTTTTCTTTTCGTAATTTCAAAAAAACAAAATTTTCGTTGAAATCTAGCGAGATTTCTCAAAATCACATTCCTTGTTTCAGAGCATATAATGGCAGGTCCTCAAAGACGTCGAACTTCGTACGGATTTCAGCACGACCCGATTCAAAAAGCAACTTGCCATCGAAAAACTCAAGGCCCTTGGCCAAAGTTGCGTCATCAAGAAGGTTTTGTTGATCCATGAAGAAGATGAACAATCTTTTCAATCAGAAGATGAACAGAGCAAGATCTCTAAAAGCAGGAAAATATAAAAGTTATTTTTCGTACAAAGATGACCTAAATAGGGATTGGGTCAACACTGATCCGTCCCATGTGGTTCTAAGCCCGCCCAATGCAGTTTGCCAAACGAACCCGAATTCATACTGCCTGCTAGGCCCACGTGTCTCACAGCTATCCTCAATACTCGTAAGCCATGTTAAGGTAAGTATCTCGATGATCAACTTCAGACGGGGCAATTACAGCGACTTTTTGCTTCCAATTATGAAGCATATTCCAAAGTACGTATCACATATGAAGACTTCTACCTATAGAATATTCTCGAAACACGAACTATCTCTCACGTATCTAAGAGCACATGGCTAACAAGGAAACTTTCCTCCATAGTACGACTCCTAATTAGATAAGGATCTCCACGCAGATCACCTTCCCTAAACTATGCCATTGATGGCCTGGTCGAACAAAGACTCCAACACTATGAATAAGACATGAGGTTGGTAAGCTAAGATACGTTGCAAATTTCCTGTTTACAGCACAACACCTTCCTCATATCCCTGTCTAACTTTAGCATCGGAGTGTCATCGACCACCACAACGGTGGTCCGTGACTCACGTTCGTTGCTTGTGCAGATCAGCAAGTTTGGGGGTCAAGGTCAAAGCAGGGAACGGAAAACGAATGCATCAGGTGGTAGAGGGAAAACTACCCTTGCTCAAATGGTTTTCAATGATAACATAATAGAAAAGTGTTTCAAGGTCAGGATCTAGGTTTGTGTGATCCCTTGTATGGGCAGACCTGAGGGGGAGGGTGAGGGAGAAACCCAAGAGCCCATGGATCCCAAGAGGGTTGGCAAGCTACAAAGGGAGATCATAGTCTCACATCGCCTGAGTAAGGGAGGGTGATGTACTATATATTTACGAGTTTAGATCTACAAAGTACTATGCGTTTTAAAGCCATGTGAGCCTTGGGCCCAGAGCGGACAATATAGTACTTTGTGGATCGGGTCATGATAGAATGGTATCAGAGCCTGACCCAACCAGAAGTGTGCCAACGAGGACGTTGGGCTCCCAAGGGGGTGGATTGTGATACCCTTGTATAGGAGGACCTGGGGGAGAGGGTGAGGGAGAAGCCCAAGAGACCATGGATCCCGAGAGGGTTGACAAGCTACAAAAGAAGATCATAGTCCCACATTGTCTGGCTAAGGGAGGGTGATGCACTATATATTTACAAGTTTAGTTATATAAAGTACTACGCATTTTAAAGCCGTGTGTGCCTTGGGCTCAGAGTGGACAATATAGTACTTTGTGGATCGGGTCGTGACAGTCTGTGTATCTGAGCCTTCAACATAGAAAGGATCTTGAAAAAGATCATTGATGTTATCTATAAGGAGGCTTGTCATCTTGAAGCTTTGGAACCCATTAAAAATAAGGTCTGGGATATACTCAAGGATAAAAGGTATTTGCTTGTCTTGAATGATGTTTGGAATAAAAGCCAAAACGAATGGAACAAATTAAAAAAATTCTTGGTAGGTGGAACTCAAGGAAGTTCAATCATCCTTATCACATGCTTACAAGAAGTAACATCCGTTATAAGTGTTGTTGAACCATGCACTGGTAGGGGTCAAGAGGAATATCCAAACATGGTCGAAGTTGGCATGGAGATCACCAAGAAGTGCAGAGGAGTACCTCTTGCACTGTGTTGCGAAGCTTGCTAGAGAAGGAGAAGTGCTAGGAGTGCATTAGAGACTGTGAAATCTGGAAATTAAACCAAAATGAAGATAATGCCATTTTACCTGCATTGAAGTTGAGCTATAACCATTTACCTTCATGTTTGAAGCATTGTTTTGCCCGTTGTTCCATCTTTCCGAAAGATAATATAATGGAAATGGAAAAATTGATTGGTTTATGGATAGTAAATGGTTTTATTCAATCTCAAGGGGGTAGGGAATTGGAATAAATTGGAGAGGGTATATTCAATGAGTTATTGCGATGGTCCTTCTTCCAAGAAGCCAAAGAAGATGAATACATAAATATCAAAACTTGTAAGATGCATGACTTGCAGATTCAATTTCCTTAGACAAATGTTTATTAGGAAAGGTTGGTGAGAGTGAAAATCTTGTCCCTAAAACCATTAGGCACTTGAGTGTGATCACTGGTTCACCACAATTATCAACCCGATCTTTCCTTGAACCCCAATTATCCGCGTGTACACTTCTTTTCCTTAACTCCATCAATTTTGATAGTTTCAAATTTTCTTATACTCTGAGCACGAGTGACACAAAAATCGAGAAATCGCCACCTTCAATATGCAATTTGAAACTTCTGAAATAACTTGACATCTCTTCCAGTGATATAACATCCTTGCCTGAATCGATTTGCGAGTTGAAAAACTTACAGATGTTAGATTTAAGTAACAATAAAAGACTTTATACCTTGCCAATCTCATTAGTGAAGTTGGAATATTTGAAGCATTTCAACCTTTCATGTTGCAATATATTATCATTACCTGAAACTCTTTATGACAAAATCAGCCTAAAATCATTGCTACTACGGAGTTGTATACAACTTGAAAAGTTGTCAGAAACAATGCGAAAGCTGACAAGCCTAAAACACTTAAATATCCATGGTTGTGACAGATTAATTAAAATGCCAGCCGGGATTGGGCAGTTGACCTACCTCCAAACATTACACAACAACTTCATTGTAGAAAAGCCTTACAGAGATGGTGGATATTGATGCGTCCAAATCTGGTCTCCAAGAAACCCGGCCTGCAAAACAAGGGTTAGGTTGTCAAATACCACTTTTTTGGTGGCTGAAGGCACTCCGATGCTTAAGTCAGTAAATTTGTAGGAGAGAGCTTAATTTAGACAAAGTTGACTTAAACTTGCATACCTTTGTCGAATATTCTTTTTACCTTATATAATGGTCATTATTACTTCTCTGGGTGATTTAAGCATGTGAGGCTTGACGAGGAGAGACGTTCTCTGTAATAGTCTCCTCTTTTATGGAGATACGTCATTGGAGGAGTAACTCCCACCATGACTCGTTTCCTTTGTAACGTTTCTCCTCTTTAAGTTAAAGATTCGTTTTGGCCTGGATTTGGGCCTCTGACTATGATCTGTTCTAAAGTGCCTTTCGAGACTAGAATGGCTGGATCTACCTTTATGGACTTTGCGAGTCGGCCCTGATTTGAAATACTTGGTCTTTGGGATAAGTGATCTTTGCCATGTGAAAGATCGTGATGATGGTCTTATTTGATGTATCATCAACTACTCCCCCCTTAGTTAGTGGACATGCTTACGTGATCACTAACTTTACAACGATTGAATTTTCGACTTCATCATTGCATTGCATTTAATGTTGTTGAAAGTTGTTGCTACGTTTGGTACTCGGATATTTCACCCACCTGTTCGTTTTGGCACGATTTTTAGAATTTCGTGCAGCCATCGTATCTTGCACATCTCTTCATTAGCGGTCTTTTCGTTGCTCAACCCTATAAAAAGGATGTGTGAGGGTTGTATTTCTTTCTTTACGTTATTTCCATTATCAGACTTTTTTTTTTCTCTCTTTCTTCATTTTCGTCTTTGCGCAATGTTTGGTCCCAAGATTCTAAGTGGTGAAGCACTTGATACTTGTGAGGCTTTCTTTTCACCCAAGCGAGTGATGCGGGCAACTCTGGATAGTGTTCACTATGATTATTTACTGCTGACAGATCTCGAGATCATCTTGCCTGGAGATGATGACAGTCCTTGTCGTCCAAGGCCTGGCTAGATTGCATTATACCCTGGCATATTTCAGTCGGGTGTTAGGCTTCCGGCTCCAGAGATCTTCTGGGAGTATTTGGACTTCTTGAGCATTGCTCCTGCTCAAATGGGTCCTAACGCCTAGAAGGTAATGGTTTCAACCTTGGCGAGGGTCATTATATCTGGGATTCGTACGAATATTAGGGTTTTTCATTCCGTGGTGGGGTTTAATGTAAGCAATAACCATACTTGTTATCTCCACTCTCCAGCTTGTTTTAGAAAACTTAAAGATGATTACAGGGGCTGGTCGAGGTTCTGGCTTTATGCGTCCATCATTTCTGGCTACTTCAAGTTATGAAATCGATATATTATGTGGTCATTCTGGGAACCCAAGAGGAATGAGTTGTACTTGACTGCGGAAGAGCAAGAGTTTCGTGATTGGTTTAATAAGTTTCCTCGAGTCCTAGTGGAGGCTTTCCTTACTATAGATGTTGTCAAGCATGGTGGCTTGTATACTATGAGTAAGGCGGAATGTGTGGCACTTACTGAGGCTTAAGCTGCTGAGGTTACTGTCGCTTGTGCTGGCAACGCCATTGTTTCTGACGGAGGGTGGGAGCATACTTCTTCGGTTAGCGTTGGTGATGTTAGCATGATAGGGAAGTGAGCTTCGTTAGGAGGCTTACGGATCTCGGTGCTCCTATTATTGTTGGTGACGCTGGTTCTAGCATTAGAAATGAAAACTTCCTAGGCCTGCCAGTCCGTCGAAGCTACTGGCAATCAGTCCTGATCGTATCCCGAAGAAGAAAAGATTTGCTAGTTCATTTCATGGTGCTACTCGGATTGCTCCTCATCTGATGTCTTCTGTGAAGGGTGATGGAGAAGATGTTCATTTTTCTGCTTGAGAGGCTAAGCAGATAAATCAAGCTCTAGAGAGGAGCAAAAAGGAGGTGTCTTGTCATTTGAACGATCATGAGAAGAGTCTCATCTTTTCATATGGCGTGCCTGAGTTCGCCAAGTTGTCTGATAATGATCCTTATGTCCTCGATAACAAGATGTTTCAACTTGCAATCGAGCGATTTAATAATCCGAATAGCATGATGACCATAGATGATTTCGAGTTTGACCCCGCGTTGGATGATCAGGTTATTGCCCGTGGTCGGAGTGCTAAGTCTCCTGCTACTTCTTCCACTGTTGCTGGCACATTGGAGTTGCATGTTTCTATTTTTACTCGTCTAATTTTTCTTCTGCTCATTCTACTACTGTTGCTTTTAAGAAGAATGGCAACAGCGGTACTTCTGTTATCACTATCATTCTGATTGTTCATTTGAATTCTGGGGGCAAAGTTGCACTTCTTCCTGACTCCACTATTCTTAATCCGCGAGTTGGTTGGAAGGAAAGCGCGCATAATCTCATTGTCGAATGACACAAACGGTTAGTTGAGACAGCTTTGATGCCCGTGCATCCGCCTAATAGTCACCTTGATGAAGGTCTTAAGCAAATCATGGAGGGAATGAATCACCTCACTTACGCTGGTTTAATGGGGTTGGGCTACACGTGATTAGGTGGCACTCGTTGAGAGGAAGATGGCGGGGCAGGCTTTTGCGCTTTTCACATCCTCAACCAATTTAATTCGATGAAAGCGTAGTGTGCGGTGCATGAGAAACTTTGCTTCAAAACTTGGGCTTCGTTGAAGGAAGCGGAGATTGTTCGGAACAAGTTTGCTTCAAAACTTGAGGCCTCAAAAATGGAACTGAATAAACTTTGTAATCGGTTGAATGTCGTTGAGAATGAGTTATCCAGTGAAAGGGATGACTAGAGTTAAGGAAATTTCCAACTACAAATTCTCTTTCAGAAAGGAAACTGTCGTTCCCCCTGGATGGCGCTAAACTGATGCGTCCAAATCTGGTCTCCTAGAAATTCAACCTGCAAAACAAGGGTTAGGTTGCTAAAAACCACTTTTATTTATGGCCGAAGGCACTTTGATGCTTAAGTCAGTAAATCCGTAGGAGAAAACTTAATTTAGACAGAGATCAATTAAACTTGCATACCTTAGTCGAATGTTCTATTTACCTTATATAATTGTTGTTACTACTTCTCTGCATGACTTAATCATGTGAGGCTTGACGAGGAAGGACATTCTTTGTAACAGTCTCCTCTTTTATGGAGATACGTCCTTGGAGGAGTAACTCTCGCCATGACTCGTTTCCTTTATAACGTTTCTCCTCTTTAAGAGAGGGATTCATTTGGGCCAAAATTTGGGCCTCTGACTATGATTTGTTCTGAAGGGCCCTTTTGGGCTTTGCGAGTCGGCCTTGAATTGAAATACTTGGTCTTTGTGATAAGTGATCTTTGCCACGTGATGATGGTCTTATTTGATGTATCATCAGATATGGTGTTGCTGGTATCAATGAATTACAAAAACTGAATCAGCTCAGAAAAAGATTAGAGATACATAGGCTTGAAAATGTTGAAAATGCTCCCAATCCCAGTTAATTGGATAAAGGGGTTTTGCTTATGTTTCTTAACTTCAATTGTTCCTATGTTTTCATTCTCTCACTTATAACACTAGAATTTTTTTTTTGTTTGATGAAAGCATAAAGTATAAATATATATATGTTAATAATGTTGCATACAATGTTGGTGGCCAACAGTAATAGCTAGATGATGAGCCTCATAATCGAGTTCTCGATTAATAAAATTACAAAACCATAGTTTGTTTAAGGCCAACAATCTTCTAATATTACTAATAATAGGCCTCCATGCCCAATACAACCTCGTTCTCGTGTTCATATGTGATTCTTATAAGATAAAGTGGAATCCCGAATCTCTTAGAAAAAGACTTGTCCGTCATTGTCAAGCCTGAATTAGAATTAAAGTTGCCTCCGCCGCATGACATTCTGCCATTATACTATCAATAACTGTTTCAGCAATAAGATCTGCCACTCAAACAAGCACCTATCCAAGTATATAGTTGCAAAAATCCCTAATGCTCCTTGCTATGGAGTGGAAAAAAAACTGGCGTCATAAATAATTAAAATAGTATCTGGATGGAGGATGTCAGAGGAATTAAGTTTTTTGCTAATGCAATAATATCAAGGATCGTGAGATTTAGTGACCAGTTTTATTTATTTTCTTATAAATTTCAGAGTGGACCCCAGAACCATATGGGGTGACAACTCTCCTGAAGAAATGGATGCAGAAAGGAAGGCTTCTTCCAGATGGGACACTTGTTATGCATGGAACCTGCACTTCAGTTTTATATTACAAAATATGCCCTTTTTTTAATATTCTAATCTTGAAAGTTGTATAAATGCAGAGGTAGCCAACCAGTTGCAGTTGCGTATTTCAAAGCAGGGTATGCTCCAACTGACTATCCTCAGTAAGCAATGTTTCCAATGCATTTTCAGTAGTTAATCCTCTCTGGAGCTAGCGTATAACAATTTCATATATAGGATTTTATTTTGTAAACGAAATTTAACATTTACCTGGAATGGATGATGAGAATATTCTGTCAGTAACAAGTAGGCGCACATGGTGCAAATTTACGGGGGCAATATCCACCATTTGCTCCTTTCATCTGGCAAGAAGAACAAACTTTCTTGGCTGATAATGATATGCTTGAACAGTCAGAAGAAGAATGTCTAACATTCATGGAAGGGTTTGTATTAAATGTTATAGTTCGGTTTTCTTCTTGTATTACATGCACATGATGCACTCTGTTTTTCTGTTCTGGGACTGAACGGTTAAATAAATATGTGATAACAAATTTAGGAATTGGATTTCTTGCAATATATTGGTCTGGACCAATATTCTGTGACAACAGATTTACGAAATCAGTAATATCTTAAGATATTTTATAATAAATTGAAGAAAAGGGGAGTCAAATAGCAATTTTCAGCTAAATGTAGTCATTTTTCGTATTTTAAATTGATTAATCATAAGTTCTAAACCAATAATTAGGAAATTAAATCTCCAAAATCAGTGCTGGTCTACACTTATTGCTAAATGAATCAGTTTCCGGTGCAGGCAATTGAAATAGCTAATTGTTTAATTTAATTGCAGTCTAAAACACACTGTGTATATACCCTTACCATCAAAGTTTCCCTAACCTTCTGCATGCTTAATTTACTTTAATTAGTTAGGAATGGACAGCCAGGATACTAATGGAGCAGTCCTCTGCTGTCAAGTGCCCATGTATTTCCTACCATCTAGCAGGTACGAAGAAGAGCCGGCTAAACCCAATATCCTTGAAAGGTAATTGCTTACCATGCATGGGACATGTATTTTCAAGTTAATTTATTATTTTTCCTTCAAAGATAAAATATTGCTTAATTTTAAGTGGTTAGGGAACTCGATATTGTGCCAATCTATGTAAAAAGGATGGGACTCTTACCATGAAAAGCTCATCAAAATTTATAATGCAGAGTTTGGTATGTTGAACCTTCATTTTGTATGTCTGTATATGAGGGGCTTGTTACTGTATGCAAGTGAGTTAAGGGGATTTTTTTTTTCATTTATTTATTTATATTGTTTTGTTGTTTGTGGGGGGGGGGGGGGGGGGGGGGGGGGGAGTGGAAAGCACAAGGGTTTTAGGTTTATTATCCTAATGATCTTGAGAAACTTGCAAGATTTTTAGAATTACTGAATATATTTTAAGCTTTTAGAACAGGAAAGCAAATTGAGCACATGCCAATGAGTTTAATCATACAAACTCGTCAATATTTTTGCACCCAGATATGTTTGCAAGGGAGATAGTTGCCTCGACAAGATTTTTTTCATGTGAAAGTCACGGAAAATTCAAGTGCTGTCTGCAGCTTAAGAACAAACCCTATTTTAGGCCGCTGCTGTATTTGAACAGAACCACCTAAGAAAAGCTTCTTCAGCTTCATATGCTTGGACACAACATGGTCAGAGATGAAATGATACTCATTTACTTCAGTAAACATCTTACACATGCAGGTTTCTCGACAACAAGGAAGACATTGTGAAACTTCATAAATGCTTTGCTGGCTTATGGAGCTTAGACAATTCAGAAGTCATTGAAGATGCCATTAACAGAACTGAATTATATGTACTCAAACCTCAACGTGAAATAGGAGGTCCAATTTTATAATTCCCACCTTTATATATAGATATTTTTTTATTCAAGCCTTAGCGATGAAGTTGATATGTTAGATGGGGTGAAGGGGAGGAATAAACTATAAGGGTATATCACTACAATGATTTTATAGCTGTGACCTCCGGTAGCACGGAATATCAACTCACCATCTTCATTTTAAGTTGATTCTCATATTTTATGCAACCTTCAGGGAACAACATCTACGGTAACAATTTAAGGGAAACTCTATACGAAAGTTGCAAGAACTTGCTGCTTATATTCTCATGCAACGGATTTTCCCTATTTCTTTTCCTGCATTTCTGGTCTGAGAAGGAATTTGTCATCAAGATCACGCTATATCAGAACTTGGGATGTATGGTACTTATCTGAGGCACTGAATTTAGTTTTTGCCTTCGGTTTGAAGAGAGTTGGGTAGATAATAATGAAGAAATGAAAAATGTGTACACCTGCTCCCAAGACACTGGTCTCTTACATTAAATTTGCGTTTGCAGGAACAAAGATAAGGTGATCATGAACAGCCAATATGAATATCTAATGCGAACAAAGGTATCTCAATCAAATGAAGGTGGGGTTGCTGCTGGATTTGCAGTCTTAGACAGTATATTTTATATTGATTGAATCAGATTGGGAAGGTAACATGTTTGGTTTATAATTTACCAATAAGTCCATTAGACTCTGCAGTCAAGTCACATTCTTTTCATCCAAGGCACAGCTCAACAAGCTTAGTGTGAAGAACCTTACTCCCAAGTAACAGATATACAGTTTGCACTTTCTTAATTCATTAGGAGGTGCTGGTGTTTTATGATTCGAACAAGTTAATTATAGTGTAGAGAAGGCGGTTGTAGTTTGGTTTTGTCTTTCTCGTTTCTATCAAAAATGGAAAATAAAAGAGAAGGATTTGTTGTCTTTTGTAGCTAAAGCAAATGTGAACAAGTATTGTTTGAAATTCCAAATGGCAGAAAAGTTTCGCGCGTTATGCATCTCCTTATGTTATTTGTTTATACATTTTGCTCCAGTTTTTCTTATATTATGTCATTTTCTTTCTGAAGAAGTGATCAGTTGAAATGCTCACCATGTTAATTCGAAATCAGGTTGGTGGCAAGTTAACATTATTACTCACTGCATCAAATCAAAATCGAAATATCAGATAGTTTCAAACATAGACTGTAAGTAGGAAACCTATAATGGGAAATAGCATCAAATCAAGAATAGTAAGATGTAGGATTATTATAATACTACAAATAGGGCTTATTGTAATAATCTAGTACACGTAGAATGACTGAAGCTAATTTTGCAATCTATATCATGTCCAGCACAATGTCAGAAAAATTAGCACATGCACGGAGTGTAGGAGTTGTTGCTTATTGAAATAGACAACCAGGAAACTGCAGTCATAACCACTTGATTCTACTCTTAAGGCTATGTATTTATAGACAACAACGACATAAATTCTAGATAACTTACAAGATTTTCCATCGAAATCCCTTCCAAATCGAAAAAAATGACATCAAAACCTACAAATGGAAAGTGTAACTCTCTCCTTGATTATCACCCGATAGGCTTTAAGCATTTTAGGCTAAGCGCATGACTGAATAGCAAAAGACAGAACAGAGTACATTCTCCATCTTCTCCCTTTACTCTTTATAAACAAACACAATCTCAAGTCATTAAATTTGTTTCTGACATTCCTTTCCTCTTTATCCCTTTGGTGCAGTCTGAAGCTCTCCCGATTTCTTTCACCTCCCTCTCATTCTTCAAAATAGCTAGCAGATGATCGATAGAGATCATATGGAGCCCATAGATGATCAACAATGCAGGGTTTTCTAGAATCTAGCCTCAGCCATGGCTTCCCCTTCCCACTCCAATGAAGAAGACTTATAGGGCCAGGGTGAAGACTCCGGCATTTCCCTTCGAGGTTGTCACCTCCCAACCCATGTTGATTCCATCGATGATCAACAGCTTTTATGTTACCTGCAAAAACAAGCAAGAAAGGTGGCATGGAACCTAAGTGATATATTCTCTTTTGCTTCTGCACATCCATCCAGTACTCTACTTTCTGGGTGTACCCTCCTTCCCTCCATTGCTGGACATCTATTACCATTACACCTGTATTAAAGTAACAAGGATTCCTCCCTTCAAACGTCTTCGCCAATTCCTTATCTGACCAAAACGCGTTGGAGAAGTACCTTGTGAAATTGGCGTGGCAGTACTCTGGTGCAGCTACCACCTTATCACCCAAATCCACCCCCCACAACTTTTCAATATCATCAACCATTATGATATCCGAGTCTAAATAAATTATACGATTGACATCAGCAGGAATTATATCTGCAAGGTAGATACGGGCATAGTTCAAAGGTTGATCAAGAGCCTGACGAACTGACTTAGAAATCTTACCTCGAACACGGTTCGAGTCAAACTGATAAACCTTGAAGTTAAGATAAGGGAAGGTAGAATTAAGACTAGATACAAGCTCAGGTTCCAACCTCGCATATAGGAAGTGAAACACTACATTTTCAGGACAAGTCGAATGTTGTAGAATAGATAAAATGGCAGCCATTGTGCCTCGAAGATAGTTTCCATCCAGGGTCATAGATACATGGATTTTGCTACTTTCACGGGACTCACACGAGTCTCCATTGAGAAACTGAGGTGCCTCGTGGAAGACGGGTACATCATAGGATGATTTACGGAGGGTACTAAGGTGAATACCGGTAGAGGAGGAGATGGTGGTGATGGGTGGTGGATGGAGGAGGAAAGACAGGAGGCCAAGGAGTGGGAATGGGTTCCAAAAGGCCATCCTGCCTTGTCAGGAATGGGATTAAGGAAAAAGAGAAAGAGGAAGAGGAGCAGCCATTGATGCAATGGCTGCTGCTTAAGGGGAAAGGTTTAGGAGAAGTGGGAATTGGTTGATAAAAGGGGATTGATTGGAGAGGTTGGTAGGATTCTGAGGAAGAGAACAAAGATCGGAAGAGCACTCATGTTGTTAAAATTTTGAAAAAAATGTTTAATATTTGATTATTTGAGCTTTGAATGGTTTGTTTTGGGGGGTGATTTATTTGAAGTCAAGAATTTGGTCTACATTGTTTGGGTTTCAGTTGAAAGCTTCTAAGGTCTTCCTCCATGCAAGGAAGGCAGTTTGTTTTGTTTTGTTTACCATTTGACTCCTTTTGTTCAGATTGTGACCTTTCATCACTCAATCAGTTGTGATTTTTTGTGGTTATTGTTGTGGTATTAATAACATTTTTAGCGCCTAAATATTTATTGTTGATATTATAATAATAATAATAATAATAAATAATAATAATGGATGCGATCGTTTTTTGCTCCATGCTTTGACCTAGTCCTGCTGACTTCACAAGGAACGCACGTGAGCCACAGATCACCGCTGTAGTAGTCGATGGCACTCTGATGTTAAAGTCAGACAGGGATCTGAGGATGAGGTAATGTTGTAAACAGGGAATTTGTAGCATACCTTAGGTTACCAACCTCAGTTCTTATTTATAGTGCAAGAGTCATGGTTCGACCAGGTCATCGATGACGTAGTTTAAGGAGATCTTCGTGGAGATCCTTCTCTAATTAGGATTCGCGCTGTAGAAGGGAAGTTCTTTGTTAACCCCGTGCTTCTAAATACGCAGGAGATACCCTATCTAAGGGTAATCCGTGAGAGGAAGTTTCCCTGTGTGATATGTACTTTTGTATTTGCTTCCTAGTTGGAAGCGAAGAGTTGTTGTAGTTTCATGTCCGAAGCTGATCCTCGAGATATTTGCCTTAATAGGGCTTACGAGTATTGAAAATAGTTGTGAGACGCGTGGGCTTCAAGCTGTAAGAGTTCAGATCCATTTGGCGGATGGGCTTAGAACCGCTTGGGCCAGATCAGTGTTGGGCTGACGCTGGGGCCTGTAATTTTTCTAGATCGTCATGACACGTGTATGGCCTAGGGAAGTGATCGTTTTGGTGTATCATCAGCTACTCCCCCTAGTTAATGGGCCATCATACCGGTTCGCTAAGTCATCTCTTGAAAAGATACGCCGCTTATGATTATTGAGTTTGTATCGGTGTTTGAGTCGCGCGCTGTATTTATTGAACGCGCGTCGGTTCAGTAGAAAAGATGCGGGAACCTAATCCCTATATAGGTCATCCATTGCGCGGAGTCTGGCCTTTCTATTTTTTTTTGCTTTTAAAGATGTTGCTATGTTCATCTTCTGATTGAATAGATTGTTGGTCTTCTTCATGGCTCAACAAAACTTTTTTGATGACGCAACCTTAAACAGGGGCCTTGAGTTTTTCGAAGACATGTTGCTTTCCGAATCCGGCTTTGCTGAAATTCGTATGAAGTTTGGGGTCCCCGAGGACCTACCGTTGTCTATTCTGAAGGGCGAACAAATGTCAATGTCGCCACAGGCAGGTTTCATCTACTTGCACCGGGGGATGCTTCAAACCGGAGTACGTTTTCCCATTCTAGATGTGATTTGGGGATTCTTGAACTTCCTCGGGATTCCTCCGACCCAGTTGGGGCCTAATGGATACAAAATCATTCTGATTAGGGCGAAGGAAGCTAGCGTCCGCGTGACTCCACGAGTGATCCAATTGCTGACTTCTCATCGGTTGAAGGGTAACGTCGTTTGTAAGATGACGTTGCCGGCTTGCTTTGCAAATCTGCTAGATGACTTCAAGTTCTGGCAGAAGTATTACTTCTTAGCCCCTGTGAATTCAAAGTACTTTTAGTTTAAGGGTCATCCACTAGAGCGAGAGTTCAAACCACTTTGTAAGTGCAACTTTTTCTTCTAGTTTCGTTGTGCTTGATTGCATGCTAATCGTTGCTTGTGTTTCTTCGCATGACGGTTTCCCAATACTTTGTTTACCCTAGAGGAGCAAAACACTATAGAGACGTTCCGCGGCTTGTCAACGAGGAATGTGGAGGATGTCATATGCGTTCCCAACTTCATTCGCAGTGGGTTGTTGGACAACTAGCACGTGGCCCCCACTCTTTACCGAACATCGCAAGTTAAGCCTGAAGATGGGGCCCCTTTTAGGAAGAGGAAGGCCGATGGAGCCAAAGCTCTTGTTTTTTCCGACACGGAGGAGCCGTCTGAAACGCTTGCCTCCTTTGTGAGTTCAAAGAAGTCCCACATCAGAACTGGGTTGTCTTCAACACGACCCGCTACAGTAAGTGAATAGTGTGAGTCTGATCGGCCTGCCAGGGCGGAAGCCAATGTATCTGGCTGGGAGAAAGACTTTTTGCGATTTGCAAGGGCTGAAGACATATCAAATCTTAATGTTGCGCTGGCGGAAGCCTTGAGTGAGCGGTTGATGCAGATTGCAATGGCAGCTTCTGCAGGTGCCGATTCGCATGAGACCGTTTCGATAGAAGGTTCCTGTGAAGATCTGCTTGAGGTTCTAGAATCTGATCGTCTCATTGGTGTGCTGTCTGATAGTGGTCATGGTGACACAGGCCAAGTTTCCCATAGTCTGCATTGTTCACCGTCTCGTTTCAGGCCACAGCTCGAGGTGTTGGACGGTCCTTTGGATAACTCATTTCTTCCCCTTCCTCCGGATCCTATTAAGTCGTCTTGCACTAAAGGGTCGGTTGTTCGTGACAAAAGAAAGGCTGCAGAGGAGAGCCTAGGAACAGTGGCGACTATGAAGGATGGTGTCGGTGTAATTCCTAATCCGGGAGGGTTTCACCCGAACGCGCGGATAAGCTTGTTTGCACCGGACTTAGTAAAAATGAGCACTCAGGTTTGGCACCGGGAGGTTGACGTGGAGTATGCTTTGAAGAAGCATATAAGCAGGCGTCATAGCTGACTGATGGATTACACTCCTAACCTCGACGAGGACACGCTAAAAGGGCGTATGGATAAGGGTTTAAAGTACCTTATGTTGGGTATGTCTCACTTGAGCCAGGTGGTCGTTGCTGGGACAGAAGTCAAAGCGGCTCGTGAGAGGGTGTACACCATGGAGCATGTGTTCTCGCATATGCAAGCGTTGTATTCTGACTCGTTTTATGAAATTTAGTTGTTGTAGAAGCAGGCTGAAAAGAAAAGGTCGGAGCAGTCAATCGTGGTTGCTGAAACTCAGAGGGCTCGTCTGGAAGCCTTTGAGCATGATTTAGCGGAAGCGGTGTTCGCAAGAGACAAGTTCAAGCAGGAGTTGGATCGAACCCACTGAGACATGGATGTCGCGCAGGAAGCTGCTGCTGAGGTGCGTTCTGTATTGCGGTCTCTCGCTGGACAGAATGCCTTTAAGGAGGCTGACTGGGCTGCTTAGAAACAGCATATAGAGGTCGATGTGGAGTTCAATGCTAGGAAGGTGAGGAAGGCCGAGGATCAGCTCGAATTAGAGAAGCATGAACTCAGTATTGTAAAGAGCAGTTTGGCTACAAAGCAGTCTCAGGTAGATGCGTTGACTGGCAAGTTGAAACTGTTGGAGCGTGAACTTGTTGATAAGAAGGCGCGCGAGGAAGAGCTTTTGTAGGAACAAGGCAAGTGCGAGTTCCGCTGGGTTGTGTACGGCAGGCTGGAGCTGTTGGCGCTGATGAAGGAGAAGCATCCGGGATGGGATCATGACCGCTATAAGAAGATGACGTATGTAGATTTGTCCGTTGCTTTGCGTCGTTGGGCGAAGAGGGTGGTTCGAACCCTAATGCTTAGGCCGTGGCGTGTATGGACGCGACTCCAGCTCCTTCCTCCGTTAAGCTTAGCTTTTTGTTTCTATACATTTTACCGATAAGGAGTAAACTTTGTATACTTGTACCCATTTTGCTTCGCCTGTTAATGAAAACAGTTTTATCTTTAGTACTTTCTGTATTCGTTTTATGCTCATTGTTTATATTGTGTGTTTTCTGTTTCGCCTTGTCGTCTTATTTTGGCATAGGTTGGTTGGATTAATAGGAAGTCGAGTGGTTTGTCTGCAGTCAAGAGCTTGACCGTTTGTGCTGCGGGGACTCAGAATCATTGTTGCATTGTCATGTCCTGGTTGCCAAACATAGCTGACGATGCCACATCATCCTGGTTTCCAAACATGGTTGCAAAACCTAGTTCCCTAGCCTCACTCTTGAGTAAAGTAAGGAAACATGGTTGAGTGAAATAAGGAAACATGTTGGAGTTGAATAAGAAACATGTCTTGTAGAGATTTTTTATGATAAAGTTGGCCATGCGGCCAAATCTATATGTTGATTTCCTCGAGATCCGTAGTTATTAATGCTTTGTGGGCTTGACTTCATGGGTCTTGCGATTGAAATTCTTCAGTCCTTATGAATCCATTTGAACTCCTATTGGGCCTTCTAGTTGTTGAATTTAGCCTTATTGTGTCACTTTATGCATGATTTGAGATTTTTGCTTGAATTCCAACAAAATGCACAAAATACACATAATGAGATATTTTTATTAGATAATTGGACTTAACAATTATATATTTAGGGGTGTAAAAATCGATGTTATGGGTGCTTATCACACCACCCCCAAACAACCTTTTGCTAGTCCTCTAGCAAATAACGATGAAAAGGAAGATAAAAACACAAAACAAAATATTTTTATTTGTCCTAAACTTCTCAAAGAAATCAATGCCACTTTCGCTAGTATGACTCAATTGCATTTACGATATGCAACAACGCTTTGAACATCTTGCATGACACTAAAGGAGGAGTTTTAGCCTCCTGAGTGTTATCCAGAATGACACCCACAAACAATTTTTTTTTATTTGAAACAAAATTGATGTGTGCCCTATTTTTCTCAGAGAATATCCTTGTTATTCAACCACATAGAAGACAAAAGACATATGCAACTAGTTATTAAAACGCACATTACAAGTAAGCAACTTTGAAACAAGGTTTGTGTGTGTGTGTGTGAATAACCAACAAATGCAACTTTTCGTGTCAAAGTAACGTACATCCAAATCCACTTTTGGAATAAGCGTTTTGACTTCACAACTTACCAGCTAATCTTTCTGAAATAATCACTCTGATTTTTGGTAAAATATTTTCTCTCTTGCATGTGAGGAAAAGATGTAAATGCGAAAATTCAAACTTCTCACATGCGCATAAGAATAAACGGACATGAAAGAGAATAATAGTCTCATGGAAGGAATGTTGATCACTTGCAACAATGTCGAGTTACCGACCATAGCACCTTCTCATCTACTCTCCACTTCTTACCATACCTTACCATAGGGTTAATTAGGACTTCTCTAAAATAAAAAAGAATCTCGCTTGATTTTTTTATTTTATTTTATGAGGAAGAATGGGGTAGATGGTAAGTAAAAATGTGTTTCTGAAAAGGTATGGTCTTCAAATAGCTTAATAGAGAACTCATCAATCACTTCCTTTTCTTTTTTTTCTTCACAACCCCCATTTTTTATTTGTTTCCTTCTTCAGAACATTTTTTTTCACAACTTTTTTTTTCTCCGAAATACCTTGGACTTTGGATTTTCACTTTGCACTCCTATTTTTCTTCATAAAACTTCCTAACATTTTTTAGAAACATAAATGGGAAAATGGATTTTTTATATATCTAATAACCTTAGACAAAAGCTCACATTGGTATTGGATGAAATGTTTAGCAAAATGGTTTTGAGAAAGTTCAAATGGACAAGAGATGCCTAATTTACCTTTTATGGTTTGGTAATAGTTATAAGTCTCAAATAGACTACAAGACCTATGTTTCCCTTAAATCGAAAAAGAAGTCATCCTTAGTGATCAACCAAAAAGAAGAATAATGAGACTTCACAACAAGTTAAAGTCCAATAAAATTTTAAGTCATCATATGACTCGGGGTTGTGTAAAAACTCTCTGAATAAAATGAAAGGTCTGATAGCTCACATGGTTAAAGTCTCTACTATTATTTTTCTATATTGTCAGGAAATTACTTACTTCTGTATTTCAAACTACATCCGTGGTCATTATGCAAAATTTTATTTGTTCCTGAATGCCCAAATACAATGTTTACTCTAGTAATAAACTCTCAACATCTCTTTGCCTAAATGAAATGAATCAAGTAATCCAATCTCATCATAGCTAAGATACCATACTTTTTTTTTCAAAAAAAAAGATTTTCAAAAAGGTATGAATTTTGATAAATTTCCTCACCCCAAACAAATAGAACATTGTCCGCAGTGTTAAACAAATTAATGAAAAGTGAGAAATATAAATTAGAACTTATTACCTCAGGTGATTTGTTGAAAATTTGTATCGTCACTGCAATGAAAACGAGTGAGTTGGTGGGGTGAAAATACATCACCACCAAACAGGCATTGGCGGTATTTTTTTATTTTTATGAATGAACGAATGAATAAACGGACTGGGTTGCCTCCTAGTAGCGCTAAGTTTAAAGTCATTGGTCGGACGCAATGGGGGTGGTATCCACCACCCCCAAACAAGCTTAATGGAGTAGGAATTTGTGGGCGTGACTAATCCTCATAGTTAGGATCAATCAACTGAATGGTTTTCACTAACCTTCTGGGAAGTTCATGGTATGGTTTCAGTTACTATCCATTTACTTGAAAGAGACTACCATTTGTAGGGTTTTCTAAGAAGACATAGACAAGCAACAATTACTTCTGAACCACACAAATGCCAAATCTAAGCAAACAACATTTTAATGAGATTTTATCTTGTTAATCTGTGAGGGACAAGATTGATTGAAATCAGCGGGCGTCACGTTGTTATCTATTATTGCCTGATTAGATAGGGTGCTAACAGATGATCCTAAAAACTTGTATCCAACAGTACAAAGTCCAAAATCAGGAGGTCAAAGTTACGCTTACAAAAAGTCGGATTATTGCACACGTGGTCTAATTAAGAATTGTACCTGTGCTACCGCTCTGTAGACCGATTGATATGAGAACGATGCGTGTCAAATACGTACTTAGGGTGTATGTTCCTAGCCAAAACTATTAGTTGCACCACGTCCTTTTGCGGTCCACAACTTACTAGTGACTCGGTGTACCGGGTGAGTTACCCCACCTCCCGAAATTCATTGAATGATCAAACCCAACGTCGCATTTAGCTTTGGTCAACACAAAAATTCAGCAAATTAACCTTGGTCTTAGTTGTCCTATGAACACCGTTCTAGTTGGTTCTAATCTTAATTGATTTTATTATGTGATTTGATTTCACACAGTTGAAGTTATGAGGTGGGTGATGAAATTTCACCAGTTTCATAAACAGGGCTAGGTCTGCCCTCTCTGTTTATGGTAGTTTATTAACGTAAGCAACCATGCAATTCGTTAAGATGCAAAAACATAAACAAACACCTAGCAATGTCCAATCGATTTTCACTCAGCACCCAAGCCAATAAAACAATGTGTCTGAAAACGATACTTGCTAACTTGTGATCTCAAACATAAGGTCTCCACCATGGGAGTAGAGAGAAATGTTATTTGAGAGCTACTCCTCCTAGGTTCAAGCAATTGCTTGCTCCCCTACGACACTACTGGTTGTCCACTACAAAAAAAAAAAGTTAGCCCGAACAAATTTTTTTTTTTTTTTATTTCTACTTTCATTGCTATCTAAATAAATAAACACACAATTATAGATGCAAAAATGTTTAATGGTCTTAGTCAAGAAGTCAGAATTTTTTTTTTAAGTGACTTAATTCTAACCTTAAACTAACAATCAACCTAATGCTTAACTATTACAAGTTGCACTCGACCATTCGAGGCATATTAAAAATAATTATTAAAGAATAAACTCTCTTCCTCACTAGAAACTACAAATAAAATAAAGTCTTCAAGCAAGTCTTAGGCAATTCCACAGCTTTATCACCCACTTTTCCAAACGAATTTGTTCAACAGGCAACCGACCTTAAAAAACTCTGAAAAAATTACTGAAATTCAGGGGAGCGTCACGGAATTTGCTTTAAATTTGTCACGTTAAACAGACACTGTTTGAGCCGTCTGCTGCTGTCTTGTTTTCGTTATATGCTAAAAATTACCCAAAAAAACATAAAAATGAGAAAAAATTAAAGAAAATGGAAAAATTAAAATTATTTTCTATTGCCTCCAAAGTTGTGCCTTCAAGAATGTCTTCCTTCACCAAGTGATGTGCAACGGCGCCATTTAATTGATGCAAAAAACCAACATTAATGTCGTTGCATGATTTTTAACATCAATCAAAGAAATATTTATCTTTTTGTTTATTTTTTCCTTCAATCTACAATACACTTCAACAATGTATAGTGGAAGTATTGGTTATCAACTACTTCACTTGGATTAGAAGATAATATTTGAATTTTAATTTAAAGAATAAAGAAAATAGCAAGATATGATTCTAAAACAAAATAATAATTTATAACAAAAATGAATATAGAGAAATCTTAAGGGTATGAGAATCACCCCATTCAAACATAATGAGTGTACAATGTAATTTCAATTTCTCATAAAATACTCAAATCACATGGTTTTTCAATCTACATGACTTGAGCTGTGGGATTAAACAAGTAAAACTTTTTTTCATTTTTCTCAAACTTTAACCAAATCCATTGTTTAATTTCTAAAACATCATTGAATTTCGATTATGTTTTTCATCGAAAAAATCCTAAAAGACATGAAAATTATTTATTATTTCGAATCAAAATCATTATCTATTTAACAAATGAAGTCTTCTTTCGAAGTATTTCTTACAATTCATTGTTCTGCTTTACTTCTTAAATGAAACACAATCTAAATATCATTATATCTTCATCAATCTCTTCCCCTTGAGAGGGGAGATTAGTTCTATATGAATAATGAGAATAAACTAAAAGTTAAAGGAGAAAGAGAAACAAAGATAGAACTTACTTCTTCAATGGAAAAAATTAAAAAGTTGGAAAGTAGTACATACACTTATCTACCAAGCAAAAATCTAAAGCTAAGAACTACAATAAAAAAATAAAAATAATAAAAAATAAAAAACTCTCTAAGAAAAACTAAGATTTATGTATTCCATGTATGGGGTTTTTATAGGTAAAAAGGGTTTGAGTAAAACAAGGAAACATGTTGGAGTTGAATAAGAAAACATGTCTTGTATAGTTTTTTTATGATAAAGTTAGCCATGTGGACGTCCAAATCTTCATGTTGATTTCCTCGAGATCCGTAGTTGTTAATGTTTTGTGGGCTTGACTTCATGGGTCTTAGAATTGTAATTCTTTAGTCCTTATGAATGCATTTGAACTACCATTGGGCCTTCTAGTTGTTGAATTTAGCCTTATTGTGCCATTTTATGCATGATTTGATATTTGTGCTTAAATTCCTACAAAATGCACAAAATACACGTAATTAGATATTTTTATTTGATAATTGGACTTAACAATTATATATTTAGGGTGTAAAAATTGATGTTTTGGGCCCTTATCAGGTTGCATGTAACACCATTAATTGGATGAACTGGTCTGTGCAGTTTCCTTGAGAGCCATCGTCTCCTCGTTTCCCATACGGTATTCAATGCTAACAGTTAATGCTGAAGCGTCCGTTTGGTGAACCATGATATAATGGTGTTCCTCAATCGTTGTAGGCACTATCTTCTGCAGAGCGTATATCCTGTAATGTTCTTGCTTGAAGAGAATGTTTTGGGTTTTCCAAAGGCTGAAGGGAGATCTCTATCATTGGAGTCTTTGAATGTTCTGACATTTGCATTGACCGGGCACGACGATAATCGTCGTTGTGTGTGGTCACCTGTTCTGGGTGGGCACGTAGTTGATTCGCTGAGATCCCGTAACTTCCTCTCATGTTGCGAAGAAGAAGTACATATTCTCTTCCAAGGGAAGAGTATGTCGTTTATGCGTTAGTGCCTTGTTACTTCTTGAGATCATCATGACACGTGTATGGCTCAGGGATGTGACCGTTTTGGTGTATCATCAATAATAATTTCAATAATAATAATAATAATAATAATAATAATAATAATTTCAATAATAATAATAATAATAATCTAAACTACTATAACTCATGAAGCCTTGGATGAACATGACAATCTTCAACCAGAATTTTGCCCTTCCCATTTTGCCCTTCATATTTTATACTATTTACAATCAAACCCAATCCCCATCAAACATTGATATATTAGACTCAAGAACACAATTTATTTAAGACCCTCACTTATCTATAAACTAAAAAAATAAAAATACATAAAAGACCTTATGCTCTAAACTACTATAACTTAGGAAGCCTTGGATGACTATCTTAAACCTGATTTTATGTTTTCCCATTTTGTTCTTTATATTTTATACTATTTACAATCAAAACCAAACCCTCTCAAAAGATTGATAAATTAGACTCAAGCCCCCAACACAATTTACTAAAGACCCTTAATTATCTATAAACTATAGAAAGACCTTATGCATAATTATTCAATATTTAGAACCCAATTATTAAGAAATATAACAATATCCTCAAATAAAATTTATAGTTAAATATAACATACTTTAGCAATTACATATTGTGTTGAACAAAAAATTCAAATATAGTGCGCATCTAGCACATTTTTTTCAAGTCTTAAGTTATATCATAACCAGTGTTCTAAAAATCGGTCTAGGCGGCCGCCCTGCTAGAAGGTGGAAAACCGCCCAGATTAATGGCTGGGCGGGCAGTCTGGGCGGTTTTGGGCAGTCTGGGCGGGTCTAGACGGGTCTGGGCGGGATCTAGGCGGGTCTGGGCGGGATCTAGGCGGCCTAGGCGGGGTCTAGGCGGACTCTAGGCGGTCTGGGCGATTTTTATTTTTTATTTTTTTATTTTTTAATAAAGCTGATTATGTTCTTATTTTATTTTTCTTTCCTATTTTTTAGAAATAAACTATTTAATTATTTTTTATTCAGTATATGTCTAAATGTAGCAAAGGATGATTACTTAATGGAATTCTCAAATGATCTGCCGGTACCAATTTTACTAATGTAGATTTTATCAAACATAACTGAGGTTATTCATGCAATTTGAAGAAAAATAAAAGAGTACACAAATTCAAATTTATATAAAGTACCCATCATGACCAACTTCAGTCATTTGAGTTTTAATAAATTTTGTTCACGATTGTTAATTTTTCATGTTTTTAAATTTTGCATATGTATATTGGCATTAAATTGGATGTAATTGATAAGGTATTATGCTTAACTTTTGTAAATTATTAAAGTTATAATACAAAACCTAAGACCGCCTAGGCCCCTGGGCGCTAGGCACCTGCTCGCCGCCCGCCCAGCGCCTAGCGATTTTTAGAACACTGATCATAACATAAGAAAAAACAATCATAGTTCGAGTCGATCGCATGTGGGATGTGCATTGCCTACTTATTGAGGACCAGGAAAATAACATATGTTTTTAAGATGTCTGTTAAGGTAGCAATTTTCTAACGTTAAAAAATAAAATATTAGTACTATTCATTTGTGTGTCAATCGACAAATTGTTCGATGCACATGGATTCAATTGAAAATTGATGCGTCCAAAATTCGTCCTCCCATGAGTTTGACCTGCAAAACCACTGTTAGACTGACAAGGACCACCTTTTTGGTGGCCGAAGGCACTCCGATGCTTAAGTCAGTAACTCTATTGGAAGAAAGAAGTAAATCTGGACAAAACTCAGTTAAAGTTGCATACCTTTGTCTAATGTTTGCTTTACCTTTTATAATGGTCGTGGTTAACTCTCTGCGTGACTTAAGCATGTGAAGCGCAATGGAATGAGATGTTTCTGTAATAGTCTCCTCCTTAATGGAGATGCGTTCGTAGAGGCGTAGGTTTTTCTATGGCTTTTTCTTGGTGCAACGTTCTTTTTCTTTATGAGAGAACGCATATTGAGCCTGGATTTGAACTTCAATTCATCTAGGCCTGATTTCGGACCCTATTTACGCCTCCTTAGTGGTTGGCCTAGTCTGGGCCTCTATAATTAGCCTCATTCTTTATGAGTTGGCCCAATGGACAAGGCGTTGTATTCTCGTGATGGGAGTTTATGCCACGTGAACAGCCGTGATTATCGGTCTATTTTGATGTATCATCAGCTACTCCCCCCTTAGTTAGTGGGTATGTTCAAGTATCCACTAATTGTGTGGCAGTTTTTCTTTTTGATTGCAACATTACGGCTTGGTTAGTGCCCTTGCTACATGTCACTGTTGTTTTCTCTCCGTTGTTCCATCTGCATGTTCGTTTTGGCGCAATTTTTGGGATTTCGTGCGGTTGTCACACCCTACACGTTCTCCAAGGGCAGTCTTTTCGTTGCCCATTCCTATTAAAAAAAAACTTTGTGTATGTTCTTCTTCTTTCAGCATCTTCTCGTTTTCTGATTGTTAACCTTTTGATTTTTCGCATTCATCCTGTAGTCATGTCTAACTCTAGAGTTTTGGGTGGCGATGCTCTTGTTATTTGCGAAGCTTTCTTCGTGCCCAAGAGGGCGACATGCGTGACTCGGAACATCGTTCGTCACGACTACTCGTTGCCAAATGATCTGGAGGTGTTCTCCCCAGAGATGACGACAGTCCTTGTCGTCCGCGGTCTGGATACATTGCTTTGTATCTAGGTATGTTCCATTTTGGTTTCAGGCTTCCGGCTCCTCCTATTGTCTGGGAGTACTTGGATTTGGTCGGAATTGTTTTGGCTCGACTTGTTCCTAGTGGTTGGAAAATACTAATTTCAACATTGGCGAGGGTTGTTGTTGCTTGCATCCTTATGAATGTTAGGGTTTTGCATTCCCTGGTAGGGTTTAGCGTGGACCCTAGTTACACTTGTCACTTGTGTTCTCCTCCTTACTCCGAGGACCAGCAAAAGGAGTATGTGGGTTGGTCGAGGTCTTGATTTTACGCATCTCTTTCTTCTGACCATTTTAAGTTTCGCGAGAATCAAACTTTGCGATCGTTTCAGGAGCCTAAGAAGGTTGAGTTATCGCTATCTTTAGAAGAGTAGGAGTTTCGTTGTCAATTTTGTGATCTTCCCCGAGTATTAGTAGAAGATTTCCTTACTTCAGACGTTGTGGTCCATGGTAGTCTGCTTTCATCGGGTAGGGTCGGCCTTGCTTCTGGGGTTACTGTTGCACGCGCTGGCGATATAGGAGTCTCTGCTTTTGCTCGAGATTCTAGGAACATTGGTTCAATTGTTAAGAAAATGAAAGTTCATAGGCCTCTTAGCCTCTCCAAGATATCGACCGTCAGTTCGGGCCGTGTCTCGAAGAGGAAAAAACTTGCTTATTTTGTCCTTGAATCTGCCAAGACCGCCTCATCTTGCTTCTCTTCAGAAGGGGGTCGTGGTTCAGGTGATGATTCCTCTACCCGTAAGGACGAAGAGGTAAACCGAGTCCTCGAGGTAAGTAAGAAACATGTCTCTCGCCCTATGGATGACCATGAGAAAAAAGCTTGTTGCTTCTTATGGCTTGCCGAATTCTTTCGGCCTCTCGATTGACAACTCGCACATTATCATGAATAAAATGCTTTAGTTGGGTATTTGGCTGTCGAATAATCCGAAGATGAGTACTAAGACCTTGGATGACTTTGATTATAATCCCTCAGCAGATGATCATGTTGTTGCTCGTTCTCGAGATCGCAAGCTTACTGTTTATTCTGTTGTGGCTGGGACTTCGAGATCTCGTGTTGCTTCTTCTGCTTCTTGCCCTGCTCCTTCTGTCCTTGGCAAGACCTTCTGGCCTTCCGAGGATGATGTGCAGGACAGTGCTCACAATCTTATTAGCGGATGTCACGGGCGGTTGGCAAACAAAACCCTTGTGCCCGTGTAACAACCTAGTTGTCATATTGATGACGACCTCCAACATCTTATGGAAGGGATGATGCGGCTTACTTATGTGACAGTCATGGGGTCAGATTGTAAGGCGTCTCGTGATCAAGCTGAACATGTCGAGCTGAAGCTTTTAAGACACATTTTGGTAATTTCCCATGTTCTCCATCGACTGGACTTGTTGAAGGCACAATGCATGGAACATGAGAGGGATGCAGACTCTGCGCAGGAGTTATTGAGGAAACTTGAGGCTAGGCGTGATGCGTTTGCTTCTGACCTCGAGGCATCCGAGGTGGAATTGGGCAGGTTGCGTTCCCGTCTGGATGTTGTTGAGAAAGATTTGTTTGACCGAAAGGTCGAACGTGATGAGGTTGTTCGCTCCGCCAATAAGTGTTCTGCCAAGCTTAAGGCTGCTACTGCTCGCTTTGTTGAGATGAGTTTCGAGTTTGTTGAGACCAAGTCAGTGGTTGCTGCTAAACTTGCCAATGTCGACAAAGAGTTAGCGTCTACCCAAGCCGGGCTGTCGATTGTCAAGGAGAAGTTCAAGGCAGCGGAGGTCGTGGATTTTCAGAGAGTGGTTGAGGGTCGCCATGATTTTCTTGATTTCCTGGAATCGCAAGGTTTGAACATGTCTCCCTACCACAGCCTGACCGTGCAGGAGTTCGACGATGTCGAAGAAGTTGTTCGGAATTCGATGGGTGATCCAGATGTCGAGGTGCCTACTGACCTTATGCTTCCTGAATATGCTATTCACGACAATGATTCTTCTTAGTTGTTTTATTTTAATGTAATCTCCTTTTTTAGAAGATAAATGGAAAATTTGTTATTTCACATTTTTGTGTCTCGTATGTCTAGCTTGTTTAGCTTTTACTTAAAACATTTCTAGGAGATTTTCGACTTTGGTTGTCCGAATTTTCGTGGGTGACTTCGATACTCGACATTCTAGTCATATGGAAGCTTTGGTTTACGGAATCTTGTTTCTCATTCGGATTACGATGTCGTACGTTACAGTCGACGTAAAAGTTCAGTTCTTATGTCCTGTTACTTTATTACTTCGTGGTTGATCAGGCCAAAAGTTTATATGTCTGACTCGCTCGTCCAACATATTTGTTTTCTCAATACTCTAGCTATGTTGAGTGTTCTCTCGAATCTATTTTTAATCTGACTTTTTGTCCTCATCAAATTTGGTTGTTTTGAAATTGAAAGCGAATGACTTTATTGATAATATTTTTCCAAGTGCATACATTCCATAGTCGACGTATCATTTCGCCCTCTTTGTCTTCCAACCAGCATGTTCCTGGTCTGCTGATTTTCGTTACTTGATAGGGTCCTTCCAAGTTTAGGTTAATCTTGCCTGTGCCGGGCTCTTTCATGTTTAGTTGGACTTTTCGTAACACCCAGTCTCCGACATTGAAGTTTCGAATCTGTACCTTTTTATTGTAGTACTCTGCCATGCGTTGTTGGTAGGGCGTTGTTTTAATCGAGGCTACTTCTCATTTTTTTTCAAGAAGATCTAGCCTGACTCTTAATGCTTCGACGTTGTCTTCAGTACGAAATTCTTCGGTTCAGAATGTTGGCATTTCGATGTCCACGGGTATTATCGCTGCTGACACGTAAGCGAGTGCGAAAGTTGTTTCTCATGTTGGAGTTTGTTTTGTTGTCTTGTATGCCCAAAGTACACCAGGTAATTCGGACGTCCATAGTCTTTTCGCTGCCTCGAGTCTTCTTTTGATTGCCTCCAAAAATTGTTTTGTTAGTGACTTCGGCTTGCTCGTTTGCTTGCGAGTGAGCTGGTGCGGAGAAGTGATGCTAGATATTCATGCTCTTGCATAACTCCCTGACCCTTTTGCCTTCAAACTACCTCCCATTATCCGTAACGATTACTCTTGGGATCCCAAATTTGCATATGATGTCTCTCCAGAGAAATTTCTCGACTTGTGCTTCTCCTATATTTGTGACAGGCTCTACTCCCATTTGGTGAAGTAATCTACTACTACGAGGAGAAACTTCCTTTTGTCGGACGTTGGGAGTGGTCCTACGATGTCCATTCCCCATTGTGCGAACGGCCAGGGGCTGCTTATTGAAATCAGATTTTGTCCTGGCATGTGAGTGTATGGGCAAATCTTTGGCACTTGTCTCATTTACGAACTAGCTTCTGAGCGTTCGCCTGTATCGTTGGCCAATAATACCCTAACGTGAAAGCTTTGTGGGCAAATGTTCTTCCCTCCGGGTGATTCCCGCATGTGTCGTGGTGTATTTCTTTTAAGCCGTATTATGCATCTCCTGGTGCAAGACATCTTAATAATGGGTTCGTGGCAGATCTCGTGTAAAAATTTTCATTGACCATTGTATATCTTGTTGCCCAATTTCGTAGTTTTCTGGCCTCCATCTAATCTGTGGGAGTTCCCCGTTTAAAATGTACGTCGAGATTGGAGTCATCAAATTAACACTTTACGGTGCATTTTTCTGATTGATTTTCTAGTATAGAGCTACCTTGTGTCATGACGAGTAGATTGTCATTCTCCTTTGTTGTTGAGGCTTCTTTAGCTAGCTCGTCTGCGCTTTTGTTTTATGTTCGTGCACATTGTCGAATGGTGGTGTTTTGGAAGCCTTCTATTAGATCTGTGAGTCTCTGGTGGTAGGCTTTAATTTGAGCGTCTTTCACTTGGAACTCACCGCTTAGTTGATTGACCACCAGCCTGGAGTCCGTAAAGATATTAATGTCCCTTATTTTCAGGTGTTTTGCTAACTGTAGTCCTGCTATCACAGCTTCATACTCGACTTCGTTATTGGAGGCTTTAAAACTGAATTTTATTGCTTTTTCTAATGCAATGTCTTCCGAGTTGTATAAGACTATACCGACTCCGCTTCCTACCTCGTTAGATGTCCATCACAATGGAGGATCCATCCTTCAGGGGTCAAGTCGGGATGTTTTGTTTTGCTTTCCTTATCCCAGGGTTGGTTGTTGCTTCTTGTGAACTCGGCGATGAAATCCGCTAATGCTTGAGTTTTGATAGCAATTATAGGGGCATAAGTAATGTCAAATTGTTCTATTGCCCATTTCACCATTCTTTCCGATAAGTCCGGCTTGTGTAATATGACCAAAGTGGTTGTTCGGTCATAACCGTGATCGGATGTGCCTGGAAGTATGGTCGCAATTTCCTTGATGACACGATCAGAGCGAGCGCTAGTTTTCTCTAGGGCTGGATAGTTGATCTCTGCATCTGAGAGTCTTTTGCTGATGTAGTACACCGATTTCTGCACCCCTTTTTCTTCTCGTATTAGTACTGAACTCACTGCGTAATCGGACACAAATATGTACAGATACAGTGTTTTTCCCGTATTTGGTTTTGTTAGCATCTTTGTACTTCCCATGTATGTCTTTAGGTTTTGAAAAACTCTTTCGCATTCGTCATTCCATTTGAATGCCTTGTTCCCCTTCAAGATTAGAAAGGCAGACACTTGTCTGATGATCTGGAAATAAATCTGTTTAGAGCTTTTATCCTCCCATTAAGACTTTGAACACTTTTTATGTTTGTCGGCGATTGCATGTTGAGAAGTGCTTGTATCTGCTTTGGGCCGGCTTCAATTCCTCACCGGTTGACCATATACCCGAGGAACTTCCCTAACCCCACTCTGAATGTGCATTTATCTGGGTTTAGCTTCATCTTGTATTTTCGAAGCTGGGAGAAAGCATGTTTGAGGTCCATAACATGGTCAGTTCTGCGTAAGCTTTTGACGAGCATATCATCGATGTAAACCTCCATCGTTTTTCCGATCTGATCTCTGAACATCATGTTTACTAGTCGTTGATACGTTGCTTTTGCATTTTTCAATCTGAACGACAGTACTCGAAACAGTACCTCCACCTTTCCATTATGAAAGATGTTTTTTTTTATCGGGGGGGGGGGGGGAGGTACATTTGTATTTGGTTATATCCGGAGTATGCATCCATGAAGCTCAGAATCTCGTGCCCTGCGGCTGCATCCACTATTTGGTCTATTCGTGGAATGAGAAGTTGTCTTTGGGACAAGCTTTATTTAAGTCGGTGTAATCCACGCACACCCTTCATTTCCCGTTCTTCTTCTTTACTAGTACTGTGTTCACCTGTCAATCCAGATAGTGACCTTCTCTTATCATTCCCACGCTGAGCAGTTGGTGTACTTCTTCGTTTATCGCCACCAGACTTCTTTTTTGTCTAATCGGTTTCTTATCTGGATTCACTTGCAATTTGTGGGAAATGATGGATGGATCTATTCCCACTAGGTCCTTCTTTGTCCATGCAAAAATATATTGGTTATCTTTCAACAATTAGATCAGCTTCATGGTGAGTTCAGGTTGGATTTTTGTGTTGATTCATACTTCCATTTTAGCTTCATTGTCTAAATAGACCTCGACCGTTTCTTCTTTCAGTTGCCCGGTGTTGGGTTGATCTCGCGTGCTAGTTAGTGACATATTGTCGCTTGGAGAATCTGAACTTGTTTTATTGGATCGTTGTGAAGACTCTTCCAGTTGTTGCGGTAATTGCTATTTGTGAGGAGTCTTTATAGATGCAAAATGACACTCCCGGGATGCTGGTTGGTCCCATTTTATTCTTCCAGTGCCATTTTCAGTGTGGTACTTCACGTATTGGTATATAGTGGAAGATATTGCACCCATCTTGTGTATCTATGGTGTTCCGAGTAGCATGTTGTATGCAGCAGGAGCGTCCACGACGAGAAAATCTGTCATTAACACTCCCTGTTTCCCTGGTTTTCCCGCTTCAACTGGTAGTCGGATCATTCCTAGTGGGTTACATTGCTACCCACTGAAACCTACTAATCGCTTGGTGAGAGCATCTCAGTGGTGAACTGCATCATTCGAAAAACTTTTAGGTATAATAGGTTTACCGAGCTGCCGATGTCGATCAATACCCTTTTGATTTTTCATTTTGCTATCATGACTAAAACCACTAAAGCGTCATTGTGTGGAACTTAACTCCATCAGAATTTTCGTTTGAGAAGGTTAGAGTCATTTGCATTGTCCTTGCCTGTTGTGCGGATGGTTCTTGAAATCTGATCTTTGTGCCTAAGTCCCTGACTATGTGCTTTCTGGATTGAGTGGATTGCTCATTTTCTTCGCATGTGCCATGCAAGACGTAGATTGTTTCCTTCGTTTGCTCCCTAGAAACGAATGTTTCACCTTCGAGTTTGGCGAACTCTTTGAGTTGTCCTTATTTGATATGACGTTCAATTTTGTCTCTTAGGTTGCGACAATCTTTAGTATCGTGGTCGTAGTCGTTGTGAAAGAGACAATGCCTGCCCTTGTTCCATTTATCTGGATTTTCTCTCATCTTCGGCGGCCATTTGACATCTTTTTTTCTTGCCATCCCTTCAAGAATCTCGCTTCGACTTGTTGTCAAAGCCGAGAATGCTCTTTCATATTTGGGCTTCTTCAGTTGTAGACTTTTGGGCGTTCCATGAATTCCTTTGGAGCTACTGTTAGCCCGATGTTTCTTAAGTTGGATGATTTCTTCTTGAAATTAGTTGCCTTGTAAGTTTCGAATGATCATGTCTATCATTTCGATCACACTTTCCTTCTGAGCCATTAGCGTTTCCACTCTAGGATCTGAGGGGGTTCCCCATGATGTTAGAGATGCCAGAATTGTTACCTGTTGGAGTTCTCTACCAATAGGTATGGTTGTCTCGATGGTTGTCTTTGGATTAGTATTGGGCAGCATGTCGTATCTGTTATTGTCAGACTAAAGATTTGTAAAGTACTCCATTGATCTTCTATCAGGTTGTGTGAGCTTTGTCACTGTGAATCTTATTTTTGGGAAAAAAGAAACTCGTCATTTCCCACAGATGGCGCCAAACTGATGCGTCAAAAAATCGTCCTCCTGTGAGTTTGACTGCAAAACCACTGTTAGAATGCCAAGGACCACATTTTTGGTGGCCAAAGGCACTCTGATGCTTAAGTCAGTAATTCTGTTAGAAGAATGAAGTAAATCTGGACAAAACTCAGTTAGAGTTGCATACCTTTGTCGAATGTTCCCTTTACCTTTTTATAATGGTCGTGGTTAACTCTCTGCGTGACTTAAGCATGTGAGGCGCAACAGAAGGAGATGTTTCTATAACAGTCTTCTTCTTAATGGAGATGCGTTCGTGGAGGCTGGGGTTCCTCTACGGCTCTTTCTTGGTGCAATGTTCTTCTTATTTAAGAGAGAACACATATCAAGCCTGGATTTAGGCTTTGATTCGTCTGAGTCTGGCTTCGGATCTTGTTTACACCTCCTTAGTGGTGGGCCTAGTTTGGGCTACTATAATTGGCCTCATTCTTTCTAGGCTTTATGAGTTGACCCAATGGATCGGGCACTGTATTCTCGCGATGGGACTTTATGCCACATGTACGCCCTTGATGGTCGGTATATTTTGATGTATCATAAAAAATCAAGGTTAGATAAATTTCGTATGTAATAAATTATAAAAAGAAATAACATTGAAAATAATTATATGCCAGCGTAGGAAGCACTAGCCACTAATCCAAACTATTATAATGCCTGTAGCCTGGCATGAACATTGTCATGTTCTCAACCTGATTTTTTGGTTCCTATTTTGCCCTTACAACTTCATACTATTTACAAGAAAACTAAAAAAAGGTAGGTAAAAAAAAAAAGTGTTTGTCTTTTTAATAAAAAACACTATTACATTTTTTACCATTTTGTCATCCACATTACAATTTAAATCAGCCACTCTCAAACATTATTTAATTATACACAAGCCCGTACGATAATTTATTTTAAAACCTCAAATTATCTATGAACTATAAATAGGTTCTTACCTCCAACTTTTGAATTTTATATTTTGTCATTCATATTTCATATTTTTTACAATAAAAAACTGACTCATCTCAAACATGATTGTATATAAGCCTCCAACATAATTTATTTGAAGCCCCTAATTATCTATAAACTATGTAAGGCCCTTACAATAATGAGAATGTAATTTGATTTTTTTTTTATGTTACTCTCCGAATTTATACTTTATAATCAAAATGTCTGTCAAACTCTAATACACTAACCCAAGAAAAATAGTCATAGCTCGGGCTAGGGCATACAACAAGTATATTTTTCTATTTTACTCTAAAAATTTTACACTTTATAATCAAAAGTGTTGTCAAACACTACATTAAACCAAGAAAAAATAATTGTAGCGTGGGTCGATAGCATGCAATACATGCATCACTTGCTTATTAAGGAGAAAATTATTTAGTCAAATCCACTAAAATTTTAATTTTTACTTGTTATTAAATTTTTTAATAGCGGTCCACACCCTAGCAATAATAAGGAAAGAAAACAATGTGACGGTCCAGAACAGGATGCACCTGAAACTAGGGGTGGGTACGGGACAATATGAACCTCATCTCTATCCCATCCTGTTCGTTTGGGATCAGGGCAGGATAAACTCCATCCCGACCTCGTCCCATCCCAAACAGGTTCGGGACGAGATGGAATGAGCATGTACTAAATAGTCCTCCAATGAATATTAACAAAAAATTTCATCTCACATTACTCACACCCAAATAATACTTAATTTATGTACATATAATTTTTATCATATCAATATTAAATGTCATATAAAATTTATGGTCCAATGAACATACAGTTTTTATGTTAAGCATCCTCTATACGATACAATAATAATTGTCGTATAACCAATCTAAAATATGAAAAAACATAAATTTTCATAAGTTCTATTTGACCTAAAATGTTTAAACTAAATGTGTGTTTGGTTGCATGAAATTATATGCCATGAGAATTCATGAGATGACCCTATATTTTAGGCTAATTTGAGGTATTACTCCACATCCACCATTTAATTTTGTGATCAATGGCAAAAACGGAAGTCCCATGAACATGTCAATTGATTACATGCAACCAAATGGTGGATGTGGAGTGATACATCAATTTAGCATAAAATGTAGGGGTATCTCATGAATTCTCATGGCATATAATTTCATGCAACCAAACACACATTTAGTTAAACATTTTAGGTCAAACACACCCTAAAATTGATTACAAAATCAAATGGTGGATGTGGAGTGATACATCAATTTAGCATAAAATGTAGGGGTCTCCTCATGAATTTCGATGGCATAGGATTTCATGCAACCAAACACACCCTAAAATTTATATCTAAATAAAGAGTACCAAATCAAGTGAGTAAGCATTTAAACAATAGATGTTTTAATTTAATTTCAACACATCTTAAATTTTCATTTAGAATAGTAGTTTGATTATTAATAACAATATTAAATAAATAAGTTTGGGATGGGCGGAATTGAAAATCTTTATTCCAATCATATTCCACTCTAGATCGGGACGAGACGGGATCAAGATTACAGGATGATGCCCACTCTACCTCCTAAAACATTTATCAGTGCTGTGAGCTCGTGAGATACACGTGCATTACCCCCCGCCCCCCTCTCTTCCTCAATTTCAACTGACACAACTCTCCTCGCTTCAGCCTCCAATTGTTGCTTGCGTTGTCTCAGTTGTTGTTTGCGACACAAGGTATGTCCCATCCCATCTCCTTCTCTGTTGTTGTTGTTTCTCCATGTTTATAAATTTGTTTGTCAGTTGATGTCAATTAGAATAAAGGGTTTTTCTATGAATCTTTTTTCATCTAGATTGGTGATTAGGTGAATCCTCTTGACTGATTGAATTGATGATGTAAATTGTCTTTGGGGTTCTTGATTTTGATTTGATTTGATTTGATTTAGTGTTCCATTGTCGTTATCAAAGAAAAATAGTTTGCAGAATCTAGTGTGTGGAATTTGGCTTTAGATGTCAATGTAAAGTTTTCTATCTTTGGATGTTTAACCATCTTTTTAATTTTTGTGTGTTTGTTGATGATCGAAACTTAGGAATCAGACACAACCTTAGGTTTTGTAGATCAACCTCAGTTACCGTCCGTGTTTATGATAATTTTCCTTAGGGTTTGGTAATGATACGTTGTCTTTTCTAGCAAAGAAGATTGGTGCAGTTTTGGAGTTGTAGCATGAATTTTTTCGATGAAAAACTGTTGCCTTCTTCCTCTAACAACACAATGTATCTGCCTTCTTCCTCTAACAACACAATGTATCTCTCCAATGTCATATTCCCATTGCTTCCCCAATAAATTTTAACCAACCCAATTGTTTTTTTTCATCTCTAGATCTCCTGAATGTCGTTCATGAAGAGGAAATCTGCTCTGATTTTGCCACACATAATCTATTGAGGAGACGTGTAGGAGTCAACCTTATGGCAGATGGGAGATAGGGTTTAAAGAGTCTATCTAGAACTTCGATCATTTGATTGGAGGTATATGTCAATATAGCGTGCGAATCAGAATTGTGTTCTGGGCACTTGAAGAATTTAATGCTCATGTCAAAACAGTTATGTTGCTAGCGATTACTTATCTTGTTGGTCTATGTTTAGGTTTATTTGAATTGAGATTTTGAGAGAGGGTTCACTCATAGATACCTTACAAACCAGATCAGCTAGAAGTAATCTGCATTTTAGAGCTTAATAAGAATGAAACTTATTGATTGGAGAAAGATGAGCATGGTCTTCAAGACTGAGTAAGAGTTGAATGCAAAAGCCAAGGATGACCAGACACGGGCACGCGCGTCGTGCCAGATACGAACATGCCAACTTGACAACTTTCCAAAAATTAGGACTCGGGGACACATCGAGACGTCATACATTAAAAAAACATATGAAAATAAAACACAAATTGTGCTGGAAAAGGAAAAACAATATAAATAAGAAGAAATGTAGAGAAAATGTAAAAAAATGGAGAAGCACACTGGCGCTAGAAAAAACAAAGTAGATGAGAGACGAAGAATTAAAGATTACCTTTATGCTTCATCACCATCTTTATCTTGCATCACAATTGAAAATTTTTCACTTTACATGAATTGACAACCTTCAAATTAGGTGGCTATATGTGTCAACTTAAAAGTAAAAAACAAAGATGCACAAACACGTGTGTCATGTCGGACATGGACACGACACGACGACTCGGCAATTTTCAAAAAATTAGGACTCGGCGAAACGGTCAAACTTTACTTTTTATTACTTTTTATTTTTTTATAACTCATGAACATAAACAACAACCTAAAACTTAAAATTGTTTAAAATTTTTACTTTTAAAGCTGGAAGATGAGAGTTTAACAAGAGAGATAGAAAAATTTACAGAGATGCTCGAATAGTCAAAATTTACTGGAGAGTGTATATAATTTACAAATTGTTTCAAAATAGTGTGTAATTGTGTATCTAAGAGCAAATTAATCATCAGAAACAAATAAATCAAATTACTGAGAAATTATATAGCAAAATACCATTTTTTGTGTATATTGTATCTAATTTAGAGTGAGGGAAGAAACGACCTTGATGAAGCCTGATGTACCATCAAATGAAAATGTCACTCAAGAAGTCAAAAACCCTCAGATTAAGTACGGTGTGAAGAGGTGTTCTAATTAAAGCAACTCCACTCCCCGACTGAAGGAATCGAAGAATTGGCGATTGCAATTGAGTGCAGTAGAACTTGGTGTTTCTTCAAGAACTACTTCTGAAAACCAGCAGAGAAAAAAAAAAAAAAAAAAAAAAAAAAAAAAAAAAACATTGGCCGTGTCAGAGCCGAGTCGGTCTTAGTCAACGTGTCTTGACCGTTGACCACGTGTCGGATACGTGTCGGGCGCGTGTCCGTGTCCGACACGTATCCAACTCTTGAAACGGGGGTTTTTCGAAGAGTCCGTGCATCCTTGGTAAAAAATAAAATAAAGTTTGTTGTCAAGTCTTGATTGTATTCTAACAAAATTTTGGGTGTGTCGGAAGCGTGTGTGACACGTTGACCACATTGAACATGTGTCTGACACTTGCCGACATGTTGACCCTATATTCGACATGTGTCGGACACAGATACGACAAGTTTTTCGAAGAGTCTGTGCTTCCTTGGTGAAAACTCTATGGCGTAGTTGTGAAAGGTTGTTCTAGATTTCTGATGTGTTAATTTTGACGAAGAGAGTTAATACTTAATATGACACCATGAAAACAATAAAGAGAATTAAGAGTAGAGTGAGGACAAGGAAAAAAATAGAGAAATAAAGGGTTAAGAGCATAATATGCTTCACGCTTTGGGTCTTTGTTAATTATTGTTGATTTGTTCATTATTTTCTTACCTCTTCCATGATAAGTCTTAATGATTCTATCAAAGTTACAGCTAAAGTACATCAGCCACTTGTTCAGCAATGTGCTATTTGCTTCTCTTTGTCCTCCTCATCTCTTACTAGTTGATCATCTCTTCTTGTGGTTGGGGTGTTTTTTCTTGATTGTATATGGACTTTTTGTGGCGATTCATTCCCACTTTACATTGAGATGGAGTTCTTGGGGATGAGGCTATGTCGTGTAGTTTGAAGTAGATGTTTCTATTACAGGTTGAGGTTTAGGATTTCTTGTAAGAGCTTTCAGGCGCAGTACCAACCCGAAGAAGCATCAAAACCTTCCCCTGTAGTTACTGATCTACCACGGAGAAAAGGAAAAGCCAGCAGTTCTATATCATCCAACCTCATGGAGCACTCACAGGAACAATCTCTTATTCATTCAGGAAGTTCAGGACAGCTTGATCAGAACTCCCCTAATATCAGTCAAGCGCGGAAGTTGCTGTTCCGCAGAATGTTGGTAGGAGTCAATGATGGACGGTTCTTCATGGGTGCGTTTCACTGCATTGATAAGCAGGGTAATATTATCCTCCAAGATGCAATAGAGTTCCGTAGCGCCAGACGCTCCTCGCCTTGCCCAATGGAACAACGGTGCCTGGGCCTCATTCTTATCCCTTCATCTTGCAGATCCTCTTGCCATGTTGACTGCTCTATCGAAGAGCAATTATCACTCTTGTCACTCAAACAAGTCTGAATCTTTACTATAGTACACCTATTTAATTCAAAGTTTATTTGCATGAGATATTATCTTATCCTCTTAGTGTATATCATCTTCATGTTCAACTGTTATGTGATTCGGTCAGTGAAATTCCTTAAATCAATTTTGAGATTAATGAAGACAATTTGTTGTAATTACATAAATCATGGGATTACAAGTATATTTACTGGAAATTGGAAGTCAGTGTGGCTTGTTAGCTTTGACATCAAAAGTTTCTAAAATATTTACTTTTCTTTGGAGTTTACAATCAAATTCCTTTCTTACAAGTAATCAATTCATCATTAGTTACAGCATCATTTATGCTTCATAAAGTGAATAAGATATCATCGCATTTAATTTCAGTTTAAATTCGACCTGTTCTTTTACACTGATGAATTATCCTCATTTCCATTCTTTTGTATCTGTATGCTATATTGGAGTTAGAAAAAGGTGCATAATGATGAAATAACTCATGAGATTCGAGAATACCCCACAAGCTATACCTATACTTATAATACCTGATTATATCTATAAAGCTTTTATTGTAGACAAGTTAGACCATGTTCAAACATAAAGGTTAACGAACCCCATAACAAAAGAAAATGTATTTGCAGAAAAGATAGGGATAGAGAAGATAAAGTTTGCCAGATTTCTACAAGTTATTAGGGCATCTTCAACAGGAGACCCCAAGCATTATAGAATGACGTTTTAAGCGTTTTAAGGACCCTCTCCATGAGACCCCAAACCCTCAGATTTGTAGCCTGGCTACTTACGCCATTGTCACCATATTTTTTGTGGTGTTGTGTTTCTTTGCCAATTTTTTTTGTTGTCAAAAGAAATAGTCGTATGTGGTCTAGCGCTTAATGTGAGTCGAACATACCTTAAAATTTGTTACCTTGAACAGACTCCTCAATAGTTATTTACTTTGGTTCAGAGGCATGATGAATCAACATGAAAAAGGATCCATTCCAAGGTAGATATGGAAGATCCTTGGAGAATATATTTTTTTTCAAATGCTATCATTTTAAGTTTATAATGTGTGGAGGAATTAATCATTTCTTGTTCTATAATTAAAAATAGCATTTTAGAACATTAAAAACATTAACCGAAAAGATTAGGTTCATTCAGCCCAAGTTCTTTCACGGGGAAACGCAATTTGCTGAGCATTTTGTCATTAGAAAGAGGATGTACAGGAAAGACTGAGCAAAGAGCATGCATACAGACATGTAGAAGCTTCTTCATAGTTAACAATAAGCCCCAAAAGGTTCTGAGCTTGACAATTAGGTGGGTTTTGTAAAAAGTTTACATATAGACTAGTCAAACTTTACCAGGAAAGAAGGTTTGGAACAGAGGGAACATGATATCCTTTCATGTTTGATTTCCATGCCTGACAATATTCAGGTTTCAAGGTAATTGGGGGAAGAAAGGTGGGAAAGAATCTCTTGAGATCAGATGTAACTTGCTTAATGTGTTTTTTGGTTAACTCTGAAGAATGAAATTTTAGCCTTGATTGGCTTTTTTCCTGGTGTAAAACTAATTTCCATAATACGATGTAATGTTTAGTACTAAAGTCTATAATGAATTTATTTTGAGATATGTTTTGAAATGATGGATGGTTGGTGTGTGTGTATGTGTCAGCATCATGAGAGGATCCTGAAGAATTGCAAGCCTAGCTAGCTAGGGGTGGAATAAAAACCTCATAGGTGTAAGGGGGGTGATCAAGTTATTGCTCAATGGAAATGAGAGCTTGGTGTGGGCAATATATCCAAAGAGATATGGGCAGAGGTGGTGATGAACTCATAAGGTGCATGACACGAGGAATGATGGTTCATTGACACAAAACATTTGTCATTGGGAGAGCCTTTCTTTGGTTCAGATGGACTAGACAATGATATGACAACTCAACGATTAGAGCTTGACGGATGGTATTATTAGGTCATGGGTTCAAACCCAGCTTGCGACATCTTTATGGTTCTGAGATCCTATAAAAACTCTACTTACCTTTCATAAAATAAAAAATAAATAAAAAAGTATTGTAATGTAGGGGCAGTACAAGAGATTCCAAAGCACTAATAAAGACACTAACATGTACTCTTTGCTTTGCTTGATACCTTTAAAGAAACCTCATGATTCACTTTTGATGATTCATGTGGAGGCACTTATTGAGGGATTAGTAAAATGATTATGCCAAGTAATAGAGGCTAATTACAGTCTGCATCTCTATTGTAAATGGTGGTATCATAGGTGCAGGATTCAAACTCAATCGAATGGTTTATAGTTTTGGAATCCATAAAATTCCGTTTGCCCTTGGAGAAAAAGTTTGAAGATCACATTGTGTGAATGTTATATTTGTTTTACTATGCTGCTATCTAATTATGATCCATGTGAAATTCTCAGTCGTACTTCATATGACAATAGGTAGGTATTGGTTTTAGCATTTTGATAAATTTTGAGTAGATCGGTTTTGATGATATATTGATACATTGTAAGGATAAACGTGAACATGACCCATTGTCATCCCTAATTTTTTTCAAATGTGCATTACTGACTGGATGGAAGCCAAATGTTTGCACGTTATGCTCGCGTGGTACAGTACTTGTGATTGCCCTTCATTGCATACACAAGCCAATTGCATTAAAATTCCTCGGCCAATGACAAATGAGAGTCCACGTTCAAGCATGCATGGCGGCTAAAGCCCAATCGCGACCCTACCATGTCATCCAATTAGGGGTCACCGTGGGGACGACATGTCGAACCATCAATAGGGGGCCGACATCCAATAGGACCCCAAATGTCAATAAACCAGGGTACATGGTGGATTACATGCACTGAGAATGGCAACATATAAACCCTCAACCTCATATAAGTGGGACCAATCATAAGGGTTGTGGAGGAATAATTTGGTTGGGCGGAGTTAAAAAGTTGCCCAACCAAACCCCAAATTAGGATTTTAGGAGCTTTGTGTGAGATAACAAAACAAAACAAAAGGGGGTAAGAAGAGAAGATTGTAATTGATGGAGTGAGTTAAGTTTTGAGACTTTTAACTAAGATTTGATTTGCACTGCAAGAAGTAAGAACAACTTTTGTTGACTTTGATTGATTTGTGAAGAGATATTGTTTGTAGTTTTTTGTACGAACCTTTCTCATTGTCGAGGAAAGGGGCGACGATATCAGTGAGGGGAAGGGGTTTTATTACTCATTTTTTTCGAGATTTGTATTGTTGCACATTTTAAAGGTGAAGATGCATATTTTGAGAGAGATGAGCGGTCACATTCTCCCCACTCGCTGGTTTCTTCGCCCCTTTCCTTGCCATTTAGAATTTCTGTTTTTGTATTATTTTTTTGGCCCTTCTATGCTGCGAGGAAATGCGTGAGGGAGGTGTAACCATTCATCTCTTTGAGATTAATAAAGACGTGTATCTCGAGAGAAATGGGTAGTCACACCCTCCCCTAGATCGTTTCCTCGCACTTTAGAAAAAGTGATTGTTTTTCTCTAATTTTAGGAACTTGCACATCTTGAAGAGGATGGACGGTGAGAAGCACTCCCTCGCTATATGGTTAGAAGTTTGCGAATAGTGTTGGAGTTTGGCGGTTTATCTGTGCATGCGCGCGCGTGAAATTCCCAAAAGAGGGAGTGAAGAGTGTGTGGTCATGATGAGGTTGACAGCTAAGAGTATTATCACATTCATCACTCATTTTCTCTCTGTTCTTGAATCATTCTTTTTTGTCCTCCATCCTGATAACTAAGATTCTACTTCTGATTTTCATATCAAATCTCAACTCACAGATCTAAGATTACAATTTCCAATTATCCTAAGAGAACCACTAATTTGACCCTGAGGCACCTTCAAACACCTATTTAGGGTTGGTTGGGATCCAGGGACTCAAATTTCATCTACTTGCATAAAAATTTTAAAACAAGATTATTTTCGTAGATATGATGTTTTGAAGACAACTTCATCTTATGTTTTAGATCATCATCTTGTGGGGATTTCTCATGAAATAGGAAGTCGTATGCTAGGTGTTACGGGCTTTCTTTTTACAAGTACTTTCCGTGTGACACTAGCAAACTTTGCCCCGACTTATCAAAGAAAGATAGTCAGCCTTGCCCACAAAAAACTTAGTTAGACTTTGAAAAACTAAGCAAGCTAAGAACACACAATAGAGCTTAAGAGAACTAGAAATTGTATTGCTTGAATTCTCTGAGGTGATTACAACAAATGAGGCCTTAGCCTATTTATACAACTCTACCTCCTCAATGGACGGTGGTGATCAATTTGATCTAACGGTCTACAATGAACTTCTACACACTTCCTTATATATATCTAAGGATTAGAATCCTATGAAACTCTATGGAATTTTATGGGAGGTTCTAGAAAACTCTCTCTAGAACAATGTGGAATACTCTACATTATTTACACTTGCCAACCTCACTTGGCTAGGCAAGAAGATAGTTGTGACATTCTCCCCCACCTAATCAGGCGACGTCCTCGTTGCCTTCAAATCCTCGTACGCTTTGATTTGCTCCTTGAATTGCCACAAATGTTGGATTGGCTCCCAGCTAGCTTACTTTCTGGCAATCTTTTCCACTTGACGAGTAGCTCATGTGTGGGAGGTTGGTTGGAATGACGCACCACACGATCTGACAAGATAGTCTCTGGTTCTTTGTCATTTGGATCCTCATGCCCATTGGTGCTCTTTGTGAAACTCCTCTGTTTGGATCATCCTGATTTTCCTTATACGGTTTCAGTAGGCTCACATGAAAGACTGGATGAAACTTGATCATCGGCGGCAACTCGACCTTGTAGGCTTGCTTTCCCACTTTCTTGACTATGGGGAAAGGACCCTCATATCTCCTTATAAGGCCACAATGAAGTCCAGAAAGTCTGGCATGAGCATGCATTTTGACAAGCACAAGGTCTCCAACCTGGAACTCTCAAGGTCGTCTCTTCTTGTCGGCCCACTTATTCATCCTCTTGGATGCCTTTTTCAGGTAAGCTCGAGCCTCATCAGCTTGATCATTCTATCCTTTGGCAAACTTATAGGCTGATGGACTCACTCCAGTGTAGCCAGTGGCAATAGAACTCGGGGTCATAAGTTGTTGTCCCATGACAATCTCAAATGGGCTATGACCCGTCGCTTCACTCTTCTGCAAGTTGAAAGAGAATTGGACAACATCTAGCAACTTAGCCCAATCTCGTTGGTTGGCACTCACATAGTGCCTAAGATATAACTCCAACAAGGCATTCATCCTTTCCGTTTGACCATCCGTTTGAGGATGAAAGCTAGTAGAGAAATTAAGGTCGATACCCAACAACTTGAACAACTCAATCCAAAATTTCCCCATGAACCGAGTATCCCGATCACTGATGATAGATTTGGGCACACCCCAATACTTCACCACATGTTTGAGGAATAAATGTGTGGCTTGATCGGCTGTGCACTCCTTGGGTGTGGGAATGAAGGTGGCATACTTCGAAAATCTGTCCACGACCACAAGTATCCAATTGCAACATTCCGATGCGGGCAACCCAACTATGAAATCTAAGGAAACACTCACCCAAGGTCTCTCTGGGATGGGGAGGGGTTCAAGTAAGCTGGCAGGTGACTGTTGTTCCACTTTGTCTTGTTGGCATACAAGACAAGTCTTCACATATGCTTCAATATCATCCCTCATATGTAGCCAATAATAGGAATCTTTCACAAGAGCAAGAGTCTGATGTATACCTGAATGTCCCACCCACTTGTTATCATGGCATTCTTTCAAGACTTCCTTCCTTAGATTGTCATGAGGCGGAACATAGATTCGCCTTCCCTTAGAGTATATCAAGTCGTTATCCACCAAAAACCATCTTGTCTTCCCATCTTTGACAAGAGCTATGATGGTTTGAGCCATGGAATCATGTGCCAATACTTCCTTTATGCATCCCTTCAAGTTGCTTTGAGGTTGACTTATGTCAGCAAGTTCTTCTTTTCTACTCAAAGCATCTGCAACAAGATTAGTTTTGCCAGGCTTGTACTCCAAAGTGTAATCGAACTCTGCCAAGAAATCTTGCCACTTAGCTTGTTTTGGTGTAAGCTTCTTCTGTGTCTGGAAGTAGCTAGTGGCAACATTGTCGGTCTTGACCACAAATTTTCTCCCAAGCAAGTAATGTCGCCATGTTCGCAAGCAATGCACAACCGCAGACATTTCCTTCTATTGTACTGTGTACGATTCTCAGTATCATTGAGCTTCCTACTTTCAAAGACAATAGGATGCTCTTCTTGCATCAATACCCCACCAATAGCAAAGTCGGAAGCATCCGTATGTACCTCAAAAAACATAAAATGGTTGGGAAGTGCCAACACCGGTTCGTCCCTTCTTGAGCAAGTCCGTCAATGGAGCGGCTATGAAAGGGTAGCCTTTGATGAACCTTCTATAATAGTTCACCAAGCCAAGGAAAGATCTTAACTCGGTGACTTTGGTCGGTGGTTCCCATTCTTGGATGGCTTGTACCTTGGACTTGTCCATACGAAGCTTGCTTGCCAATGATATGACCCAAGAATGTCACCTCCTCATGGGCAAATGAGCACTTCTCCTTTTTGACATAGAGCCCATTCTCCTTCAAAGTTTGGAACACTTGCCTCAAGTGATCCACATGTTCCTCCAATGTCTTACTATAGATCACAATGTCATCAAGGTACACAACTACGAACCGATCAAGGTAAGGAGCTAGTACCTTATCCATTAGAATGCAAAATGTGGCAGGCGCATTAGTTAAACCAAATGGCATGACTAAGAACTCGTAAGATCCGTACCTTGTAACACATGCCGTATTTGGTTCATCTCCTTCGGCTATGCGGACTTGATAGTATCCCGAGCGCAAGTCAAGCTTGGTAAAGTACTTTGCATCATCAAGTTGATCAAAGAGATCCGCAATAAGTGGAATCGGTTACTTGTTCTTGATAGTGACATTGTTGAGTGCCCGATAGTCAATACAAAGCCGTAGGGATCCATCATGTTTCTTTTGAAATAAGACCGGCACACCATATGGAGCTTTGGAAGGTCGGATATAACCAGCATCTAGTAAATCCTTCAATTGTCTTCTTAACTCCTCGAGCTCAGGAGGTGCCATACGATAAGGAACAAATGCGGGTGGTTTTGCTCCAACTTCTAACTCAATAGCATGATCCACCTCTCTCCTTGGTGGAAGCTTCTTAGGCAACTCGGCAGGCATAACATCCTTGTACTCCTTGAGAACATCTTGGACGGCCTTAGGTACATTCACCTCTCCATCCATGGGACCTTCGTCTTCCTTGAGGGTAGCCAAGTAAGTAAGTTCATTCCTCTTTACTCCTTTAGAAAGTTGGAGAGCGGACACCATTCTCTCATTACTTATCTCCCGTACCACGGGCACAACACAAGGTTGTCCCTTCTCCATGATGCACATGGTGTTGGCATATGGGACTAGGAACGCTTTCACCATGTCTAAGAAATTTATACCCAAATAGAACTTGTGATCATCAATTGGAGCAATAGTTATGTCGACTTTACCTCGCCATTGTCCAAGCCGAATATCGGTGCCACAAGCTATTCCTTCAATTGGGAGACTTTTAGCATTGACTCCCTTGATATATCCTTTCTCCTTCGTATATGATAGGCCAATTTCTTCAGCAAGGTCTTTGGCCATGTAGACAGTGTCGGCTCCGGTATCCACCATGGCTTTCAAAGTCTTGTCCCCGATCTCGATTTTCACGTACATCCTTCCATGTGGTTGTTCTTCGACCTTAGCTTGAATGACACTTAGGAGATTCATTGAGGCGATTCTCCTTTCCTCCTTTGCTTCTTCCTCCATGACAAGCGCGACAAGTTTCCCTCGGTTGGGACACTCAAATGCCCGATGAGGTCCACTACATAAGAAGCAAGATATCTTCTTGGGTGATCCATCTCTTTTCTTTTTCCCCTTGTCTTTGGAGTACTTGTGTTCCTTGGAGTACTCGGCCTTTTCCCTTGCCCCTTGGATGAGTCTTTTCTCTTGAACTCAATCAAGAATTCGGCCTCAGGCATAGCCGTTGCAAGGTCTTGCACACCTCGCCTCTTCAATTCCAACTTGGCCCAACCCATTAGGCTATCAAGGAAGCTAAACAAAGCATCATTTTCTCCCATGTCATGAATCTCCAAGAGAAACTTCGAGAACTCCTTCACATACTCCCTTATGTGGCCTTCCTTATGTTGAAGGCGACAAAGCTTGGCCCTAGCTTCATTTTCGGCATCCTCCGGGTAGAATTGTCTCTTGAGTTCCTTCGTGAATTCTTCTCAAGTGTCGATGGTGCACAATCCTTTCTTGACATCATCGGACCTTCTGCGCCACCAAACTGTAGCAACATCATTTAAATATAAGGAGACACTACGTACCTTTGATGCTTCATCTATTATGCCAACCACATCAAAGTAGCGCTCCATGTTCCACAAGAAGTTGTCGATCTCCCTTGCACTCCTTGCCCCACCATAGGCCTTAGGTTTGGGAGCTTCAACTTTGTGGGTGATTGTCCTTGGTGTAGTCCCATCATTGGCTACCGCAGCCATACACACACTGAGTTGAGTTTTTAACTTCTCAACTCTTTCCCTGTAAGCATACATCTCCGCATCTTTGGCAACAATTTGGGCTTCAAGGGACTCGATCTTCTTGGACACCATGTCCACTACTGCGTTCAAGGCTCCTTGCATCTCTTCCCGGAGCTCTTGGTCCTCCCCATTGGACGCTTTCCCCTCGATGCGTTGGTCCATGTCTTCGACTTTCTCCCTCAAGTCGGACATGGTGGCACACAACTTAGCCAACCTTTCATCCATCGCAGCGATCATGTCCTTCGACTTGTCCTTGCGGACTTTCCCACCTTTGTCGTTGTTGCCAATTGCTGGGTTGTTGACCTCCGACGACATTCTCTTGTGTAGGATGATTTCATCAACCTTGCCAAACTTTGCTCTGATACCAACCGTCACGGGCTTTCTTTTCACAAGTACTTCCTGTGCGGCACTAGCAAACTTTGCCCCGACTTATCAAAGAAAGCTAGTCAACTTTGCCCACAAAAGACTTACTTAGACTTTGGAAAACTAAGCAAACTAAGAACACACAAGAGAGCTTAAGAGAACTAGAACTTGTATTGCTTGAATTCTCTGAGGTGATTACAACAAATGAGGCCTTAGCCTATTTATACAACTCTACCTCCTCAATGGACGGTGGTGATCAATTTGATCTAACGGTCTACAATGAACTTCTACACACTTCCTTAGAAATATCTAAGGACTAGAATCCTATAGAATTTTATGGGAGGTTCTAGAGAACTCTCTCTAGAACAATGTTGAATACTCTACATTATTTACACTTGTCAACCTCACTTGGCTAGGCAAGAAGATAGTTGTGACATAGGGTGAGTAGAGCAAAGCCAAATTATTTGATTAGATTTAACAATATAGGAGACAAGCATAGTCCCCGCCATAGGTTACGTAGGGTTTGATGTGTCGATTTCCTTAGATAGTTATGGAACACACCATGCTTAATGATTTGAAGGGCATCAAGATGATGATGAAAAACATTCAACCTGGTTGAGTATTGTTTTGATCTCTAGAGGGGGGGAAGTTTCATGAGACATAATAATTATGTTTAATGATAGATTTGGCAAAAAAGTTACGATTTGCTTCAACTTGGGCCATTTTAAGCCTCTAACTAGGCTTTAATCTTCTTCACTAATGTGAAACTGCAATTATTAGTGGTTTAGGTTTCTCTTAAACCCATTTTTGTTTATAAAGTTACATGTAAAGTGGGGATAAGATGCATAAATGGTGAGAACGGAGAAAGGGAGTGATGAAATGCCACCTACCAGGAATACAACAAACAAAAACCTCCATTGAAAATATGATGGGCAATGCATGCCCTTTGAGCTCGAGTATGGACCCTCCCTAATTCAGGGATTTTATCATTGTTTATGTGCCACGCTCGCTTCATACCACACTATTTTTACCCCCTTGTTTCTCCCTCTCTCTCTTTCTTCATTTTCTTATCTTTTGTGTCACCATTTTAAAAATTATCTCTTCAGTGGTAAAATGTTTTAATTATCGTGCCCTCCCCTCACCAAGGTGGTGTTCATTTTCGTAGAGTTGGACTATATCACAGAAGTTGAGTTAATAGTCAGACCTCATAACTCATAACTACATGCTTAATTCTGTTGGCTTTGACTTTTTGACATTATCATTTTTCATTTTTGATTAGGGGTGGGCATCTCATCCCGCGATTCTGATCTCGTTTCGTTCAGTCCGATTTTTTCGGGTTTTAATGAGATTGAATAATTTCATCCCGATCCCGTCCCGTCCCAATCTAGAATGAGATGGGATAGGATGAAGATTTTCAATCCCGCAAATCTCGTCTCGTCCCGAGCTAATTTTTCAATATTTATTATTAATATTTTTATTTATTTATTTTAGGATTGCAATATTTGGAATTCATTCAGTTGACTTGACTTAGGTACATATATATAGAAAATCAAACAAATACACAATAGTATAACACTGAATAAACTTACCAGTGATTTTCCTGTTTTTTTTTATTTTGCACATGTTTATCTTTTAATGGTCTTTTCTTGAACTATTCAACTCATTGAGCCATTTCAGGCAACTCTATAATAGAAATTTCTATTTTCCTACTGTTTGGAGCAAGTATTGCATGATACAACTAATTGTTCAAGTATTTCGTTTTTCAATAAAGTACTTGTTTTCACTCATTGATTAGTTTGTATTGTTATTTATTAAAATGTCTGTATAAATTTAAAAAATGAATTTCTAGTCTCAATTTCAATAATTTCTGCTAGTAAACACTGTTGATTATATCTACTTAGGCAGTTTTGACCTTACTTGTCCTATATATGGATGGATTGTAATATCTGGTAAGCTTAGGATTTCTTTGAATTCACTTCTTAACAGAGGTAGTGAAAAGTTCAGCTTCTCACACACCACATACTCTAGTTAGACGTTGCATCTAATTAGATGCCAAAAACAGATGCCCATTAAGATGCTCACATCTAAAAGCTTAGATCTCTGAATGACTGAATGTAGTTAAGATAAAAAGTACATCCTCTAAATGTCTCATTCAGCAGATATCATCTTGCCATTTCTACCACTTTATTGTGTGTTGATATTTTAATAAACCATTGTTATTTTTTATTTTTTCATTTGTCAGCCTTTGGGCAGTCTTCTAGTAGTCTTTTTGGATCACAGTCAGTTTTTGGGCAAACCAACAATGCTAGCAACAATCCTTTTACTCCCAAACCCTTTGGCAGTATATCCTCCTTTGGATCACAGACTGGGGGTTCCATATTTGGTGGCACATTGATCCCTTCCCGTCCCGAACCCGTTTGGGATGGGACGAGACGGGATGAGGTTTATCCCATCCCGTCTCGTCTCGATCCCGTATGAACGGGATGGGATAGGGATGGGTCTATCTTGTCCCGTGCCCACCCCTATTTTTGACAGTAGCACTCCATACCTTTTTATCTAATACCATCATCTTTCTATTCCACGTCGCCTGCTGTTTTTTGACACTACCAATATAAGCCTCAAACTCTCAACTCTAAATTTTTTTTCTCTCTTCTCCACTACCACTCTCAACATTTTCTCATCAGAACAACAACGACAACAATTGCTTCTATCCACCGTCATCGATGTTGTTGTTGTTGCCCCGCCGCCATCGTTTCTCTTCCACCCCGTCACACCGTCGTCGGCTTGCCAGACCCCTTTCTTCTTCTTTTTTTCTCTTCTTTTCTTCCTACTCTTTTCTTCTCACGAACAACAGGTTGCAATAACAACATCAATAGTTTTGCTTCAGGCTGCCCAACCATCGCATTATAATAAAGTTTTCAATGGTTCAGTTCTAGTTGAACACTTCCTATTAGGGGTGGGCACGGGACGGGATGGGACGAGATATACCCATCCCTATCCCATCCCGTCCATACGGGATCGGGACGGGACGGGATGGGAAAAACCCCATCCCGACCTCGTCCCATCCCAAACGGGTTCGGGACGGAACGGGACGGGACGGGATCAGCGTGCCAATCTTCTTCAATCTGAACTTGTAGCTCTTGTTCTGAACCAGAACATGGTTTGTGATGAGTGTATTTGCTTCCCGGCTATTTGGTTTTATCTAAAATTTGAACCTTTTACACAATTCATGTGATTGCTCTTGGAAAATCTCCAGTTCATGTGGTAACATACTACAATGATCCATGTCTTTAAGTTACTCTGTCATTACCCACACTACATTATATACTGTCTCTGCTTAATAAATTGTTTCTGTTAATGATGTTTTGGTCATGCAATACTGATACTTGCATGGACCAGCTTCAGCTTAATAGTCACAACCTCCGCCAGTGGAGAATCTGATCGACTTTGTTTAGGTTAAATACATAATGCCATTTTTCATATAAAGTGTTTTTACAATAGTCTTCTTTTAGTTCTCTAAAAGACCAAAATCACCCCCACGAGTTTTTCTCTGGCATCTCACATTCTTTCTTGTCTGTGAATGTGATTAAGAAAAACTGATCACATAGCGCATGAGTCGACCCATGTGTTTTAAGTTTCCCCTTCATTGCATCACTCAGTTTCTCTTCTTGCTATATTACTAATGTTTCAATCCTGCTTACTTCACCGTTAACCATACTTGCATGGACCAGCTTCAACTCACTGGCTGCAGCCTCCTCTGGTGGAGAATCTGATCGACTGGCACTGCTCGCCTTCAAGGATAGTGATCCACTTGGAGCACTCAGTTCTTGGAACAACTCATTGCACCCTGTGTGGACATTGTGACAGTCTTACTCCTGAAATCTCAAAAGCTTGAAGGTATACTCTCTCCACACACAGGAAACATTTCATTTCTTAGAATACCAGCCCTTTCTATTAACAACTTTCAATTAGATCATTGTATGTGCTATTATGGCAAGAAAATACAATTTTCAACTTGATTCTATACACATTCATTAAGCGAACTTGATAAGTTTTAAAATAAATAATTAAATAAAAATATTAATAATTAATATTAATAAATTAGTTCGGGACGGGACGGGATTGGCGGGATTGAAAATCTTCATCCCATCCCATCCCATTCTAGATCGGGACGGGACGGGATCGGGATGAAATTTTTCAATCCCATTAAGACCCGAAAAAATCGGGACGGGACGGGACGGGATCGGGACGGGAACGGGATCGCGGGATGGGATGCCCACCCCTACTTCCTATAATAGTTCCTTATAGGGGCGGGCATCCCATCCCGCAATCCCGATCCCGTCTCAATATTTTTGGGTCCTATTGGGATTGATCAATCCCATCCTGTCCCGATGTAGAGTGGAATGAGATCGGGATGAAGATTTTCAATCATGCCCATCTCGTCCTGTCCCGAACCGATTTTTTTAATATTTAATATGAAATATGTAGTATGAAACTATTTGTTGACACGACTTTTATTTGTTATTTTATTTATTGACATGACTAATTTATTCTCACAAGCTTCCATGCGACTCACTTAGATAATGAATCTAACTCTCTCCCTTCTTTTTTTCTCTTCCTAACTCTTGACAACAACAATGTGTGTTCATCGTAGTTTTTAAATGACAAACCCGTTGATCATTTTTGTTAGCAATGTACAAGAAAATGACTATCTTCAATAGTGGTTCTAAAAAAACGGAGTAAAAGCTAATGAAATGGGGAAATAATAATCAATGGCTTAAAGTTATATAGTTTTTCTCCTTGATGCATCTGAATAACTCCTCTAGTTAATCAACGCCGCCACCACAATTGAATTATAACCAAAACCCACCCCACAAACCCAGAACAGTTGAAGAAGAAAAAGAAGCAATGAAGAAGGAAGATGAAATCGATAGGGGTAGAAATGGAGAAGGGAGTGAGGGTGAGGAAGAATAACATAATGGATTTGGTAATCGATTCAGATGGTAGTGTTTGCAGGGTGACAATAAAGCAAGGAAGATGAGGAAAGGAGGGAGGCGTTGGTGGTGGGAAACTATGAAGTGGAATGAGGTAACGGTGGGTTGCTCGGTGGATTGGAGAGATGGAGTGGGGTGGTTTCGGCTTAGAAAGGGTGGAAGGAGTGATCGATTCACCTCATTAAAGATCAACTGTTATCTGAAGACGTTACTTGATCACTTTCTCAACCCCACCTTCCACCTTCATCTTTTTCTTCTTCTCGATGGCGAGCTGATTTTTTCGCTCTTGCCTCAACTTCTTCCATCCTCGCAGAGGTTGAGGCCAAAGCAAAAAAAAAAACGGCGAGGAAGGGGTGGCGATGGCAATGGTGGGGGCGACTGGCAGTAGTTGTGGTTGCTGCTGCTATTAAAACCTGCTATTGATGAGAAGAAAAGAGATGGAATAGAAGAAGAGAAAAAAATGAAAAAAGGGGCAGGCGAGCAACAAGGGCAGGGTGGGAGAGAGGCGACGACGTCAGCAGCAACATCGACGGCGTTAGGAAAGAAGTAAATTTTGTTGTTGTGGGGATAAACAGTTGAGAGTGGGAGAGGAGAAGAGAGAAAAATTGAGAATTGAGAGTTTTGGGTAGAATGATGTGAGTGGTGGTATTAAAGAGATGAAATGGTGGTATCAAAAATTCGGAGACATTGAAAAAAAAAAAAAAACGGGGGTAAATGAAGATTAAAAAATATGCAACTTCCCAAAGAAAGGGCAAATGACCAATGGGTGATATATGGAAATATAAAAATGGATAAACAGAACTCCCACTATAATGCGCATGGGCTTAACTCCCGTTCCCCATCCATGTCTGATGAAGATCTCAACATACTGTCTGTCACACACAAAGAAAGAAGAGTTTAAAGGATAAAATCATCAACTCACTCATTATGCCTACAATCATCATTCTTGGTTGCCTCACACACGCATGCCTTTTACCATCCCCGAAACCCTCCCTATATAAACTCCCCATGAACCACCACTTCATACACTCACTCATTTTCCATCCAACAACATTACTATACTATCTCTTATTTTCTTCACACCTCTACTACAACCATTTCCAATCCATGGCTGTGTCTGGGTTTGAAGGGTTCGAAAAGCGCCTTGAGATGCACTTCTCCGGAGATGACCCGATGGTCGATAGCCTAGGCCTTAGACGACTCAATTTTGAGTCGTTGCAACGGGTGCTTGATGAAGTACAATGCACCGTAGTATCGGCTATAGGTAACCGAAACTTTGATGCATACGTCTTATCGGAATCTAGCCTATTTGTGTACCCTACTAAAATCATCATCAAAACTTGTGGGACTACACAACTTCTCAAATCCATACCCCCACTTCTGAGCCATGCTCATGATTTGGGCCTCAATGTGTGTGGGTGTAGGTACACTAGGGGAAGCTTTATCTTCCCAAAAGCCCAACCTTTCCCACACAGTAGCTTTAGAGATGAAGTGATGTATTTGGAGGAAAGCCTGCCTAGCAACCTTTGTTATAGAAAAGCATGTGTTATGCCTTGTAAGAAGTCTACACACTCATGGCATGTTTACTCTGCTAGTGATGACCATCATCATATGCTGCACAACCTGCCTAATTTGTTCACCATAGAGGTGTGTATGACTGAGCTTGATCAAGTGCTTGCTCGGAAATTTTTTCGACGTGGATGTGACTGTTACTCCGGTGACATTACTGGACGGAAGATGACTGAGGCGACTGGGATATCCGACATTAACCCTAATGCACTCGTGTGCGACTTTGGGTTCGACCCTTGTGGGTACTCAATGCATGGGGTACATGGGGTGCATTATTCGACTATACATGTCACCCCGGAAGACGGGTATAGTTATGCAAGCTACGAGTGCGTGGGCTTTATCGATGATAGTGATGATATTGATGAAATGTTAAAGAAAGTGGTACAAGTGTTTCGGCCCGGAACAATATCAGTAGCAACAACTTGTGCAATTGGCGACATGTCAAAGCGCGTTAAGAGTGCTATCGAACAACTTGGCCTAGTCCGTAGGACTTGTAAGATTGATGAGTTCCCGGCAGCTGGAACTATCGCCTTCCAAACATTTACGACTCGGCGAAAGTAATGGTGACTGTGCAAGAAAAATACAAAGAAAATTAGATGTGGTAGACTGAAAATTTCTCTCTCTCTTTTTATTTATATTTAATTTTTTTTAAGGGGGAGGGGGATGAATGTACTGGATGATGGATAATGGGGAATTAGGGCATAAATATGGGGTTGGCTTAGAAGAAAATGAAGGGATGATGTGGATGGGTTTAAAATGGGTTGATTATGCACCATGATAATGCACCCCACTTTAGGTGTGTTTGTGTCACGCCTATGATTTTGGAGGATATGTTCGTAATTTGCATTAGTGGGGTTTAATCAGTGGCTCTATTTTTACAGGGTTTTGTTTCCTCCCTTTTCTTGTCTCTTGTTTTCAAAATGGTAAACACCACCTTTTTTCCCTCTCTTTTCTCTCGTAATAGTTTGTCTTTTTTTTTTCCTTAGCAAAATTAGTTGCAAATTCAGAAAAATGTGTTGCACAAAAGCGCATGGTGGACAAAATTTTCACAAGATCAAACATAAAACGGCCCTCATATTTTTCTCTCTTAAAATCAGACAACAGTTGATAATCAAAATGTGAAGCTCTTTCTCTCCACCTGAGCTCATAGAGAGGATTTTCCAAGTTCACAAGTTCATTAATAAACTTTCAAGGCTGGGCTTGAGTCGTGTATGGATCATTGTAGGTTCAAGCAAAATCATGCCAAGGAGAAAATTTCAAATTGTTAAACCAAACAACCGTAGTCCTTAGTTAAATCCAAGTAAAGATTCGTCGATTATTGCAACCCCCCCCCCCCGTGGAGACACTATCATAAACGAGAGGGGACTGGAACAGAACCCTGGGATGAGTCAAGTGACTGCTGTTCTGTTGGATACGAGTCCATCAGAGGAGTTATCCCACCACACAAAACACATCAATGCCATCGGTCTGCCTCAGGCCGAGGAGATGAATATGAGTTGCGATCAGCCGCAAGAGCTAGAGGATGAAGAAGCACCAGTTAATATTCAGGGAGATCCACACATAGACCTTACCCAGAACTCACAACCCAGAAATGGGAAACCTGTTATGAACTGGGCTGAGAAGTTGCAGAATAACAAGTATGCAGGAACGACCAAACTACATTACATGCAGCCAAGCATTTTAAATGGCAAAACAATGGTTAAAGTTAATACTACCGACTTTGCTAACAACATCTAGGAGTGTGAACGATTGCTTATCGGGAGGTTTGTAGGTAAGCGACTGGCTTATACTTATGTCAAAGACTTCCTGATGCGCGCTTGGGGTACAAAGGAATTTATTATGAACATTCATGGGGATAAAAAAATTTGTTTTTCGATTAAAAAATGAGGCCGACAGGTGCAAGGCGCTTGAAATCGGACCGATACATATTGCTAGTAGATTGTTCATCATACGACAATGGTCCCCGACAATGGATGAGGATGAGGAAGTACTATCCACAGTACCTATATGGCTGACATTGAAGAAAATACCTTTGTTCTTATGGAACCCAACAGGTATTCAATAAATTGCTAGTGCTATAGGTGTTCCCATAATGCTTGATAAAGCAACAGAGGAAAAATCAAGACTCTCCTATGCAAGAGTCTGTGTCGAGGTGGACCTTAACAACCAATTCCCAAAGACGATTTCGGTACTAGTTAATGAAGGCTTGATGCGCACAATCGATGTCGAGTATGCTTGGATTCCTGTTAAGTGCAAGATTTGTTCTGGGTTTGGTCATTCAACTCCACAGTGTACTAAGCATAAATCTGCAAATAAACCAGTCCAGAAGATCTGGAAGGCTGTGGTGACTAAACAACGTACTCAACATCAGAATGATGATGAGTGGACACAAGTTCGTGGTAAGAATGCTCATAAGCCTCGAACCCAGGGCATTCAGTCCGCAAGCAACCGTGCTACTACTGCTGTTAATGACGAAAGAGTTGTTAATCCTAGCAACTGGACAGATAACGACATGAATACCTCAATCCGCAACAGAAGGAAACAGGTTTTCAGTGCTTGAACAGAATGCGGGCAATGACATTGAGGCTACACCTGGACCAAACCCACCTGACAATGACATTGAGACTACACCTGAATCTGAGACTATTGCTGAGGCAGAGTTGTTATTATCAGGGGATATAATGAATGCAGGGCATCCACATGCAAGGCATACAACTGAAGGGTATACAAATGCAGGGCATACAACTGCCCCTCTTGCTCCTGCTGGTGCTATTTTGGGCACCGAAAGGTCATCCTTAAGAACCATAAGCGAACTGAGAGACAAAGTACGCAACAAGGGAGTCGAGCAGCTTCCTCACACAAGGAGTTCTTAATGATTAAAGTCGGATGCTGGAACATACGTGGGTTGAATGACTCACTTAAACAACAAGAGGTTCGACGTCTCATCACTAAAGACAAACTTCATTTGATAGGTATCCTTGAAACTAAAGTAGCTGAGTCCAAAAAGCATTCTATTCAGAGTTCGATCATGCGTGATTGGGAGTGGACTGACAATAGTGAAAACACTAATGGAGGTAGAGTGTGGGTGGGGTGGAACCCGACTCGTGTTAAAGTTAACATAATCTCTAGGTCAGATCAAGCCATATTTCTCACAGCTCAGTGAGCCACTGGCTTTACATGCTCGTTGTCCTTCATTTATGGCAGCAACTCTTACATGGTTAGGCACTACACCAAAAGGCTTGTTTAGCTACGGGGAGGTGGCCACGGCTCTAAGCCGTTGGTTTATTTGCCACGGCCAAACACCGTGGATAGCGTGGCCAACGGCCTAAAACCGTGGCTACAAAAATAGTTGGCCACGGTTCTAAACCGTGGGTGCATTAGCCACGGCCAAAAACCGTTGCTAAACTAAACCGTTTTGCACGTGCCGCGCTCTTGCGAGTGATTTGGAGAGTGGATTTCGCGCTCTGGCGAAAATGGGTTTCGCGCTTTGGCGAAAAAAATTTGGCGCTGTCATTGCGAAAAATTGGCGAAAAAGAATTTGCTATTTCGACCTAAATCAGTTTGCGCGATCATTGCGAAAAAAATTTCGACCTAAATCAGAGTCAGAGAGAGGTTTGGCGCAGAGGAGAGATCGAGGAGCTTGAGAGAGCTTCAGAGAGAGTTAATGGAAGATAGCAAGTGATTTCTATCCAGTACTGTAGAGGAGAAGAGAAGATTAGCCACAATGGTTAACAAGTGAGTTCATTTTCAATTATTGATATGGGTTTTTCCTTCTATCTCTCACTGTTCTCTTTTTGTTGTGTTAGTTTTCTGTTTTATAGTTGGTTTTAAGATTTATCATCTAGTTTCTGATCTGATTTGATATGTAGAGTTGAATGAAATCGTTTTATACTGAAGTGGGGTTTGAAAAATCATAATTGTTCATAATGGGTATTCGTTATTTTTCATGGGTTTTGGCTTGTTAGATCTGATTGGATGTTAGGGTTCATTTTGATTGGGTATATGACTTGTTTTCTGAGATTTATGTGTTCTGTTTCGAGAATGTATATCTTAGTTTTCTGAGATCGTTGTCCCATGGAAACTAGTAGGCTCAACCATAGGACTTGTTTTATTGCAAGTACATTATGTATGCACTTGATGTGTATGACTTGAAACTGTGTGTACATTATGTATCGCGGGAATGTCAAATATTTTGTTGTATGAGCATACCATATAAAATTTTGTGTGTGAGATATGGGGTACTTATCTCTTGTTTATGATTGCAACTTTCAGAAAGTTTTGAATTGAATGATTCTTTATTGTCTGTTCTTCAAAACTGAACTCTGCCGTTTTAGTGGTCAAAAGATTTACCCTGGAAAGGGTATAAGATTTATTCGATCCGATTCACATGTACCATATGAACTATTTGTTTCCCAATACAAGAGTGATGTAGTTTTCTAATATGTTTGCATCATAACAATATGAAACTCTAAACAATTTCATAAATGTAGGTTTTCCTCTTTGCAAACTCAAAATGCAATAGGTACTTCCACAACCGACTCAAGCCATCGAAGCTTACATGGACTGCCATGTACAGAAAGCAACATAAGAAGGTGCTTATCTCTTATAGTTGTCACCTATTCAAGTTGAACGTCATTTTTTATGTGGCATTTTATTTCTCTTTAATTTATGTAATTGGATTGAACTTGTGATGTTTGCAGGACATTGCTGCAGAGGCTGTGAAGAAGAGGCGCAGGGCTACCAAGAAGCTTATTTAAGGTCTATTGTTGGCGCTACCTTGGAAGTTATCCAGAAGAGACAGAACAAAACAATATGGTGCTTCTGTCTTGGATGGCGTCTATGTTTTTTCGTATCTTTTGTTTTACTTTACTGTTTTTCATGATCACTATGAGTATCAACTGATGAAATTATAAAATATGTTGCTACAGACGATGAGATGGTAGCTAAGGCTGCAAGTGAAATTAGAAATGGGACTGACCTGAACTCTTGTGACCAAGAGAAAGTTAACGATAAAGAGATAGAAAAAAATCAGATAAGCTCCCGCCTACATCTCCTTGGGAAAGAGCTTTCTTCAGTTCTTTGTGGACTTAGGTCTCAGAAAAAGCTACTGTTAGAAAAGGTGCATAGTTTGATCCCTTTTCTTACTATTAGATTGAGGATTATTGCATTTTATGCTGTAGTTTTATGTGAATAATGTTACTGCTACATCTGATTATTGCTGGTTTTATGGCTTTTCATTAAAAGAGAGATCAAAAGTTTGCATAAGTGGTGTTGTTGTGGTATGTTGTATGTAGTTAATACTATATGATCTTTTGCTTCTTTGCTTATCTCTGTCATCAGTGGGGTTTTATGACTTTTCATTAAAAGAGGGTGATACTCTTCTGAGGTTTCCCACCAAAAAACTAAAGGTACAAAACCCACTTTGGGGTGGAAACATTGATGTTGTTTTTGTGTTTTGTGTTTTCTTCTTCACTCATTCATGTAATTGTGTATATCTTTTCACTCAACTTTGTTTCTTGTAGAGTAGATGGTTTTTTGTGTTTAGAAGAAGTGATTATTGCATGGAAGGTCATAGAGTTGGAATGACTACTGATCTATCAGATTCAAGTCATCACCACAACATACCACCACCATATGCTACTATGTTGCATGGACTCACCACCAACTCTCCTGCCAACAATTTCATGTAATGAAGTTTTTATCTATTTTGTGTTAATGTCTTTGATTAATTCACTTGATTGAGATCATATCTTTAATGGGTTTTGGTTATTTTTTAAATCAGTCATCAACAAGGATCTGCAGCTTTTGATTTTGGGGAGCTAGAAGAGGCAATTGTGCTACAAGGAGTTAAGTTTGGAAATGATGAATACAAGAAAAGTGGTAAGCTCTATCTATCCTTTCTCCTTTTCTGACTTCTTTTCTTATACAACCAATTCCCAAAATATGACAGAGAGTGAAGTAACAAGAAGTTTGAAAATTTTATAGACAAGCTTTTCAAAGTGAGTTTGCCATTTTGAGGACTACAATCATAATCATATAGGGAAGCTTGAATGGTGTGAGATATCAAACATGGAAATATTGTCCTCTCATCACAACTATTACTTATTACTGACTCTTTAACTACACAAAAGGGAATATATCTGTCGTAAAATATAAAACTTTGAGCATCTAGAAAGGTAAGATTAGTATGTTTCTGAAATTTGGACTTCTTTTATCCTAAAAACAGATCCAATGGAAGACTAACGTTACAAGTTAAAAGAAAAATCTAGAGAAAAGGATAACTTTGGCCTGAAATTGGAGTATCGGACTAATTTTAGCTGTTCTCTAGGCAACACTTAAAGGGTTACCACTTAACTTTTAGTCTAAAATAGAATAAACTTGGACTAAACAATTGGAGAGAATTATAATCGGTCAAAACTTCTCAATCCAAGATTTAGACTTCTGCTGGAGTGGCTTAAGTTCAAAGCTCCATTTTGCATTGGAGATGTTGTACAAGGTAAAAGTCAGATCTCTACCACCATACCCCACATGTGTCGCTCCCATTTCATTGCAGATAGTATCTACGCGTTTTTTTCTTATTATTCTTCTATATTTACCCTATCTGGTGGACGGGGGTTCATTTAACAATCTGATGACGTTTCTGAACAGGAATGCGAGGCTGAGGCTTAAGCTTCAGTGTACAGATGATTCTGCTATTTGAATTTGCATCTGATATTCATAAACAGAAAATGTAAAGAAAGAAAAAGAAAGTGTTCTGAGAATTTATAGATGTTCTATTGGTTCATAAATCACATTCATGTTAATGCCTTTCTTTCACCCATTGGACAGCAAAAATATTTATATTATCTTCACTCTACAACTAATTACCACCAGCACTAATAATGAGTACCATATTGTAATGTCCTACACAATGCCTGTTATATGAGTGGAACAAAAACTGTTTGCAGTGTGCTGCTTCATTAGCACTGCATCTCTCTTTGAAAGTAGCGTATTGGGTCCTTTTCTCTCTCGTTATTGATATATTTTGATGTGACAGGTATCTATATTTCTTCATTCATGATATCAAAATTCTTCCATAAGATGTTTTAATCTACAATAAGGGTTAAACTTCAGTCACCATCACTTATGGCATCTGCAGCTCTATGATGAATTGATAGAGACAGTGAAACAAAATACAGATGATGCATATTGTTGTTCCTACTGTTCTTAATTTATTCAAATAATAAATTTTGCTTCACTTGGAAAATAATCTTTTGATGTTATTGGTTTTTGCAGGATGGCTTCCAACTTTAAGAAATCTTGTTTCTCATATCAATGACACTTTCAGTCACAACTTCCAAGAGATGGCTGTTGCAGAGCAAACTTCTTCAAGGTAGAAATTATAAGTCAAGTAATAAGAACACCAAAACTTTCTTGTTTGGTTTTTGCTTCTAAGCATCTAATTGCAATGCATGAGTTTCATGTATGAAGTAATATCTTAGAATGTCTGATAAAATAGGGAAATTTCCATTTCATCTGGTTGTAGTAACTGTTGTCCTTCCTTTGTTGCCTAGTGAAATAAAATTTTCTTGTCTGCCTATAAAAAAGAGAGTAGGTTGAATTATGCAGCAAAAGTCATATTATGTGACAAGGTTAAAATTAATCAACCATCTAGGAGAAAGAGTTACCTTCAGAAGTACCATATAAATGTACATATGAGCAATTTTTAGTGACTAGGTGCAGATTGGGTGATTTGCTGAAGCAAAATTTCAGCTAAGCTTGAGTATTCAGTCCACGACAATTACAGCAAAAGAGTTTCGAGCTCTCCGCCTAAGGCCCATATGATCTGAATTCTCAATCACAGACGAAGAGAACAGGGCAGTGGCATTAGTCTAAAATATTGAGTGTTTACTAACACTATGGTGTTGTGCTTAGGTTATCTGTTGCCTAAAATATATGAGTGTAGAAACACCAACAGTATAGTTTCAGCCAACTCCAAGAGTAGTTTCTTCTCCTATTTTGACCATTTCTTTTCTTTGGGTCTTTTTTTGTTTTTGTTTATTATACAAGCATAATAATATATAGCTTGAACTTATCTCTCAACTTTTTTTTCATTTTTCTTCTCATTGTGCTCTTATCTCCAAAACACCCACTTCATGTTTTTCTATCAAAATTAGTATAATACCCATTAGGTGCTTTTTCATGAATGATTCTTGGATTCCCATTTTTAATGTAGGGTCTTGCAAAATCCATAGCATGGGATGGTGAAGGAGCAGCGTGCTTGATTGAGGTTTTGTATTACCAAAACAGTTCTTAAACACAGAGCATGTTTTTTTATACACTTTGTTGTGTTGAATGTTTTTTTATTTTGCCCCTTCAATGTTATATCTTGAGTTTTGCATTGCATTTGGCATGATGACTAGTCATTAGCTAACAAAATAAATAGACAGGCAACTTATTGCGCGAATTGATTCGGTTCTTTTCATCTATCTATTTTTGAGAATTTTGGTTCTTTTCATCTATCTTGTGTTGGTCGAACCCGAAAAAGTATGAAGTATAATGGAGGAATGCTTAGGCTCCATGTTTTGACATACTTTGGTAGTAAATGCTTAGAATATAATGCAAAAGAATAGGTAGTTATTAACATTGTGGAATTACAGAAGGTGAGTATAGGAAGAAGAATATTATAAGAAGAATTTTCAGTTGTTACAAGGGTATGATTAATTTTCAGTTGCAAAGCACCAGATTATTATAGGAAGAAGAATATTATAGGGTGGATTTGGGATGCTTTTTCAGTATATGAAACAGAGATGTATACCCTGTTTTTTGCTGCAACAAAAAACAGAGAATGCTCTGGTTTCGAGCTTTGTTTTGATGAGTGTTTGGAGTTTTCTTTGAGGCGTTTGGTGGTCTCTTGGCTGTGGTTTGTAATGACAGAGTTAGGATGCAGTAAGGACCTATTTTCCTAATAAGATTTGCTGGAATATAATTCAGGGATTTACACAACACGTCACTTACGGGGCAGATACAAAACTTGGGTAGCTTGCAGGAACTGGAGAAATTGTAATATTTCCTATCTCATTCATGTTATAGTCTATTGCTACACTGTTTATTAGTAACTAAACTATCATTGCAGGGATGACAACATCTGCTAAATATTGCAGAAACTTGAGTTTCAATCAACTAACGTCAGTTGGATATGATATCTCCACTTTGGCTAGCCTCCAATATCTGTAAGTTGCAAAGTAGGGATCACTCAAAATTATATTCTAAGCATCATAAAATTTAATACTTTGTGAATGGGCTGTGATAATAGGGCTCCTGAATATCAAGTCCAAGATTGGTGGTGGTGGTGGTACTGGAGGAGGAGTGGTGGTGCAAACTGCAGCGATGACATGCCAAGATTGCGGGAACCAAGCAAAGAAAGATTGTACTCATAGGAGATGTAGGACTTGCTGCAAGAGCCGTGGGTTTGATTGTGCTACTCACGTGAAAAGCACATGGGTCCCTGCGGCTCGGCGTCGTGAACGTCAGCTATGTACCACCACCACTGCTGCTGCTGGTTCTTCTGGGTCTTCTTCAGCTGTCAAGAAACCTAAACTGTCTCAGACTACAAATTCACATACTTCAACTTCTAATACTACTCCCCTTAGAAGCTTAGATACTAGCTCTAGCCACCAAGGTATGTTAAGATTCTTCTCTAGCTCTTTATTGGTTGTGATTTCATAGATCAAAACACTTCAAATGGTGTTTTTTTATTTTTTATTTGTGATTTTATCAAATTCTAAAAAAAAAATCATATAAGCTAAAAAATTATGTTTAAATAGAGATCATATAAGCTAGTTTGAATCTGTTCTTTATTTTATTTTTTTGTACTTATAGTGTAAACATCTTTTCTTTTGTTATGTTTAAATAGAGATCATATAAGCTAGTTTTCTTTTGTTATGTTTGAGCATAACCATGAACAGATGAAGACGAGCAGCTGCATGTCATAACCATTCTCTAACATGTTGCCCTTGCACTTTGTGCTACTTGTGGTTGGTTGAATTAATATGTTAATTGGGTTTCTTTGGTTTTGTTTTGTTGCTCAGCTGGGAGATGATGTTACTCAGCTGATCAGAGATTGGCATGCGGAGAGTGCGTTTTCGAGGGTGGGTTTGCTTCAAAACTTCTGAATTATGTGTTGGTTTATTGATTTTTTATTTGTGATTGTGGTATTTTATTGTATGGGTTTTTTATTTGTGATTGTTGCATTGACTGGATCAGTTTGAGTCTTTTTTCTGTGAAATTTTGTTGTTCTTTCTTAACTTTACTTTTTTTGTGTTTTCTTAACAGGTCTATAATGAATTTGCTTCTTGCATCCTACTTATTTTCCAGTCTGATTGGAGTAAAAAACCCTATTAAAACCTTTTCTGGTCATCAGGTTTGTTGTTTCTTCGATTGATTATTGCATCTCTTTTTGTGCAAAATAATTGTGTGGGTATCTAGTTCTTTTGTCATTTCTTGCATGTGATTAGGGAGATGACCTTCATCCTCGTGTTTGCCCAGCCAGCCGCCCCTGCTGGCTGGGCAGTCTTGTGTTGCAATCGGATGGGTCACTGCTGCTTGAAAACAGGCTCCGGAACGGCTCTGCTTTGCGGCTCTGTTTGGCCTGCAGGGGCGGTGTAGGCGATTCAGTTGCGAGGATCACAATGCACGCAGGAACGAGGTGCACTCAGCCTGGTTTCTGTCAGTTTCCATTTGCGAGGCTGGCTGGACTGCATGTGCACTGAGCACATAGAAGCTGATAGGAGCTTTCAGCATGGGTTCTCCCCTGTTTTGCACGGTGCCCTTGGCACTGCAGGAGCGAGGAGACGCGTCGAGCAGGGAGCTGCTAGTGCATGTCGTTGTTTGCACGGTGCCGTTGGCGCTGCAGGAGCGAGGCTGCGCGTCGAGCAGGTGGACTTTTTCGTTTGTATGGGTCTTTCTTTTCCTAGGCTTGTTAGGCTGTCTTGTGCTTGGTTTTTGCAGAATTTTGATTGGGCACCGTATTAGCAGTGTCTGAAAGATGTTTTTGTGTTAGATTTCCTAATTCTAAGCCATTTTCAGGTTATTCTATCTCATATGGTTGTGTCCATTTAAAGGTAATATTTTATTGAGCACAAATTAGTCACTGTTTCTCTTGTGGCATGTGGGGTGTTAAAAGCTGAAACTTTATAACTTATAAAAGTGGTTTCTATATTTGCTTGTCAAGAGATAATGATGGAGGTCACTAGACGGGAGAGGGAGGCTGGAATTGTAACATTAAGCTGGGGCCGCAGACTGTAAGCTACCCTGAGATTTTGCAACCCTGAGATTTTGCTTGTGAGGTAATTCGTCTTTAATATTTCTATGGAAGTAAGCTACCCTGAGATTTTGCTTGTGATTCTTTGCAGCTTTTTTCACTACCAGACCAGCTGCTACTCTGGAAATGTTCCCTTCATGGCCAATAAAATTTCAGCCAACTCCAAGAGTAGTTTCTTCTCCTATTTTGACCATTTCTTTTCTTTGGGTCTTTTTTTTTTTTTTGTTTATTATACAAGCATAATAATATATAGCTTGAACTTATCTCTCAACTTTTTTTCATTTTTCTTCTCATTGTGTTCTTATCTCCAAAACACCCATTTCATGTTTTTCTATCAAAATCAGTATAATACCCATTAGGTGTTTTTTCATGAATGATTCTTGGATTCCCATTTTTATTAAATTCATATTTTTATGTTAACCTAATCTCGAACCAGCGCATGTTGCATATGTATTTATATTCTTTTTCCAACTGTGTGGGCGTAAATGAATTTTCCAATTTTGAATTGTCGTCTCTCATTGAGACAACCATCCTTGTCAGTTTTTCTACAAAATTTTAACATGTATTAGAATCACTTATATCGTAAGCTCTGTTGAAAAATCAAAACAAAACAAAACAAAAAGAAAAGTCTTATCATTTTCTACATACAATTTTCAATCGAACTCATCCACTCATTCTTCCTGCTACATACTATATATTCTACTTCCTCTCTGTGTTCTGCATATCCCAATTCAGCCAGGATGGGTTTTCATGGTTTTATTCGATTACTTATCGCTTTGTTATCTCTTTAAGCATGCCTTATAGAGTCATTTATCGCTTTGTTTTTCTTTCTTCTTTAATTCTGACATGATATAATACGATGGCATGTATGATTCCAGCGGAGAGCTTTGGCCTACCTTATCTCAGTGCATATCTCAATGCCATTGGATCCAACTTCACCACTGGAGCAAATTTGGCTACAACCATTGTACCTCAACGCAATGTTTTCCCCCTGGGTGGTTTTAGCCCTTTCTCCCTTGACATACAATACAAACAGCTCCTTCAGCTCAAATCTGGATCACAGTTTTTCACCCTAAAAGGTAGCCATTTTTTTTACTGTCTACCATATATACTAGTATTGGTTGATTAATCATTATTGATTTTTTACTGATCGGTTTCAGGAGGCATTTTCAGTGAATTCTTACCTAAAGAGGACTATTTCTCAAAAGCCTTATACACATTTGATATCAGACAGAATGATATTGGGGCAGGATTGTTCAGTAACATGTCAATACAAGAAGTGACTGCTTCTATCCCTGGTATAGTCAGTAATTTCTCAGCTGTTGTTAAGGTAAACTGTCGATTCAGATATTAAACACCTTGTGTGAGTTTTGTCATTAATAGTAATCGGATGTTTAGTAAACATATATTAATTGTGCAGAATGTATATGATCAAGGAGGTAGATCATTCTGGATACACAACACTGGCCCTATCGGCTGCCTCCCCTACATTTTCGTTAATCTTCCTGTCCCAGTGTCTCAAATAGACAAAGCTGGATGTGCAGCTCCTTACAACGAGGTGGCTCAACATTTCAACAGCAAGCTAAAAGAGGCTGTTTTTCAACTACGAAAAGAACTTACCTCTGCAGCAATTACTTATGTCGATGTTTACTCGGCTAAGTACACTCTCATAAGCCAATCCAGCAAATATGGTTAGGAGTGATGCTTCAGCCCTGTTGGTTTTCTATGGGTTCATATTGCTAGATTCTATTTGTAATTCATACGACTTTCCATGCAGTTTTTTTAGAGAGTACCGTAAGTTTATCTTATTGTAGCATCTTTGTTAAGTTTTTCTACGGACATTTTGTGTTGTAAATGTTACTTTCAGTCTGCTGATATGTTTCAAATGGTAGTAACCGGTTTGCAACAATTTGACATGCAAGGACATCTAATCCAGTGTATTGCATGGTGCAGGAAAGACCTTTCTAGCTCTGATTGTATCTTACTTTACTGCAGCAGTGATGCAATTCAGTAGAACTGCATTGGCTTAACACCGTGACCAAAAAAAAAAAAAAAAAAAAAATTTGCATTGCAACGGCTAACAACCGTGGCTAATTATTGCAACGGCTAACAACCGTGGCTACCTTGCCACGGCTTATAACCGTGGCTAGTACTGGCCACGGCTTAAAACCGTTGCTAAAACTATTGCAACGGCTTAGAACCGTGGCCATAACTTGCAACGGTTTTAAGCCGTTGCTACTCCTGGCCACGGCTTAGAACCGTGGCTAAGATTGTTGCAATGGTTTATAACCGTGGCTAAATCATCAACCGTCCTCGAGATAAAACCGTTGCTAATATTTTTGCCACAGTTTTTAGCCGTTACTGGGGATTTAGCGACGCCTCTAGATTTAGCGACGCCTCTACAGCCCACGGCTCTAAGCCGTGACAATGGGTTACCCCCACGGTTTAAAACCGTTGCTAATGGGTATTTTTGGTGTAGTGAGGAGACAACTATGGAGAGAAATAGAGGAGTTCTCTACTAACCATCCTTGGGCTCTGTTGGGTGATTACAATGCAACAATTCATCCTCAAGAACGAATGGGCCACTCAGCGAGATACACAGGAGGGACTGATGACTTTCTTCATTGTGTTACACAGAAAGCGCTTTATGACTGCAGATATCGTGGTAATTACTTTACGTGGAGCAACAAGCAAATGGGGAGCGACAGAATTGTATCAAAGATTGACAGGGTACTTGTAAATGGATTGTGGATGCAAGAACTTCCTAATGCAGAGGCTGAATTCATGAACCCAGGAGTGTCTGACCATTCTCCTATGGTACTTTCTCTCTATGATAACAATAATCGAGGCCCAATGCCTTTCAAGTTCTTCAATTATTGGGTTTATGAGAAGGACTTCTTCAAGACTGTGGAAGATGCATGGAATGTTCACGTATATGGCAATCCTATGTTCAGACTAGTGCAAAAGCTCAAGCAAGTGAAATATGAACTCACCATCTGGCGCAAAAACAGCTTCAATAAAGCCTGTTCAAATGTCGAACAGGCTAGGCACCGTATGCATGTTGCTCAACAAGCTGTTCAAAGGCCTCATGTAACAGATACTGATGTCCAAGCAGAAAAAGATGCTGTAAGAGACTATGCGTGTGCTGCTAGGAATGAGGAGTCTGAAGCTAAGCAAAAATCCAGATCCATGTCCTTCGCTTTGGGGGACCAGAACACTACCTATTTTCATGGTCTCATTAGGGAGCGCAGAGCTCAGAATAGAATAATGAGCATATTCAACACTGATGGTACTAAACTGGAGGATCCTACGCAAATTGAAACTGAATGCTTACAATACTTCGGGGGTGTATTCACAGGAGAACATGCCACGCCGTATGACCCGAGTATCATTGACGGCCTGGATTTCCAGGGTCTTATCACTGAGGAACTGGGTCAAGGTCTTGTTCAGGACCTTAGCTGAAATAGTGGAGACATTAGCTGAAATTGACTCCAATAAAGCTCCAGGACCTGATGGGTTCTCTGCTTTCTTCTTCAAAGTTGCTTGGAGGATAGTTGGAGACGATTTTGTCAGGGCCATCCTCAATTTCTTCAGGAGTTCTAAATTGCTTGGCCAGGTAAATGCCACTGTAGTTGCCTTAGTGCCTAAAATTACTAATGCATCTTACTTTAGTGACTACAGGCCCATAGCTTGCTGCAACGTACTATACAAGTGTATCACCAAGGTATTGACAAATAGGATAAAAAATGCGGTTCAAAGAGTCGTCATCAAGTCGCAATCAGCCTTTATTAAAGGCAGGTACATTCAGGATAATATTATGCTGGCACATGAACTTGTTCGCAACTATCATCGGGACCATGGACCACCTAGGTGCGCGACTAAGATTGATCTCCGCAAGGCTTATGACATGGTGAGGTGGGAGGCTATATTACATCTACTAGGAAAACTTCACTTTCCTATGCAATTTATAAGGTGGGTGAAGGAGTGCATCACTACCCCCAAATTTTCTATTAATCTCAATGGCTCCCCAAGGGGCTATATACATGCCTCACGTGGTATTCGTCAAGGCTGCCCTCTCTCACCATACTTGTTTGTGATGGTTATGGAGATACTTCATGTGCTTCTAAGAAAGAAGGTGCAAGAAGGGAGCTACAAGCTTCATTATCGGTGTAATGACCCGATCATCATGCACCTTGGTTTCGCAGACAATCTTATTGCCTTCTTTCACGGTGACAATACTTCTACAAGGGCATTAGCTGATGCCTTGCATGAGTTCAAGGTCTGCACAGGACTAGAGGTTAATAACGACAAAAGCTCTCTCTTCCTAGCTGGTGTATCTAGTAATGAGAAGCTACACATTAGCACTCACTTGCAATTCCAGAGTGAACCACTACCTGTTAAATACCTTGGCTTACCCATGATATCATCTACACTCTCTCACCTATAATGCACCCCTCTCCTTGAAACAATAAGGACCAGAGTGAACTCATGGAAGAACAAAACACTCTCTTATGCTGGACGATTGGTTTTGATCAAATCTGTGCTAGCCAGCATGCACGTGTACTGGACTCCCAAAGAAAACAATTGGCTGCATTAATGCTATTCTGCGTAATTTCTTATGGTCTAGTGGTGATTCACCTCGGAAAAAGGCAAAGGTCAGCTGGGCAACTAAATGTTATCCTGTGTGTGAAGGAGGACTGGGTATTCGTAATAGCAATGCAGGGAACGAGGTGGCTAACTTGAAACACATTTGGAACCTAGTTTCAAAGCAAGACACTCTCTGGGTCCAATGGGCATGGAAGCACCTAGTTAAACACCGTGATTTCTGGTTGATGCCCACCCCTCGTGAGGCTTCTTGGTGCTGGAGACGGATTCTGGACTGCAGGGCTAAGGCGGTCACATTACTCCATCATTCGATAGGTAATGGTTAAGATACACTGTGTTTTGGAAGGACCCATGGCACCCTATAGGTATCTTGAGCCATCAATTCCCACAAGGTCTCCAATATGGCTCCATCATCCATAGGAATGCAAGAGTTGCGGCTATTATCAGAGATGATCAATGGTGGATTCCTCCAAGAATTGCGCACAGAATTCCTGATATTGTGAATCAATTAGGTGGTATTGATCTAAATTGCTCTACAACTGATGCAGTGTTATGGAGAGCCAGTTCTGATGGTAACTTTCAGCCTAGAGCTACTTATAATGCAATCAGGAAGAGGAAGAACAAAGTCCAATGGGCTCCTGTGATCTGGTTCAAACACAATACACCTCGTCACAGTTTTATAACATGGTTGCTGACTAATAAAACTCTGACTACATTGAGCAAGCTGAAGAGCTGGGGCAAAGCTCACCAAGATATCTGTCCTTTGTGTGGTTATGAAGCTGAAACCGAGTCCCATTTGTTTTTCTTGTGTAGTTATTCAAGCTCGGTTTGGGGACAAATTCTAAGCTACATGAGCTACTCTAAACTGATCCATGGATGGGAGGAGGAGCTACAATGGTGCATCCAACATTTTCGTGGTTCTGGAGCTGCTGTTACACTGAAAAAGGTTGCATTGAACGCCACTGTTTATCATGTCTGGATGGAACGAAATACATGCCTATATGAGCACAAATTCAGAACTGTGGCAGAGCTTGTAACGCACATACAGATGGACATTAGGCTCAAATTCAGTACGGGCATTTGGAAAGCTGAGGATACGATGCAAAATCGGAACTTAATGAGCTGCTGGCACATTGAGTTTTAGCTGAGCACTACTTTACCTATACCGTGTTCATGGAAGAAGCCTCCCTTGGGATGGCACAAACTTAACACTGATGGGTCATTTCGAAGTGATGATTCTTTGCATGGCACCAAAGAGGGCTACGGTGCGATCCTGAGGGATGAAACAGGAGAAGCAATAGCTGGTTGTGCAGGGGACTGTCCTGGCCTATCAGTCATTAAACATGAACTTCAGGGAGTTCTTGCAGGCCTAACTCTGGCTAAGAAGTATAACATAAAGAAACTAGAGATTTGCACAGATTCTACGGTTGTATTCTCTTATCTTACTACTCCCAAGCCAGCTTCTTGGGAGATTAGACACGTTGTCTGGAACATACGAGCTGAATTATCTAAACTAGAAGGATTTTCCTGCAAGCACGACTATAGAGAAGATAATAGAGAGGCTGATTTACTAGCAAGCACCTTCCCGAGCTCCGAATTTATTTAGATAACACCTAGCTCCTTCGCTGAAGATCTGAAAAAAATTGTATATGAAGATAGGATAGGTAAAAGTTATATCAGAATGTAATCTTCTTTCCTTGTTTGCGGCTTGGGGTCCGCTTTAACCCCTGCTCATTTTCCAAAAAAAAAAAACATATTCTAACACAGGCAAATACGTGTAACTGATACACCGTCCACATTTTTCTCTTTTTTTTTTTTTTGACATTTGGATGTTGGCTTTGGTAATTTGTATGTCAAGAGTGAACACTAATGTGACAACAAGGCATTTAAGTGCAATTTTAGTCATTGAAGCTGCATAATCCACAAAAGGATGCTCTTAGTGAGTAAGTCTAGCCAGTCTTGTTTGCTGACATCTTTTGAGTATTTTTTTTGTTTTTATTTTTACACTTTTTTATTCCTCATCTTTAAAATACAATCAACACCACTTATAGAAATGGTGTAATCATAATCAAAATTACAATTCTAGTAAGCCTTGTTTGTTTGCTAGTCTTTTTTGGGCATTTTTTTGGCTTTTTTATAATTCCACTCCTTCTATAAATGGTGTTTGTGATTGTGTTTTAAAGATAATGAGTAAAAAATGTAAAAAAAAATGCTAAAAAAAAGACCGACAAACAAGGCTTACTAGACTTACTCCTATTTTAAATGTATTTTGTGGGCACCTTTGGAACACAACCAATTGCATCAGTTGAACAACTTTTATTGGATTTTAGAAGAACAAGGTCTCCTTTATGATCCAAATGTGGTGGGAGTGTGACTTGTTCGTTTCAATATTGGAGTCTTTATCCTTTTATGCGCTTTGGGTCAATTCTTTGCATCAAGCCAATGACCTAGATATGGTATGCCAACTAATCTCAAATCATCCATCGCAAAGACATTATCCTCTTGACTGTTGAATTTTTTGTTTTTGTTCTTCCTAGTCCTATAACAAGGTTGTGGTTGTTTTTATTTTTGTAATACAAACAAATTTATTAAACGAATGAGTGATCTTCGTCAAATAACAAACTTTGGTTCTAACGCTGTGTAGTTGATTATCTGCACTGTTTCATTTCTACCTGATTTGCTAGTGCTTCAACCATTGGAATTTGAAAATGCTCTTGGAGCATCCACAATAGGTCAACAATCCACAAGCCCAACAGATTTACACAAACTTGTTTGGGCTGCTTCGCTTACCAAACTATCTGACTTTATGGATTTGGATGCAACAATAGTTTGCCAAAGAGTTTATGGTTGGTGTATTAGGTGGAGATAGGGATGGCAACGGGGCAGATTGGGGCAGATTTGAGCAAATCCATTCTCGATCCGTCAGGAATGACGGATCCCCCGATCCGCCCTGCCAATCCGTTTGCAATTTTTATTAAAATCCGTAACCGTCCCGTGCGGATTGGCGGATATCTGCCCCTCCCCGCCAATCCGTTTATTGTTATCCATCTAACTACAGAAATTATAACAAAAATTACAAAGATACAAAAATTACAAAGAAATTACAAAGAATCCATACGAAAATTATAACAAAAATAAAATAAAATTTTGATCTCTGATAGATCTGATATCTTGATCTAAAAATAAAAAAATAAAAAAAAAATTCGATCTCAGATCTGATATCTTGATTTCAGATCTGACTCATCTGAGATCACCCTTCGCCTTCCGGACCTCTCTCCGTTTAGAATTTGCTCTGCTATTGGTCTCTCGACAGAAAGTTTTGGGAGTAAAGAAGAATGTGGTCGCGATCACCATTGTTGATTGCTCTTCTCCTATGTTTCCTTCACCACAGCTCGCGTGTTGGTGCACTCTATGGACCCTCTTCACCTGTAGTTCAGCTCACTGCATCCAACTTCAAGTCAAAGGTGAGAGTTTTAGGCCTTCGCGACCTTTACTGTTTTGAGAGAGAAGAAGGGAGGGTTCCGCCACCCTTTGCAACATTGCCTTCGCTGTTTTGAGAGAGAAGAAGGGACCCTGGCTTCGCGGCGGCCTTCGCTGTTTTGAGAGAGAAGAAGGGACGAAGGGACGAAGGGGGGACGAAGGCGGCCTTCGCTGCTTTGAGAGAGACTAGAGATGAAAGTGGGGTAAGGGGAGGGGGAGAATGTGAGATGCAGTGATAGATAAGGGTTTAATTTCTTTATATAGGGGAAGGATATTTTTGTAATTTTATCGGATAAACGGATATCCGTGGGGCGGATATGGCCAAATCCGTATCCGCCCCAATATCCAGGGATCCTTTACCAAATCTGCCCCAAACGAAGTGAGTGTGGCGGATATCCGTGAAAATCCGCCCCACTGCTATCCCTAGGTGGAGATGACTAGAGGAATGAAAATTTGATTTTGTAAATGGAATTAAAATTAAACTTGACGAAAATCTTGATTGAGGATGTTTACTTCATGGAAAAAAGAGAGCCTCCTCACATTACCTGTAATAATAGGTACTCTTTGAGGAATGCACAACTTAATTTGCCCCTAATTGGTGCGCGTGGTGTGGGGTCAGAGGTTATCATATATATGGTGTGAGGATTTTATCTTAAAATGCCTCGTTGCTATTAGAGAGTGGACTACTTCTTTATAAAACTCAGTAACAACTCCATCTTACTTGATGTGAGACTATTCAAGTCAACTTCATCCCAACAATTTAATGCATAAATTTTGTAGAAGCATTTCAACATAATATGAAACATGTCAAACCTACACCACTTAACAATCATGTACTAGATTTGTGTCACGGTGGAGCAAATATCATTTTAATTAGAAAATTTCAAATTGTATAGAAATAATTGAATAAAATGTCTATAAAGTTGTGCATTATTCAAGCTCCACATTTTAGACTTTAATGAATCAAATGTCTCATTAAATAACCTTTTACCCAAAAAGATCTCTATAGGCACAGTACCAAAAAGAATTGAATGATATGAAACACATTTTTCCATTTAATGACCTCTTTAATCACAAAAGATATGTTCAAAATTTGAAATCTCTTTCTCAGCCCATCACCATCTCTCGTACCTTCAAACCCCAAAACTCTGTAACCCCCTGAAGAAGAATAATCAGAACTGATCCATCCATCAGGACAGATTTTGGGGGTGAGTGGTTTTGGGGTGGTTGTTGTGGGGGAAGAAGAAGAACCACATTTCCACATTCATCAAAACCAAACCCCTAAAAGCCTCTTCTGATTGAAAACCTAACAAAAATTGTCCCTTTGGGGGGTTTTGGCCTTTCATGCTCTGTTTTTCTTGGAAGATGGGCTCCCTATACAGCACCCCTTTGGCCCCAATCCCATGTGAAGCCTAAAATAATCCCCTTTTGTACCAACCCTCCTCTCATTTCATCATCATCAGACTCACATCCTCCTCCATTGCAGTTTTTCCTTTTTAGGGTTTTGATGTCATCAATGGTAGAAGAAACCCCATTGTTCTGTTCTTCTCAATTTTACTGTTTTGGTTTCCTTTGAGCTTTGTTCAAGAATCCTCGGCTCCTTTCTCTCTGCACTGAAGGTTCCCAGGTCAGTAGTTGAGATATTCACAAAAAGGAGGTTTCAGGTTTGTTCTTTCTTTAGTTTTCTTTTCTGGGTTTCAGTAATTTTGGCAGAAAATCTTTCCTAATAGAACCCCTACTTTACTGTCTGTCTTGAAACAGAGAGGTTTGGTTATTTCAGCCTAGTTTTGTTGTGTTGGTTTCATTTCTTTAGGACTATTGCATGTTCTGTAGGAAACCCATTCTACCCATAATGTTCTACTGATCTTGAATTTAAGTCCTCTGGGGGTTTAGTTTGTCTGTCTGTTCATTTCCAATTGCTTCTGGAGGGCCTTTACCAATCCTCTTGCAGACATGGGTTGTGTTAATACAAAGTGTTGTAGAAATTATCCAGCTTCTTCTGAAGTGGATGGTCGAGAGTCCCGCGAGTTCCCGGATTTTAGCAACAGCATTCATCCCCATGATAACCCTAGATTCATGCTGACGGAGAGGTCACTGGAGTTTGTCACCGTCCCTTCCCATAACTTCCGTTTAGAGTACTCGGTCCTCACGCAGCGAGGCTACTATCCTGACTCCCCCGATAAAGAGAACCAAGATAGTTTTTGTGTCAAAACCCAAATGCAAGGTAACCCAAATCTCCATTTCTTTGGAGTATTTGATGGGCATGGCCACTATGGTACACAGTGTTCGAATTTTGTTCGGGATAGGTTGGTTGATATCCTCTCTAAAGATCCTAGATTATCAGAAGATCCTGTGAAAGCCTATAATTCTGCATTTGGACTCACAAATTTTGAGCTTCACGATAGTGAGATAAATGATCATATGAGTGGTACGACTGCAATCACTGCCCTTGTTTGTGGGGACACCCTTTTTGTGGCAAATGTGGGTGATTCAAGAGCTGTACTTGCAGTCAAGAGCAGGAATCGTGTTATTGCAGAGGACCTATCAATTGACCAAACACCATTCAGAAAGGATGAATGTGAAAGAGTGAAGCGTTGTGGGGCTAGGGTTTTGAGTGTTGATCAAGTGGAAGGGCTCAAGAATCCTGATGTTCAGTCCTGGGGAGATGAAGAGAATGATGGTGCTGATCCTCCCAGGCTTTGGGTAAAGCATGCATTATACCCTGGGACGGCTTTTACAAGGAGCGTAGGAGATAGTGAAGCTGAGAAGATTGGAGTCGTTGCTGTTCCTGAGGTGTCAACGGTTCAGCTCACACCAGATCATCTATTCTTTGTTGTTGCAAGTGATGGGGTTTTTGAGTTTATGTCCAGCCAAGCAGTTGTTGATATGGTAAGATCCAAGATAGTTTGCCAGTGTTGATATAGGAATTATTTAATTTTATTTATTTTGTGCTTAGTACATGGTTTATTTTTCTGAGATGACATCTTGTTGTGACCTACTGCAAATTTTATTTTTTATTTCCTTTCCATTTTCAGCTTAGTAATATATAATTTCAAATAGTTTTATGGCACCTCCTAGCTCTATATATTTTCTTGTATGTTTTATGTCGGCTTAGTTGAATCGTTGTGCCAAATGGAAATATGATGCATAAATTGTAACAACCTGCAGTTAAACCAAATAAATTAACCATATACTTCTTACATCAACCTTCTATCCAACCTATGAGAATACCAAAACATGTAGATGTGATCAAAGACAGGGTAATTGACTGAAGAATATCTAGTGATAAAGAAAATTGAGACATTGAAGGTAAATTCCCTTTATTAGCATTAAAATTTACAACTAGCTTCAACTTGGAATTCAAAAGATGCGTTCTGAGCATCCTTGTTATTACATGCTAAAGATGAGACTGAAATTCAAATTTCACGTTTGTTGAGGGGAGGCCATAGTTATTGAAGGAAGAACAGGGCAATTCAAAATTTTCCAATATGAATGGAAGAAAAATAAGGACAGTAAGCTGGAAAGAGGAGAAATGAGGAGGCTTCATGTCAGGTATTTGCTTCATTAAACTGCCTTCAATCTTCAGTGATTCATACCAAAACAATGTTCTTCCTTTAAGAATCAAGGTTTTTGCAAAAGGAGCTCTTTCAAAGACCTTGCAATCATTTACTAGAAGTTACCACATCCTAATTCACTTTTTTGCGGATATATTCTTAGCCATTACACTACTTTTTAAGTTTTAACATTGTAGCAAACTAAGGCATTCTAGGCACATGGACAAATAATTTTGTGACGATGGGGTGATGAAGGGGGCTTCCACCATAGTTATCAACCCCTTTCCACTGTAGTTTTGGCTACAACCATCCTTCAAATTATCTTACAAAAGATAATTCTTTAGAACTTTCAGTGTACCAAACTGGCCAATACTTCAACGACATTAAAGAAGTCCCTGTATTAAAAGAAATTTTGTTCAGTATCATGGTGCTAGACATGTTGAAAACCCTTGTGGTCATCTATAACTTTTATATGGTAGTAATAAGGAATTAGTGGTTTTAGGCTTAGGTATTATTTTATTTTATTTTTTTCTGGCCTATTTGAAGGCTTGATAAGTAATTGCTTAACAGGATCACTAGTTTAGATTATTTGTTATCAAAAAAGCAATCATTCCTTCATGTTTCATATGAAGGGCATGCTCTTTAGATTTTTTTATTTTCCCAACACATAGCAAGTCATTCCTCTGTAGTTAATTCGAACAATCAGTTTCTTCCATTTCCTGTGTGTACCTGCCTTCTTTCCAGAATTTTCCGTATTTTCAATTGGATATGTTTGAATTTGCCATGACTACTAGGGTCAAGAGTGCTGGGTTTGTCTTTGACATGTAAAAAAATTGTGAAGAACTTGACCAACATGAGTGGACCATCTAGTGACGTTGTTGAAGAAAGAGATGATTGTCCCTTATGGACCATGGTTTCACTTCTTAGATTTCAATAGCATTTTCTTCCCGAGAGATTGACTTAAAGTTTGCAAGGTTTTATAATTCAAGTGGTCATTGCAATTCATTGCTTTACTTGGAAGTCGGTCATGTTCAGTGCTATTCAATTAAATCTCAATATCCACTTGAAGGCTCCAGAACCTCCAGTCTCCTCATTTTTCCTTTTAGTTCTAGCCAAGCAGAATAACATTTTCAGTTCACCATTGAAAACATTGCAAAAATTATTGTATACATAAAAAAAATAGTATTAATACAATGGAAAATGTATTATGTTGCTGTTAGTTGTTAAAATTGTTCGACTCAAATGTTAGAAGCAAAAGTAGAAGGAAAAAAAAAAAAAGAGCTGCCCTTCAGCCCAGACTTTAACAATCCTGAAGAACTAAGGCGCTTTCTCCATTCGAACTTGTATGTGGCTATGTGCCATATTATGTTTAAATCTGTCATGAAGATTGAAGATTCAAGTTTTCATTTTGCTTTTATGATTTGACAGTATTAGCTGTTAAACTCACATTCATGTTGTTGATCACATACTATTGTATCTATATTCTGTCTTGGCTTTTTTAACTGTTAACTGTGACTCCTTGGCATTCCATGTAGAACATTTATGGGCCACTACATCATTTTCGTTTCCCTATAGCTAGCATTTATGGAAATCGTGGCTATACTTAATTTTGGGAATAAAATTTTCATTATAATATTTCTATTATTAAAGAGATAGATTGAACTCTTGTTTCCAACCCTTGATTTTTTTTTTGGCACAATGTGTTATTTGTGTTTATCTTCACAGTCACTGATTGCTAGTAGCATACTACTTGTTAATTTCCGTGAACCTTTTTTTGCCTTCGGAGAACCCATACATTTTCTTTGAATGGAAATGTTTGTATTTCCAACTTCCTTTGGAGAAGGCTCTGATTGCTCGTGTGCACTCTCTTTTCTATGTAGGCGGCTAGATATTCAGATCCACGGGATGCATGTGCAGCAATTGCTGGAGAATCCTACAAGCTTTGGTTAGAGCATGAGAACAGAACAGACGACATAACTATCATCATCGTAAATATCAAAGAGCTACGTAATGTATGATTTATAGATCCCTTTTTTCTTTTGTAAAAAAGTTGGGTAGATTATATACTATAGGCCATATGGTTCTAGATGTCATTTCACACGTGCAACATATGAGCGTGCACACACACTTGCCTTCCAAAATGTCCCACATGTGAGATTCCACGCTAGGTATTTACATAACAATGAAATATTCTTGGATACTTCCATCCAGCCTGCATGCCATCTGTTACTTGATGGTGTGATGGGTTGTGATGAATATAATGTTACCATTTTGGCATAGTAAAATCTACCCATGCGAGTGTCATTAGTTGGCTACAAGGTTATGCTTATAGGAGGTTTTTCTTTTGTTCTTATTGTTTCCGGGAACTACTTTCGAATTCCAATAGTCAGTTAGCTCTATCAACGGTGGTGTTAAGATAAAATCAGCAGTAGTCATGATGGGAAAAGGAGCTCCAAATGTATCAAATGCTTCAGAGTCAGAAGGTTACTTCTCGTTGAATGTCTTCTCAGACCATCAACGTCTTGCTGTTGACAGAACTCCATCACGTAGACTTTCCTCACCGTCGCACATGAGGTCCTTAACGACGGTCAGTCTCTTTCATGCTGTTCTGGGATCTTTATGAATTTCAATTTTTTTTTTGTCCCAAAAATTTAACTCGCTATCTTTTGTTGATCATAGTGATCATTACTGATGGACATCAGGAAAGTGCCTCAAATTATTGTTTTCGTTGCACATGCACAAGGTACGCTGACCAGTTTTATCTAAACCAGTTCAACATTTTATTGCTCTTCCCGCATTATTGGTATATCATATTTCCAGTGATATGTTATAAATTTGCTCAGACAATGACACATACTTTATTATAGGTGGTAGGACATTGGTAGCAGTTGTCGACTGGTGGCATAATCAAATCAATGACTTTTACTTGGTTTACTACCCTGAGAGTTTACTAATCCACTTGCGGAAGCTTTGACTTACGAGGATCTATTAATGAATCTTAGGGTATTGTCGTCAGGTTTTCTCACTTAACAGACTCTCACAAATGCTAATCTGAGAATCAAACAGAATGTATATCAGGAGATTGACAAGAAGTATCTTCAACAATGAAGTTGAAGATGTGGATCAGAATAAGTGAAGGGTGAATGTCATGACGGGTTTCAGAGGTGCAGATATGTACTTTAAACAGTTTATGTAGAAAGAACAGTTCCATTTCAATGCCAGTAATAATGTTTCAAACTTCTGTATGTATTTTCTCTGGCTAATGCGGGCATCTATTCCAACATCCATTCTGTGTCTGTATTGCTAATCTGATTAGTTATATCAACTCCGTTATGTGATAGGTTCAACGGAAGCTTACAAACCAAATTATCGAAACTTGATTAATAAAGTTTCAAAAGTTCACTAATATTTTCATTTCAATACTAAAAACCCAAAATTGGTTACATTCCCCATGTCTATTTAAACTCAATAAACTCTGAATGCAATTCTTATTGGACTTGTAACTCATACTTGGACTTTTAATGGCCAACCTATTATTTAAATAATACAAATAAATACAAGGGGTTTTTAGATATTTCCCGTTATTAATGTCTAATTAGGAAAATCTCCCTCAAAGATGGCTAATCAAACATGTCCCCTTGAACTAACCTTTCCATCCTTTGACTATTAGGGTTATATGTTTTATAACCAAAATGCCTTTCACACTTATGCCCCAAAAATGTACCACATAAGGGCCCTTAAATCTCTTTAAAAAAAGTTAGTCATCTTCCCTGAACACCACACCCTCAAATCTCTGCAACAAACTAACCCACCCCACATCCAAACACACCACCATCACTTGAACCCAACTGTACCATCCCCTCTCCCACCGATCTCTCTTTCAAATCCTCTATACTCGAACCACTCCACCTCGATTCCACCAATTCCTCATCTTATTCAATTCATCTCTCCTCAATTCGCCAACCCACCATTCCTTAGCCAACTCATTCCTCACCACTGCCCACAATCAACATCACCACCACCACCACCACCATCACCCCTGAACCAAACCTCCCCATCCTACTCACAATCAACGTTTACTTATCCACACCCCCAATCGTCCAACCAGCATAATCAAGTTCACCGCCACCACTAACCAACCTTCCTAGCCCAGTGATGCAGATTTTGCTAACCTAAATTACTATGTTAATTTTACTTGATTGTTATACAACAAATGCACAATTGTCTAACTAGTAGACAATAACAAATACGGGTCGATCCCATCAGGACTGAATACACATTCGAAAACTAAGATTTACCAAAACTAATTTAAAGTGGGGTTACTGCAATCATAAAGTTTTAATTAAAGGAAACCCATTATGGTAATGAATGTGGCAGCTGCATGGGTGAATTCCATCTCATCATCAGCAAATCTACGTAACGAAAGGATGTCACTGTGCTTTGTGGTGGTACAAAATAAAGTACTGGATGCAAATCGTGAAGAGATTTAAATATCTTTTTCCCTCCTACCCTGCGATATTTTTCTCTATTTCGCTGTGGTGGGTGATCGTGCTATTGTGGTTGCGACAGAGAGAGAGACTGTAGGTGAGATCATGGGCATGATGGTTGAATTTATCGAGATGGAGAGGAAAGGATGCATGATGGTGGCGGAGGAAGAAGAAGTAGTTCGTGAGGGAGGTTGAGAGGAAGTAGAGGTGGCGAGATGGAGGAGGAGATTTTATGCTTTGTGTCATCTGTGTATGTGTGTGTGTGTGTATGAGGAAGAACAAAAAGGAGAATGGGTTGTTGTTGTCGTGTCTATTAGTAGTGGCTGGTTGGAAGGAAAAAAGGAAGCGAGGAACGTGTATGTCTGTTTGGTGGATCTTTCTAGCAAGCAAAAAAAATCCTTAGCGAGGGACGATGAGATGATTTTGGGGGTGGCTGGTGGTTAGTTTGCGAAAAGGAGAGAAAAATAAGTGAGAGAGTCTGTTTTTGTTGTGGTTGCCCGAAAAAGAAAGGGGGAGGCATAAGTAATGGGGGTGTTAGTGAAAGTGAAGAAGAAATCGTTATAAAGAGGGATAGAGAATGAGCTTGGGCTTAGGTTAAGTAGAGGATGGGCTTAGATGGATTTAGCATTGGGTTGTTGTAGCACCTTGTAATTTCATTGTAACCATCACTCTGTACCACTTTTTTGAGTTTGTCAAATAATTACTCTCCTGACTTTCTTCTTTGATACGATTCCATTGTTTAAGATCCAAATTCTATAGAAACATGAAAATGAAATAATTATAATAAAATACAACAATCGAAACACTAAAAAATATAAATTATAAGGTGATGTAATCGTTTTCCACTTTCTGCTTTGACCTAGTTCCTGCTGACTTGCACAAGTAACGCACGTGAGTCACGGACCACCGTTGTGATGGCCGATGGCACTCCGATGCTAAAGTCAAACAGGGATATACCTTAGCTTACCAACCTCATGTCTTATTTATAGTGCAAGGAGTCCTGGTTTTACCAAGTCATCGTAGGTGTAGTTTAGGAAGGAGGCTGAGGCCCGTATTTTCTCGAGATCATCATGACACATGTGTGGCTTAGAGGTGCGACCATTTTTATGTATAATCAACTACTCCCCCGGAGTTAGTGGGCCGTTACATCGGTTCGCTAAGTAATCTCTTGAAGGGATGCACCGCTCATGATGATTGAGTCTGAATCGTTGCTTGAGCCGCACGCTGCATTAATTGAACGTGTGTTGGTTCAACGAAAAAGAGGCGGGAAGCCACCCTTTATTTAGGTCATCCACAGTGTAGAGCCTGACTCTTCTAATTTCTTTGCTTTCGAAAATATCGCTCTGATTAGAAAAAATTGTTCATCTTCTTTATGGCCCAACAAAACCTTCTTGACGATGCAATCTTGGCCAAGGGCTTGGAGTTTTTTGAAGACAGATTGTTGTTCGAGCTTCGCCTTGCTGAAATTCGTACGAAGTTTAGAGTCCCTGGGGACCTACCGTAGTATGTCCTGAGGGGTGACCAAACCCTAATGTTGCATTCGGCCGATTTCATCTGCTTGCATCGTGGGATGCTTCAAATCGGAGCGTGTTTTCCAGTTCTGGATGTGATTTGGGAGTTCCTGGATCTTTTAGGGATTCCTCTGGCCCAGCTGGGGCCTAATGGATATAGGATCATCCTCATGATTTTGCTCAGTGCTAAGGAAGCCAGTGTCACCGTGACTCCGCTGGTAATTTAGTTGCTGACTTCTCCTCGACTGAAGAGTAACACTGTCTGTAAGATGATGTCACTGACTTGCTTTGTTAATCTGCCTGATGACTTCAAGGTTTGGCAGAAGTACTGCTTCTTGGATCCTGAGGATTCAAAGTATTTTCGAGCGACAGTTCAGGCCGCTTCGTAAGTTCAACCTTCTTCTTGTGACTTTGATATACTTGATAGAGGGCTGGCTAATCGTTGTTTGTGATTTTTGCAGGAATGTTTCCTACTACTCCTCTTACCTTAGTGGAGCAAAACACCATAGAGACGTTTCATGACTTGCCAAAGAGGAACGCGGTCAATGTCATAAGAATTTCCAACTTCATCCGTATTAGGCTGTGGGACAACTGGCACGTTGCCCCCACTCTGTACCGAACATTGTGAATTAAGTTGGAAGATGGGGCCCTTCAAGGAAGATGAAGGCTGCTGAGGCCAGAGCTTCCGTTCTGTTTGATGCGGAGGAGCCGTCTAAAACGCTTGCCTCCTTTGTGAGGAAGAAGTCCCGTGTGAGGATTGGGTCTTCTTCGGCACGACCCGCTAGTAATCAAACTCCTTTTGCTAATTTGTGAATTGACATAGGGGTTTGGTAGTGTCTAAGCCCAGTACATGGTGCTTATGCCCGATTTTATGAATCCAAATTAGTTATATTTATTTTTTATTTTGTACTTTTGGAGCACTTAAAGTATATTTTATCCAAAATTTAAATTTAGGTAAAATTTTGTGATACGTCGCCTAAGTGATCGCTTTCATGAATTTTGTTTTTGAATTTAAATTTAAGTTTAGTATTGATAATACACCAAACCTTACAGTAATCCGCACCGTACATATGTCATGATGATTTTGTCAACAGAGCAAAGTCGGACTAATTGTGTGCCCAATCTGGCAAAGCCCAGACAACACACAACCCACTGAGGCGGGGTCTAGGAGGTTGGACCCAATCTGTGGTGCCGTATTAAGCCCATATGTCATATGACATACGGTCAAGCCCAATACCCAAAACACCTAATAAGGCAAGTATCTAGGAGTTTGACCTAAGACATGCAGGCCAGCAATACATTGACTCATACTAGGAAGCAAATACCAGAGTATAAGTCGTGCATGAAAACTCTCCTGCATGGACTACACTTCGCAAGGGAAGAATCCCAAACAGATATCAGAGTACAAGTCGTGTAGGGAAACTACCCTATATGGCAACTAGGAAAGGATCTCTAGCAAAATATCTTTTCCTAAATTAAGGCATAGTCGAACAAGGACTCTCGCATGATAAATAGAGTACAATGTTGAGGAACAAAGGTATTCTACAAAACCCAATTTAAAACATTACACTTTCTCAAGCCTTGTCTGACTTAAGCATTGGAGTGTCATTGACCGCCACAATGGTGGTCATTGACTCACGTGTGTTCCCTGTACAGGTCAAGGTCAAGGAGAATAAGATTTGACACCATCAGTTTGGTGTCGTCCGTGGGTAACGACAAAGTCCCAATGAAAACAACGATAACACCCCTTCAATATAGTCAAGAAAGATGGTAACCACGAGATCTTGCAATAATGGAGAAATCGCCGAGCCCTCGAACAACCCTGAGCCCCTGTGCCGGCAGCAACCACGACGAACTCTAGGGTGGATCGACTGACAACCCAAGTGCAACAAATCACCCAAGCGGTGGAGATACTCACTCAGCGGAACCCTCCACCCACGGAAGGAGATAGGGAGCCGCAAAAAGCCATGTCCTTAGAGGACACCAGATAGCGCATCCAGGAGATTCATTATGCCCTCGTTAGCTCTGAATGGACCAAGGGCGGTGGAGCGGCCTACGGAGACCCGACGTCTAAGGCCGACAAACCCGCCTCACAGAACCCTTTCCATCTTGGGGCCACCAATCCGAACGTGCTGTACAACCTCGCCATCCCTCCGTTCATGGATCATATCATGAATGATCCACTGCCGAAGAAGTTCAACCCGCCAAAACTGGCGTTTTATGATGGGACAACATACCCGTCTAACCATGTGATGGCGCTCAAAAAAGGATCCAATGTAGTAATGTGCCGAAAATTCCCCATCAGCCTGAAGAATGCAGCGCTGACTTGGTTCCACAGTCTCCCACCGAAATCTATTGACTCGTTTAGGATGCTGGCAACATTTATCACTTGCTTTATCGGCAGTCAATGGATTAGGAAGGGCTCGCATTACTTGTTCATCCTCAGATAGAAATGGAACGAGACACTGAAGGAGTACGTCGCCCGCTTCAATGATGAGTTAACTATCATCGATGGCTGCAATGATGACACCTCGATCACGGCCTTCACCTCGAGACAAAAGATATGCCAATTCTACAACTTCTTCACCCTCGAGCCTCCGACTGACTCATTTGGTGTTTTTGTAAAGGTCTTGGTTTATCTACCTATAGTTCCAGGTATTTAGGCCTAGTCCTAGGAAAGTCTCTTTCATGGACTGTGTTTTTAAAGTTTTTGGTTTATGTCCAAATGTTTTTATTTTTCGGGTAAAGTCGTCATGTACCACTGACATGTGTAAAAGAAATTTTTCTCAATAATAAAGGTCTGGCATCCCATAGTTTCCTCTCCCCACTGGAGGTTTAATTTAAAAAAAAAGGAGCCTCCGACTGACATGGCGAACTTGCTGAAGAGCGCCCAGAAATACATCGCCGCAAAAAAGAAAAGAGAAGCTGACAAGAAACATCCCTTGGTCCCAGAGACAAAAGAAGGGAAAAAGGCGGTGGACGATGACAGAAGCAAAAGGAAGCAGAATGACAGCAAACCAGACTCTAGCCGCATTGAGGCAAGATAAAGCCTCCAACTTCGTCGGGTCCAAATCCTTCATTCCTCTCAACTCCAGCCTGTCCGACGTTCTCAATACCATTAAGAATTGGGGAGAAGTGAAGTGGCCCACCAAACAGCGGGGAGATCATTCCCGGCGAGACACGACACTAAGGACTGAGGACTGCAATAGTCTCAAAAGCGAGATTGAGTACTGGATCAAAAAGGGAAAGCTCAAAGAATTTGGCAAGGGAAAGAGAGAAGGTCGTCAAAGAGATAGAGAAATAAGCTTCTGGCGTTATATATTCCTTCATGGGGTAAGCTCGAAAGGTGAGCAATCCTACAGGTCCCGAAAAAGGACACTTCGTGAGATGCGAGCTCAGCCCACCTACGAGGACTGACAAGTGCAATACACACGTATTCATAACCCAGTCCCATCACTGGCATTCACGAATAAAGACCTCCAAGATATTCACTTTCCTTACAATGACGCCTTGGTCATCTCAGTCCTCATAGCGAAATGGAAAGTGAAGAGGTCTTTGGTAGACACAAGGAGCTCTCTGAACGTCCTGTTCTTCAATGTTTTCCGCAGCATGCAGCTCAAAGATGAAAACTTGACTCCTGCCAGTCACCCCATGATCGGGTTCAGCGAAGAGAAGTATTTCCTTTTCGGAAAAATCAGACTAAATGTAGTGGCAGGAGATCCACAACTGCTAAAAGTCTTGTTCCAGGAGTTCATGGTGGTTGATGCCCCATCCACCTACAACATCATCTTGGGAAGGCCTTGGATCCATCAGATGGAAGCGGTAGTTTCTACTTTGTACCAATGCATCAAGTACACTGTCAATCAGGCAGAAGGAACCATTCGAGGAGACCAACCATCAGCAAGGGACTGCGACTACGCAATGCTGAAACAACTAGATTGTTAGCAATTACAGCTCAGGCCCGTGGGCCAAACATATCAAAGCCCGAGCCCAACTAAGGGAAGATAATAACCCTACACGGACGATGAGACTCTAATCAGTCCGAGGGGTAGACCCAATGTCTGCCAGCCAGACTGGCTGGCTGGCTAGTGCCACCTCGGTGAAAAAGAGCTGCGAGAAACGGAGAGTTCGTGTGGATTACACGGGCCAGAATAAGGCTTGTCTGGAAAATAGTCTTCCACTTCCTTGCATGGATCAAAGCGTCAATGCCACATTCGAACAAAACCCAACTCATTCAGACCAAAACAACGCCCCGACAACCAAGACTCAACTAGACAACGAGTCAAATTAAGCACTGGAAAAATACTATCCATCTGTCACTCCAGTTCAATACAAAGCTACGTAGCAGCACTTCGACAGCCCGACGCCTACTCCGTATGCTGACAACCAGCAAGGAACGACCCGCTCGCACAAAGTTCACATTTTAGTGACTTCACTATCATTGGCAAAACGTGACATTTCGCCAAGAGAACTACACAGTCTGAGTTAGGACCAGGCGCGTCTTCTTTAAGGCCAGATTAGCATAGTTTCCGCTCATAGTCAAACTATCTCATTGTTTTAATTTTTTTTTCAGTGTAGAAGAATTGTCCGCACAAGGCAATATGATACAGATTCATTCAAGGGATAAAACGTGAATTATAAAAAACAAACTTTATTGACCAAGAAGAAATTTATAACAAACATTGTCAGACTAACTATTACAAAAGTTTATACACTAAAAGTATCTAAGCTCGGTGCAAGTGAGGATCCGCTGAAACGCACGTAAAAGCATCGCTCTTTCAGTCTGCCTTGAGAAGAGGATTGGAAAGTGAAAGCAAAGGTACCCAAAGTAGGTTGCAAGTACGCACTTGATACTTTGTTCCACCAATCTGCCTTGAGAAGATGATTTGAAAATAAAAGCGAAGGTAGCCAAGGTGGTTGCGGAGTCGATCACCTAGAAAGGGATGCTTGAGGTTTTGCTGAGTTAGCACCCCAGCGTCGCAGGCCACGTCCACCGGAGCTTTGCTCCGCCAATCTACCTTCCGGTTGTGGTATCACGCGTGAGGCCCAGGAAGTAGAAGTTGGTTGCGAGTGTTATCTCCCAGATTGGATGGTGAGAGACACCGTGGGAGATGGAAGACAAACTTAACCCCTGAGGGGTAGTTTGTACTTCTTCTACGCAATGTAAGAATAAATTACGAGGTCAGATAGAACCAATTGGATGCTCACCCAAACCAAGTGGCATCACCCAATAGCAGGTCTTGTTAGGACTCATCGCTGCAAATGTTAGAACATTCGAAGACTCCAACATAAGAAATCTTCCTTTAGCCTTTGGAGAACCCAAAACATATTTTCTGGAAAGATGCATTTGAGAAACATACTCTACAATGTTCATGGTAACACTTGAAATGGTGAAAACCAGCCTATATATAGGCGCGGCGGTTCTCAAAACGAGGTCACCCAGCAGTTACATCGGCATTAAATGTTTTACGGAAAATAGGGAGGCGATGATTCCAAATGCAACTGCATGAGTCCACATTCATTGAATTAATGAAACTGCACACACCCCATTAATTGGGGGAGTAATCGATACCAAACTGTTTCGCAATCTACGCCATACAATGGCACGATGATCTTGTCAACAAGGCCTAGACAAGCTAGTGGGCCCAAGTGAGCGCCCAGTTAGATTCAGCCCAAAAGACGGGGAATGGCCCAATACATACTCAATACACAAGTGGCGAAGGCCTTAAGCGCCCATGGAATGTAAAGCACCCGCGGAGATATTATCAATAAATCCAAGGTATCCACTTCATTAAAAGTTCCACTATTGTTCAACAAATCTGGTTGAAATTCAATCTATTGTGATTCGACTCAAGTATCAGACTTGTTGACCGTGTCAGACTATTAGGCGAAGTAAGTCAGGATGCCCAAGTCAGACTTATACGCCTAAGGCCGTATGGTGACTGAACCTTACCAAAGTTTAGTCATTTATGACTGATGATGATAACTTCTGGTCTGCTCTAAGTCATAGTCCATCAAGAGCGGATGAAGACGCCTTAGAAAGGTAGTCTAGTCAGCACTCACAATGCCTTATCAAGATGACTTGCCAGTGATCATTGTCCAACCATATACAATGGTCGCCAAACTTGACCAATGTTTAGTCAGTTACCGCTGATGACGATAACTTCTGGTCCGCTCTAAGTCATAGTCTGTCGAGAGTAGATGAAAACGACTTACAAAGTGGGAGTCTAGTCAGCACTCACAACGCCTTATCAAGATGACTTGTCAGGAATCATTGTCCAACCATAGAAATGGTTGCCAAACTTGACCAAAGTTTAGTCAGTTACGCTGATGACGATAACTTCTAGTTCACTCTAAGTCATAGTCTGTCAAGAACGAATGAAGATGACTTAGAAAGTGGGAGTCTAGTCAGCGCTCACAACGCCTGATCAAGATGATTTGCCAGGGATTATTGTCCAACTACAAACAATGATCGCTAAACCTGACAAAAGTTTAGTCAGTGATGACTGATGATGATAACTTTTGGTCCGCTCTAAGACGTAGTCCGCCAAGAGTGGATGAATATGGCTTGGAAAATGGGAGTCTAGCCAGCGCTCACAACGCCTAATCAAGATAACTTGCCAGGGATCATTGTCCAACCATAAACAATGGTCGTTGAACTTGACCAAAGTTTAGTTTAGTTAGTTACGGCTGATGATGATAACTTTTGGTATGCTCTAAAACGTAGTCCACCAAGAGTGAGTAAAGATGGCTTAGAAAATGGGAGTCTAGTTAGCGCTCACAACGCCCGATCAAGATGACTTGCCAGGGACCATTGTCCAAGCACTGACAATTGTCATCGAACCTTACTAAAGTTTAGTCAGTTACGACCGACGACGTTAACTTCTAATCTGATCTGAGACCTAGTCCGCCAGGAGTAGACAAAAATGGTTTAGAATGTGGAAGTCCAGCCAAAGCTCATGAAGCCTAACTCAAACAAGTTGCCAGGGTCACTAACCAACCATAGACAGTGATGCACGCACTCGACAAAAGTTTAGTCAATTACGACTGATGTTGATAACTTATGGTCCGCTCTAAGACGTAGTCCGCCAAGAGCGGGTGAAAGTGGCTTAAAAGGTGGGACTCTAGTCAACGCTAACAATGTCTGTTCAAGACGTCTCGCCAGGATCTCTGGCCAACCACTTACAATGATGCACACGCTTGACCGAAGTTTAGTCATTCCACTTATACTAGCAAAGACGGCTGTCGGTCCCATTTACAACCTAATCTGCTAAGGGGGGATTAAAATGGCTTGAAGAATAAAAAATATGATGAGTTCGAATGATTTATTGCCCACCAAAATTATTCCCCCGCAAGGGGTTTAGCCAACTTATAGGGTTTGGCTGAGACAACTTTTGGATCTCTAAAGAGTACATACCAAAATTGCTTGATCTCTGGAGCAACCGCAAGATAAGTGGTCAAAACTCTCATCAACAGATCAACTAAACAATTTCTTGACTCAGCAAAATTTCTTGTCTAAAAATCGACACCAAAGCAAGGCAACACAGAAAAGATTTAGCAGGAAAAGTCCAAAAAAGCACATGTACAAAGTGTTACTTAACAAATTGTCTTTCATTGATCCCCAAAAAAATAGAGTTTACTCCTTATCTGGAGAAGATTCAGTAGAACTTGGTTTGGAAGGAGAAGAAGCAGGGGATGTGTCCGCTACTCGGGCTTCTTCTTGGCCTTCTCAATACTCAGAGCATGCATCTCAGCCTGTGTCTTGGTTGCAGTCTCCTGAGCAAGTTTTAAGTCATGACGAACATGGTTCAACTCTTCTTCCGACCAGTCCCTCGCGAACACCGCCTCTGCCAAGTAAGACTCAAGTGTTTCCAAGCGGACCCTCTGATCTTCCGATATTGTCTGTCAGGCATCCGAATCAACATCTGATTGAGCAAGCCTCCGACTTTCAAGTTGCTTATTCAGTGACTCAATTTTGTGAAGAGCATCAGATTACGACTTCTACAAATGCGCAAAATCTCACTTCATGATGTATACCCTCTCATGAACAACCTCTACTTCCGTCCCAGCGGCGACAACTTGGTTCAGATATGACATCCCCAACATAAAATGTTTCTGCCCCTTGTCCATACGCTCTCCTAGCGTATCCCATTATGGCTTCGGAGAATGATTCTGCAGCCAATCATTCCATCCACTAATATGCCTCTTAGAGGCATAAGAAATGTCAACCTCTTGATGCTAGGTTTTGTTGCTCATCTTTATCGCACAAGGGGAAAATAGACTGAGTTGCGCATCTGGGTGAAGGTCCATTGAGACCGGAATCACGCTAGCACCGCCCTTCATCGTCTTCACTGCATCAGGGGCATCCTCCACCTCTTTCCACTTACTCACAACGACCGTCTCTCACTCACAAGCCAATTTTAAAGCAGTTGACAGGAAATAAGGAAGTGAATTGTCTCATGGACTTGTCGTCACCTCAATTTGAGGTCGATATCAGGATGAAAGACAGTACGGGCGATGTGGAAGGGACCTTTCGCCATAGGGACGATGGTCAAGTGACTTTTCACTCGGTTGAGGGGACTCTTGATCCAAGAAGGGGTTATACTTGAAATATTCCAAAGAAAAAGGTCGAATCTGACCTGCATCGGATGAAGTTGCCATCTCTGCCCGCAGCAACAGGTTGTTCGTAACCTTCGTCTGCTCAATGCTCAGTTTTGTTGTATCTTCAACCCCCCATTTTCAGATATGCCTTCTCCAAATCGGGAAGGGAAATGGGAACTCTTGCCTGAGCATCCTGCCCCTCGAGCACAACAGCTTTCACTTGAGCATCTTGCCTCTCGAGCACAACAGCTTCTGCCCCAACGGACGCATCAAGATCTCGTTCTGCAACTTTGAGCTCTCTCGTCGAAGGGACCAACCGCTTGAAAACAGGTTTGGATGCGTTGCAAGGCTTCTTAGAAAGAGAAGATGAAGAAAGTGCCTCATTCAATTCCGCCCTCCTTGACGAGCTAGTGATCTTGACCTTCGAGAGCTTCCTTTTTTTTGAAGAATGTTCGTCATCCAGCTTCTGCTTCAGGACTCTGAAAAGATTGGGAACCTCATGCCAGTAAGCACACAGTCCACTGCGCTTTTTATTATCAGACATCACAACATCCTCTACCTGCATTAGGGGCATGTCACGAAATTTATCCATGACCACTTTGTCCTTAGGAGAAAAGGGCGTCATTGGAAATTTCCCTACAGAAAACACGGATGATCGTTTAGTATGTAATCAACACAAGCGGGATCGAAAACAAAATTAAACTCACTAAGTTGCTTGAACTCAAGTTTAATCGGACGAAAATCAAGCTAAAAATACTTCGAGATCGCAGAAGCCATGAAATAATACTTCTGCCAAAACTTGTAATCGTCGAGCAATTTGCCCAAACAAGCCGACGACTTCAACCCACACAGCATGCTCTTTCACCCGATGAGAGGTGAACAGTTGAATCGCCCTCGAAGACACTCGAACAACAACATCCTTCACCCTGATTAAAATGGTGATCACAGATTTGTACCTGTTTGGCACCAGCTGAGCGAGCAAAATGCCAAGAAGCGCCGAATTTCCTTGTTAATAGGAAAATGAACGCCTGATTGAAGCTTACTTCTGTGCACGCAAATAAATCCTTCTGGAAGAGATAAGGGCGTTTGACCAGGGCCCAATGAGAAAAACACTAGATCATTAGAAATTTGATACTCGCGAAGACCCACCATATTCACCTATGAGATCAACCTCTCATCGAAAAACTTACGACCTTTAGTGAACAGTTCATCGAGAAGCCAATTCTGGCCCACCATGGAAGAACGTACGAACTTTCGATTATGCTCACGAAAATGGAAGTTAAGCTGAGCCAAAAGTAATGAAGCGACACAACAAAACAAGATTTCTCTGAAGTTGTAAAAGTAATGAAACTAAACTCTACCGAGAATGGGATTTATATAAAAGCAATGATTCCTGCCATTTTTGGCAGTCGCATACCCAATTAATGATGTATGTCGCTCGAGGAGATGATTCAGACTCAATCATCGTGACCGCCCAGTTCCTTCGTGCATGACTTAGTGGACCGACGAGTTGGCCCACTAACATGGGAGGAGTAGCTGATAATACACCAAACAGCCTAGTAATTCGCACCGTACATGCGTCATGATGATTTCGTCAACAGAGCAAAGCAGGCCTAATTGCGTGCCAAATCAGGCAAAACTCAGACAACACGCAGCCCACTAAGGCAGCGTCCAGGAGGTTGGACCCAATCAACGGTGACCGATTAAGACAATACGTCATACGATCAAGTCCAATACCCATAAGATCTAATAAGGCAAGTATCTAATAGTTTGACCTAAGACAGGCAGGCCAACAATACATTGACTCCTACTAGGAAGCAAATACCAGAGTATAAGTCGTGCATGGAAACTCTCCTGCATGGACAACACTCCGCAAGGGAAGAATCCCCGACAGATATTGGAATACAAGTCGTATTGGGAAACTTTCCTACATGGACTACTCCCAACTAGAAAAGGATCTCTAGCAAGATATCTTTCCCTAAATTACACCACCAAAAGAGTAGCCAAACAAGGATTCTCACATGATAAATAGATCACAAGGTTGATGAACAAAAATACACTACAGAACACAATTTATAGTATTACACCTTTCTCAAGCCTTGTCTGACTTAAGCATCGGAGTGTCGTCGCCCGCCAAAATGGTGGTATTAGGCTCACGTGTGTTCCCTGTGCAGGTCAAGGTCAAGGAGAATATGATTTGACACCATCATCGACCCAAAGGATTGTTATTTTGGTCGGTTCATGGATAGTTTAAGGTAATTAATTTGAATAAAATATTTTTTGGGATTTCCTTATGTGTTCAATGACCGGCCTAAATGAAGGTTATTGTTTGGTCAAGCCCGATTTTATTTTATTAATTAGCCTTAGTTGTCTTGAGAGATCCACTTACATGTTACAATGCTTGTCCAAAGACTTGAATTGTAATGATGTGTTCAGTTTCTCATAAGAGCCCATTACTAAACATGTAAATTAATACTTTTATCCTTAGTCTATTTGTTTGCTCCTCAGTTAGACAAAACTTTCCATGATGATGATTACTCATTTTTTTTATTATCATATCATTGCATTAAAGTTGATGTGACGTATATGTATTAATGTGAGCCTGTTATTTTGTTTTATTTAGTGAATAATTTTTCAATATCTGCTAATCTAAACAAATTCCCAATACTTAATGGTTCAAATTTTGAAAAATGGAATGAACATATTGTGATCGTTCTTGGGTGTATGAATTTGGATTATGCGCTTTGTGTTGATGAATCTACTAAGCCTACTGATTCTAGTGATAGCTCATTATGCAGTCGATTTATGCTCCTAGCTTTGACCTAGACCTGCAAACCTGCACAAGGAACGTACGTGAGCCACGGACCACCGTTGTGGTGGCCGATGACACTTTGATGCTAAAGTCAGACAAGGATTTGAGGAAACTTAATGCTGTAAATAGGGAATTTGTAGTGTACCTTAGCTTATCAACCTCATGTCTTATTTATAAAGCTGAAGTCTTGGTTCGACCAGGCCATCGGTGGCGTATTTTAGGGAAGAAGATCTTCGTGAAGCTCATTATCTAATTAGGAGTTGTGCTGTGAGGGAAAGTTTTTCCCTATTAGACTTGTGCTCCTAGATACACGGGATAGTTTCCAATCAAAGTGTAGTCCATAGATAAAAGTTTCCATGTGCGATGTATACTCTGGTATTTGCTTTCTAGTTGAAAGCACAATGTTGTTGTCTTGCCTGTCCGAAGTTGATTTTCAAGATACTTGCCTTAGCAGAGCTTACAGGTATTGAGGATAGTTGTGAGACGCATGGGCTTAGTAGGCTGTAATGATTTGGGCCCGTCTGGCGGACTGCATTGTGCAGGCTTGGAACCGCCTGGGTCGGATCAGTGTTGGGCTAGCACTTGTGCCTATTATTTCTCGAGATCATCATGATACGTGTACGGTGTATAAGAGAGACCATTTTGGTGTATCATCAGCTACTCCCCCCCCCCCCCGAGTTAGTGTCCATTGCATCGCTTCACTAAGTCACTTCTTGGAAAGATATACCGCTCATAATGATCGAGTATGAATAGTTTCTTGAGTCGCGCGCTTCATTAATTAAGTGTGCATCGGTTCAGTAGAAAAGAGACGGGAAACCAATCCCTATTTAGATCTTCCTTTCTGTAGAGATTGATTATTTTATTTATTTTCTTTTAGAGATTCTACTTTGTTCACCTTTTGATTGAAATCCTTGTTCAACTTTTCCATGGCTCACCAAAACCATTTTGACGATGACTTCTAGCTAAAGGCCTCCGGTTATTTGAAGATAGGTAAGTTTCCGACTTGGGCCTTGCTGAAATTCGAAGAACGTTTGGGGTCCCCGAGGATCTGCCATTCTATGCTCTGAATGATGATCAGACGATGAAGTTCCCTCCGAAAAGGTTCGTCCGTTTGCACCACGAGATGCTTCAAACTGGAATCTGTTTTCTTGTTCTTGACATGATTTGGGGCTTCTTGGATTTCCTTGGAATCCCTCCTTCCCAGTCGGTACCAAATGGGTAGAGGATTATCCTTCCTATTTTGATTAGAGTGAATGATGGTGGCATCCGCGTGATTCCACGAGTGATCTAGTTGTTGATTTCTCCTCGGCTGAATGATTACTCCGTTTGCAAGATGATGTCGCAGTAGGTTGTGGGCCAACTGGCACGTGGCCCCCACACTTTATCGAATGCCGAAGGTTAAGTCTGAAGGTGGATCCCCTTCCAAAAAGAGGAAGGCTTCCAAAGTTAAGGCTCTTGCTTTGTCTGACACGGAAGGGCTTTCTTAAACGCTCGCCTCCTGTGTAAGTTCGAAAAGGTCTCGCACTAGGACCGAGCCGACTCCCAAACGGTTTGCTCCAATGATGGATGAGCATAAAATTGACCAGCCTGCCAGGGCGGAGGTCGAAGTATCTGGCTGGGAGAAGGACCACCTGCAATTAGCAGAGGTTGAAGATGTGTTGAATTTGAGTACCGAACAAGCTGAAGCTTTGAGCGAAAAACTGATGTTGGCTACTGTTGCAGCTTCTACTGGTGCTGACCTATCCAGAATTGTTATGATGGAGGGTTCTGATGAGGATTCCCCTGAGGTCCTAGAGTTTAATCGTTCCGCTGGTGGCTCGTCCGATAATGGCCGCTTTGTAGTCCACATTGTCCCCCATCTCGTTTCAAGCCGTCTATCAGGGTGATGGAGGGTCCGTTGGACAATTTAATTCCTTCTCTTCCTTTGGATTCCGCTGAGCCATCTCGCAATAAAGGGTTGTCTGCTGGTGACAAAGGGAAGGTCGTGGATGAGAGCCTGGGTGCAGTGGCGACTACAAAGGGCAGTGCTGGCGTAATTTCGCGTCTTGGAGAGCTTCATCCAGATGCTCAAATAAGGTTGTTTGCTCTGGACGTAGTGAAGATGAGCAACCAAGCTTGGCACTAGGAGGTTGATGTGGACTATGCTTCAAGCACATAAGCAGGCATTACAGCTGACTAATGGACCATGCTCCGAAGCCTGGGGAGGATACACTGGAACAACGCATGGATAAGGGTGTGAAGCACTTTATGCTGGGGATGTCTCATTTGAGCCAGGTAGTCGTCGTTGGGATGGAAGTTGAGGCGGCTCGTGAAAGGGTGTACACTATGGAGCGTGTCTTCTCAACTATGCAAAAGTTGTATTTGATGCACTTTTTGAAATTGAGCTGATAAGGAAGCAGATTGCGGAGGGGAGGCTAAAGCAGTCAGCCGTTGTCACCGAGACTCAAAGGGTTTGTCTGAAAGCCCTTGAGTCTAATTTAATAGAAGCGGTGTCCGCGAGGGACAAATTCAAGCAAGAGTTGGATCTGATCCGCCATGATCTAGAGGTTTCGAAGGAAGCTGTGGCTAAGATGCGCTCTGAGTTACGGTCTTCTACTAAGGAGAACACCATGAAAGAGGCTGAATGGGTTGCCCAGATACAACACTTAGAGGCCAACATGGAATTCAATGATCGGGAATTGAGGAAAGTTGTAGACCAGCTTCTTCTTGAGCATTATGAGCTCAGCGCAGTTACGAGTAGCCTGGCTGCGAAGCAGTCTCAGGTTGGTGCGCTGATTGGCAAACTGGAACTATTGGAGAGTGAACTTGTTGAAGCGAAAGCGCGCAAGGAAGAGTTTCTCAAGGCGCAGGGCAAGTGTGAATTTCATTGGGCCATGCATGGGAGATTAGAGCTGCTGGCGCTGATGAAGGAAGAACATCCGGAATGGGACCTTCATATTATAAGAAGATGTCTTACGCAGACTTTAGACTGGTCTTTGCATCATCAGAAGAAGAAGGCGATCCAGATCATGACGCTCAAATTGATGTACTTGTACTTTTTTGTTTCTATTGTTAATGAAAACATGTTTATTTTGAGTACGCATTGTACCCGCATTATGTTCGGTCTCCCTGTCGCGCGCTTTCATTTTGCCTTGTCGTTTTACTTTGACACGGGTTTGGTTGGGTTACCAGGAAGCCGAGTGGTTTGTCTGTTATTGAAAGTTTGACCATTTATGTCGCAAATGATTCTGACCTATTCTTCTGTGAGATCTCAAAGTCACTATCGCTCGGTTACATCCAATAGTGGGTGTTCTGCGGATGATCTGGTAGTGGGTAACGCTACCCAGGTCGTAGCTCATCCTCAAGGTAAGCCATTGGAGACTTAAGTTGCGTATTTGACCGTCGGTTGCAGTTGCTCGCATGAGTGTACTGTGGTAGCCGAGCACATGCATTGCCTTTGAGTTAGAGCGCTTGTCCCGAGTCAAGTTTTGTGAGCTCGGTGTCACGTGCTGACCTTTTTCCCTTGTCTAACATGCTTCCCACTAGCGTCACACTCCCGTCGGACTAACTAGTCAAGGCACTTCGATGCTTGGCTAATGCTAAGTGATGCTACAGAAGCTTAAGTGAGGAAAATGCTAAGGCACAAGTGTTTAGGCTTTTTGAAAGAATGCTTTGTATTGCTTGAGAGAGTTGTACAAGTGTTTTCTCTCATGATCTGTACAAATGAATGCCAAGGCCTATTTATAGGCCCTTAAAGTCCTAGAGGCTTCTAGTCTAGAACCTTCCACAATCTTCCTTCAAAGGAGTATTCTCTATGCATCTAGAAAGTTCCCACCTCCAAAGGAACCAGAAATTACAAGGAGGCTTCTAGAAAATACTACACAAATCTGTACAAGGGTGTTCTAGACTCATACATGCTAGAACACTCTAGAGAAAGCTAAGCTAGAATGTCCAAGAGCACTCTAGAACCTTCCGGAGGCATCTCGAAAAGCTTGCTGCTCCATCGGGCCTTTGCGGGCCTACTGCCAGCGTCCATATGATGCCTTGGATGCCTTGTTGCCTTGGTGAGGGATATTTTTAGAGATGGCTTGTGACATTCTCCCCCACCCAAGTCCTTGTCGACCCCGTCAAGACCGTGCCTCGAACTCCGCGATCTTGCCCCGGAATTGCCATAGGTCGTCCTCTTTCTCCCATGAGGCCTCACTGTTCGGTAGTCCCTTCCATCGAATGAGATACTCATTATAGCTTGGCACACCCCTCCGTCGGATGAGCCTCTTTGCCTCGATGCTCTCGATCAAAGGAAGTCACGACCCGGTTGGTGCCCGATGTGACTCGCCCCTCGTTGGATCTTCTTTATCACCATGGTAGGGCTTGAGCATGCTCACATGGAACACCGGATGAATCTTGAGTTTGGGCGGCAACTCAAGCTTGTAAGAAACTCTCCCGACCTTCTGTAGGATGGGAAATGGCCCCTCGTACTTCCGCACTAGTCCCTTGTGCACCGAGCGGAAGACCTTGAACTGTTGTGGCAGCAACTTGACCATGACCATGTCGCCCACTTGGAACTCGAGAGGGCGTCTATGCTTGTCCGCCCACTTCTTCATCTTCTTAGACGCCTTTTCCAAGTATGCCTTCGTTATATCAAGCTGCTCATGCCACCCTCGTGCAAGCTTGTACGCAGCGGGGCTGCTACCCGTGTAGCCCGATGCAACGGCTTGTGGAGTCAAGGGTTGCTGGCCCATGACGATCTCGAACGGACTTTGTTGCGTTGATTCGGACCGCTGCAAGTTGAATGAGAATTGAGCCACATCCATCAACTTGGCCCAATCCTTCTGGTTGGCACCCACAAAGTGCCTCAAGTATAAATCCAACAAGGCATTCACCCTTTCTGTTTGCCCATCGCTTTGCGGGTGAAAGCTTGTTGAGAAGTGTAGACCCGAACCCAAGAGCTTGAATAACTCCGTCCAGAATTTTGCTGTGAACCTTGGGTCCCGATCACTTATGATGTTCCGAGGCAAGCCCCAATACTTCACCACATGCTGAAAGAACAACTTGGCGGCTTGCTCGGCCGTGCAATCGCGTGGGGCAGGTATGAAAGTCCCATACTTGGAAAAGCGATCGACTACCACCATAATAGAGCCATACCCATCAGACTTGGGCAAGGCTGATATGAAATCCATTGATACACTCTCCCATGGCCTTTCTGGAATCGGCAAAGGCTGCAATAGTCTTGTCTTGTTGGCACACAAGACAAGTCTTCACATAGGCCTCGATATCGTCCCGCATATGAGGCCAATAGTAGTTCACCTCCAAGAGTGCCAATGTCCGCTGCATCCCCGGATGGCCAGCCCACATTGAATCGTGGCACTCCTTCATGATGTCTCGCCTAAGATTATCCCACTTAGGCACATAAATGCGACGACCGACGGTGTAGAGCACCCCATCCTCTACCCAAAACCGTCGAGTCTTCCCCTCCTTGGCCATCTCCATGAGTCCCTTGGCCAAGGGGTCTTGAGAAGTCCCCTCCTTGATCCGATCAAGAAGGTTGCTAGCGGCGCTGCTTGCGCTAGCGAGCATGGCCTTTCGGCTGAGAGCATCAGCAACAACATTAACTTTGCCCGGCTTGTACTCTATGACATAATCGAACTCCGCTAAGAAATCTTGCCACCGAGCTTGCTTGGGACTGATCTTCTTCTGATTTTGAAAATAACTCGTAGCCACATTGTCGGTCATGATGGTATACCGACTCCCAAGCAAATAGTGCCTCCAAGTCCGCAAGCAATGAATGATGGCTGTCATCTCCTTGTCATGCACTGGATACCGTCTCTCGGTATCATTGAGCTTGCGAGACTCATAGGCTATGGGATGCCCTTCTTGCATAAGCACCCCTCCGATGGCAAAGTCTGATGCATCGGTGTGAAGTTCGAACGACTTAGCATAATCGGGCAAGGCCAAGACAGGTTCCTCGGTGACTGCCTTCTTCAAATCATCGAACGCTTCTTGGCATTTCTCACTCCAATGCCACTGCACCTTCTTCTTCAGCAAGTCGGTCAGTGGGGCTGCTCTCGCCGAGTAGCTCAAAATGAATCTCCGATAATAATTGGCCAACCCAAGGAAAGAACGTAGCTCCGAAACGTTCTTGGGTGGCTCCCATTCCTTGATGGCCTGCACTTTGTCCCGTTCCATCATGATCTTTCCAGCCTTGATGCGGTGCCCCAAGAAAGACACCTCGTCTAGGGCGAACGAGCACTTCTCTAATTTCACGTATAACTCGCTTTCCCGCAATGCTTGGAAAACCTGTCGCAAGTGATGCACATGTTCTTCCAAGTTGTCGCTATACACGACGATATCGTCGAGATAGACGACTACAAATTTATCCAAGAAAGGCTGAAAGATTATGTTCATTAAAGTGCAGAAAGTAGCCGGGGCATTGGTGAGACCAAAAGGCATCACCAAGAACTCATAAGACCCATAGCGAGTGACGCATGTCGTCTTTGGCTCATCTCCTTTGGCTATGCGCACTTGCCAATACCCTGATCGGATATCCAGTTTAGAAAAGTACCTGGCTTTACCGAGCCTATCGAAAAGATCGGCAACCAAAGGAATTGGATACTTGTTCTTGATGGTTACTTTGTTAAGTGCTCGGTAATCGATGCACATACGCAAGGACCCGTCGTGCTTGCGTTGGAACAATACTGGTGCACCGAATGGGGCCTTGGATGGCCGAATGAACCCCGCGTCCAGCAGCTCCTTGAGTTGCTTGCGTAGCTCTTCCAACTCTGGCGGTGCCATCCGATAAGGCGCCATGGCTGGAGGCCTAGCCCCTGGCTCCAGCTCGATCATATGATCGACTTCCCTTCTTGGAGGAAGTCTCTTGGGTAGCTCTAGAGGCATGACATCTTTGTACTCTTTCAAAATCGCAGCTACCTCCTTCGGAACCTCGCTGGGTTGAGGCCCATCTTCGATCAACGAGGCCACAAATGTTGCTTGCCCCTTTTGCACGCCTTTCTTCACTTGAATGGCTGACAACATCTTGGCCTCCACGATCTCCCGAGTGACAGGGACAGAGCATGCTTCTCGATCCTTTGCAATAGTCATCGACCCGTCCCTTTCTAATGTCCATGGCTTCATCGTATCCATGAACTCCATGCCCAGCACCAATGAGAAGTCGTCCATCGTGACGACAGTCAGGCCCACCGTCCCCTTCCATTCGCCCAAATGAAGGGAGACGCCTCGTGCTACACCATGGATAGGCACCGGTTCTTTGTTGATGGTCTTCAAGGTGCCTGGTTCCTTGGTGTACTGCACGCCCAGCCTTGTTGCCTCCTTCAAAGCAACAAAGTTGTGCGTTGCACCCGTGTCGACGAGTGCCTTTGAAGCCTTGCCATTTACCTTGGCTTCCACAAACGAGAGCGGATTTCTTCGAACGGGGCAGCGTACTTACCTTAGCCACGTTGCTTTGCTCCACCGTAGCCTTGACGCTGCTTAGCAAGCGCAAAGTCCCCATTTGCGCCTCATCCCCCGATGATTCCCCGGACGATCCACTCTTGCCAGCGATCATCGCATTGAGCTTCTGTCGCTGTGGGCACTCCCTAGCCCAGTGCGGCCCTCCGCACAAGAAGCAGTCGCGGTTTTTCACCTTGCTATCCGAAAAGGACTGCTTGGCTTTGTCCTTCCTCTCGAACTGCTTGCCGCTGCTGCTACTGCTGCTTCTTTCGGTGGGTTTTGCTCCCCCACCTTTTCCCTTGCTACTGCCGCCACTCTTGCTGCCGCCCTTGTGGCTTTTCGAATCAGCCTTGTATTCGAACAAGGATTCGGCAACTGCGATGGCCTCCGCAAGTGATTGAACGTTGCGTCTCTTTAACTCTTGCTCAGCCCATCGTTGTAGTCCATCCATGAAGTAGACGAGCTGAGTCTTCTCCGGCATGTCCGAGACTTCAAGCATAAGAGAAGTGAACTGCTTGACGTACTCTTTGATCAACCCCGTATGCTTCAGTCCACGCAGCCTCTTCATAGCAACTTCCTCCGCATTCTCCGGATAGAATTGCCGCTTGAAATCCGCCTTGAACTCGTCCCAAGTCTTAAGCGAGCAAAGACCCTTCTTGATATCCAACTCACGCCTCCTCCACCAAAGGATGGCATCATCACCCAAGTACATGGTGACGGTGGTGATCTTGGACTCATCGTCGTCCAAGCGCATCGCGTCAAAATATTTTTCAATACTCCATAGGAAGGTGTCGAGCTCCCTAGCATCGCGCTTCCCATGGTACCTTGGCGGCTCGGGCACCTTCATCTTTGGTCCCTCTCGTACAGTAGCACTACCTGCCATAGCCGCCTTGCATAGGTTGACGTCCGATTGCAAGGACTCAACCTGCTCCCGGATGGCTTGGAGCTGCCCCATCAGCGTGTCCTTGAGCTAGCCCATCTCGTTGCGCATGGCATCCGCAACTTGGTTGACGAGAAGTTGAGTCTCGTCCTTGGCTTCCACAGTGCCAAGCTCAAGGTCATGGACGCGGCTATCGAGTTGCTCGATATCCATAGTGACGCTAGCCAACATCCCATTGAAGGACTCAACCTTCTGTTCCATCTCCCCGACGCTGTCTTGGAGATCGCCCACGGTCAGCTCCACCTTGGCCATACGATCCTCAAGCATGCTGGTCCGACTAGTCTTTCTTCCCGTCTCCTCGGTCACGGACCCTCCAACAACACTCTCTTTGTTTCCCGACATGATCAGATTGCTCCGCACCTAACCTTCGTACACACAGCAACTAGCACAACGCAACTTCAGCAAGACCGCCCCTACGATCGTCGCTGCTCTGATACCACGTGTCACGTGCTGACCTTTTTCCCTTGTCTAACACGCTGCCCACTAGCGTCACACTCCTGTCGGACTAACTAGTCAAGGCACTTCGATGCTTGGCTAATGCTAAGTGATGCTACAGAAGCTTAAGTGAGGAAAATGCTAAGGCACAAGTGTTTAGGCTTTTTGAAAGAATGCTTTGTATTGCTTGAGAGAGTTGTACAAGTGTTTTCTCTCATGATCTGTACAAATGAACGCCAAGGCCTATTTATAGGCCCTTAAAGTCCTAGAGGCTTCTAGTCTAGAACCTTCCACAATCTTCCTTCAAAGGAGTATTCTCTATGCATCTAGAAAGTTCTCACCTCCAAAGGAACCAGAAATTACAAGGAGGCTTCTAGAAAATACTACACAAATATGTACAAGGGTGTTCTAGACTCATACATGCTAGAACACTCTAGAGAAAGCTAAGCTAGAATGTCCAAGAGCACTCTAGAACCTTCCGGAGGCATCTCGAAAAGCTTGCTGCTCCATCGGGCCTTTGCAGGCCTACTGCCAGCGTCCATATGATGCCTTGGATGCCTTGTTGCCTTGGTGAGGGATATTTTTAGAGATGGCTCGTGACATCGGGCTGACATTCCATGTAGCATTCGTCCATGTGTGAGTGGGTTGATTTTTAGGTTGGCTCGAGCGACCATTGCTGATAATAGAACATCAGCCTTGTGTGAACATGAAGATGTTGCTTGAGCTGTAATTTATTTTGGCAACCGCTGTTTTGATAGGGTGCGGTGGTCGCATGGCGAGCCGTTGACATCAATTGGGGCTGACTTCCACCTTCTGAACCATTTATACCCGCACGGAGCGGATTACAGGTTTGGGATGTGAGAATTTGGCGATCATGGTCTGTTGAAGAGTAATGATCCCGTGGCGAGCTGTCGACATCAGTTTGGAACTGTTAGGCTCCTACCTTCTAAACCATCAACACCCACACGAAGCATGCTACAAGTTTGGGACGAGGGGATTCAGCGACCATGGTCTGTAGAAGAGTAGTGGTCCCATGGCAAGCTGTCGGAATCAGTTTGGTACTGACTAGGTTCCCACCTCCAAATCATCTACACCCGTGCGCATCAAACTACAAATTTGTTAATTTTTCGGCGACCATGGTCTGTAGAAGAGTAGTGGTCTCGTGGCAAGTCGTCGACATCAGTTCGGGACCGACTAGGTTCCCAACTTCCAAACCATCTACACCCGTTCAGAGCGAGCTACAAGTCTGGGAGTTGGTAATTCGGCGACTATGGTCTCTAGAAAAGCGGTGGTCCCATGGCGAACTGTCGACATAAGTCATAACTGATTAGGCTCCTCCCTTCCAAACTCTCTACACCCGCGCATAGTGGGCTACAGGTCTGGGCTTTGACCAGAAGTTTTCGTTGTCAGTCGTCACTTACTAGGATTACCTAATCGGGTTCGGCGTCTGTTGTCCGCGAAGGGGGCAATGGTCTTTGACGAGTCGTTGTCATCAGGCATAAGAGCGCTGATTAGACTCTCACTTCCTAAGTCATCGACATCCGCGTAGGTCGAACTAGGCTTCGGGATGAGCTGACAGTCGTCGTCATCAGCCGAAACTGACTAAGCTTGTCTGGTTAGGTAGGGGCTCCGCCTATTATGGGTGTGCGAGCCTACATCCACAGTCGAAGTGCATCATGCAGATGAGTTTTCTTTTTGAAGGGACATGAATACCTTAAATCAGCAGGTGATTTGCAAGTGTGATCCATGTGTCAAAAGTGACTAGGGTTTCTAATGCTCGTGTCAGGCGCATGGTAGAATATCGTTTGGATAGTGGGCTGAGCCCATGGGCCTGTAGAGGAAGAGCTAGGGTTTGTCGTAGGATCAAGACGCTACGTGTACAACGTAGATTGTATAGTGACACGCCTATGACGTAGATCGCGAGACGGTTGAGTATCGGTTACTCCCCCAATTAATGGGGTTGTGTGCAGCGTCATTAATTGGATGAATATGGTCCTGTGCGGTTTCCTTGGGAACCGTCGTCTCCTCGTTTCCCATACGGTATTCATTACTGACAGTTAATGTTGAAGCGCTTGTTTGGTAAACCACTATGTGTATATAATGGTGTTTCTTCATCGTTGTAGTCACTATATTTTACAGAGTGCACCTCTTCAGATGCTCTTACTCAAATAATATGCTTTGGGTTTTTTAAAAGCTGAAAGGAGATCTCCAACGCTGGAGTCTTTGAATGTTCTGACATTTGCGCCAATGAGTCACGATAATACTTGTTGTTATGGGTGGTCACATGTTTCAGGTGAGCACCTGATTGGTTCACTGAGACCTTGTAATTTCTTCTCGTATTGCACAGAAGAGTTACAAACTTCCTCGCAAGGGATGAGTTAGTTGTTTATTCGCCAACGCTTCGGTGTTACCTTGTGTCAATCTGTTTGTCGGGAGACACTCCTTGCAGCTAGCTTAGGGTTGATCGAAGTGTTGGCAGATGTGTCATTGCTTCCGGTGGTGGTATCTCTGAGTCGCCCCAAGTATCCCACATGGGAGAAGTGTCCTCGCTAGGTAGCAATGTGAGACCTTAACTGCCTCGTCGCTTGCAGCCATCTTTGTCTGTCATCTTCTACCTCATTCGTGAGGCCGGATGTCGGATTGAAGTTGTCTACACCTCATCGCAAGGTCCACATCGTCGTTGGCAGGCCATTTTTTCGGGGTGATTTGGCAGAGCAATTAGTTGTGCTTGTCATTTCATACCCTTTTTGCACATTTGCCCTTGATCGTGGGACATCTTTTTCGGAGGAGTTGCTAAGCGAAGTCTACTTTGGGTACCTTTGCTGTCGCTTCTGAGTCATCTTCTGGAATCGGACTATTTAAGCGAGTGTTTACTATATATCGCATCGGATTCAAATGTTTGTAGTTTGTAGTCTTTTGTACCCGCTTTTGGGCGATCGTTGTTACATCTTTCCACTATTCAATGGAGTGTGTTTTTTGTGTAATTTTCTTTTATTTTTTAAATGATTGCAAATCACATAAGCCTCTAAGAATTAATACTCTACTTTGACTATGGAAAAGAAACTAAACAACTGAATAGACTGATTGTTGGCAGAGATAGATCGACTCGGCGCTGAAGTGAATTTGTCTGGCCTTTTCTGGGTCGTTAGTACCTTCAGCGAGCTGCCAAGATTTGCTGACCCCGTTGAGGTTACTGATAAGTAAAAACCCTTGCGTGGGAGTTTCCTTCTGCGTCGACCGATTGCGGGGGGGTCGTGATCCCGTCTGCAATGACCTTTCTACTGCTAAGTTGAACCACCGTTGTTGGGAGTTTGTCGCTATGTAGGTGGAGTAACTCATCCACAGTTACTAGGTCCGACTTCTATTCAACTTGCCTTATGGTTCCAGTTGGATCTGGAAACATTCTATCTGCTTCAGTGATCATAATGGCAGCCTCGTGCCATTGGTTGGTCCCCACAAATTGTTCCTTCTGAGTAGTTAGCGGTATATTTGATGCACTGGTAAAGGGTGGAGACTACTGCTTCCATCTGGTGAAGTCATGGTCTTCCCAATATGAGGTTATAAGTAGACGGCGCATCCACACCATGAAGTCCAAGAACATGACCTTTCTTGGTTGTGGCTCTCCTGCCACCACTGCTAACCTTATATTCCCCACCGGGAAACAATTCTCTCTACTGAATTCAATAAACGGATAATCGGAGAATGTCAGGTTCTTTTCCTTGAAGTCCATACTATGGAACTCGTTGTAGAACATGACGTTGAGGTAGCTTCCCGTATCTACCAGAGCCTTCTTCACCTCCCACCTTGCGATAGAGACCGAAATGACAAGAGCGTCATTGTGTGGTGCGCGGTTGCCTTTGAGGTCCTTGTCTGTGAAGGTCAAGGTGGGGATGAGGCCTTGCACCCTTGAGTAGTATACGCGTCTGTCTTCGTCCGCGGGTTGTGTCCGCATCTCCAGTAGAGTCCGCTTGCGGACCTATTTGACTGGTCTTCATCTGATTCGACTCCGTGAAAGACATAGATTATGCTCGGAGTCTCCTTCTCAATCTCATTGACTGCCTCTCCCTTGTCCCTGGGTCGGTTTTGTTGCTTCTCCAAACCCAAGAATTCCTTTAGCTTACCCTTGCGAATCCAGTATTCGATCACATACCTTAGACTCTTCCAGTCGTTGGTATTGTGGCCACTTTCCTTGTGGTATGAGCAATACTTGTTGTTGTCACATTTGGACTGGTCTCTGCGCTGCTTTAGGAGCCACTTCAGATCTTCCCAATTTTTCATGGAATTTAGGACGTGTTATAAGCAAGAATTGAGGGGGGTCATGGATCTGGATCCAACATAGTTGGTCGCTTTCTCTAGCCTGGCCCGGCCAGAGCCCGACCTGTTGTCGTTGCACTTCTGCTTGTTCATTTCTTCGTTTTCTCGCCTTTTCCCTCCTCCTGTCCCTAGAAACGGAGGGTTTTTTCTCTACTTCACTTTCCTTCTTTGCTGTTCTTATCACTTGTCTGGGCGCCTTCTAAGAGTTCTACCATATCCAGGGGTTCCAAGGTGAGGAAATCGTAAAACTTTCCTTTTCTTAGGCCCGCGGTAAAAATCGTCACGGTTGTGTCGTTATTGCACCCATTAATGAGTGTCAGTTCGTCAATGAAGCGCGTGACATACTCTGTTAGCGTTTCTTTGGATTTTTTTCTCATAGAGAGTATGTAATGTGGGCCTTTCTTGATCCGCTTCGACAAAACGCATGAGGAATTCCTTGGCCAGCGTCTTGAATGAATCGATCGACTTTGTTAGGAGGCTGTGGAACCATGTTAGTACTGATTTCTTTAGGCTGGTAGGGAATGTTCTGCACATCACCGACTCGGAACCTTCTTTGAGCACCATTACATGTTGGTAATGGCGCAAGTGATCGAATGAACCGGTGGTCCCGTCATAGAAATCGAGCTTTGGAGGCGTGAAGTTCTTTGGAAGATCCTCGTTCATGATACGATCCACGAATGGGGGAAAAAAGAGGCGGTATAGCACGTCTGGGTGTGAGCCCCTCGGTGGAAGGGAATTTGCGAGGCGAGCCTGTCTACCCTTAAGGCCGGGTTCGCGTTAACCGTGCTGCCTCCTCTAGTCCAATGAGAATTAGCAGGGGCTTGACTTTCCCGTGCTTGCTCTCTGTTGTCTTCTGGAGATTGGGGCATGTGCTTTTCCTGATCTCCATTGGTAAGTGGAGGGTTTTGCTGGATGAGAGCATCCACTACTTTGGCGATCTGATGTATTTGTGTCGACAACAAATCTATCTTGGGGTCTGTCGTTGCTGTTGCTGGCGCGGGGTGTGAGCCTGCTGCCCGTGTGTCATCGACACTGCTGAGAGTGGCGATATAGAGCCAGTCTGAGCGTTTGACATGTCCCTTTGTTCTCCATTGTTGCGTGATCTGGTGGTCACCATCTTCTTGTTGTATTTTGAAGAGAGATGATGCTAGTGAAAAGTTAGGAACTTTGTCGTCCCCAACGAACGATGCCAAACTGATATAGTCGATTTTCGCTCCCTGCTTTGACCTTGACCTGCAAACCTGCATAAGGAACGCACATGAGCCACAGACCACCGTTATGGTAGCCGAAGACACTCCGATGCTAAAGTCAGATAGGGATCTGAGGAAGGCGTAATGTTGTAAACAGGGAATTTGTAGCGTACCTTAGCTTACCAACCTCATGTCTTATTTATAGTGTTGGAGTCCTGGTTCGACCAGGCCATCGGTGGCATAGTTTAGGGAAGAAGATCTTTGTGGATATCCTTATCTAATTAGGACTTGTGTTGTGAAGGGAAGTTTCCCTGTTATACTTGTGCTCCTAGATATGCGGGAGATAATTCCCAATCAGAGTGTAGTCCATAGGTAGAAGTTTTCATGTGCGACATATACTCTGGTATTTGCTTCCTAGTAGGAAGATAAGTGTTGCTGTCTTGCCTGTCCGAAGCCGATCCTCGGCTGACAGGCACTGAGAATAGATGTGAAACGTGTGGGCTTAGCAGGATGTAATAATTTGGGTTCGTCTGGCAGGCTACATTGTGTGGGCTTGGAACCGCTTGGGCTGGATCAGTGTTGGGCTGACGCTTGGGCCTAATATTTCTCGAGATCATCATGACTCGTGTACGGTGTAGAAGACAAACCGTTTTGATGTATCATCAGCTCACATGAAGAAAGGCTTCTTATGAAAAAGGTGATCGCTCTAATCGCAATAATCTTGTGATAATGAAACACTCTATTTCTAAAGTTTTTTATTCATGTGGTATACTGGCAAAGGAAATATAAGGGAGTACATTATGAAAATGTATGATCTTGTCGAAAAAATTAAAACACAAAAGTTGGAATTTTCTAATGATCTCCTTGTGCACCTCATTTGAATTATCTTCCTACACAGTATGGTCCATTTAAGATCAATTATAATACTCAAAGAGAGAAATGGACTCTTAATGAGCTCATTGCTCTCTGTGTGCAAGAAGAGAAGTGACTGAAATGAGAAAAGATAGAAAGTTCTCACATGACAATGTTTTTCCAATGGCAATTCATGCATCAAGAAAAGGAAAAGAAATACTAATTTTAAACCTAAGGAACTGCAGTTGAAAGGATTTCAATGGCAAATGTGCAACGGAAACACGTTTCTATTGCGAGAAAGTAGGTCATGTGAAGAATGAATGTCTCAAATATCAGAAGTAGCTCGCAAAAAAAGGTAATAATTTTGGTTTTGTTTGTTTTGAATTTAATCTAGTTGAGGTACCACGCCATTCCTGGTGGATGGATACAAGAACAACAATTCACATTGGTGTTTCCATGCAGGGCTACATAATGAGTCGGAAACCAAATGATGTTGAAAGGTTCATTTACATGAGGGATTGAAATAAAGCTTGTGTGGAGGCAACTGAAGTCTTTAGATTAAAATTAGAGTCTGGTTTTTTATTTGGATTTGGATGAGACTATTTATGTATCATCATTTAGGCATAATTTAATTTTTGTTTCTAGTTTGGATGAATGCGGTTATACTTTTTCTTTTGGAAAATGAATGTTTAGTCTCTTTCAAAATTCCAACATTATTGGTACTGGATCTCTGATTGATCATCTTTATAAGTTAGACTCAAATGTTTCTCACTTACAATAAAATGAAACCTTGCATGTTAATAACTATGGTAATAAGTGAAGATTAATTAATGAAAACTCTTCTATGCTATGGCATGTGCGTCTACGTCATATCTCTTGACTGAGGATTGAAAGGCTCATGTCAACTGGACTTCATGGTACCCTTGATTTTATAGATTTTATGATTTTTATTGAATGCATAAAGAGAAAACAAACACTAAGAAGTTAGGTGCTCATAGGAGTTCAGGTGCCTTAGATTTGATATATATTGATATTGGTCAACTTTATTTTATCACTTTTACAAATGATTATTCTCTCTGTGGGTATCTATACTTAATACATGAAAAAATCACAATCATTGGATGTGTTCACGACCTATAAAGTTAAGGTTGAAAACCAACATAATAAGAAAAGTAAAGTCGTTAGATCTGACTGTGGTGGTGAATATTATGGATATGACAGTTCATGCCTATGTTCAGGTCCATTTGCGAGGTACTTATAGGAATGTGGCATCATCCCTCAGTACACTATGTCAGTGACACCACGTCAAAATGGTGTATTTGAGAGACGAAATCAGACCCTAAAAGACATGGTTAGGAATATGATTTGTCATTCTACCTTGCCAGAGTCTCTTTGTGGAGAAGCCTTAAAAATTGCAGTTTATATCCTTAATAGAGTACCCAGTAAAAACAATAAATAAAATCCCATATGATTTATGGACTGTTAGACGTCCTTGCATTTGACACTTACATATTTGGGGTGTTCAGCTGAGGTTAGGCCTTACAAGCCCAATGAAGGAAAATTGGACTCAAGAACGGCTAGTTGCTAGTTTACTAGATACTCAGAAATATCAAGGGGATTCAAATTTGATTGCCCATCTACTAATAACTTAATTGAGATGGATAATGCCAAGTTTATTGAAGATATTGAGAATAGTCGAAATACACAATCTCAGAATATTAGTTTTGAATAAGAATATGTTGACCTTCCTCTGGTGGATAATCAACATATTAATGTGATTACGCCTGTTCTTGAACAGGATGCAGATGCAAATCATGAAGATATTCCTAGGCTGCCTTCTGTTAATCCAGTAGAACCTCAACCTCCCCAATTATAAGTACCAATAAGGAGATCCAATAGGAAGATGAGATCTGCTATTTCGGATGATTATGCAGTTTATCTCGATGAACATGAGTTTGATGTAAGAATAGAAAATGATCCTACCAATTTCCTTCAACCCAAACAAAGTGCTCATTATTCAGATTAGATGAATGCTGTGTTAGATAAGTTAAAGTCTATGAAGGACAACGACATTGGGATCTTGTCGAGTTGCCTACGGGTGTGAAACCAATTGGATGCAAATGGGTTTTTAAAACCAAACGAGATTTCAAGGGCAACATCGAAAGGTGTAAGGCATGTCTTATTGCTAAAAACTTTAGTAAAAAAAGAAGACATTGATTATAAATAGACTCTCTTCATTTTCTACGAAAGACTCTTTTAGAATTATTATGACACTTGTAGCTCATTATGATTTAGTGCTACATTAAATGGATGTTAAGATTGCATTTTTAAATGGAAAGGTTAAAGAAACTATTTATATCAACAAGCCACAGGGTTTTGAAATTAACGACTCGGAACAAAAAGTTTGGAAATTAAAGAAATTCATCTACGACTTAAAGCATGCATCTCGTCAATGGTATAAAAAGTTTGATCAAGTAATTTCCTCATTCGATTTTGAGGGAAATTCGGTTGATCGGTGTATTTATCATAAGATGAATAAGAACAAATTTATTTTTCTGGTATTATATGTTGATGGCATCCTACTTGCTAGTAGTGACATAGGCTTGTTTGCATACGACCAAAAGATTTCTTTCAAAGAGTTTCCAAATGAAAGATCTTGGTAAAGCATATTTTGTGTTAGATATAGAGATTCATTGTGACAGATCACGTGGTATTGTTAGCTTATCACAAAAGGCTTATGTCGAAAGGGTGGTAAGTAGGTTTGACATGGACAATTGTAAACCAGGTGATGCATTTATTGCTAAGGGTGATAAGCAAAGTTTGCTCCAAAGTCGAAGTAATGATTTAGAAAAGGCAAAAATGAAAGACGTCCCTTGTGCATATGTTGTGGAGAGTCTCAAGTATGCTCATATTTGTATGCATACAGATATTTCGTATGCAGTTGAAATGCTTGGCAGATATTTGAAAGATACAAGCATGAACCATTGGAAAGTGGCTAAAAGAGTAATGTGGTATTTGCAAAGATCAAAGAATTTATGCTCACGTACAAAAAATTGGATTACTTAGGGTGGTTGGGTATATCGATTCAGACTTTGCGGGTTGCCTTGACACTAAACAATCAACATCATGTTAGCTAGTGGTGTCATTTCTTGGAAAAGTGTCAAACAACAACTCATTGCTTCATCTGCGACGGAAGCCGGGTATGTTGTTTGTCATGAGGTGTAATGAGTTTCATTGATAAACCACTGAAGATCTATTGTCATAGTAATGTTATTTATTCCAACAATGACAAGACTTCTGGAGCGTCAAAGTATATTGACATTAAACATCTTGTTGTTAAACAAAGAGTTCGAAATCATCAAATTGCAGTTGATCACATTAGTACAACTCTCATGATTGCGGATCTGCTTACTAGGGGCTTATCATTTAAGGTTTTAAAAAAACATGTTACTCGTATGAGAATGATTAGTCCTTTTGATGTACCTAATTAGTGGGAGTTTATAATATTTTGTCACGTTTCATGAACTCATAGTCATCATTACATTTGATTAATGATTTTGAAATAAAGTTTTCTACTTTTTCAATAATGATTGCGCATATATAGTTTGATTAAGTAGAATAAGACGATTCAATTTTGAATCATAAGGTAGGACCAATTGAAAATGAACATGATTAGGGATCAAATAGCATGTTATTTTCATGCTACACATCCATACTTTGATCTATGTTATTGATTCTATTGGTATTTGTGACCATAGATGAGTCCAACCACGATAAATGTGGTGAATGTTGCTATGATCCTATATTGATATTTTCAATAGACCAGATTGTTTTGAGACGACACTCACAAGTCTCGACAGTCAAGTTTTGAGCTTATACAATGTATAATCTCTAGATGGTCTATGTGGTCCAAGTGGGAGATTATTAGAAAATTCCCTTAAGGTGGGCCTACATAGTTTATATTATTATTTATTGTAAACTTTCGAACTATAGTTGAGCGGTGTTTAGTTAAACCCAGTTAGTTGTAATCGTTAAGAAACTAAACCATGGTCATAAAAACATTTCTAATTACATGTTGTAGATTTTGACGTGTTACTAAATTGAGTATGGAAGTTATTTACATGTAGATACCCATTTAAACCCTATTATAATTTATTAATGATGATGGGATAATAATATAATTAGAGCTCTATATATACGGTTGAGGTCCACACTCCAAACATGATTTTCTCTACGTGTTACTTTCCCATCCGGTTTGAGAGAAATAGGATAAAGGTTCTCGAGGTGGAAGATTTTTCTACTGTGTGTTGTTTGGTTCGTGAGGATTGCTACATGTGCTCTTTATCAATGGCTTCAGGTACGCATTAGTTTAAATTGTTCTTCATTGATTACTGACATGAGGTCTTAGTGTAGATCTAATAATATTCCAGTTGCTCCTCGTCATTACTATCACCAAATGCAAAATCCTTTATCAATAGCCAACAATCATCATCGGACATACCATTCAGATTATATGGTTGAGTAGTACTTGTGACAGAGGTGACTTTTGGGGAACGCATCGTAAGGATGATTCAACTTCCTTGGGCTCCAACCTCTAGAAAGCCATTTAGCTTGTTCCATTGATGTTGTTTTTCATTCCATACATAATCCAAAACAAGTAAATATGTATTACCATCTAGTATTTCCCGTACCTTATGTCATTTATAGAAATATTTCAGTAGTCCAAAAGAGCATGAGAGGAGAACGACACAAAGGACCTCTAGACTTCGCCAAAACAAGATCTACTTGGCAGGTTAGATCATGAGGGGCTCATATTTGCCTCTTCTTGTAATAGATTAGTTTGATCTTCGTGTGTTATTGAAGAAGATAGTGCGCAGTAATATTAGCTTTTAAAAAATAAAAAAGTGAGTTATTAGTTTTGATGTTGCTTATTCAGTAATAGTCCACAGCTCTACAAAATTGAATTGAATATTTGTTATTAGCTGCGAGGTTGCTACATCACTGGGTTGTATATCCCAGGACTGAAAAATAATTTAGTAGGCGAGGGAACTACATCTGATTGACAAAGTAAATCCAAATTTCACTCAAGCGATGGATGAAATAGTCTTTTTTATTTCATTGACACACTGGATGCTTGATTATGGAATTTTGAACTTTGTTTTATATGATTTTCAAGTAAGCAACAATGTGTGAAACCTGAAAGAAAAACTACTACTATGGATTGTTATACTGGTAAGCAAAACAATATTCATATCCGGTTCAATCAATAAAGAGAAGTACGATGAAGAAGAGAGGAGTTGCAACTCCTATTCCTCCCATTCATCATGCAGATTTTTTTGTGGGGGTTATATCTCTTACCTTCAGTTGAAGAACATGATTGATCAATATCGAGCCAAATAATGAACATGACAAGTTGAAAATAATCTTGAAAGCCTTTATGGATGAATCCCATTCAAGAACAAATATATGTGAGAGGTGTCAAGCATGCAATTCTTCATCTAGCTTAGCTTTTCTGGCCACGCAGGATTATTTGAATGGTTGGGATTAGTTGAAAGTATATTGAACTTCTAGTTTTGCAAATAGTAAACCTGTTACCCACTCCATTAAAAGTTCAACTATTCTCAATGAGGATCAAATGCACTAAAGAACCCTTGAATTGCACGCGTACTGGTGACCACTAAGTTCAGTTGTCATACGAAATATAAAAAGTGTCTCTCAAGATGCAAATAGTTTGGTAACATCTAAATCAAATTTTACCATTTTGAAGATGGAATATATACTGCATTGACAAGTAACGAATGAATTCTGCAAAGATACAAGTATGATCTAAGGCAACAAGAAAATTCAAAATACTGACTTTTGAATTGTAAACACTGTTTGATATTCGTAAGCAATTTGTTCAGAACCCTAATAAACAAAAAAAGATGTAAAGCAAGCACAAGTTCAGCCTAACGCTGAACAGTTCTTTCACAACAACCCAACCACAAACAAACCTCACTTGATCCTTGTCTTCAAACGGTGAATAATATACAAACTGGAGAAATCAATGGCTGTTGAGTGAAAAAACCAAGCCTTCAAACACGAACTAGACTTTTCTGTCAGTTAGCAAACTTGCCATACGCATCAAACATGCAAAAAAGGAGATGGTTTCTGCAACGAGTCTACCTGATTGTCACTCATTTCCACATCTCCACAACCTTCATATCCTTCAGATGGGCTACCTGTCTTGGTCATATTATCTCCTTGTACAACCTCACTACCCATTGAATCTTCTACATCACTTGTACTCAAGCAGGAATGCTCGTTCTTCTCCTCAGAAAATGACACTCTAGATTCAGCATTCATGCCAGAACAGCTGCTTGGGCTGACATGATCTACTGGGGCATCACTTGTGAGCTCTTGCTTCCCATTTAGCTGTCTCAAGAAGCACTCTTCGATCTCACTAAGTGAATCATTGTCATCCTCATCTTCGCTACTTTGACTATTAGCCTGATTGTCATAGTCAGAAATAGGTGCCTTCAATTCACAGCTCGTGTCCATCTCTTGTTGACTATAATCAGAGTCCTCATCAGTTCTTCTATCAGAAGAATGCGAAGAACATGGTGAGTATCCTGTGGCAGTTTCTTCACGCTCCCTTAGTGTTTTTAAAATTAACGCCTTGAGCAAGTTCATCACTTGTACAGCGTGCATAAGTGCCGTTAATGGATCAGACATCTAATAAATTTTGAAAAAGCGTCAAGTTAGTATATAAGATTGATTAATATTAAATGTTTGAACAAGAAGTTTTGAATGTTGAAATGATTACCTGTGTCATATTTGGAGCGAAAACCATGGCAATATTTCTGGCATTCATTTTGTTCAATTCCTCTTCCTCAACGACATCAGCCATAAGATCAACTGCCCAGCTGAGCAATCCAGCTTGAATTGGTAGAAGTTGCTTCACGAGCTCCACAAATTGCTCCTCCGTGCCGCATTGGAGAACATCTTCAGGAGAAAGTTCATCTAGTATTGCCTCCGGCAGCTCTCGAAACCAGGCCTTAATTAGGCCTGCTAAACAATGAACATCAATGTCATCCGGTACTATTCCCCTATTCAGCTGGTCTCTAACATGCTCTTCTTTGCTGTTTTCTGGATTGATTCGAAATATTCCTTCTGCCTAAAAATTGATATATTTACACAGAAATACATTAGATACTAAGCCAGAACAAATTAAAATGGTAACTGTAGTCATTGAAATATCAATTCCATTAGAAAGAATCATTGTACCTTTAGGCCACCTTGTGAGTATAATCTTTCCTGCATCAGCAAGAGAATGGTAGGGACACTATTCCCTCTGGAGTCATAAGAACACTGCATGGATTCCGCAGAGACACCAAAGACACTAGCACTGCATGAATGTTTGAAATAACTGTTAACAGATTAGTAACAAACACGAAAGCCGCATTGGAAAAATCAACCATGTCAATATTAAGGGTTCAAAAGGGAAGAACATCAATAGTAAAAAAAAACGAACTAACTACTTTACATGATAACTTGCACATGTCACTCAAAAAGCAGTGGAAGAAATCAATAGCAGGTTACAAGGTATGCACTTTAATGGTTTGATTAGCTTGAACATGTTAAACACAGTAAATTAAAGAAATGTCCAGACAAAATTTTAATGATTAGGAATGCCCCACAAAATCACAACTTTAAATTAGAAAACTTAAAAAATCACGCACTCTAATATCTTAACTCGAAACCGAGTTTGACACAATAGTTATCTAGTCCTAAGCACCTAGAGCTCAAAGAGTCGAATCTTGAACTTCATAAGATCCAAAAGGTCTAATTTTGACCTGGTAACTTGATCCAATTTGGTATCAACTGGTACTTTAAAGAACTCGTGGAGCTGGTAGTCCTCCATACTATACCTAGAGCCATTAAGATCAACTTGCAAGCCTTTGACATATTGATTTAAAGAGATACCCAGATCAAAATTTGAAATAAACCCATGAAATTAAAGAGACCAAATTCAATGTGATACAGTAACTTGCGATCAACTTCAAACTCATCCAGAGGGTGAGGAGCCTTTGAGAGCTAATTACTACTACCCAATCTGGAGGGCCTCAACCACTGAACTAGGTCAACCTAAAACCCTTGCATTTTGCAGTTCAAATAGATATAAACAGATGAAAGATGTGAGCTTGGGACCGCCAAACTTGGATTTCGAACTTAAATGTGAGGTCAATGAAACCCTTAAGCTACAATTTGCTACAAGACCTAGAACAAAACCATCCCAAAAAGCTTCAGAATATGCAGTTCAAATCAAAATTTTGAAACTTAACACTACCCATTTGGTTAAAAATTGTTAAATTTAAGTTTTCAAACTCAAGTTGTAAGCCTGGAAGCCACTAGATCTAAACTAAATCTAACTAAAATCTTCAATATTTTGCAACTTAAACACACACCCAGACCGAAATTAAAACAATTTAAGAACGCCCATAAGATAAAGAAGCAAAATTTTAAACCTGGCACTGGGGACCCGTCCTGGGACTTCGACTTCGAACTCGACGGGAAGACCCAGAAACCCATTGAACCTATCAAAGGTCACATGAGTAATGTGTTGAACATTCGTCGGCCATCCGATCTCCATCTGCTGCACATTCCCAGACGCCACCTCATCACTCTGATCCACCTTGCAGGATACCATGGACTTTCTTATAGCTGCCAAGAGCAGAGCCACCAGTGAGAGCTGGTTCTGCTGCTCTTCCGCCTTTGTGGTTGTTTTGCCTCCTCTGCTTTCGCCTTCGCTTCTGCACCCACTACCCTTTGTGACCATCAACATTTTTTGAGGTCTGGTCTGGGTTGTCTGTGGTTTGGTCTCTTCTCTATGTGTTGAACAAAGGAAGAAAGTGAAGAGATTTAAAATGGGTTTAGTTGAATTTGAAGTGAAGTACGAAGTAGAGTAAGTTCAAACGGCCACATATTTTGAATTTGTCGAGTGAGGGCTTTATCACTTTTGTTGGTAAATATACCTGTATTTTGAATATATTCCCATCTGCCATTGATGCCTAGTGTACCAAAATACGAGTACAAATTGGGTGGGTCGACCTGAAAATTTTGGGTCATGGGTTAGCATGATTGAGCTGAATTTCAAGTTGATATTTTGATTATCGACCCCTCAAATTGTGTTAGAGTTGCGTCCCTCGCAAAACATTGGGTAATTGTGGTGTATGTTTTTTTTTGGGACCTAACTAGAGCACAACCTCAATACGAAAAAATTTGGATGATTGAAGTTTGGCTTGAACTAGAATGTGGATAACGGTATCAACGACCCTACATGTCTAAATTTGTTTTTTCTTGTAAGAAGAAACTTTAAGGATACCTGACCTGACCTGACCATACATGTTTGAAAATGTAGAGACCTTAGTATATCGTAAGGAAAGAGAATACCATATCTCAACATTTTAAGGTTAATTTGCTCAAAGAAAGTTGAATTCTAAAGGGTGTGGAAGAGATGAGAATACTTGAATCATTATTTTTCCATCGATTTAACTTTATCAAACAATTATAGGATTGATTTCAAAATGTGAATTTTCTCAGAAAACAAAATAGCACTTTATGCTACATATGATTGCATTGCTTTATTTGAATCAGAACCTGATTTAGCTAGCTAAACCATCATTTCATATATGACCCCCATGGTACATAGTGATTGAATACCCTCAATTTTATGAACTATAGGCTCCTCCAAACTATGTTGATTTATTATGTCTCAAATTATTTTAGATTGATCAAATCAAATTGTGACCCCATTAGTTAATAGTTGTGAAAACTTTTTTTGTTTTACCCATTGTAGAACTATTGCTCCAAGGTTTCAACCCCGAAAAAGTTACTTATTGACCTGTCTTTTTAACTGAAAAAACTGGATTCTCTGAGAAGAATTGGGTACAAGTGACCGTTGGTTGGTAAATGAAATGTGGTGTAGAGGGGGGGGTGGGGGCCCTTTTGTTTCCCATGCCTGAAAGAATTCTCTCTCATTTTGGTGCTTCAAGATAATTCCTTTAATGTGGATGTAGTCGAGGTCTGGTGATATTTTAGTAGGGGCTAGGGATTGGATCCAGGTTAATCTTGTATCAGAATTGTTTTCTATTCAAAATTTACAAAATCAAGATCCAAATCAGCATTACATGAAACAATTATAACATGAACCAGCATCACTACTCTAGTAAGAGATCTTAGGTCCGTGTCTGTCTAAGTATGTACTTGGGGTGTTCCAAATTTTTTCCACTATATGATACTAGCATATGCCAGTTTCAAACATGATTCCTAGACCCCCAAGAGCATATATATGATCCAGAGTTGTATTTCTTTTTGGTGCAAATTTCAGACCTCTAATTAAAATAGAAAGCAAAAACAAAGCCCAGACCCCCCCTTGAATAATGGAATTTATGTGTGATTTCAATATTTCATAACTCATACAACTTGTACTTTTAAAAAGAGAGCAAGAAAAATAAAACTTGGATCCTCACAGTGGGCTCCCCTCCTACACAACTTGAAGATCTCTGTGACTCTGTCCCCTTTGCGTCACTCTCTCCCTCCAAATCTCACTCATTTGAATTTCAAACAAAGACGATCCTCCTTACACTTCATCCTCCTTGTTTGTTTAATGCTTTTGTTTATACCCCCTTTGGTTTTGGTTGTTTTCATTTTGGATTTTGTTCTAGTATTTTGAGTAATGGACACCTGAGCTCTTTATATTAAGCACACAAACATCCAAGTCCAAAGATGTTATGTGCACTCAAATTATTCTCCCAGTACAAACACGTTGTACATGTAAGCCTTTTTTGCTTTGCGCCACCACTTTTCGCTTTGTACCACCTGCAGAAAATATATATTCCGGCGAGTTTCGCTGGAATACTCATGTCTTCTCTAGGTTAAATGCAATTTCAACCATATTTCGACCATTTTTTGACGTTCATTGCTCGGTTTCAACCATTTTTTAGATCTTTTTTTTTTCTTCTCGATATTGAGTTTTTTTGTGTGATTTAAAAGCTTGTTTACTTTTAAGGTTGCTTGAGTGTTTTTTGAAGGTTGAAGATGAAGCATTGAAAATGTTGTTTGAAGATGTAGGCTTTTGTTGGGTTTTAATGTGTTCCAACAATTTTGGAGAGAAGGTTTGGTGAAGATGGAGGAGATTGGTTGAAAATATAGGTGATTTAGCTCTAGTTGGCAAAAAAAACAGATTGGGGCAAGTGTCCTTTGGGACACTAGCGAACCTCCATGCAAGTTTGTGTTCAAAAACTCGTCGGATCTATTTTTCTAACTGGGAAAAAAAATACTTTGTAACACCATGCATGAGAATTTGCGAGTATTGATTAGAAACACGGCTAAGAGTTTGCGAGTATCATTTGTCATACTCGAAAACCCAAGTATTTATACTACTGCTCATAATTTTTCATGCATGGTGGCACAAAGTAATCTTATCCTTTTTTTTTATAAATAGATTCGGCGAGTTCGCCCATAGGTTCTCAAGTGTCCTTTGGGGACACTCGGCCAAATTGTGTTTTTTCTCAACTAGAGCAAAAATCATCTTCACCCTCAACTACATCTTCAACCCTCCTCATTCACCTTCAACCAAACTCTTTTACAAAGTTTTTGGAATCCCTTGGGATCCTATAAGGCTTCACTCCTTTCATATTTTCTTATATCTTCAATTTTCATCCCTCCAAAATACCTTCATCTTCAACTAACAACCTCATTTTTCAAGTTTTAAGTTTCTAAATTACACAAAGAGCTTCAAATCAAGCAAATGACTTGAGAAAACAATAAAATGAGCAAAACATGATAGAAAATGGTTTGGGAGTGAGATCTGTGTAAGTGCCCTAAAAAGAGCTCTGATTTTCCTACAAGACTCGTAGGAATTTCTTTTAACTGGTGAGTGGTACAAAGAGGAAATTTCAAAATGTTTTGGAGGGAAAATGTGGTGGTACTAAGGGGGAAATATGGGTGCACATAGCAGTTCCCATGTTATAAAATAACTACCGCATGGTTCATTTTCGAAAGCTCCATACCTCCGTCACACAACTCATGAAAATCAAAATGGGTAAGATTGTACAAGTTGCAAATACGAGCTTTATATATATATTAATATTATTGAGTTCTTGAGCTTAATCTTCTTTGGCCTGCTACAAAAAAAAAATAATAAATAAAAATAAAAAAAAATAATAATAATAATAATAATAATAATAATAATAATAATAATGATAATGATAATAATAATAATAATAATAATAATAATAACAACAACAACAATAAAATTGTTGATTTTTATGTGTGTTAGTGTTTTGGTTAGTTTTATTCACTTTAATAAGTTCATGTAAATGTTGAAATTTTAACCTTGATTGTCCAAGGGGGAAACATGGAATAGCTTCGTAATAAAATCACAACACACGACATTTAAAATGTTGATTATTTATTTATTATGAATGTCAATTGTTTGGTTGGGTTTGTTCACTTTAATTAGTTCACTTATAACGCCGTTTTTGCTATTAAAATTTCTCTTCATGCTTCTTCATTTTCATCTTGAGAGTTTCATAATCACATCATGCACAACTCCATTAACAAACAATGCATCAACAATGAGAGTACAATCAAATTTAACAAGTTACAATAAAACCCAAGAAATTACACACTGGCGTCTAAATTTTCAAAACTATTGGAGACACCATCGATGATGAATTTGTTCCTATAAATACAACAATATTTAAAACTTATTTTCCTTAGCTATGAAATGGTAAGAACTATGGGATTGTCTGTAGGATTCCAGCTAGAATAGTTTCACGAACTTCTTTTGAGAAAGACAAAAGGATGAGGCAAGTAATGCATACAACATTTATATTTTATACTAATTTTACTTTTTACTTTTTTTTCCCGATAATAATATTTATATTAATCGACTAAAACGAACAAATACATAAAGCATCCCTATCAGATACAAAAGTTGGGTGTTTCTTATACATACACTCAGCAAATCTATATACATCCAACAACTCATGATATTTAACTAGTGAAAAACTGAATTCCGACACATAGATCATTAAGGTATTGATATGCTCCAAAACCTCCTGTGGATTGAGATCTTCCAACTAGGATGTGGCAAAATTTATATATGTAACACCCTGTGTCACTACACCAAAAGGCCTGTTTAGCTACACTGAGGTGGCCACGGCTCTAAACCGTTGGTTTATTTGCCACGGCAAAAAACCGTGGCTATAATTGCCAACGGCCTAAAACCGTGGCTAAAAATAAAAACCGTGGCTATAATCACTACACCAAAAGGCTTAGCCACGGTTTGAAACCGTTGGTTTTTTTGCCACGGCTAAAAACCGTGGCTATATTGGCCAACGGCTTAAAACCGTTGCTAACCCAAGCTTTGTCCCATTTCATATCTCTTGCATTGCTAAAACGCTATCAAATTAGCAGGAGTTAAAATTTCGCAAAGCACCAAATTTCCCTCTCGATCGAAAAGAAAGAAGGAAAGAAAAGAAAGAAAGAAGGAAGGAAGGAAAGAACCGAAGGAAGCTCTGGTCTCACTTCCCTATCCTCACTGCTCTCGTTCTGTTCACCGCCTAGTTTACTTCTCGGCGTTGTGGTCTCCCTCTCCACTCCACTCTGCTCTCCCTCTCCGCTTCGCCCTGCTCTCCCTCTCCAAACTGTTCTCTCGCTTCAGCTTCTGTTTCAACTTTGCTTTCATGGTCATTCACTCAACTTACTCTCTCTTGCTTTGCTTTCACCGCAAATTCTAATTTTTTTTATTTGTATCAGTTTTTGAAGTTCTGGAATGGTAGATTTAAGGGTTTGGTAGATCAAAGAGTTGGTTGTTTGAGTTTTGCTTTATTGGAATGGACTAATTGCTTCCAATGTCATCGAGAAGATGTGTGATTTCTTTCACCATCTGATGTGTTTCGTGAGCCCTATGGTTTAGTCTTTAGCCATATAAACTATGAGGTATTTGTTTTGTATTTTTCGTTGTTGGATAGTTAAAACATGTGGTTCAGGCTAATAACAGAGTAAAGTTTTTGACTTGTGAAATTAGTTTTTCCTCTGCTAAGAGATTTCAGCATTTCATATTGCAAATCTTTTGGTTATGACAAATTATATGAGGATATCTATGATTTTGAATTGCAATTTTTACCTATTAAGAGATGGAAAATTGAATACTGAGGTTGTAGATTGGCTACTGAAGATTCCTAATTGCTCAACAAACGAGTAATTGAATTTGGTGTTGCTGGTTTTCGCAGTCTTTAGTTTTGGTGTATTGTTGAGTAAGTTTTTTGAAGTCTTTCTTGTGTTTATTAGGTTCAAAACTTGTTATTTGTTCCAGGTTGAGTTTTATTTCAGTGATAGCAATCTCCCCAGAGATGGGTTTCTCAGGAAATCGATCAAAGAGAGTGAAGATGGAAGTATCCTTGATTTTGAGTTTGAGTTCAATTTATTGTGTTTTAGTTAAAGTTGAGATTTTTATGATTGGTTGAGAAATTTGTATTTGTTGTTTTCTATAATGGAGAAAGAGCAAATAACAAAATTTCAAAGATATGTGAAGCTTTTGGTGCAAACCATTATCCATATACAGATGAGATTGGCAAACAGGCACAGATGATCACAGAGATGTTATTTCAATTTTCAATAACAACATATGTATGGGTTTGTTTTTTATGACATGTACTTTCTTTCTTAAAGACATTATAGTGTTTTCACTATGGAAATTCATTGTTTGTGTGTTACTTGCAGTGCTTGCTTGTGACCATTGATGTGGGGACGAACAATGAGGAGTTGTTGAATGGTGAGTTCTACATTGGGCTAAGGCAGAAGAGGGAAACTGGCCAGACCGGTAACTTTACAACATTTCCTGTCAAAATATCGCAAAACTCATCTTGTCTTCAATGATGATATATAGGTAACATATTGTGATGATTTTCTTGAGTTTTGGTCTCTTTGGCAAACTCTATTCTAATTAGCTGATTTGATATGTTACTGCAGGGGACATCATTTGTGTTCCTTGCCAGGGTTGTGTAAGCACTTAAGTTAGTCGGTGGAACCTTCATTTGTAACTATACAGTCTACACCCATGAAACTACACTAGGAGTGATGAACCACATAAATTTCTTCAAATGTAATGCTTTTTTTTCCGTGTCATACCCTAAGCTCCCTAAGTTTTGTAGCTACATAGACCATTTGGTTAGATTGTTTGTTATATTGTGCCTGCAATTTAGAAAAGCTTTCCATTCTTAGCTTTATTTTATTTTTCTTTGTTGATAATTTTCATCATTTTGATTCATGTTTTAGATTGCAAAAGTTTGGGTGAAGCAATTGACTCGTCAGAGAGGCTACACAGGTTAGATGGTTCAAGATGCAAATTCAATTATATGTACATTCGGATCGTACTGCCTAGGGGTAAGTTACGTGAAAAGGTTTTCTTTATTATGCTTGTTATTTATTTATTCGTTTGATGTGGCAATTGATCTGATTGATTCTGGATATACCATACTTGCTATGGTTAAATTTGACGGAACAGGTCCACGGTCCTGGAGCTGACATCGACGCTCTTTGTGTTGGGGCGGTTCTGAGGTTCAAAAACCCAAAACTGGGCGAAGAAGAAGAAGCAACATCATAAGCTGTTTTTGGTGAAGCAACTTTATAGGACCTAACGTGAGTACTTTTAATCAACATACACCCTTTTTTAACATTAATCCTGTCACAGCTATGTATTTTATTTCTTTTTGTCTTTGGGGTATGTATTTATGTATTGGAGAAAGTATCGTATCTTGCAATTGATTGTTCCAATCATTTACGCATCATGAAGTAATTAGACGACGAACCAAATTTTAGAATTTCACTAACATGTTATTGAAACTTGAAAGGATGAAAATGTAAATGTTTTATGAAGGCTTTCAAATCTTGTTTGTATGTGACACACTATTACAATTTATCATTATGGTTTGGTAGGATGAGCAGTGACATCCTTTTATGAAAATTATGTTCCTTGTTCAATTAATATTCTCAACTTAAGCTGGCATATTATAACTATTACAATCTTGGGGCTTATGTTCTTGCAGCCTGACAGCATTCGTGTTATGGGTGACAAAGCCACTGCAAGAGAGACTATGAAGAATGTTGGTGTGCCAACTGTACCAGGGAGTGGCGGATTGTTGCAGGTATATAGATTGATTAATTGTTGTGCTAAAGCTCCATCAGTGGTTTTGTGCATTGGCTTTCTAACTTAACTTTCACTTTATCTGTTTGATTACAGACCACAGAGGAAGCTATCAAGGTTGCTGATCAGATTGGTTATCCTGTGATGATCAAGGTATATATTTCTCCTTTTTATTTTTCTTTTCTAAATGATTAAAATTGTGTTTTAATCCACAGCCGTTTAGTATACAGGAATGTCCTCAGAACCTAGGTGACATAACTAAATTGTATAATACTGTGCTAAATGGAAGAGATCTTATTTAATAAATAAAAATAGAGTTTCAAAAGCTGAAAAGAATTATCTGAGTAACTTTTTTTCTTCGTTTTTAAATTTGAGGTTTTCTAAGCAATGAAATAACTTCCTAAGATTGATGAGGATCCCTGCCAGAAAAGTATAGCAAAGGAAGAGTATAGCCCCATAAGATTGTATATTTTTTCTTCTTTTTTTTGCTAGTAAGAGAGCTTCGAAATTTTGCTCCCAACAACAATTCAAATAAGAGCTCCAAATTCATCCTGTCTGAAATTCCTTTCCTATAAACCTACTCCAATTGTACCCCATATGTGTACTCGTAGCCCGTACCAGAGCGACCCTTCATGAAGGCATGGTTTATATATTGGGATATATCTGCAAATATCCTAAAATTTATCCTCTGTTTTGTTTATGTGAAATTATTGTGATATCTGCGATATATTCGATAATTTACAAACTGTTGCGACTTTACTCTTTCCCTAAGGGTGGAAACATTCAAATATTGTCAACATTGCTTCCAGGTAACATTCTTCTAATCTTTATGGAATCATTACAAAATAAAAAAAAAAATAAAGAAGAAAAGAGTTCTTGTTCACTGAAGTTGCACATGACTATATTAGGGAAGGTGTTTTTCAATTAGGTAGTTATGGCGATCAAGTACTTCTTTAATCTCTTGCACCCCGTCCCAACCCCCTTAAGGAATTTTCTCTCTTTAAAATAAGTTTGTCAGTAAGCTAGACTTCCCCTTTCACTGGATGAGCAGTAAGTGAAACATTTTTTTTCCATGTTTTGAAGGCAACTGCTGGTGGTGGAGGACGTGGAATGCGTCTTGCCAAGGAACCTGAAGAGTTTGTGAAGTTGTTACAGGTATTGCCCCGGGCACTTTTCTTTTCTCTTTTAAGTAAGCTTTTCTGACACTGCACCTTGATGATCTTTTCTTCAAGATTTGTTAGTATAAACATGAATTTTTTAGGAAACTAACAAGGACTCATAGTTATTACAAGGTAGCCTGAGATGATTTAAAAGCAAAAACAGCACCAGATATTACATAGTTCTGAAAAGGGGGACAAAACTAGCTCTGAACTGCTAGAACCTGGTTTATAAGTATTAATCTTGAATTGGAAGGGAAGGCCTAAGCCTAAGATACCATTAATTATACTTGGAAGCTACATGATACCTAATTGACTACAAGTCTACGAGGCTTGTGATTTTGTCTAAATTGTTCTTCTGTAAATGGTGTTTGTGTGAGCTTAAAGGCATCGCTCACAACGCATTATTATTCTATCTCATGCTTAAAATGGCACTAGGTATTTCGATCAGTATTGCATGCTTCTCTAATGTTTGCTGAAGTAGTTGTAATCTCTACAGGCCCTTGCTGAATGTGTCAATCTCTATAAATTCAAAATTCATTCTTTTGCATTTGCTACAGGACTCGTAAAACAACCTAAATGGGGACACTTAAAAGATCTGCACAAAGCCATTAAGCTTTGTGAGGAAGCATTGGTAGCCACTGACCCAACCAACATTCCTATTGGTTCAAATATTGCAAATATTGCAGTTCATTTATACTGAGTGTTGAATAAGTAATAGCAATAGTTTAATTTGGAAATTCTCTCCATCTCAGGCACATGTTTACAAAACAGATTCAGGAGTATGTGCTGCTTTTCTTGCCAACCTCGACGATAAATCTGATGCAGTTGTGAAATTCAATGGGAACACATATCATTTACCTGCGTGGTCTGTGAGCATCCTACCGGACTGTAAAAATGTGGTATTCAATACTGCACAAGTTTGTCTTGGAACTTCTCTTGAACATTTTTAGTTTATCACCTGTATATGGTTGAATGAGAAATTATCTAGGGAAAGTTTCCAAACAGATATGTAATTTTCCGCTGTTTGGATTGGATCAAAATAGATGTTTAGTGAAAAATATACTTGCCTCAATACACCCTGACACTACAGACAAGGGAACTTTATTTTTCATGGTTCTTGCATTTTCTGCAATCAGTGTTCAAGATTTGAATCTTGATACCAAACTTCAGTGTTCTTCACTTCCCTTGTTTGAAACATTTTTGGTACATTTGTGAGAGAAGAGATTAATATATTTGTATTATAAAGAGCTGACGCTTTTGTTGGAAGGAAAATGGGTGTTAGGACTCAGCCTCCCATCAAGTTTACATATACAAGGAGGAAATATCAAACAGAGAAGTGAATTGGGTGATCTGTTATTTTGTTATAACAGTCTGTAAAGAAATTCTGTGGCAGTCTGTAAAGACATTCCTGTTAGGTGCTCTGTTAGTCTGTAAAGACATTCTGTTAAGTGCTCTGTTAATTAGAGAATGTTCTGTTAGATCCACTGTTAGTCAATGTTAATTCTGATTGCTATAAATAAGAGTTAGCAAAAGAAATAAGGGCATTCATTCTGTAAGAAAATCATTGTACAGTGAGCTTTGCTCCTAGGAGATTGGCAATCTCGAAATATGCTTGTTACATTTCATTTTTCCTCATTGTAATCTCACAATTCATTCTATACAAATTTCTTTTATTTCTCAAGCAATCTTCAGTGACTATCAGATTCTTGTAACTGAATTTCATCTTGATTGTGTCTTGCAAGTTCTGTTGCTTCCAGGAATCACAACTCTGACAAAGTCATTCAGCATTGAATTGCTTGGTCTCTTCATTTCCTGCAGAAATACCACCTTAAAAAGGTTAGTTCCTATCAATGGGTTTGTTGGATTTGGTGTTTGAAAAAGATGGTAGGAGGAGGTTCATCAAACGCAAAGATAGTGATGCAGGAGGAGGTTACGCAAAGATAGAGTAAAGCCTTCTCCTCTACCAGATAGCTGGAAGCTATCTGAGATATTTGCAACTGGTGTCATTCTTGGTAGTTACTTGGTAGTGATGACAGTCATATTCTTTTGGGCAGCATACAAGACAGATTTCTTTCCGGTACGAAGCTTCTTTTTGGGTTTTTTTTCCTCTGGGAACTGAGAATGCCTTAGTTCTGATTATAATTAGTTTATGAATGATCATTTGTTGAGCATTATGTATAACTAGTATGAAACCTGTGTTGTCATAGGGCGAGCTCATTATTATAGCATATGTTTACTGACTGTCCAGTAGTATACTTCCCTATACTAGGAAAAGCAACACACACACCCTTTTTCAGAATAAGGGTGCTTATTGCCCTATTTAGGGGTATACTAGATTAAAAATGTTCCTATGGAACTTCAGGAGCTGTTCAATGCCTTAGGCTTTGGTATAGTCTGTCAATCTCTTGGCTGTTGAGCTTCAACTACATTTTTCTTTTCAGTCTGTTCATTTTGTACCGCAGTTTTGCTCAGTTAGGCTCCTATGAAGTACGTACAATTTACTTTTTCTTTGAGAATAGCGTCAGTGGTCTATGGCTAGCACTCTCTTGGGGTTTGTTTATTATAAATTTATAATGAGTTTCTTACTTCAGTCAATTAAACTTTCATTATGAGCACAATCTCAATCTGAAACGTCCTTCATGATTGAAGCCCCATCTTATTCATGTTTTTAATGATTTATAGGGAACAGCTGATGCTGTAAGACAGTATTTATGGCTCTTTGAAGAACACAATGTGATGGAGTTTTTGGATCTTGCTGGAGATCATCTATACCGTATGGACTATGTGAAGTTTATTCAAGCTCATAGAGAAACAAATGTTGACATCACTGTTGCTGCGTTGCCAATGGATGAACAATGTGCCATTGCATTTGGTCTGATGAAAATTGACGAAGAAGGGCGCATTATTGAATTTGCTGAAAAAACAATTGCTGGAATTTGCTGATCAGAGGTTGTGAATGATCTGAATTGATGCACGTGCTGTAATGAATTGTGAATGATCTAAATTTCTGCTGTAATGAATTGTAAATGTAGTTGTTGTAATGAATTGCTTGAAAGCAATTGCTGATCAGAGGTTGTAAATGTTGTTTTTAAATTTAATAAAAAGTCATATTAAATTTTATTTACTTGATGCACGTGCTGAATTATACTTACCTATAAGATGTAATCAAAAGTCATTTGATAGTAAAAAAAAAAAATATTGCAACGGCCTAGAACCGTGGCTAGGACTGGCCACGGCTTAAAACCGTGGCTAAAACTTTTGCAACGGCTTAGAACCGTGGCTAGGACTTGCCACGGTTTTAAGCCGTGGCTATTCCTGGCCACGGCTTAAAACCGTGGCTAACATTTTTGCAACGGTTTATAACCGTGGTTAAATCATCAACCGTCCTCAAGCATAAAACCGTTGCTAATATGTTTTGCCACGATTTTTAGCCGATACTGGGGATTTAGCGACGCCTCTACAGCCCACGGCTCTAAGCCGTGACAATGGGTTACCCCCACGGTTTAAAACCGTTGCTAATGGGTATTTTTGGTGTAGTGTGTGGGTAGGCTCTGAGGCTGACATGGTACCTTGTGTGGGATGGTTCTGAGGCTAGCATCTTCATGGGTGAGTGGGCTTAAAAGGTTGTCAGACTAATTTATGTGGGTGGACTCAGAGGCTGGCAGACTACTAAAGGTTATAGTCTCACTTGCGTGAGTGAGAGAGAGAGATGTGTTATATATGTATAAGTTTGGATCTATAAAGTACTACACATTTTAAAGTCGTGCGGGCTTTGGGCCCAAAGCGGACAATATAGTACTTTGTGGATCAGGTTGTTACATAATGATATCAGAGCCGAACCCATCCAAAAGTGTGCCAATTAGGACGTTGAGCCTTAAGAGGGTGGATTGTAACAACTTTATGTGGGCGGGCTCTGAGGCTGGCAGCTCCGTGTGTAGGCAGACTCAAAGGCTGGTTGGCTACCATGTGTGAGCGAGCTCAAAGGCTGACAGACTACCTAGGTGTTATAGTCTCAGACTAGGTGAGGGAAGGGCATGTGTTATATATGTGCAAGGTTGGATCCCCTTGGTATGACGCATTTTACAATCATGAGGGTGGTAAAGTCCAACACGGACAATATCGTACTATGTGGATTGAGTCGTGATAAAATGATATCTTAGCCGAACCCAATCGGAAGTGTGCCAACAAATGCGTTGGGCTCCCAAGAGAGGGTGGATTATAACAGCCTTGTGTGAGCGGCTCTGAGGCTAACGGGCTACCTAGTGTGGGCGAGCTTTGAGGCTGACTGCTTTGTCTGCGGGTGAGCTCGAGGCTAGCAGGCTACCATATATAGGCGGGCTCAGAGGGTATCTAGGTTTATAGTCCCAAATCTCCTAGGTGAGGGAAAGGGTTGTGATATATATGTGTGAGGTTGGATGTTCTTGATATGACGCATTTTAAAGTTGTGAGGGCGGTACAACCCAAAGCGGACAGTATCGTACCATGTGGATTGGGCCGTGACAGAATGATATCAGAGCCAGACCCAGGCGAAATTGTGCCACTGAGGACGTTGGGCTCCCAAGGGGGTGGATTGTAACAGTCTTATATGGGCGGGCTTTGAAATGGGCTACCTTGTGTATGCAGGCTCTGATGCTTGCAAGCTACCTAGGTGCTATAGTCTCACATCACTTGGGTGAGGAGTGGGATATGTTATATTTGTCACGACCAATCAACGAAGTACTATATTGTCACGACCCGATCCATAGAGTATTATATATCTGTCACGACCTGATCCACATGGTATAATATTGTTCGCTTTTGATTTAACCACCCTCACGGCTTTAAAACGTGTCATACCAATGGGATATAAATTCGCATATATATAACACATCCCCTTCCCTCACCCAGGTGATGCGGGATTATAACACCTAGGTATTCTTGCAGCCTCTGAGCTCGCCCACATTTGGTAGCCTGCCAGCCTCTGAGCTTGCCTGCACACAAATCTGCCAACCTCAAAGCCCACCACACAAGGTAGCCCATCAGCCTCAGAGCCCGCCCATATAAGGTTGTTACAATTCACCCCTTTGGAGCCCAACGTCCTCGTTGACACACTTTCGACTGGGTCCGACTCTAATACCATTTTGTCACGACTTGATCCACATGGTACGATAATGTCTGCTTTGGGTTTTACCACCCTCACGGCTTTAAAACTATCATACCAAGGGGATCCCCCCCCCCTCCGCACATATATAGTACATCCCCTTCCTCATCCAGATTATGTAGGACTATAACACCTAGGTAGCTTGCCAGCCACTGAGCTCGCGCACACATGGTAGCCTGTTAGCCTCTGAGCCTATCCACACACGAAGCTACTCGTCCACACATGATAGCACGTCAGCCTCAGAGCCCGCCCACAAAAGATTGTTACAATTTCTATAATGACTCGATCCACAAAATACTATATTGTCTGTTTTGGGCCCAATGCTCGCACAACTTTTAAACGTGTAATACTTTGTAGATCCAAACTTATACATATATAGCACATCCCCCTCCCTCACCCAAGAGATGTGGGACTATAACCCTTGGTAGCCTATCAGCCTTCTGAGCCCGTCCATATATGGAGCTGCCAGCATCAGAGCCCGCCCACACAGGGTGTTACAATCCACCCCCTTAAATCCCTACGTCATTGTGGGTACACTTCCGACTAGGTTAGACTTTGATATCATTCTTTGACGACTCGATCCACATGGTATGATATTGTCCACTTTGGGCTTAACCATTCTCACGACCTTAAAACACGTCATACCAAAGAGATCCAACCTCGCACATATATAGCATATCTCCTTCCTTCACTCAAGCGATGTGAAACTATAACACATAGGTAGTCTGCCAGTCAATAAGCTCGCCCACATATGATAGTCTGCCAGCCTCTGAGCCCGCCGACACACGAAACTGCCAACCTCAGAGTCTGCCCACGCAAGGCTATTACAATAATGCATGAAAGGGTTATCACATATAACTCATACTTTTTGAATGATAGGAACTCGAACGAAATTAATACAATGTACTACAAATCAATGTGATTTCGCGAAATTTCGCCGAATTTATCGTTTTTTTGAAATAACGAAAAGAAAAAGCTACAATTTTTTCGATATTTTTTCAAAATTTTCGAAATTTTCGCAAAAAGTAAAAAAGCTAGATAAAAAATCTAGTATTTCGATCAAAATTTTCATCTGAAATCTCTGATATGAAATTAATCAACTTGCTTTTGGTCTTTCTCTGGTCTTCTTTCACTATTCTTCACTTGCTTCACTTCGATCTAATCTAACATCAAAATCAGTTTTGTAGATTTGCTGCTTTAGTAGAGAAGGGAGTAGATATGCTTTAGTAGATCTTTGCATCAACTTCAAACAAGTCATCTTGTCCTCCACAGACTTGATCTGTGCATCAGGCGATTCAAGCCCAACTTCAAGCGATCATCTCCTCGCTTGATCAACCATTGAAGGCTTTGATTCGATCAAAATAAGCACTCTCCTCCTTGCCATTATTGAAACCCCCAAGGCCCCAATTGCGTGAAATGTCCTCCTCACATGTGTCCTCTCGAAAACCCCTTTGGTGGAAGTGGAATCGTGGAAGTTTCCTCTTCACTTCAGTATTGTTCTTCTCTGGCGTAAATAATACATATTACAATGCGCGTTTATTTTTTGGTAAAATTGTTTAATGAAATTGTTTAGGAAATCTAAGTTTTATTGGCTTTTCGATAAATGTGATTGTGTTTAATAAATGTATTTTTGGAAGTAACAAATATATTTACTATTTGTATGTAAATATTCAATGTCTAAAATATAGTAACATATATTTGATAATGTTTAATACAGATATTTCACTAATTCTATATAAGTATTCAATGTTTAAAATATAGTAATATACTTCTGGAAGTGTTTAATAGGTTTATTTAATTACATATTATTTTTTTACATATTTCATCTACTCTCGAAATTTGTCATATATGTTAATGTATATATCCTCAAAAATTTTACGTTATTTCTTCACACCGAAATATTTCTTAAAATTAGAAAATCAAAATTAACTCGAAAAACGAAATCCCAATCCTTGACTACAATGCAAGGCTTTCGAATTTTTTTTAATGGTTTTAGAGAAAAAAGAAGTCGTTATTGTCAAATAACATAAAATCACATTTCTCGTCATTAAATAATCAATAATTTTGTATTCCTTTCCGCATTCTAAAGGAAAGAAGATGGATAAACAACATTTTTCTTCATTAGAAAATTGACAATTTGCTATTCGTATTATTGTTGCTACTCAAAAATTTAAACATGGTCTCGGAATTGAGCAAATAGGGATATTGGTTTGTTCCACTACACAATAATTCATTTTGTTACTATCTAAAAATATTGTAAAAATTTTGAAAACAAAGTGAGGATTCTTATAGTGGTCATGTGTGCCACTTTTGAGTAGTACAAAATGCAATTTGTGCCTATATATATATATATATATATATATATATATATATATATATATATATATATATATTTTTCAACATGCCATTATGATGCGAGTCAATTGCTTGTTGATTTGATATAAGCCACACTACACCAATATGATAATTTAGCAACAAGAACCATAAGTTAATTGTATAATGGGCTTTTTGTAGCAATATGTGTATGGGCTTCGGTCAGTACTACATCTAGTTGTGTTAGGATACCAATCATATTTAGTATTTACTTGAGATTAGAATGTCCTAGTTAGAACAATATTCTATTTTAGAGAATATTAGCTTGTTTTGAATTAGGAGTTATTGTTTGATTAGAATTAGGTTTGAATTCAATTAGGAAGTATTATTTTTGCTTTCAGTTATAAATACATATGATGTAATAGAGTTTAAGCAAGCAATACAAGTTTTATTTTAGTTTATTGGTGGCTGATCCCCAATCAAAGGATCTAGGTAGTTTGATCTCCAATCAAAAGGTCAAGGTCTCTATTATCTGGTATCAGAGCATCATCGATTTTGAGCCAATTTTTTTTTTGTTACTTCACCATTGTCAAAAAAAAAAAAAAAAAAAAAACAACTCACCGTCATCAGCAACTCCCAGTCACCATCCTCGCAACAGCAACAACAACCGTCGTCCAGTCTCCACTTCTTCATCGCCTCCATCGCAGATCACAGAAACCTACCTTCATCACTTCAGCATCCCACCTTCATCGATTCATCAAACCATCTTCATCGATTCATAAAACCATCTTCAATTGAAACCACCTTCATCAATTCAGCAACCAATCAGCAACCCGAGACGCCATCCAATTTCAGTAACCCACCTCATCGCCCCATCGCAGCCCTCGTCCTCATCGCACCATCGCAACCCTCGTCCTCATCGCCACCATCGCAACCATCCAATTCAAAGATCGTCCCTTAAATCATCGATTCATCCAATTCTGAGATCGTCCCTTCATCGCTATTTGCACCCATAGGGATTCTCCCTAGTCCGTCCCTTAATCTTCTTTCGGATATTCACACCACACCAACCACCCTCTTTATAATGATTGTTGTTGAATTACACGAGAAAGTCGATGCGCTTACTGCTCAAGTTATCGGGATCTCATCCCACCTCCACGCACTTGAGACCACTAATGTCGCTATTCTTAAGGCATTAAGGAATCTCCAGCCATATCGCCCGACCCCATACATTCACCCGGAACAACAACGACCAATTATTCCTAATTCAGGCAAGGAATCTCCTATTTCTGATGTTGTTGTTTCCAAGGCACCACTAACAGTGTCCGCCACTCCAGGGCGCAATCCTGTGTACGGACCATTCGTGCCACAAAAAACAGATGGGCTTGGTAGCAATAATCCTTACCTTAAACATCCACCGACCCATCCTCAGAAAGCGGGTATTAATAAGCGTACCCATCCTTCAAATGACATGCCGCCCTTTCCTGTAACCATACCTTATCACCTACCACCAATGCTGTCTATTTTTCAACCAGTTGTACCGGCTCCACACATTCCAGTTTTTCATGCTTACCAACATTATCCTGGATCCCCAATCAAGTTGCGTGATATAAACTGTGGTTTAAGAAAAAATAAAAAATAAAAAAACCACTACGTTAGATGACCTCACGATGTTTGTTGCGAGGTAAACCATCAAAAGGGAAGGTAGAAATCCATTGTTTCATTTCATCTCTCTCCCGCTCAATCGAGTTTCTCTTCTCCCACCAATTCGTCGATTTGAACTTCAAGGTATGTAAGTTCTCTTCCTGTTTCACCATTTCGAGGACTCGAACCAAGTTTAGTTTTGCTTGACGTATAGAGTTTCGTTTGTTTCGCCTAATTTGGTTGTTCGACCAAAATTACAACGAATTGAGACCTAATTTGTGTTCTATTTGGTGCTTTTGTCGTACAATTTGACGGATGCGGAGAAGGAAGAGATGACATCTTTGTTGATCCATTTGATGGATTTGGAGGTCTTTCTCTTATGTTTCAGATTAAGAGCCCTAGAAAGGTGAATCTCTTTGTTTATCAGTTATGTTTAGGTTCTATGTCATCTCTTTGATTGATTATGTTTTGATATGAAAATTAGGGGTTGTGAAATTGTTTTTATGGTAGATTGAAAAGCTTTTAACAATTGACGTTTGTTTGAGCACTAGGTGTTGATGAAATGCTTTAGTTGTACAAAAGCCAGTGTTATTTTGTTTGAAATGTATTTGTAAATAATAGGCTTGATCAATGGAATAAATAAACAATTTAAATTTATCATGGAAACTTTCTCTAACGTTGCTTTGTTCTCGACATCTTTTTTTCCTCTCGACACAAACTATATTTTACTTGTTACTTGTGGGTATGAGTTTGAAGAAGCCAAATTGTGAAACGGCTAACCAAGGCAGGTGGTGGGTATAGAGCAAGGCTGAGAAGTCCAGAGAGAAGACAATCTCTAACCAATTTGAGGCTAAGCAAGCCAAAAACATGGCTAGCAAGGAAAGGAAACATGCCAGGGGAAAAACGTTTTGTCTAAGTGAGATGTTACTTTAATAGATTCTTCATTTTAAGTTTTTAATCCTTTCTTGCTATGCTATATTTAAGTTGTAGGCTTTATATCCAGTGTTGTAGTTTAAGTTTGGATATGTTGATTATATAATTGAAATTAGTAGTTGTCACGACCCAACCCACCATGGGACCTACAACGTGTCGGTGTGAATTGAATCTGTAACCATAGGCGGATCATAGTTGGACACAATATTGAATCTGCAACCACAAACAGATCGTAACTGGACACAACATCATAATATAACATATTCTTGAAAAGAGAACCAAAACGAAAGTAACCAACTACGATAAAATTTGAACTAAATAAAAAAAATATTCAATATACTCAACCCTGCGTCATACGACAAAACCAATATATAAACAACCAATATTTAATAAAGTATATAAAATATACCCGCACAGGGTAGACAAGACTAAGCAGCACAAAACGAGTATACAACTGAAGACTGGGCCTAAGCGCCACGATTAGCAAGAACAACACTGCCTGCACTCCAATAGAATCACACCCCTTACGGGGTCAGCAAAGCACAAAGCTAGCTGGTGCAACCGAACTAAATACAAATAACAATGCAATAAGTAGGGGGAGTCAATGCACACAATAATGAATAACCGAGTAATCCTAGATGCATGATCCATAACATGGAAGCGATGTCCCTATACAAGTTTCTAACGTCTGAGTCACACCGTGTCCCTAAGGATAATATTTTTTAATTTCAAGCATCAACCCAAGGCATTCAATATTGAACAATGACTACAAGTTTACGAGATATGTTGGTCATTACAAGTAATTCAAACATGGTAAATATCAAGTGATGAAGACATATAATTTTGTAATCTTGCATAGCCTCCTATGTATGGCAATAAAGTTGAAACCATAATAAATTTCTATATAAGTGTCTCATATCGTAGGTATCCACATACCCTACGAATGTGTCTCTCCAAGACACATCCTACAACGTGCATCAGTACCACTTCAGGCTTGTTTGTATCCCAATGTGGTGTCATCTGCCCAGATACAAACTCAAACATCCCGAACGACTAGCCTTACACGACCAACCTAACACAAATCAAACTCAAGCTCGCTAGGAGGAAAATCGAGTAATCTTCGAAGCACATCCTCTGGGACCCGTCCTATCACACTCTCTAATCTAAACATGCACGCATTACAAGTTTATACAAAATCTAATGTAACTGATGTGTTACATTAATCAACTAGGTAATCCTCCTAAGTCCACGGCTACACTAGGGTCCCAACATGACCAAATTCACAACAATAAAATCTCTCGAGTCAAACAATCATACAAGTTTAAAACTCGACAATCTATTGTAAAACACACGAACTGATGACATATGCCATATTAACTAATTTTTTCAGAGTCGATACAATTTTGCAAATAAAAATCAGGACATTAAATCGGGACATTAGTTCGACCGTGTCCTACCAAGCAGACTCGAAAACACAGCTTATAAGCCGAATGACATTATACCAAAGCCTAACCACATTTATGTCCAACCACTATTCCATCTCATTCATGTATATCATATTTTTAGAAAACTCAATACATAAATCCATTCACAAAGGAACCAACACAATAATCAAAATCTCCAAAACCTCATGAATGTCAAATCCTGAACTTGTAATCAAACACGCACAATCACCGACATAATGTAACAATTCAGCTCAAGATTTTAAAATAAATATTTCTCAAAGTAACCATTATAGTTACACTCACCTGAGTGGAATGGGTTTTTCGAAACTGAAATTTTGCCGACCGAAGCTCCCAATTCGCCGAATAGCGAATTTGCGACTAAGAAAACTTCTCAAACTGAAAAGGCGAACCCAACAGTGAGCAAACTGGCCGAAAACTGGAAAAGGGAAGAAGTAATAGGTGACGCATGCCTAGAAATTACTTACCGGCGAACTAAATCCGGCGACCACTCCGACAAAGCCCAAAATCCGTTGAAAACCACACTACTTTGATCTGCTCATTTCCGAACAACACAACAGGTCGAAGACTGCTTGAAAATAGGTCACAGAACAATCGAAACCGTGAATCGCAGCTCACCTGTGTGATCACCGCTTGGATTCAACCTGGTGAACCTCCCTGACGTATATGCACAACTGATTTTATGAAATTTATGGCCAACCACTCAACCACCCTTGCATGCAAGGTTTACAGGTTCCAATCGACACCCGAACCACTACTTGAGAGACTGATTGGAGCAGCGCTGCTTGCTTCGGCAGTGACAGCTTCGATCAAACCAACACTATGATTTTTCTATGTTTCAGAGGGAAAATCAAAGGAGAAGGAATAGGGAAGTAAGAGGAGAAACAAGGGAGATGAGATGAGGAGATTTGGCGGAGGAATCGCCTTAATCTTTCAAACACGGGCTGACGAAGATAAGATGTTGTAGATAAGAGGACGCACTGTAAGAAATAAAAAGGAAGAAGAAGAAGAGTAAAGGGAACCAGGCTTTAATATTGGGTGGCTATTTGCCCCCACGAATTTCTGAGGGCACCCACCCTCCAAAATCCAGATTCATTTAAACGAAATTTAAATCTAACTAAATTTATACTATATTGAAATAATTTCCAAAATCTTCGAAATTAAGTAAATAAAACAATCGAAAAAATCTACGGGTGTTAAATCATACACACCTCAAAAGAGATCTCGTCCTCGAGATCAGGTAAAGCAAAGACAAGAAATACTAGATGAAAAGCTCATGATATTTCTGTCTCATCTGATCTTCTAGCCCCAAGTCACGTCACCCTCTCGGTGACTCGCCTAGACCTTCACCGTCTTCCCCCGAAGTTGTTTCACGTCATAATCAATAATGGCTACATGCCTCACTGAATAAGTCAACTCGTTAGAACTCTCCAACTCAGCGAGCTTTTCAATCTATGTCGGGTCTGCCAAACACTTTTGCAACATGGATACGTGTAACACATCGTGGAGACCAGTCATACTCTGCAGCAAAGCCAATCTGTAGGCCATTGATGCAATCCTCTCAGTAATCTCATACGATCTTACATATCTCGGTGCAAGCTTCCCTCGACCTCTGAACCTAACAACTCCGCGCATCGGGGAAACTTTCATAAAGACTCAGTTGCCAACTGCAAACTCTAATTCCTTATGCTTTATTTTAGCATAACTCTTCTGTCTGCTCTGGGCTATCAACAAACATGCTCTAATCAGTTCAATCTTCTCAGTAGTTTCTTTGATCACATTTGACCCCATCACAACTGACTTTCCAATCTCTACACAACAAACAGGGAACCTACACGGTCTTCCTTAGAATGTCTCGAATGGTGCCATGCCAATACTTACGTGATAGCTGTTGTTGTACGCAAACTTTTCCAATTGCCTCCAAAATTTAAGATGCACGTTCTAAGCATGTCTTCCACTACTTGATTCACTCTATCAAACTGGTCATATGTCTATGGATGATATGATGTACTTATGTCCAATCTAGTACCTATAGCCTACTGAAGCTCTGCCAGAAGTGGACTGTGAAAAAAGGATCTCGTTCGAATACAATTGACACAAGTGACCCATGAAGGTGGACTATATCCCGAATGAACAACACTGCTAGACCGTCCGTCGTCCCAGGAATGAAATGTGTACACTTCGTCAACCGATCAACAATGACCCATATCGACTCATGACCTTTCCTCGATCGTGGAAGTCCATCGACGAAATCCAATGCGATATACTCCCACTTCCATGTCGGGATCTCCCATGGCTGCAATAACCCAAACGATCTCTGATGATCGGATTTGACCAATTGGCAAATCACACACCATGCCAATAACTCTCCAATGTCTTTCTTCATACCGCACCACCAGAAAGAACGTCTCAAATCTCGATACATCTTCGTTCCACTAGGGTAAATGGTAAAACGAGATCTATGAGCTTCCTATAAGATATCTCTCTACAGCTCCTCATCAGAAGGAACACAAAATCGCCCACAAAACCTCAACCCCCCATCCGAACCAATTGACCAATTGGTAGGGTATTCATACAATGTTTCCACTACCAAATCTGATATATGCCTCAGAATCACGGGATCAGATCTCTGCCTCTCCACCATTCTATTGATCAACGACAGATGAACGGCTGAACTCGCTATCATGTTGCCTCCTGTACTGAAAATAGGCTGAACTACAAATGAAGCTAATGTCTCGAGTGTTCGGTATTCCTGAATCATCATGGTTTCCAATACTGCATGTCGTCTACTCAGGGCATCAACAACCACATTGGCTCTTCCAGGCTAATATTGTATCTCGAAGTCATAGTTGCTAAGAAAATCTACCCATCATTGTTGCCTCATATTCAACTCCCTCTGAGTGAATAGGTACTTCAAACTCTTGTGATCTGTGAACAACTTGAACCTCTAACCATGCCGATAATGTCTCTAGATCTTCAAAGCGAAGATTGCGGTTGCCAATTCTAAATCATGCGCCAGACATCTCTTCTCATGGGCTTTCAACTGTCGAGATGCATAAGCTACAACCCTCTTGTCCTGCATCAACACACCACCCAATCTTGCATCACAAGCATCGATAAATACCACCAGTCGGCTACCAAGGGTCAGAAGAGTCAACATAGGTGATGAAGTCAACCGAAGTTTAAAAGTTTCAAAAGCTTCTTTGCATTTCTATGACCACACAAAATGAACATTCTTCTTTGTTAACTCAGCGAGTGGAACCGCAATTAGTGAAAATTTCTCGATGAACCGTCGGTAATAACCAGCAAACCCAAAAAACTACGAATCTTCGTCACACTACTCGATCATCTTCAAGACTTCACCGCTTTGACTTTCTCAAGATCCACTGCAATACCTCCACTAGAAATGGCATGTCCGAGAAATCAAAATTCAGGCTCCTAGAAATGACACTTACTGAACTTTGCATACAACTGATTTTCTCTGATGGTTTGTAAAACAATGCGAAGGTGCTATCTGTGCTCCTCTAAACTCCTCGAGTACACCAAGATATTGTCAATGAAGACTACCACAAATTTGCCCAAGCACAGACTGAACAATCTGTTAATCAAATAAATGAAGAAAGTCGGTGCATTCGTCAATCCAAACGGCTTAACGAGTTAGAAAAGTTGTAAACGAAACGAAGTGTTCCTCAACTCTCATCTGGTGATACCCAAACTGCAAATCCATCTGTGAAAACACTACAACTCCCCTTAGCTAACCCAATAGATCATCAATTTGAGGCGACAAATACTTATTCTTAATGGTTACTTTATTTAGATCCCGATAATCTATGCACATCTTCAATGATCTATCCTTCTTAAACACAACTATTGCTAGAGCTCCCCAAGGTGAATTGCTCGGCCGAATAAACCCCTTACGAAGCAAATCATCAAGCTATTTCTTAGGTGTAAGCCTGTACGCTGATTTCGATATAAATGCAATACCAGGAACAAGGACAATCTTAAACTCTACCTCACGACGAGGAGGAAGATCGAGAATTTCTCGAAAGACATCAGGGAACTCACACACAACCTTGACAGAACTGGTGTCGAGACTATAAATCTCAAGAGAGCCAAGAAAACTCGACATCATATAAACAGAACCGGACTCACAAGACAACACACGAGGCGAAGCATCAGGTGGCGCTATCGTCACCGACCTATTTAAGCAATCAATGATTACCAGATGACTGGACAACCAGTCCATCCCTAAATCAAATGATAACCATCAAAACTCAAGACAATAAGGTCAAACACGAAGGTATGCCCCAACAAGGGAAACTCGAAACATAGACAATACTCTTACAACCAAACCGAATTGTCCAAAAGGGGCACAACACTAAAGGGTTCCTGTAAAGGCACTATCTCTAGATGGTCGCTAATAACTAACTGTCTGAAAATAAAAAACCTAGATGTTCCCATATAAAAAAGAACCCTCAATTAGGAAAACGACGAATGCACAAATCTTGGCACACAACAGATATATCCCGAGTCACACAACAACACACTAACATGCAATTCTTCCTACGCAGAATGCATGTAACACATATCCAGCTATATTTAGCACATACAACTATAGAAAAAATAATAACATACCAACAATGTTTCCCTAACCAGGAATAGTCGCGAGGCGAATAGGCGGTGCTGGGAGAGGAACTTTCTAACCAACTCTAGGTGCAGGTGCTAATTGTCTCTGAGACACCCTCTACTGTGGTGGTACATCCCTACTCTGAGGACAAGCCCAGGAAAAGTGCCACGGTTGCCCACAAGTATAACAAATTGCCTGCTCCCATTGATTTGCCTGACCTCTGGGACAATCACGGGCTAAGTGTCCATTTTGACCACAAGTGAAATAACCTCTCCTGGTTATTGTCTGACCACCCCTCATAGGTTATCCTTGTTGTTGCTGCTGTCGATGATCTCCTCGGGAACGTCAGTCACCTCTGCGCTCTCTACCAGCCCTAACTGGTCCCCCTCTACCGGGATCTCTCTACTGAACAACGACACGGTCTGGTTTGTTTGGCTTCCTCAACCAAACCTCTAACTGCGCTATGCACCTCTAGCCCATTGAACCAAAGTCTATTGCCTACACTTAGCGTCAACTCACTCTTGACTCAAAGTGACATCCACTAATATCTCAAAAGAACGATTGATCATTACCATCAACTGTTTCTTTAGAAATTAGAAACAGGTTCACACCACCAAAAAATTTCATGTTTTTATTCTCTGTAGTATCTATGAAACAAGTGGCATAATGGCTCAACTGTGTAAACTCAACTTAGTATTCTGAAACAGGTCTAGATCCCTACATAAGTGTAGAAACATGTCTATTATCTCAGCTCTAGCAGAATCAGGAATAAAATGTTGCTCAAACACCTCGCATAATGTATCCCACTACATCTCCAACACATCTCCACTCTGCCTTACAGAATCCCACCAATACATAGCCTTTTCGTCAAACTGGTGTGTTGCTAACTCAATAAGCTGTATAGGTGTCGACACCATCGTCTCAAATATGAGATCTACCTTACGGATCCACCGATCCGCAGTGAGTGAATCTCCAGTACCATCAAATCATTCACCACCCAAGCTGACGAAATTTTTGTTGCAATGAGTAAACATATCCTTTGACTAATTTCCTTGTCTCGCATTTTGTACCCACTGTGTCATAGTTTCCATGAAAGCTTGAGAGTCATCCCCTCCAACAGTGCCTAATCTCTCATCCTAGGTTTTCTTACCACGCGTCATCTCCACACTCCCTCAACGCAAAAGAAAACATACATACAATGCATCAAACAACACAACAAAACTCCTAACTATTCTATCCAATTCGCTCAAGAAAGTGTCATACGATGATGTTCCATATGAACTGGCAAACAATGGCTCTGATGCCAAGCTCGGTCACACCCAGACCCGCCATAGGACCAGCAGTGTGTCGGTACGTGAGCTGAATCAGTAACCACAGGCGGATCGTAACCGGACACAACATCATAATATAACATATTCTTGAAACAAGAAACAATAAACAAAAGTAACCAACCACGATAAAATTTGAACAAAAAAAAAGTATTCAATTCGCCCAACCCTGCATCATAGTGACAAAACCAATATATACAAACATCCAATATTTAATAAAGTATATAAAAGTACAATGAAAACAAAACATACCCACATAGGGTGGACAAGATTAAACAACACAAAACGAGTCTACAACTGAATACTAGCCTAAGCGACATTATCAGCAGGAACATCAACACTGTCTGCACTCCATTAGAAGCACACCCCTTGCGGGGTCATCAAAGCACAAAACTAGCTAGTGCAATTGAACTAAATACAAATAACAATACAATATGTAGAAGGAATCCATGCACACAATAATGAATAACCGAGTAATGCTAGATGCATGATCCATAACATGAAAGTGGTGTCCCTATACAAGTTTCTAAAGTTTGAATCACACCGTATCCCTAAGGATAATATTTCTAATTTCAAGCACCAACCCAAGGCATTCAATACTGAACAATAACTACAAGTTTACGAGATATGCTGGTCATTACAGGTGATTCAAACATGGTAAATATCAAGTGATGAAGACAAATACAATTTCGTAATCCTGCATAGCCTCCTAAGTATGGCAATCAAGTCGAAACCATAATAAATTCCTATGTAAGTGTCTCATATCGTAGGTATTCGCATACCTTATGAATGTGTTTCACCCAAACACATCCCACAACGTGCACCAGTACCACTTCGAGCTTGTTTGTATCTCAATGTGTTGTCATCTGCTCGAATACAAACTCAAACGTCCTGAACGACTGACCTAACACGGCCAACCTAATACAAATCAAATTCAAGCGCGCTGGGAAGAAAAAATATTAATCTGCAAGCACATCCTCTGAGACTTGTCCTATTGCAATCTCTAGTGGCAAGCACATGCGGGAGCTTACCACATATCAGGGAACATGCCACATATAGCGTCCACAATGTCCGTAGGTACAAGTTATCTTCAGCACCCACCAATCTCACGATACGAGCAAGCTCTAAAGCATCGACACAACAAACATTACTACTAGGTAAAGACACTAATCTAAACATGCACGCACTATGAGTTTATACAAAATCAAACGTAATCGATTGTAACAATAATCAACTAGGCAATCCTCATAAGTCCAACGACTACACTAGGGTCCAACATGACCCAATTCACAACAATAAAGTCCCTCAAGTCGAACAATCATACAATTTTGCAAATAAAAATCAGGACACTTGTCCGACCGTGTCATACCAAGCAGACTCGAAAACACAACATATAAGCCCAATGACATTATACCAAAGCCTAACCACATTTATGTTCAGCTACTTTTCCATTTCATTCATGTATATCATGCTTTCAGAAAACTCAATACATAAATTCATTCACAAAGTAACCAACAGAACAATCAAAATCTCCTAAACCTCATGAGTGTCAAATCCTGAACTTGTATTCAACCACTCACAATCACCGACATAATGTAACAGTTCAATTCAAGATTTTAAAATAAATATTTATCAAAGTAATCATTATAGTTGATGATACATTAAGATAGACCAGCTATCATGACCATACACGTGGCATAGAGTCTCATCATGAGGATACATCGCCTGATCCATTATGCCAGATCATAAAGCCAGCAGACTAGGCCAATCACTAAAGAGGTGTAAACAAGATCTGAATCCAGGCCCAAATGAATCAAAACCCAAATCCAGGTCTGATACACATTCTCTCATAAAGAAGAAAAACATTGCACCAAGAAAGAGCCGTGGAGGGACCTACACCTCCATGAGCGCATCTCCATTAAGGAGGAGACTGTTACTGAAACATCTCCTTCCGTTGCGCCTCACATGCTTAAGTCACGCAGAGAGTTAAACACGACCATTATAAAAGGTGAAAGGGAACATTCGACAAAGGTATGCAACTTTTACTGAGTTTTGTCTAGATTTACATCATTTTTCTTATAGAGTTACTGACTTAAGCATCGGAGTGTCTTCAACCACCAAAAAGGCAGCCATTGGCAGTCTAACAGTTGTTTTGTAGGTCAAACTCACAGAAGGACAATATTTTGACGCATCAGTTTGGCACCATCTGTGGGAAACGACAAGTTTCTATTGTTCTCTTAAAAATAAGATTCAGTGACAAAGCTCACACTATGGTTGAACAAAAAATTGACCAAACCGACTGAACTCAAAACCGAATCGATCGATTCGGTTTAAGTTCAGTTTGATTTTAAAAGATTCAAAATCGAAATGGTCGGTTCGATTTTCGATTTCTATAAGATTTTAACCTACAAAACGAACCGAGTGAATATATATAACAAATAATATATATGTTATATAAAAATATTATAATATGTTTAAAATAGTCGATCGGTTTGATTTTATTTCGATTTTAGTCGATGTGGTTATGGTTTGCATAAATTAGAATCGATTTGATTTTATTAATGATCAGTTCAGTTTTGGTTTGAAAATTTTGAAACCGACCTAAGTCGGTTCGGTAGGTGAAAAGTCGAACCATCGGTTTGGTTTTCAACCCTAGCTCAATCAACCTGAAAGAAGATCAATGGAGTACTCCACAAATCTTCGATCTAACGATAACGGATACGACATGCTTCCCAATACTGATCCAAACACAACCATCGAGACAACCATACTTACCGGTAGAGAACTCCAGCAGGTAACAGTTCAGACATTTCTGACATCATAGAGAATCCCCTTGAATCCCGGAGTGGATAGGCTTATGGCTCATATGGACACCGTGATCGAAATGATAGAAATGATCATCCAAAACTTACAAGGCAACAACTTTCAAGAAGAAATCATCCAACTTAAAAAACACCGGGCTAAAAATAGCTCCAAATGCATTCAGGGAACGCCCAAAAGTCTACAATTGAAGAAGCCCAAATATGAAAGGGCATTCTCGGCTTTGACAGCAAGTTGAAGCGAGATCCTTGAAGCGATGGCAAGAAAAGAAGGTGTCAAGTAGCCGCCGAAAATGAGAGGAGATCCGGAGAAGCGGTAGAAAAGCAAACATTGTCTCTTCCACAACGACTACAACCACGATACCGAATATTGTCGCAGCGTAAAAGACAAAATTGAATGCCATATCAAACAAGGACGACTCAAAGAATTCGCCACACTCAAGGACGAAATAATCGTTTCAAATGAGCAAACGAAGGAAACGATCTACGTCTTACATGGCACGGGCAAAGAGAATGATCGATCCAGAAAGCGCATAGTCAGAGACTTACACACAAAAATCAGATTTTAGGAACCATCTGCACAACGTACAAAGACAATGCAAATGACTCTAACCTTCTCAAACGAGGATGCTAAGGGAGTTAATTTCCCACACAATGATGCTTTAGTGATTACGATCATGATAGAAAAATGGGAAATCAAAAGGGTATTGATCGACACCGGCAGCTCGACAAACTTATTATACCTAACAACTTTTCGAATGATGCAGTTCACCACTAAGATACGCTTACCAAGCGATTAGTCTATGGTAGGTTTCAGTGGGGAGCAATGTAACCCACTAGGAATGATCCGATTACCAATTGAAGCATGTGAATCAGGGAAGCAGCGAGTGCTAATGACAAAATTTCTCATCGTCGACGCCCCTACTGCAAACAACATGCTACATGGGAGACCATGGATACACAAGATGGGTGCAGTATCATCCACTATGCACCAATGTATAAAGTACCACACCGACAATGGCTTTGGAAGAATAAAATGGGACCAACCAGTAGCTCAAGAGTGTCATTTTGTTGCTATAAAGATTCCTCACAAATAGCAATTACCGCAACGACTGGAAGAGTCTTCACAGCGATCCGATGAAACAAGTTTGGATTCTCCAAATGACAATATGGCTTCAACCAGTCTGCGAGATTCCAACACCGAGCAACCGGAAGAAGAAACGGTCGAGGTCTATTTAGACAATGAAGCTAAAATGACAGTCCAAATCGGCACAAAAATCCAACCTGAACAAGCCATGAAGCTTATCCAACTGCTAAAAGATAACCAAGATATTTTCGCATGGACGATGAAAGACATGGTGGAAATATATTCATCCATCGTTTCCACAAATTGCAAGTGGATCTAGATAAGAAACCTGTTAGACAAAAAAGAAGACCGGTGGCCTCGGAGCGCAATCAGGCGATAAACAAAAAAGTACACCGACTGCTCAGCACATGAATGATAAGAAAAGCTCACTATCCGGATTGGCTGGCGAACATGTACTAGTAAAGAAGAAGAATGGGAAATGGAGGGTGTGCATGGATTACACCGACTTAAATAAAGCATTTCTGAAAGACAACTTCCCACTTCCACGAATATACCAAATAGTGGACGCAACTACCGGGCACGAGATGATGAGCTTCATGGATGCGTACGCCGGGATAACCAGATACAAATGTACCCCCTCCCAAAAAAGAACATATTTCATAACGGAAAATGGGACGTACTGTTATCGAGTAATGTCGTTCGGGTTAAAGAACACAAAAGCAACATATCAACGGCTAGTAAATAGGATGTTCAGATATCAGATCGACAAAACAATATACGTTTACATTGACGACATGCTCATCAAAAGCTCACGCAAAACAGACCATGTGACAGATCTCGAACAGGATTTCGCTCAGCTTCAGTACAAGATGAAGCTAAACCCAGATAAATGCACCTTTGGAGTGGAATCGAAAAAATTCTTCGGGTATATGGTCAACCAGTGAAGAATTGAAGCCAATCCAAAGCAATTACAAGCGTTTCTCAACATGCATTCGCCAATAGACATAAAATGTGTTCAAAGTCTTAACGGGAGGATAGCAGTTTTAAACAGATTTATTTCCAGGTCATCAGACAAGTTTCTATCTTTTTTCAAAATCTTGATGGGAAACAAGACATTCGAATAGAATGACGAATGAGAAAGAGTCTTTCAAAACCTTAAGACATACATGGGAAGTACAAAGCTGCTAACAAAACCAAACACATAAGAAACATTGTATCTTTACCTATGTGTCCAATCACGCAGTGAGTTCAGCACTAATACTAAAAGAAAAAGGGGTGCAGAATGTGATGTACTAATCAGCAAAACACTCGCAGATGCATAGATCAACTATCCGACCCTAGAAAAATCGACGCTCGCTCTGATTGTGTCATCAAGGAAATTGCGATCATACTTCCAGGCACACTTGATCACGGTCATGACCGAACAACCGCTACGATCAGGATTACACAAGCGGGACTTATCGAGAAGAATGGTAAAATGGGTAATAGAACTCGAACAATTTGACATTACTTATGCCCCTAGAATTGCTATCAAAACTCAAACATTAGCAGATTTCACCGTCGAGTTCACAGGAAGCAACAACCAACCCGGGGATAAGGAAAGCAAAATAGAACAGCTCGAACCAATCTCTGAAGGATGGATCCTCCGTTGTGATGGGGCATCTAACGAGGCAAGAAGCGGAGCCGAAATAGTCTTGTACAACTCGAAAGGCAATGCATTGGAAAAGGCGATAAAATTTGGTGTTGAAGCCTCCAATAATGAAACCAAGTACGAAGCTGTGATAGCAGGACTACAATTAGCAAAATACCTAGGAATAAGGGACATTAATGTCTTTACGAACTCCAGGTTGGTGGTCAATCAACTAAGCAGCGAGTTCTATGTGAAAGACGCTCGAATGAAAGCCTACTATCAGATAATCACATAACTAATAGAAGGCTTCTGAAACGCCACCATCCGACAATGTGCATTAGCAGAAAACAAAAGAGCAGACGAGCTAGCTAAAGAAGCCTCAAAACAAAGGATATTGGCAATCCACTTATCATGACACAAGGTAGCTCTCCATACTGAAAAATCAATCAGAATAAGCATGCGCCGCAAACCAATGTGTTAATTGGATGACTCTTATCCTAGCATACATTTTAAACGAGAAACTCCTAACAGATAAGATGGAAGCCAAAAAACTACGAAATTTGGTAACAAGATATACAATGATCAATGACAGATTGTACAGAAGATATGCCACGAACCCATTATTAAGATGCCTTACACCAGGAGATGTCGAATACATCCTAGAAGAAATACACCACAGCACATGCGGGAATCGTTTGGGGGGAAGAACATTGACCCATAAAGCTCTCACGTTAGGGCATTACTGGCCAACGATGCAGGCGGACACTAGTTCGTAAATGCAACAAGTGCCAAAGATTCGCCCCATACACTCACATGTCGGGACTAAATCTGATATCAATGAACAGCTCCTGGCCATTCCCTCAATGCAGAATGGACATCGTAGGACCACTCCCAACATCTAACAAAAAGAAGTTTCTCCTCGTAGCAGTAGATTACTTCGCCAAATGGGTAGAAGTAGAGTCCCTCACAAAAATAGGGGAAACACAAGTCGAGAAATTTCTCTTGAGAGACATCATATGCAGATTCAAAATCCCAAGAGTAATCGTTACGAACAATGGGAAACGGTTTGAAGGCAAGAGGGTCAGGGAGTTATGCAAGAGCATGAATATCCAGTAACACTTCTTCGCACCATCTCATTCGCAAGCAAACAGAAAATTCGAAGTCATTAACAAGACACTTTGGGGGCAATCAAAAGAAAACTCGAGGCAACAAAAGGACTATGGACATCCGAATTACCTGGTGTCCTTTGGGCATACAAGACAACAAAACAAATTCCAAAAGGAGAAACACCTTTCGTACTCGCTTACAGGTCAAAAACGATGATAACCGTGGAGGTCAGAATGCCAACATTCTTAACCGAAGAATTCCGCGCTGAGAACAAGTCGAAGCATTAAGAGTCGGGCTGGATCTCCCCGAAGAAAAACGAGAAGGAACCTCGTATAAAACAACGACATACCAACAGCGCATGGCAGGGTACTATAACAAGAAGGTACGTATCTGAAACTTTAACGTCGTAGACTGAGTGTTACGAAAAGTCTAACTAAACATGAAAGAACCCGGCGCAAGCAAGCTTAACCCAAATTGGGAAGGACCCTATCGAGTGACGAAAATCAACAGACTAAGAACATACTGGTTGGAAGACAAATATGGTGAAATGATACCTCGACCATTGAATGTAAAGCACTTGAAAATATATTATCAATAAAGTCTTTCGCTCTCAATTTCGAAACAATCAAATCTGATTAGGACAAAAAGTCAGATTAAAAACAGACTCGAGAGAACACTCAGCATGGCTAGAGTATCGAGCAGACAAATATGCTGGACGAACGAGTCAGACATAAAAAACTTCTAGCCCGATCAAACACGAAGTAACAAAGTACCAGGACATAAGAGCCGGACTTTTACGTCGACTGTAATGTATGACATCATAATCCGAATAAGAAATAAGATTTCGTAAACCAAAGCTTCCATATGACTAGAATGTCGAGTATCGAAGCCACACACGAAAATTCGGACAATCGAAGTCGGAAATCTCCCAGAAATATCATAAGAAGCAACACGTTTTTTTTCATAGTCGTCCAAGGGGCGGGAAACCTGCTTCTTACTTACCTCGATGACTCGGTTTACCTCTTTGTCCTCACGAGCAAAGGAATCATCACCCAAACCACGACCCCCTTATGAAAAGAGGCGAAATTAGAGGGGGTCATGGCAGACTCAAGGACAAAAGAAACAAGCTTTTTCCTCTTCAAGACATAACCAGAACTGACGGCAGATATCTTGGAGGGGCTAGGAGGCCTAGAAACTTTCTTTTTCTTAACAATTGGACCAATGTTCCTAGGACTTCGAGCAAAAACAGGGACTCCTACATCGCTAACGCGTGCAATAGTAACCTTGAAAACGATGCCTGGCCTACCCGATGAAAGTGGACCACCACGGACAACAACGTCCGAAGGAAATCTTCTATCAATACTCGGGGAAGATCACAAAACCGATGACGAAAATCTTGTTCTTCTAAAGATAGTGATAGCTCAACCTTCTTAGGCTCCTGAAACGATCGCATAATTTGATTCCCGCGAAACTTAAAATGGTTAGAAAAAGAAAGGCGTAAAACCATAACCTCGACCAACCCACATACTCCTCTCGCAGGTCCTCTAAGCAGGGAGGGGAACGCAAGCGACAAGTGTAACTAGGGTCCACACTAAACCCTACCAGGGAATGCAAAACTCTAACATTCATAGGAATGCGATCAGTAGCAGCCCTCGCCAAGGTCAAAGTCAGTACCTTCCAACCGTTAGGAACAAGTTGAGTCGGAACAATTCCAACCAAATTCAAGTACTCACGGATGATAGAAGGAGTCGGAAGCCTGAAACCAAAATGGAACATACCTGGATACAAAGCAATATATCTAGACCAAGGATGACAAGGATTGTCATCTTCTCCAAGGAGATTAATCTCCAAATCATTAGGCAACGAGTAGTCATGACGAATGTTGTCTAGAGTCACGCGTGTCGCTCTTAGGCATGAACGTCGCCACCAAAAACTCTAGAGTTAGACATGACTATAGAACGAATGTGAAAAATCAAAAGGTTAACAACAAGAAAACTAGAAGATACAGAAGGGAAAAGAACATACACAAAGCTTCTCCTTTTTATAGGAATAGACAACGAAAATACCGCCCTTGGAGAATGTGTAGGTGTGACAACAACACGAAATCCTAGAAATCGCGCCAAAACGAACAGGCGGATGGAACAATGGAGAGAAAACAACAATGACAGATAGCAAGGGTAATAACCAAGTCGTAATGTCGTAATCAAAAAAGCAAAACCGCCACACAGTGGATACTTAAACATACCCACTAACTGGAGAGAGGGGGAATAGTTGATGATACATCAAAACAGACCAACTATCATGATAGTACACGTGGCATAAAGTTCCATCACGAGGACACAACGCTCGATCCATTGAGCCAACTCAAAAAGCCCAAAAGAAATGAGGCCAATTATAGAGGCTCATACTAGGCCTACCACTAAGGAGGTGTAAACAGGATTCAAATCTAGGCCTAGAGGAATCAAAGCCCAAATCAATGCCCGATACACGTTCTCTCAAAAATAAGAAGAACGTTGCACCAATAAAAAGTCGTGGATGGACCTATGCATCCACGAACGCATCTCCATTAATGAGGAGACTGTTACAAAAATATCTCCTTCCATTGCGCCTCACAGGTTTAAGTCATGCAGAGAGTTAACCACGACCATTATAAAAGGTAAAAGGAAACATTCGACAAAGGTATGCAACTTTAACTGAATTTTGTCCAGATTTACAACTTTCTTCCTACAGAGTTACTAACTTAAACATCGGAGAACCTTCGGCCACCAAAAAGGTAATCCTTGATAGTTTAACAATTGTTTTGTAGGTCAAATTTGATTTAAAATTCAATAGCCTTGAACAATGATGTACATCAGCTTTGTTGCCCTATTATAAGCCTGATTTGGTTGTTGACGTTTCAAGTTTCCACTTATCAATAGAATCTAGCATACGTGTTGATACAAAATCTACGTGAAAAGAGTAAATAATTAGTGAAGTGATTTGTTCATTGAACTAATAAAACAAACAAAGTTAGTAACTCGTTGGGCACTGTTGTAATAGATGGTCTAGTGCTTAAACACTTGATAGGACAGATTTATCGACATAGTAGTCATCTTCACAACCAATCACGTTCTTATAGTATTCCTACCAATTTGCTAGCAACCCTTTTCCCAAACTTACAGACACTCCTTACAATATTCATAACCTCTTTTAGTACCTTGATCTAATAATATCACATTGTACATTTTTTACTTTCCTCTAATCTCTATTTATCAAACAATACGAACCTAACCAACAACATTGTAATATCGTTTTCTAGTCCTTCAAATAATTGTTCTTACATTAAAAGTGATGATACACCAAACCATCCTCTGATCAGCATTGTACACGTGTCATGATAAACTCGTCAACACAGCGAAACATACCTAATTGCACGCTCAATCCGGCGAGGCCCAAACAACAGCAAATCCATCATTGGTAGAATCTTGATAGTCGGGTTTGAGTTGCAATGAGCGAATAAGCCCATACGTCACGCGGTCAGGCCCAATACTCGTAAGACATCTAAGGCAAGTATCTGAGAGATCTTCGCAAGGCAGGCAGACCAGTGATACATTGGATCCAATTAGGAAACATATATTAGAGTATAAGTCGGGCAAAGAAACTTCCTTGCAAGGACAACACTCAGAAAGAAAACTCCCGCAGATCTAGGAGCACGAGTCGTATAGGAAAATTAACTCACTTAGACAATTCCCAATTAGAAAATGATCTCCATAGCAAGATCATTTTCCCTAAACTACATCACCAAATGCCTAGCCCAACGAGGACTCCATCACTATAAAAAGAAAATAAGGTCGATGAACTAGCACTACAACATATATAGGATATAACGACGTGCAAAACACGTCGTCTAATGCTTATGATACGTCTATCGGCAGGTTGAGGAATCAAGGATCATTAAAGGTGTCATGCATTCTCTGACATGCATTTTGAGTCAAAGAATCATGTCCTTATAGGCTTACAACGCAAATCGTAAGAGTCTTTAATAATGCCCTTAGCAAGTCGTTAAAATGTGAAGCAATAACATGCCTTGAATGTCATTGTGCAAGACGTAATTGATGAATAACGACATACTGATTGCGAAATAACTTACCAAATAGCATTTGTAAAGAAATCATAATGAATGAGTTTATTTCACTTGTTAGCTGGAATCTAACATGATTGCATACATAATATATACAAAAGTTCAAGTAAAAAAAAAGTTAAGAAATACAACCAAGCGAGTACGCCGTTGGAACCCACCAAATAAATTCCAACTCTTCAAACCAAGTTGGTAGCATGGGAAATATCCATGAGTAGATATTTGAGAAAAATGTTTGAGTACTAAACAAATATTAAATATTTAGACAAAAAAAACATTTGAAAATGGCACTTGATTATTCACACCTAAAATCTCATTGGAGGCATCCATCAATCAATAAGAATTTGTTATTACCAATTGGCATCCATGTGCTCGCAGCAACGATTACAGGTTCAAAATAGGTTTTTTTTTAGTTTGACACTCATTAGTTTATACCTATTAGAATTTGACCATTGTTTTGAAAATTAATTGGAACTAACACTCGTTTACTGACAAAACTGTTAAGTCCACGTCATTGACCATTTTACCTTAAAACCCAAAATTGCCCACGGCCTTTCTGTTACATGAAAAAAAAAAAAATGAGATTAAGCATGTATAAGACTGAATACAAGATGGGTAAAAACATTAATAACATCTAAACTTGGATCAAGCTGGCAGTGAAGCCAAACAAATCCTATATTTACCCGGTCAATTGTATGTACTACATGTCTTTTAGCAAACTTGATACAATGCTTGAGCATGAATTGGAAACATATTCCAACATTGAGCGAGGCTCATGCACACCTTTTCCATCCGTCGGATGCAAATAAAAACAATCCAACGGCTCTCTCTCTCTTTTACTTATTACAAATTAAATATCTCTCTCTTTTATTTATTACAAATTAAACCACACTTCACTTATTACAAATTAAACCACATTTTTCACTTTTTCTTTTTACCAAAATCTACACAATTCAATATACATCTCGATAAAAATGAAATGATCCAAATTTAATAGAACACACATCTCTAGATAAATCTAACAATCCAAATTTAATAGTAAATTCATCTCGAGAAAAATCTAATGGTTCAAATTTAATGGAACACATATCAAGGTAAATCTAACTGTTAGATTTTGGTAAAAGATCAAACTGTTGGATTGTCCTCGAGATAAGTGTTGAACCGTTTAGATTTTGGTCAAAGATCTCTAGTTAAATCTAACGGTATTAATTTAATTATGTACTTATAACGAGAAATATCTCTCAAGATGTGTGAATTATTATATTTGGACTATTAGACTTTTCTCGAGATGAATGTAATATTAAATTTGAATCGTTAGATTTTTTTCGAATGAGTAATGTTAAATTTGAACCGTTAGATTTTTCTCGAGATGTGTGAATTATAAAATTTGGACCATTAGATTTTTCTCGAGATGAGTGTACTATTAAATTTGAACCGTTAGACTTATCTAGAGATGTGTGTTCTATTAAATTTGAACAATTTCATTTTTCTCGAGATGTGTATTGAATTGTGTAGATTTTTGTAAAAAAAAATAAGTGAAAAGTGTGATTTAATTTGTAACAAGTAAGAAAGAGAGAGATTTAATTTGTAACAAGTAAAAGATATATATATATATATATATATATATATATATATATATATATATATATATATATATATAATTTGTAATAAGTAAAATAGAGAGAGAGTCGTTGAAGTGTTTTTATTTGCATCTGACGGATGCAAAAGGTGTGCATGATGGGGTCATGTGCACTATTCACATGAGCCCCCCTCAATCCATTCCAACATAGCATGCAATTGTCAAATAATCATTTAAGTACCCCATTAAATGGAATGACAGGGGATAGGAAGAGAAATATAATCCTATGCCTCTCTCTTACTAAAATCCTCTCTCTGGTCTGTGTCACCACACAAGAACCAATCATGGGAAGCTCTCTCTGGGTCTCTCTCACTTTTTTTTTAGTGTTGCAAGAAGGTAAGTGGATCATTGGGTATAGTGAAAGCCATGGGAGGTGGAAGAGTGATGAGGTCCATCATTAATGCGAGTAAGGGTTGTGGGTGAGGGGCTAAAACATCACAACTGAAATGCTAAATGATGCAACGGAGATTGAGATGATGATGAAGAATTGACACTCAGAGGTGCTTTTGCCCTCGACTGCCTCTACAATGTTTAATCTTGCTTCGGGACGCATTGCTTCAGGGAGAACCGATTCGAATCCCTAAAAGAGAATCCCACAGCGAAGAGCAAATTTTATTTATGCATCAAAGTGTTCTTGTGGTTGTGTGTGTTGTTGTTAGCTTTTAAGGTGGCTGCTTACAGGGATCATGACAAAATAGGTATGGTTCAGGCCAGGTGGTCATTAGTAAACAAGAATGAAGAGGTTGGAGCAATTTTGGGTTAGGGCAAAACGATCTAAAAATTAGTAATGACCCGTCAATGACATGGATTTATTGGTTCAATCAATTAGTTTTCAAAATGAGGCCAAACTTTAATAAGAATAAATTAATGAGTGCCAAACTAGAAAAACCCTACAAAATAAATATTCCAAAAACATCCTGGTACTCCAATTCCTTTGTGTGGCACAAAATAAGTGCATTAACTTGTCTAACAACAGGCTCAATTTGCTGCAAAGTTGATAAAAATATAGCGGTTTCCCTATTACAGATTTTGCTTGGTAGGTAACATTCATCCCCAATATAGCTTTAGGAATGCATTCATGTTGCAATGATGAAGAAGGAAATAAAATTAGACCAATGAACCATCAAACAAATGAAAAAACGATGCCCTGGTCTTTTTATTACAAATGTTGTCAAAACCAGTTTCTGCTCCATGATAAAGAGTTTATTTTGGAAATAGTTTATTATCTGAAAAGCAAACAAAGAAAACATCAAAAACCTATGTGTTGTGTAAAAATGCTAGGGTGCAAAGAACAAAAAAGAAAGGAACTAACCATTACAATATCTAGCAAGAAATACACCGACAAATAGATGTTAATGGTATAAATCACCAAATGGTAATTTGGATATTTATAAAACGGATCTCTGTGTTAAGATTACTTGACACTTCCACAACAAGGTGATAGAATTTATTAAGACATCCCATCTATAAACAATGTTGTTTTGCGTGTAAAAAAAGATTAAACAAAAACTTCAAATAATGTCATGTTCCTAATTTTCTAGTCAAGTTATTGAACTAAAACACCTAACGGTCCATCCCATACACTAATCAATGAAATAGGCGAAACATGATTCACTAAACCTAAATTATTAAAGAGTTTATTCATTCCTCACCAAAATCCAATATTTTCCCTTGGTTGCAAAGTTTACACAACTCATAAATCCATACCTTGAAAAGGCACCAAAGGTTGAACAATTTTCAGCAGTTATGAAGGAAATCAATAAAAAGAAAGGAATAAAGCTTTGCACCCCAATATAATCCAAAAATATTTTAATTTTAATTTTAAAGCTTTACCCCCAAATGGTAATTTTAATTTTTCAATGCTATTCATATTATGTGAAGAACTTGTGTATCATAATACATATTTATGTGCTAACAGGTATGGGTATGTGTATACGCATCAAATGAAGGATTAGAACCATGTTAAAGGATTTGAATCACGACCTTTGCAGGGAAATGATCATACCTGCCATACTTGTAGTTGATTCCAACAATTGTAATCTTTCCCAGATTTCTTTCATGAACCATTTGCAACTTCGGTTGGTGCCTGAAAACAGAATAATGGATTTCACATAGGTGGAATATTTCTGAGAAATTAGAGAGAAAAAACAAAGAAATTCAGAGAGAAAATAGTGGACTTCAAATAGGTTAGAAGGTTTTTGCAAGAAATATATGTTTTCTCTCGAGGTACAGTAAGTACAACCACAAACCTTAATTGCATAGGCCAAAATATCCTCGTAATGTTACAATATTGGATACTCTTAGTGGCTATAGGGATAACACAAGTACTGTAAGACATCCAAAGTAACAAATTTTGAATAAGTTTGACATGTAAGAATGGAATAAAGGCTTTTTAATTGGTGTCATTCAAATCCTTACCCAAAAAACAATTATTGAAATACATTCCCCAGCCATCTCTGTCTCCTTATTCCAAAGATTTATGAAGACAACTTGATAATAAGAGCAAAGGTTTGAAGATCTTGGTATCTACAAGCCAACAAATAAATTCAGAGAGAAAATAGTGGACTTCAAATAGGTTAGATGGTTTTTGCAAGAAATATATGTTCTCTCTCGAGATACAACAAGTACAACCACAAACCTTAATTGCATAGGCCAAAAAAATATCCTTTTGGTGTTACAATATTGGATACTCTTAGTGGTTATAGGGATAACACAAGCACTGTAAGACATCCAAAGTAACAAATTTTGAATAAAACATGTAGGAATGGAATAAAGGCTTTTTAAATCCTTATCCAAAAAACAATTATTGAAATACATTCCCTAGCCATATGTCTCCTTATTTCAAACAAAGATTTATGAAAACAACTTGATAATAAGAGCAAATGTTTGAAGATCTTGGTATCTACAAGCCAACAACAAATCATAATAAACCAATACAATCAATTTTAAATTCAAATCCACTATTTAAAGATACCAGAAATAGTGGTTGCTAATCCGAATCAAACACGAATAACAAAATAAACACTACTGACCACAAATACCAAGCAAATATCTAGATCTAATCGATAAACAAGTCATAAATAAAACTCTACGCACTCAAAACCCTAAATCACATCAAAGCTTCAATTAAATATAAAGAGCAATTAGGGTTAAAATAATAATAGGATATAAGATATATGCTGAGAGAACTTGAGAGCATGTTGTTCACCATAAAGTTGAAGATTCTCCACCAGAAGAGTAGGATGGTTGCCAATCAATAGTGTTATTGTGATTACACTATTGGAAAGGGAGACTTTTGATCTTGGTGACAGTGTTCTCATAACCTTGGATTTTCTGGCCTTTAAAGGCCAGCAATGACTCGATGCTTCTTGGTACAAGTTTGCCAAACCAGTGCGGCTCACATCGATCAAAGGTTGTTCGACGAACGACTTGCTACTGCATCTGGATCTATCACGAGTGAGTATTTCTTTGCTGGGTTTTGGGACTGCCTCCTTGGTAACAGTAGCAGTAGCAATAGCAGAGTTGTTGAATTGATCATTTTTGACCGATTGATCTGAGTTGAAAGTGAGTGAGGATCGAGCGGAGACTGATTTGGTGGCCAGGTTGGAGAGTGATGAGTGGTGACGGTGGACAATTGAGAGATTTGGTGTGAAGAAGAAGAGAGTCGCCATGGAGAGTCAAGAGTGGCGAGTGGCGAGTGGTGGGGAAGAGTCCATGAGAGAGGGATTTTTCTTCTTCCAAGTGTGAGCGGTTGTTGTTGTTTGTTCCTTCTTCCAAAGGTTCTTTTCCGATGGGGTGTTTGTTCCTTGCTTGGCAAATGCGTCGCTCAAAAGCACAAGTTTCCATGATCTAATTTTTTTTTTCAGATCGTGAACCTTTGTGCACATCGATTGAAGGAGATCATGGGAGCACTAAAGCTTTGTGTAGGTGTGCCCTAGAGTTCCAGTTTCAAAACTAATTTCTGATCATAATTTTGAAGGGATTCTCTTTTTTCACTAGCGGGTTTTTCATTTTTTATTCCGCCAATTTTCCCCATAAATGTGACATCTTTATTTTGAGGACGTCCGTAAAAGTAACTAGTTGTTTTGTTGCAAATATATTTAATAACTCAGTCCAATGACGTTTGTTATATGCACGTCCTTGAATAAAGCAAGGAGAAGTACTTTCCGATGGAGATGATCAAATTAACAGTAGTGGCAAGAGCCACGGCTCCAATAAGTAATCCTTCAAGAGTTTGTGGTGGTCAATGCATCATCCACCTATAACATCATCCTAGGAAGGCCCTGACTTTACCAGATGGAGGTGGCAGTCTCCACTTTACACCAGTGCGTTAAGTACCATGTCGTTAGATAGTAGGCACAATACGAGGAAATCAACCAATCGCGAGACTGCTATTACTCAGCACTATAGTGGCTCGATAGCCATCAACTGCAGATCGGGACCACGACTGAGACACCCCAAAGCTTGGATCAAGAGTTGAGCGAGGACTCTCCCAACCCAGATAAGGAGGCCCCTGTCAGCCCGAGAGGAAGACCCAACGTCGGTCAACCCGAAGAGGAGCATGTGACCATGTATCTGGACAACCCTAGTAACAGTAGAGCCATCCAAATAGGTTCCGGCCTAAGCAAGGAGTTCGCAGAACAACCGATAACACTGTTGCAATAGAACCAAGATGTCTTCGCCTGGACGATAAAGGACATGGTGGGAATAGACCCCTCCATAATCACCCATTGACTGATTGTAGACCCAACACAAAAATCGGTCAGAAAGAATAAAAGACACATGGCCCCCATAATGAACCAGATTATTAACGAATAAGTGCTGAGACTACTAAATGTCGACATGATCAAAGATGCCCGGTACCCAGACTAGTTGGCAGACACCATCATGGTGAAAAATTGAAAATGGAGAGTCTGGGTGGATTACACCGACTTGAACAAAGCATGCCCAAATGATAACTTTTCGCTTCCCCGCATCGACCAAATTGTAGATGTCACTTACGGACACGGCCTCCAAATTGTAGATGCCACTTCCGGACACGACCTCCTAAGTTTCATGGACGCCTACTCCAGATATAACCAGATGCAAATGCACCCCCCACATCAATAGAAAACGTCCTTCATAACCAAGAGAGGAATATATTGCTATCAGGTGATGCCATTCGGCCTCAAGAATGCGGACGCTACATGCCAATGGCTAGTGAATCGAATGTTCGAAAGCCAAATTGGAAGGAACATGGAGGTCTACATAGACGACATGCTGGTCTAGAGCCTCCATAGCCCAAATCACATATCCGACCTTGCCAAAGCATTCTACCAACTTCACAAGTATCAAATGAAGCTCAACCCGAAAAAAAATGCACATTTTGGCCGAGTCTGGCAAGTTCCTAGGCTATATAGTGAACCAAAGAGGAATAAAAACAAATCCGAAGCTGATCCAGGATCTTCTCGATATGAAGTCCCCGGCCTCCATTAGGAAAGTTCAGAGCTTGACCTGGGTGGTAGGACTTAACATGTTTATCTCCAACTCCAAGTCATCAGACAAGTGGCCTCCATTTCTTCAAGATCCTCAGATGAAGCAAGACCTTCAGTTGGAATGGAGAGTGCAAGCAGGCCTTCCAAAACCTAAAGTCATTTATGGGAAGTACAAAGTTTCTTTCAAAACCAACCCCAAGAAAGACGTTTTTTTTATATCTTGCCGTCTCGGATCAAGCCGTCAGTTCAACTCTTGTACGGTATGATAAGGGGGTACAAAAACCAGTATACTACGCTAGCAAAACTTTTGTGGAAGCCGAAGTAAACTATCCGGATCTAGAGAAGCTAGCTTTGGCATTAGTCATCTCTTCCAGTAAGCTAAGGCCCATTTTATTACAATTCTGACCAAACACCTGTTTCACACAATGTTGCACAAGCTGGAATTATCTGGCAGAATGGTTAAATGGTCAGTGGAACTAGGACAGTTTGACATCAACTACGAACTAAGAATGAACATAAAATCTCAAGCATTAGCAGACTTCATCACCGAGTTTACTGGTGGTGCGGAAAAGGAGCCGAACAACTCAGAACAGATATCAGACGAGCCAGGTTGGATCCTGCGCTGTGACGCAGAAAAGAAGCAGTGTCAGTATCACACTCCACTCTCCAAGCAGCTTCGTCTTGAAAAAAAACAGTTAGATTTGGTTTCCTAGCCTCAAGCAACGAGGCGGAATACGAGGCCCTCCTGTTCAGCATGAAGCTAGGTGAAATACGAGGCTTTACTAGAATAGCCGCACGAAAGATGGCTCAGTACTACAACAAAAAAGTCAAGCCACAAGAATTCAAAGTCGGAGACTGAATACTCAGAAAGATTCAGCAAAGTACTGAGGAACCAAAAGCAGGAAAGTTGAACCCGAATTGGGAAGGGCCATATAAAGTGACCAAAGTCAATAGGCCTGGGACGTATTGGTTGGAAGATGTGGACGATAGAATCCTTATGCAGTCATGGAATGTAGAACACCTTAAAAAGTATTATCAATAAAGGATTTTTTTTCTACCAAAATTCCACTACCAGCTTTCCACTACCTAACTCCCATACACAAGTCAGGACGGCCAAAGTCAAACTTGTTACACAAGTTAATACGGCCACAGTTAGGCTTGCATCCTTCAGACACAAGTCAGGACGGCAAAGCCAAACTTGTTACACAAGTCAAGACGACCACAGTCAGGCTTGCACCTTTCAGACACAAGTCAGAACAGCCACAGTCAGGCTTGCACCTTCCAAGCACAAGTCAAGACAACAACAATCAGGCTCGCACCCTTTATACACGAGTCAAGATCTCCAAGTCAGACTTATTGAGTGGGCCAGGATGGTCATAGTTAGACTTGTACTTGTTGCTCGAAGCCTAGTCCGAATAAAACGAGTGACGATGGCCGAAAATGTGGGAGCTTAGTCAGTGCTCATATAGCCTGTGAAGACGGTTTGCCATGGATCAATGTCCAACTACAGATAATGATGGCCGAACTTATTTCTAAAAGCCTAGTCTGAATCGAACAGGCAACAACGACCTAGAAAGTGGGAGCTTAGTCAGTGCTCATGTAGCCTGGTGAATACAGCTTGTCAGGGATCACTGTCCAACTACAGATAATGATTGTCGAACTTATTGCTCGAAGCCTAGTCCGAATAGAATGGGCAACGACAGCTTAGAAAGTGGGAGCTTAGTCAGTGCTCACCTAGCATAGTGAAAATAGCTCACCAGAGATCATAGTCCTTTCGCATACCATGACCACTGAACATTATCGCTTAAACACCCCGCCTGCAAATAACAGATGACAATAAAGATGTTAGTACAATCAACACTTGTATAACCTGACATGCACTCAATGGGTCATTGTACTCTCAAGAGCAATGTCTGAAAAGCTTCGGCGATTGACGAAAGATCAAGACTGAAGCCACGGCCCAGTACTTGAGAAAGTCAAAAGATGTCAACAAAAGAGCGCTACAAAGTGTCAAGATCAAGCAAGCAAGCAACAGACTGGCGAATACCATGTAACATATCTAGCTACAGAGCATACAAGTACAAAAAATACTTGGTGAACACTTTTTAAATTAATTCAAAAGTTACAACTGCTTTGGAGAGCTTGCTCTGGAGGCCGAAGAGCCACTTACATCAGAAGGAAACTGCGGGGAATAATTGAGCATTATCTAAAGTCAGTCTTGAGTTACCAGAAGGAGAAGCATGATCGAAAACTTTTGCATCGTCAATCTTCAAAAAAACAGCCTTTTAGTATCGATCAAAATCGAGCTCCAAGTGGGGATTCTCATCCTCAATTAGTTCAAGCAGCTCCAGCCTACCGTAGGCAATATCAGAAGATCCTGAAGTTTCACGATGTGCCTTGGGCTCCGCTAAACTTGCCTCCGCCTTCGCCTCCGATAGTTTGTGAGAAAACGCAGCCGTAAGAGACTCCTCCTCCGCCAGTCACTCTTTTAACGAGTTTGGCTCCGCCAAAGCATCCACAGCTCAAGCCTCAGCCTCCTGAACTCGACGTCGCCTGCTTGCCAGATCAAATTCAAACTTCAAGCGCAATGCAGCCAACTCAGACTCATGCAACTGGACCTTGCCCGCCAACCCCTTCAGTTGCTCACTTAAGAGGTCCAATCTATAAAGCGTGTCCGAGTACGACTTGCAAAGCTCCACAAAAGGTTCATTCGCAGCATGAATTGCACTACGAGCGTCAAGATGCAGATCACCCTTAGCAAATGACAACAAGGAACTTTTGGGAGACACCAGCTCAGCATACATAAAGGAATATTAGCCTGACGCTCAGCATTAGGCTCTAGGGGAGAAAGAGAATATCGGCTTCTCAAGGTAGCAGACTCAGCGGACTGAAGATCATCAGGAACGACATTGACTTTGTTGGCATCCACCAGTACAATTACAAAAGCATGAGTTTCCGGACAGACACTCCGCCTCCCAGGAGACATCACTTTAGCGGACTGCTTCGCAACCGCCACTTCTTGCTCTAACAAGATTGGCTTAGAAGAACTAGCCTTGTCGCCAACTTGCCTTCTCTTGAAATGGCCGATAAGCGGCATGGTCGGCTCCAGCTCAACCTATTTCGAAAGGCTTGGTATTGTGAACCTCCTTTTCCTAAAACGGACACCATCAGTCTCCTTCGGAGACGACCTAAACACAACAGGGCTTGCATGGAAGTGCCTGAACAGTCCACTCCGCACGATGTCATCTGCGACCATGACCTCCTCAACAACAATCCAGGGAAGCTCATTAAACGCCCACCTCACTGATTTTTCCTCAGTTGGAGTTGGAGCCACGGATTTACCTGTACATAACAGTGAGACATGTCATTTTCTATGAAAGCACATGGAAAAATAAAATAAGGAGAAATGTTGCACTCACCAAAATCGAGTTTGAAGTGTCTGACAAGAGGTCGCCCATCCACCTTGAAGTACAGGGAATTAGAAGAATCCAAAAATAGTTCTTATGCCAAAACTCAAAGTCAATAAACAAGGCCAAACACTTCGGAGTACTCAATCAACAGACTCCATGGACATTAAGACGAGGAGAAGTCAGCAAGTGCAGTATTTCGTGGAGTCAACAGATGGCCAGCAAGCTTGGCTTTGATAAGGACAACAATCAAAATCTTGAACCCGTCAAGCGCCATTTGAGTGGGAGGAATACGAAGATGTGCAAGAAAGCGCCAAATATCCTTCGAAATTGGAAAGTGAAGCCCTGCTTGGAACATGCCTTTGTGCAAGGCAATGAACCCTTGCGGAGGTGTCAACGGATTGTGAGTAGCATTCAAAGGGACAAGTTGTAAATCTTAAGGAACCCCATAGTCCTCACGAAGCTTATCTAGACCACAGACCGTTTTCGTTCCCAGTAAAAAGTATGGCAAGCATAGAGCTTGTTCTGTCTAGGGTTAAGTTCGATATTGTTCGCCATGAAGTGAAGGTTTTTTACTTTTTTAAAAGCAAATAGAGATTTGCAGCCAAGAACACATAGAAAAGAGAAAATGCAGAAGAGGTGCCAGGTGAAGGGATTACCTCTCACAAAAGCGGCGGATTATATAAGCACCAGGCAGTCACGCCCCCTCTTCTAACTGAACGGTCACACGAACTCATTTAATGACGTGCGCCACTCGAGAAAACGTTTCAGGTTCAATCATAACAATTGTACAAAATCTACCAAAACGATTTAGTGGACTGATGAGATGGGTCACTAACTCGGGGGGAGCATCTAATGATACACCAAATCGTCCTCTGATCAACATCATACATGTGGCACGATAATCTTGTCAATAGAGCGAAACATGTCTGATTGCACGCTCAATCCAACAAGGCCCAAACAGCAGCAAGCCCATCATTGGTAGATCCAGACAGTCGGGTCCGAATTGTAATGAGTCAGAGTAAGACCTCTAAGGAAAGTATCTGAGAGATCTACCCAAGACAGGCAGGCCAACGACACATTGGATCCGACTAGAAAATATTTATTAGAGTATAACTCGGGCAAGGAAACTTTCTTGCATGGACAACACTTGAAAAAGAAAACCACTCCCGCAGATCTATGAGCACGGGTCATGTAGGAAAACTATCCCACATGGACAACTCCCAATTAATAAATGATATTCTCAGCAAGATCACTTTCCCTAAACTACGCCACCAAAGGCCTAGCTGAATGAGGGTTCCATCACTATAAATGAGAGATAAGGTCGATGAACTAGAGGTACGCAATACAACCCAGTTTACAGTTGTAAGCCTCTCCTAACCCTTATCTAACTTAAGCATCGGAGTATTATTGACCACCACAAGGTGATCAAATAAATTTTGCTGGATTTAAATCACCTTTTTTCTTTTACTCTTGTCTTGTCTTAGCAGAAAGCTTCGCCTTAGATTCATTTGGGTCCCATTAAGGAGGCATGGAATACATATGAGGAGCTACAACAATAGTTAAAGACCATGCCAGACAAGGGAATAAAAGAAAGGACATTTCGGATGAAATCCCAAGGATATTCCAACGATGAATGAGAGCATAAACTGACTACATCAATAAGAATTGTAAAAAAAAAATTATTTTATCGACAATTATCATAATGGAATCAAATAGTTGATCATTGTAAAGACATGAGTTGACTAGTAGTTGCATCTATGGTTCAAAATATCATTATGGTACGACATATATGTATCGCCCATAAAAAGGAAATATATTAGATATTGTGGATATTTCATCTAATATGAAGATATATCATGAATATTTTAGATATCTTCACCTTAACAATGAAAAGATATACCAATGTATTGTGATATATCATAATATTTAAAACCATGCAAACTTTAAATTAAATTAGTTAAATTAATTTCTAAGTTGTTTTAAATTATATATGTTTGTTAAGACGGGATTGACAATTGACATTTGAATATGTCATTTTAGGCAATGTTCATTTGCAAATGAGGGTTTTTATTTCTTCACGAAAATGCTCAAGTGTTTACAATATGCATGCAAATCAAGATTGAAGCCGTAAATATTAATTTGTTTTTAGCCACCACTAGTGGCGGAGCCACATAGAGCCTAAAGGGGGCAGTTGCCGCCCCTCAATTTTGAAAATCCTTTACAATATATGGTCTAAGTGGGTCCCAATTGTTTGGGATTTGCTAAGATCGCTCCCTTCTATTTATCACACTTTCCAAGTTGCTCCCTCAATTATGAAAATCCTTTGTAGTACATTGTGTAAGTGGGTCCCAGTTGTTTAATATTTGTTACATTGCCCCCTTCTATTTATCACACTTTTGAAATTGCCCCTTCAATTATGAAAATCCTTTGTAGTACATGGTGTAAGTGGGTCCTAATTATTTGGGATTTGTTAGATTGCCCCCTTTTATTTATCAAACATTTCCTAAGCCCCCCTTTTGCCTCCTCTATCTAATATAATGTATCAAATAGTTATTACAAATACATTACATTATGTAGTTTTGTGCTTCATGTATATTGGTTTCCCTTGGTGACTAGCATAGATGGGTAACAATATTTTGATTGATTTTTCTTTGAATACAATAAGTTGGTTGAAAACCCATTGAATGTCTTCTGAAATATCCTTAAAATACATCTTATAATTATTTTTTTATCTATATCTTACTTTAAATCTCTAGCGTCAATCTTATTTTCAAATTAGATTCAATTAAAATTTCCAAACATTTGTAACGAATAGGTAGCTAAAATACACTTTTATAATCTTGAAATTAGAATAATATAAACAATATAACGTACAATATAACTCAAGATTCATGCAAATAAATGTTGTTAAGTTATTTTATGTTTTTTGTCACTTTGCCCTCCCCCCCCCCACCCCCACCCCCACCCCCACCCCCAATGAAATTCCTGGCTCCGCCACTGACCACAACGCCTGCATTTGTTTATTATATAAATATAGTTTGTTAGAATAGATGAGGCTATGTTAGTTATTCTACCAGATCATTATCTTTCAAACTTTCTTTCGCAAAGTTTTTCAAAGTTGAAAAAGGTTTTTCAAAAATATATTATTCGCCTCCTTTCCAGTTTCTCTTATAAAATCTTAGAACACTTTTTCAAAAATAAATTGTAAGACAATTTGACATTATCCATAAGTTTCATAAAATAAATAAATAAAAACAGCTCAAACGAAGCATCAGAGTTCATGTGGAACCATATCAAGTTTTAACATGTATCTAGAGGAAAGCATTTTTTTGTTTTTGTTTTTGTTTTTGTGTGTAAAATCTATACAATTCCTTGGATTTAAAAAATGGAGCTCAAACAAACAATTTAGTGATGAATGTTAGATCCTTATGTCATAGTGAAAAAAGACCAGAAACCTGGGGTGCACATATAAGGCTACTAGTAAGATCATCATCATCATCAAAGCTCATTCCCGATATTTTCGAGATAAAGCTACTAGTAAGATACAACATTAAAATCATAATAATTTTATATTTTTTATAATAAAAATATGGTAAAATAATCAATGATGATATTCATAAACCATAAACATAAATGCATCACCACTAAAATGACAATTATCATTATATTCATTTGTTAAACACCAAATAACTATTATAACACATAAGTATATGCATCCTAAACATGCACATCTCACAAAAGAAGTTCATATCTTATCGTAGTTCAGCCTTATCAGAGGCAGTATCCTGGGCATTGATTGTGAGACACAAACCTTACCTGTATCCCTGTATCCGTGGCGTATCCAACAATGATTTTCAAATGATTAAACGAAATAACCAAAGTAGTTCTTATTAAAATGCTATTATTACTCAAGTTTCTATTATTACTCAAGTTTGATGTTTAGTCTTAGACCAAGGGGTCAGTTCATAAAACCTTGTAACAGGAGACCCGGGTTCTCACAGCCTCCGTGTAGTAAGGTATCAATGAACAATTGAGCTCTTAGAGATGGGACTGTGGAACAAATGCAAAGTTCATGACCCATGAGTGAGAAGAAAAAAACACTCGCATGATCTTGAGCACAAAAGAATATGATTCATGTATTCGGAAGAGTAAAAGCTATTCAAATCTTGATGATGAACCCCTCATACCACCAGACATAAATACATAAGAAATTATAACAAAACATTGTAATCAAATCTAAAAATTAACTTAACTACAATGGAGTAACACACAAGTGGATTGGCGTAAATTGTTGAATCCATTTAAAACTACATCCTCCTGGTGTAAGAAAGGCCAAGCAGATGCTCCATTCGGATATTTGGCGAAACATGCTGAAACACGCCAACATAGTTGACCATAGCATCAAGGTATGACACCCTTAAGAAGCACTAGCCATAGAGTCGATTAGGAGTTGATAACCTTCTGGTACTGTCGTTTGAGTTTGCACACACTCTGCCAACTGTGGAATGTCGGCATTGGGGTCTAAAAACCTTGCAAGTAATAGCAGCAAGTGGAAATCTGAAATACGCTTCACAAATGGAAAGTTCTTTGTTCTATCCAGGTGATTCTTTAGAGCTCTTGTTGTCACTGGTGTATTCCTGTTCTCAATAGGAAACTTCGATGAAAGCAGCCCCTAAATCAACAAATGGAGTTCAATTGAGAAACATTAAATGCCAAAGTCAGGTTATGGGTAAAAAGTCAAGTAAATGAGCAAGGAAAAAAATTCCAGTTGGAACGCACTAAGGGCACTAAGGACCAAGCACACAAAACAAATCCAATGATGACTTTCTGATCAGCAGACTGAAATGAAGTAAATAATACAACAGAAACATTAATAGAACAATCTTGTGACTTCTGAAGTGTTACATGGCATGCAGGTGCAGACCTTATTAACTTTCAATATGCAACTATGAATGCCCATTTCACAACACCGTTTGGTCGTATAACAAAGCAACACGTTAAGAACTATGGAAAGAAAATTAGCATCTATCTATCTATCATCATCACACATCAAAGTATGCAAGTTCAGAGAAGTACCTCCTCAAACTAGAAGTACCTAAAATTTCAGAGAGAGACTTTTCAGTTCTTGACATGTGAACTTTTTATGTAGTTAACCAATAATGATGAAAGGCCAAAACAAACAGATAAGAGGGCGCAGGTAGTCCCCCTACAAAACAATGAGATGCATAGCTAATATCATTATATTACAAAAACACCATATGATCTTCATAACAAGTACCAAAAATGTTATGGTGATACAAAACTTGGATATCAGTGCGTCATTCGGTGCTAGACTATGATTATCTTCATACGGACAAGGTGAATAGTTTTCCAAAACTAGTCTGACCTATCCCACCTTAGATAGGTGGCAACTGACACAATTGCTATTGAGAAAACCAACAAAAGAATTAACATTACTCATATTTATTTCAATTTTGGAGACTCTAGAGTTCACCTCTTCCACGAAAGTGGCAAAATAAAGACTAACATTAAAGCACTCCAAGTAAGATTTACTATATCCAAGTGAATTATGTCTCTTGCTTCCATGAATACAAGAAAATTCTTCCATCGTTGACTATGGACTCAATGGCATAGACAAAAACGGATTCTGACTGAAGAAAGATTGCTGAGGAACCGATCCGACAATCCCATATCACGCATAACAAGCTTGTGTGTGATATCCGGTAAAATTGGGAAGAGTAATGCTAGTGAAATTTATAATCCGAGTTTACATATTTTTTTTTTTTTAACGAAATGGAAATTTTAGTCTGAGTTCTATTCGTAGGAACCATACCAAAACTATTAAACCAATAAGAGGATTGAACATATAACTTTAGCTTAACAAATATAATTTTAAGCTTCTCTTTATAAATCAAGGGAAAATCTACAATGAATGAAAATATAATTTAATAAACGTCAGCAAATTTAATTAGTCGTTTCTTCTAAGTTTTCCATTGCTGATGTTACATCATCAAAGCCTTACCCTAATTATTCTCAATGCTTAGCATTAATTAGTTTTTTCCCACTTGCCTTTGCTAGTATATATGCTCAACACCATCTGTCATGCTTTTATCATTGGATTGTAGCTTTGAAGCTTCTATATATGAAGAGAATGTTTTATTACATAGCCAGTTGCCATAAAACTTCTTACTTACTCTCCTATTAACTATGAACTATTAATTTGAAGTGTGATCCAAACAATTTTTTGAATTATAGCATACCATCTCTGATGATCATATAGTATATACACATTTCTTTTGTATCAATTTTTCTGTCAGAATCTGACAGATTTGTAATAAACATACAAAACCCAATCTCTCACAAAGAGCTTTCAATAGAGAAATTAGTAGACCAGTCCAGTTCGAATCGGTTTTTAAAGGCTTTTTTAATATTCGGTCTTAAAAACCGGATCGGACTGAAATTCCCGGTCCGGACCTCGGTTTTAGTTTTCAAAACCGTCGGTTAACCGGCCCGACCAAATTTCAATAGCCTTTTAATAGCCCAAGAACCAGTCTGGTCCAAATAGAGTTTTGCTAAACTTCTCATTCCAGACTCCTTCCAAACTACTCTTCTTCTTCCATTCACGGCTCCGCCTCCAAGCTCTCTCCACACCTCAAAGCATCCCTCCACTCCAACTCCTCAGTGTCAACCTCCTACTTCAATAACTGGTAAAGGATCGAGAATGAGCAGAAAGAAGACCTCTACTGATTTTGAATTCAATCGAAGGTGTTTTGATTGAGAAACAAGACCTCTACTGATAAAGACACCAATTCCTTGTGTGTCTCAGATCTCAATTAGTCGAATTTAGATATCCATGTACGCTTCAAAATGTTTTTTTTCTCCCAATTGCAAGTTGCAACACTCACAAGTGGTCCTCTTGTTCTCCTTTTGTCTCTCAATTGAAACTTGGTGTCTACATACACCCCCTTCATGTAAACTTGTGTTGTAGTTTCCACACACTTCTGTAATCGTTCATTAATTTTTATCCATCTACATGTGTCATAGACTTTTGATGCATAGAGCTCTTCAACCTCAAAAGCACGGATCCCACTGATGGTTCAGGAATATTGTTGCTCATAATCCTCACCCCCGCCACCATAATCAAGCTCGTCGTCACCACCACCACCCTGAACCAACCAACCCCACCTTCTCTAAAACTAACAGTCACACCCACCCTGCATCCACTACTGTCAACACCGCTACACATTGCCCCGACCCATCCATCTTCTTTGGATTAACTGAACCATCACCCTCAGTAATTGAAGACACAATAATGGAAGACGCAAAAAAGAAGATGATGAGAAACCCTAGCCGCAACGCAACGAAAGAGAAGACGGAAGGCCCAGCAGAGCTGCTGAGCATTGCGTGCTCGTTCTTTGTCAAATGTGCTATCATTGTCAGATTTGGTTGTGGTAGTGTCTGTCCATCGAGTTCTTTGTTTTCTTCTCTGATGGAGAGGGAGGAGAAGGGGGAGGGGAGAGAAAAAAAATATATCTAGGTTGAAAGAGATTGGATCGAGACCGACCCAACCCGATAATTCGGTTTACCGATATCCAGTTAACCGGCCTTATTCGGTTAGGTCTCGGTTCTCAAATTTCAGTTTTCAAAAATTCGGTCCGGGCTTCGATTTTAGGTTTTCGGGCTGGTTATTCAGACTGGCCCAGCCCTAGAAATTAGTATAACGTGTTAAGGGGGTGTCAACTCAATTGCAAAATCCAATAATATGATTTGGGTAATGCTCGGTTTACAAACAAAATCAATTGATATGCATTGCAAAGTGAAGGTATTAGAATTCTGCAGTAGCAGGGTGAGTTAGAACTCAGGTATGAATGAAGACATCAACCAACAATCAGTCCTTGCACCCATGATCTTAACAGACATTGTCCACAGCGTTTTGGAACCCCCCCCCCCCCCCACACACACACACACACACACACACACACAAATTTTTTTTTAATAATAATAATAAATAAATATTTTAATAGCATCTCCAAAGGTAAAAGTTAAATTAGGATATCAACCATACCCCATTTTAACCAAAAGCTAATTTTAGACATCCCCTATTTCTTCATCACTCCAACCGCATTCCCTACTTTAACTTTTTCATCATTATTTAAATACATCTTTCACTTTTTTTATATCAACTTAATTTCAATTATACTATTATTTAAATACTTTTTCAATTATACTATTATTATTCAACTTTATTTTAATTTGACAAATTAAAAGAGTTTGGAGTTTTTTTTAGTATCTTTTAGGATTTGGGGATGGCATACTTAGAGCACAAAATGCATCGCCTATAACCCTTAGGCAGTTCGGAACACACAAGCCACTCACTTAGACAGGCGCAAAGAGTATATTTTGAAAAAAGAAAGCATTTGAACACAAATACATTACTCTCTTCTACTCTCCACTTCAAGGTATGAATGGCTCAAAATAAGATTCAAGTTCCAACTCTCAACTCTTCTTTGACTACCTGTACAACCTTTGATCATGCAACTATTTCACATGTTGATGTTATGATATGTAGATGATTTTTTTTTCAAGTCGATGTTCTTAGAGCATCTCCAATCATAAAAGTTAAAATGGGGGATCAACATCCCCTATTTTAACCAAAAGCTAAATTTAGGGGTCCCCTATTTTTTCATCACTCCAACCACATCTTCTATTTTAATTTTTTCATCATTATTTAAATATATCTTCCACTTTTTCATGCTTCTATTCCTTTTGTTTTGATCTTAATTTGGGAAATTAAAGAATTGGACTATTTTAATGTTATTACAGATTTAGGGAATAGTATGGTTGCCCCTAAATTCAGGGGAGGTTAGAAGTGAAGTTAAAATAGGAAATTCTTTAGGAGATCCATTGGAGCATGTATTTTCTCACATGAGACCGGCTATTTTAGATTGGAGATGCTCTTAGGCCAATCTATGAATCAATACCCTTACACAAATCCAATATCCCCACTCCACCATCTACTTTCTAGCTCGTGACATAGCAAGCTTGTCCCTAAACTTCTATTACACTTTTTTTTTTCTTTTACTAATTACTAAATTAGTAACTCCAAATAACAAGCAGTTCATTTGTCTATTAACATGGAAACAAGTTTGCAGATTTTCACTCGCCTGACACCCAAGATCTATACCATTAGGCATTAGCTATAGACTTATAGTGATCTTTATCAAATTAACCAACAACATGGATGCTTTTGATAGAAAATTTAACTTAAACAGATGATATAACTCATAAGAATTCACCTGGTGGTCCAATATCTTGACTACGACCAAGAAGAAATCATTATCAACTTCCTTAGTATCCTTCACCCCAACAACCACATCCTTCTTCATCCTCGAAATCTTGGGATCAAACTCCTCCCCACAATCCATCTGAAACCACCCTTCCTTAAACAACTTAACACAAACATCACTCATCTGAAAGGCCTCAAAATGCACATTCTGAGCACCTCCATCTTCATCCACTTCCAATTTCGCCAATGCAGTAACCCACTCCTTAATCCCACTCTCGGCATGCAACTCCGCTGCCTGCAAAATCTCTGAATTCGACATTGTATAATCCTTCTTAGCCTGACTAATCGTCTGTGTGAAAATAAACCCAACTTTCCTCATTCCCAACCCCATTGCAATCGCTTCGACACGGCTCTCCTCCTCAGGATCCCTCAGTAGAATCAAATTATCCTCCGTCCCCTGCTGCGGGGGCTCATAAATGAAATCGACCTCCACTTTCCCCACCTCCGAGACCCTCCCATACATAAACCCCGCCCTCTTCACCGCAAAAGCTAGGGTTTCGTTGACATAATGCTGGAATTCCATTGCGGCGTCTCGATCAAACGAGACCGACTCGCAATGGGAGCTTTCTTGCCTTGAAACCCTCATCTGCTTCGCTATCAGATCGTCCATGGTCATCTTCCGGCCAAAGGAACCAGCTGGGGTCACAGCTGGGCCTGCAATGGACCTCTCGCCTTCGTATGAGAGGTAGATTATGGACCCATGGGAGATCCCCAGAGAGGACATTAGGGTTTTGGGGTTGGACATGTCGGTGAATTGATTGGTTTCATCTGGGGTTTTCGAAAGGAGCAAGTTTTGGTTTTGAGAGAGGATCTGTTGGGAGATTGGGACTCTAAGTTGGGTTTCGATTAGGGTTTTGAATTCAGCGATTGGGATGTTAGGGTTTGGGATTGTGATTCGCTCTAACCCGTCTCTGCTGCGGATTCTGATCATCATCTTTGCAGGTGAATTGTTTTGACGAAATTACGTAGAGAGTGATTTGGTGAGCTGAAGAAGAAGAAGAAGAAGCAGTGGTGATGTGGTGTTAGAGTTGAAAACTTGAGAGTGAAGAAAGAAAGGTTTGTATGGAGAGAGGAGTGTTTGAGTTGGAGTACAAAGATGGACGGTGTGTAAATTTACAACTCCACAATGCATTGTGTAAATTTTGATTAAGAATAGTTGCGAAAGTTTGACCAGGACCAACCCAATTTCTGAGCACTTTTTGTGTATAAATTAGTATCCATGACTAACCCAAATGTAAACTACCTCTGCTCATCTGGTTCTTGTTATCCAACCCAAGTTGCTGCCATGTCTTGGAGGGCGTCTTTCTTACCACGAAGTGGTTCTTTAGGTGGATTAGCCTAAATTTTGGGCTAACTCCATGTTTAGATACTACTGAGTCGACCACTTAAAAGATCTCCCGTCAACTTAAAAAAAGTTGTATACGTGCTAATGAAAAATTATATATTTGAACAAAGACTTCATAATGCACTAGATGAGAAAATTAAGATAAGTTCTCGGGGATCTTCTCATCATAGTCGATTATAAGTTCTACCAAATATGTAGCTTCTCATCAACATGCAGACGACCCAGTGTCTGCAACTTCATATTTAATTTGTGAGATAATAAAAATTGTTCTTGTAAAGTTTCAATGGTTCTATTATTCTGCTTTAACAACATCCAAATTAGAAAATTTCTAGATTTTAGAGTTGTTGGAGTATTCTATCGGCCGGTGATGTCATACATTTTATTTGAAATTAAACATCAGAAATTCTAAATAGTGAGGAAACCAGCGAGGGAGGGGGTGCAACGTACCCTCCATCCCCCTTCACACATTCCGAAGGGATGGAGGGTTGGACCCCCCTCCCTCACTGATTTCCTCGCCATTTAGATGGGTTCATTAAACATAGTTGATGCACTCTTGAGATTATTTATTTCTAAAAAGAGTTTTGAATTCAGACCTCAACCAATCACCTTAACAACATTTGCTTTTATAAGTAAAAGTGAATTTGCCAGTTTTAGTTGGGTTACGTTTGGTTGAAACAAAGAAAAAAACTAAACTTGCAATAAAAGAATGGAGAACATGGATTTGATAATATGACCTATGAAAATCATTTCTCATAGGCAAAGAATATATTCTCAAAATAATTTGTTTTTCTCTCCAGTTTACTTGCAGATTTTTATTTGCAAATAAACTGAAATTAAAAACAATGCGTAAATAAAATAAATTAATAAACGAAATAAAACTGAAAACTGACAAACGAAATAAACTTTTATTCAATCAACCAACTAAAAATGGGCAATCTATGCCTTATTTATAACTAACCTAACTTCTAAAACAAACCTAAGCCTACTAGGAAACCATGTCCTTACTGAAGTGAATTGTTACTAAATATATCATATTACAATATAACTAAAAAATATTATTCCTAAAAGAAACCAAAATACATCAAATATGGTATTCACTGAAAAAAGAAAAATAAATTACAATCATTATGGCAAGCAACTAAACATTACTCGGCCAATTAAAAATTACCAAAGTTAGCAGGAAGAAAAAGAGACCATGGAGACAGCAATATTAACAACAACAAAAAAAATCCCAACTCTTGCTCACAAATAAGTGTAAAAAGACAAATAAATAATAATAACATCCTGAGAAGCTTCAATAATAATAACAAGGAACTTTTACCTTTCCACATGATATATGAGATTCACAAAATACTCCTAGAAGTATCCGAATATATTTTCTGATGGTTGATGCTCTTACAACACCATTTCTGACCAAACAAAACAGATTTGACAACAAGGTGTTCTCTCATTGAATCTTGAATAGTGTAACTCGATTTTGTGTTCTCTCATTGAATGTTGAATAGTGTAACTCATTAAAATCGAGTCCTCCTAAAAGCATCTACATTTATAGAAGGCAATCTGAGTAGACAATTTTAATGATAAGAAAAGAATAAAGACATTGAACACGAGCAACCATCCACTGAGAAGGAAGTTGCTCAATATTCTACCCAGCTAACAATTATTGAGTATTTTGCACAAAAATAAATCAGCATATCGATTACCCATTCTTTGCTAACATATTGATTTTTCTGAAGTCATGACTAAAATCACACATGAGCAATCTCCTAAAACCACAAAATGGTACATGACTACTTAAACTAGAAGACTGTATATAGCTGAATGTTCTTTCACCAGCATGTTAGCCATGTTTCATACAAAGGAAGAAATATCGTCTTAAAAGTCGGTGATACACCTCTCACTTCATCTTTTGTTCTGTAAACAATACATGCCGACGATTCACCCGAGGGTCATGCTTTCGAAACTCGAGCTTCTCCGTCATCTTTCTAGGGTTCTTCTTCTTCACACACTACAACAAATTTGTTTTAAGCAGCGTTTTCAAAAGCGCCGGTAAAGCCAACAATGTGCCGGTTTCGAGCATTAACGGCATTATGAGAAGCGCCGGCAAAGGTACGTGCCGCCAAAAGATTAACGACGCTTATTATAAAGCGCCGATTAAAAGTGACCAGTTGAAAGCGCCGCCAAATCTTATATTAGCACCGCTAAATAAATGGATATTACATTTCCCTTTTGACTAGAAACGCCGTATTTATAACTTTTAATGGCGCTTTAAAAGCACCGGTTATGTCAAAATAATATTTTACAATATTTTTTGCGACGCTTTTAAAGCGCCGGTTATGTAAAAATAATATTTTACAATATTTTTTGCGACACTTTTAAAGCGCCGGTGTCTTAACAAATCTATAAAAAAACCTTCATTTTAATGGCGCTTTGGAAGCGCCAGTGATGTTAACATACTGGAAAAAAAAAATCAATAAAAATAAAAATAAAAACCTGTCATTGGGACGGAAAAAACAGACTGTAAATTTTCTAATTTCATATCATCTACTAAAATCTCCTTCAGTAACAAATAAACTCAAAGCACAGTACAATTTTCTACAATAACCATATATTTAGACCTGCCTATGTTGCATCCTCATACATAGTGTACTAAGTTATATGTTGGCTAGCTTGTATGGTCAGCTTGAAACTGTAGTAGGAGCTACAGAGATTGCTGATAAAGATTGAGGTCCATGCCATCTACATTTCTCCCCACCCGAGCTTGAACAATGGCCTAACATAACAGACAATTACTTATATTAATTTCATTAACAAAATTAATGAAAAAAACATACATACTGCCCTTTTCATTAAAACTATATATCATTCCTCTACCTTTTCATCTTCCCCAATGGCCCAACTTTTCCTGACAGTTACATGCAACTTTCCATCTTCCCCAACTTCAGCTTGGGTTTCAAGAGCTTGTTTTCCATCCAAGGAAATAATATAAGACTCCTCTAAGGTAAGCTCTTTCTTCTTCTTCCTAGCTCCTAGCTCCTAGCTCCTAGCCCCTAGTCAATAGTTGAAAACAATATCATTATATTCAGGGAACTTGGACCTACAATGAAGGTCCATCATCCAGGACTGATAACAAAGAAAAGGTTAATGGTTGGATTAGACCTTGAGATCTCCAGCTTCTCCATCTATTATTGGCTCACCGTCCTCATAAAAGCTCACCTCCTGCAAAATGTGTGAATGGAAATATATTAAAAGACAGAAAATCACACCAATGGGAAAATGATTTCACAAATGAAGTTTTAGACTACGAAAACCACAAGTATA